>OY728151.1:1321331659-1322581659 GCA_963277665.1 Viscum album | reverse complement strand
ACAATATGGAAGACTTTATTGTATCACATTAACCACAATCATGAATAATGAAGGATGTTGACATAGATGAAAATAATCATCAAAACTTTTTGAGAGAAATATCCCCCTTTTCTTGAAACATTTAAAAGTCACACTATTTGTCAAGAAGCCATTTAAAAATAGATTTTTGAATCAAAGTTTCCCATACCACTTTGAAACTTTTAAAAGGAGTTTTAATTTTAAAAATTTAATGTCCATATAAATAAATCCTTAAAACCATTTTTAAAACATGGACATTAATGAGCAGGATATAGAAGAATAAGTCTTTAAAACATTTTAAAATGGTATTTTGGTTAGAGGTTCTAACCAAAAGAGAGACACTTGAATAAAAATAATTGAGGTAATAAAAACTTTGTAATATCATGAAAATAATGGGATTCATGATATACTATGTCAAAGTACATTATATACACCACATAAAAGTGATTTGGTGTATATCAACAAAGAAGTCTCAGTTGAATGTAAATTGAGATGAAATCTCTCATAAAGGCCGTATCCTTAGGTTAAGGATAAATCAACGACATAATTATGTGTGAAAAATATAAATACACTAAATATGATTGAATATTCAGTGTAAAACAATCAAAGGATATTCACACATATTCTTGTATAAACAACACCAACGAATTGGATATTTAACTCCACAAATGGAGATTGAGTTAAAATTACTCTTATCAAGTTCATACCGATCACTTGAGAATTTATCAATGGAGTGATTATGTGTATCAAAAGTATATCCACAGAAAGGGGAGTGGAAATTAAGACATAATCAAATGAATAGCGATTCCACACATAATCTTGGAGTAATATAATCAATGAAATATGTGTAAAGCCAAATGAGTGGAAATTGAAATCTCAAATTCCCTTATCGATTAGGTAACTTACGAAACATACACCCATGAAAGAAGTATCATACCATGATGATGTAAATACCCATAAATTAAAGTATATTACACAATGAATTCAATCATGGTCATTACACATACACCACATGCAATAATTAAGTGGTGAACAATGGAAATCTCACGGAATTGAAAGTGAGATAAGAAAATCCCTTACCTTGTACATTTCCTTGGTTGGGGTAGGTTAACCTCCTGTATAATGGTGAAATAATTGTTATTAAATTATACAAGAATCATATATATTAATATGATGTCATATATGATCTTTTAATATTGATTTGATAATAATATCTTAGTATTATCGTTGTTTCGGGTGTTAACTTACTTGTTTTCTTTTGTATGTTTTGTTACGTAAGACATGTTTGTGAAGGATAGGTTGTATATTATTCAAATACAGAATGGTATAAAGTCCTTAAACATCATTTTTAAATCATCAAATGATAATTATACTTGAATGGATACGATGGAGGATGAATCTCATCGCGTTCGTGGAGACGGTAGTCCGTACGTACGCACGAACGCAACTTCCATTTAATTTTTATTTTAAAAGAATTGAATCCAAATGATACTTAGGTATATTAATATTACAGTATAATATAATATTTTATATATGTTACTTAAGTTCATTAACACCATCCTTTATACGTTCCATGTGTGGTATGAACGAGTCATATCATTTTAAGGGGGCGGTAGTCCGCACTTCCTCAAATGAAATTATCGTATGTATATACAACATGAAACGAATAATGGTATGAAATAAAATGGAATTACAGAAGATTATATATAAAATATATATCATTAATATCATATTTAATTACAGTGCCATCATAATGGCCACCATGAGAGGCGGTAAGATGTATTTGAACAATCATCGTTTCGTGAGGCGTTAGTTTTCCATCCACAGAAACATTATGTTCATCATCCATTAGATGGAGTTGTGTGTATGTGTAGTTTGAATTCTTCTTATAACAACATCCTAGTATATTGAGGATACTGGTGTTGTTACAAAATAAAGGAAATAAAAAGAGTTTGGGAGTTGAAGAAGCAAAATAAATGAAAATAATTTAAGAGAAATCGTTACCTTTAATTTAGGTAACTCACTTTGGTTGGAACCAAAGGACTTCTTGAAATGCTTTCTACCTAAGGGGAAGCTTCAAGGAGTAGGATAGGGATGTGGGGAGCTTAGTTGGGCAGAGTTTGGAGGAGCCAAGTGGCTTGAGAGGTGTGAGGAATGAGTAGAAGTGGTCTCCTTTTATAAGGGAGAAGAGGGGCTCTTTAGGAAAGAGTGAAAGTATTACTTTATAATATAATTATATTCGGTTTATAATGGTCCAAAATTCATTGAGGTCGAAGATAAGATGACTCATATTCTAAATAACATCAACCAATAAGAATTGGGCAGGTTTTAGATAATATTTTAATCATTATAATCTTATTTATTTAAATGATTTATTAATGAGGTAAACATTGCATCACTATTGTGTCATTAATAATTTAACTTATTTGATGTCTAAAAATTATAAATAAAATATCATTATGTAGGAAATCTTTTTATATTTCTAATGAATATTTATAATCGAAAATCCAACATGTATAACCCTATGTAAAAATTTTTCTTCTAAAAGATGTAAGCTTATGCCATTTTTATTTTTATTTTAACTTTATTAATATAAAGTGTCCCTACCACATACAAGTGGCTCCAAGGGGTCCCCAAATTGACCCAAGGATGCTCATGGTCGGGTATGTGTCCACCAATAAGGTTAGGACACGTTTTAGGGTAATTTTGTATTATTATAATATTATTTTTTAACCCTTATTTACCGGATTTACCCTTAACCATGGTAAATAAAATATTTACCACATTAATTATTCAAAATGTCTAAAAATAAAAGTTACCTATTTACACAATTTGGACATCCTGATTCCAAATATGGAATCCATTTTTCTAAATTCAAAACACAGAAGTGGCATAAATTAATTTAAAATTAATTCCCGCTGTCAAAACAAAAAGCGTGTTTTTAAGAGGTAATAAATATCAAAAGATTGACACTTGTTTATGTTCAGTTTAATTGTAAAATTATGTCCAATGACCAACATTATATTAAATGGTAAAAATATATTCTAAATATACTTTAAAACCACTCAAATTCACAATTTATCACTATTAATTATTTTGATTAAAAAAGTTGTTTTTAATTAAAATTTAGTAATTTTCACTATTCATCAAAATATGAATGTTATCCGAAAAGTACCAAAATTTCACCTTAGGCTAAATTCGATATTCCGAATCCAAAAATGAAGTCCATTTTAAAATATAAAATATATATAATTTCAAAATTTAGGTATTACTATTCATAACGGCTAGTTTGATCGGTTGTGGTGTGTGTTAAAACTCGAAGTTGTGTACGACACACGCTACTGTTTTATTCAAAGGAAAGCGTACCGTGGAAGCTTGGGATGTTTCATTTTAAATTTTTTGATGTCTCCATTTAGTCAAAAAGTTTAAAGTATTGTATTTAAAAAAGGATTCACTATCAAAAGTTGATAAAAGTGCAATACTAAAAATGAATCTGTTCTTGCATTATGACTAAGAAACTCATAATATGGATTCTAAAATTATAAGGATTATATAAAGTTTAAAATTTAGTTAATACTATTCATGACCACTTTTAATTGATTTTTTTTTGGTAAGTCATGGTGCAATTGAACTCGGTGTTGCGTGTAGTGCAAGTTATTGAATTATTTTGAAGAAATAACACACTATGAAATCTTGGGGTGTTACATTGCCTCCCATTTATTTCATCATATATACAGTCCCTTTTTGGAATATCATACTTAATAAACTTCTTCCTGACCTGGGGAAATAAAAAAGACAAAAGCGTGAGCTCAAATGCTCAGTAAGGGTAAACAAAAGAAATATCAATCACATCATATACATAAGAACATAACTTTTGGAAATCTTAACCTGTAAAAAAATCATAATTTCATAACATGGGATAAATCATAGTAGTGAAATATAATCCCAATAATCATAACATAAAACATGAAACTTTGTGTCATACACACATAATCATAGAGAATCATTTCTTATTAGTCAAGACTCATTGCCAAGACTATCTTAGTGGACAAAGTCCATTTCTGAACCGAGTTCACTCCTCGTTTCAGTCCTATTTCACTAAACCGGTTTAACCTGCCGTTCCAGCCATGTCAATCTCGTGAGATATAAAATCTTTACCCAATAAATTGGAGGGTGATATAGGTCCCACCCATTTCATAATGATACCATTCTTATGTGTGCCACAAAATCATAAACTATACATCATAGCATATCCCATGTAATAAAAATGGGAATGATAAAAAAATTCATATAAGATAAAGGAATTCATAAAAATAATTCCATCACAACAGAATCAAATCAATGTAATAATAGGGATAAAAACAGAACCCTTTATTATCTTAGATGGAAAATAATTTTGATAAAACAGTTGAACTCCATTCTTGAGGAAAATATCATTTCTACTTCAAAAACACTTTTCCTTTCTTAATATGTCATACAATTCTAAACTAAAATAAGTTGATTAAAAATAAACTTGAAAACTTGTAAAGGAAGAATCTTGTAAATATTGTTTTAAAAATCCATTCATGCCGTATAAGTTAAAAAATATTCTTCTCGTACTTTTGTCGGAAAAGTCAAAAAGTACCTCTTTCGAAAAACGACAAAAGATTCCTTTCATATCTTTTACTAAAAACTCACCGAAGGGTAAAATTGGATTTAAAAAATTGTAGGTGGATAGAAATAATATTACATATTGAGGAAACATGGATGTGGATGATAAAATACACCCTTGTAAATACCGAAGTATAACCAATCTCGGATAAAAATGAGATTGTGATCTTTCCCTTACCTTAGGTCCGATATGCTTTGTACGTGTCTGAACCTCCTGTATAATGATTTAAATAATGATACTGACTTATTACAGAATCATACTTATTTTTATGATATCATATATGGTCATATTCATAGCATCTTATTAATAATATTTCATTACTACTTGTTATTCGGGTGTTTATTACTTTTTGTTCTTATGTGTGTCTTGTCGAATAAATTCTTATTTTTCATTTTAGTTTATAGATACCTAATTTAAAGAATGGTATCAGTGTAATATATATCATATTTATTCACTCAATTCATTTATTTAATCAATATGAAATAAAAAACATGTAGAACGAGTGACATCACATCGTGGAGACGGTATTCCGTACGTACGCACGCGCAGTGATTTCTTTTTCCGTAGGATGGATAGATGGTGAAATAGGGTTGTTTCATACTTATAATAACATATCAGTATATGATTTTTACTGATGTTATTACTTCATAATGAAAAAACTAAATAAGGAGAAGTGGAAGAAGAAATAAAGTTGAATGAATTGGTAACGGACAGTACCTCTTCTTTGAAGTGCTTCTTGGAGACCTCCTTTTAGGGCACTAAAATATGTCTTTAAAGAAGACCATAACCTCTAGGATGTTTCTAGGAAAGTTGAGAGGATAAATTGGTAGGGTTTGGCCGAGCATGAAGGCTCAAAGTGGTTTGAGGAAGAGGGGGAGGAGGTGCCCTTTTATAAGGGAGGAGAGGGGATCCTTTGGAAAAACTAAAAATATTATTATATTATGAAGTCAAGTTCGGTTTTAAATAGCTCCAAATTGTTTTATTTCGAAGATAAAGTGGGGATTGGTCGAAATCCTCTCATCCAATATAATTTATACAAGTTTAGGTTCCTATTTTAACATTATCATTTAGATTTAACATTAAGTTAAATAATTTTACTTTTATAGTGTCTTCTTGTGTTCTTATACTATAAGGTTAATAAACATACTATAACAAGCCAAAATAACCCCAAGTTGTTTATTATTAATATATATAACCTTATCTAAGTCATTTGGCCGATCCATAGATTTTTAGGAATAAAATAACAATAAATAATATAATATTTGTTTTAAAAACTATTTTATTTCAATTTAGACACAATTTAGTAATTCATTTTTGTGAAAATTATAACAGAATTAATAGTTCCAAAAAAGTTAATTAAATCAATAACAACATGTCATATTAACCTATAAAATTATTTTAATTCATAAAAAGTCTCAAATTACATTTATTTTTGTATTTATAACATCAATTATGTCAATATTTCATTAATAATATAATTACTCTATCATCTTTGCGTCATTAATAAATTAAAATATTTAAATTCTAAAAATTACAATTAAAATATAATTATGTAGGAAATAGTTTTATATTTTTAATGAATATTTATAGTCTATTTTATCTTATGTATAACCCTATATTAAAAATGATTTTCTTATTAAACTTTGATTTTAACTATTTTAACCCTTCTTTAAATAAATTAATAATAAATGTCCTAATCTAATCTAAGTGGGCCTAAATGGTCATATTTTATTCCTAAGGTTGTTTTTGGTCGATTTAAACTTATCCAATAGAATTAGGAAATGTGTTAGGGTAATAAAAATATCATTTTTACCCTTAATTACCCTATTTACTTTTAATAGTGGTAATAAAAGTAAAAAGTTACAATTCACCAAAAATTATTTTCATCTCATTGAACCACATTTTACTTACTGAAATCAACCATGTCTCTAGGATTTTTGAAATTCCACTCACAGAAGCGGTAAAATTAAGTTTCATGAAAAATTCAGTTTTTTAAGTACCACTTAGTGGTTTCACTATTCATCAAAAATTGAAAGTTTTCAGAAAAATACCAAAATTTCACCATAGGATAATTTCGATATTCCGAATCCAAAAATGAAGTCCATTTTGAAAAATAAAATTTATAAAATTTCAAAAAGTGGTTATTACTATTCATAACGGCTAGTTTTAATAATATTTTAATAGTATATCGTTGTTTAGTGAAACTCGGTATTGAATACGACGCAAGCTATCGAGGAAGGTCGCGATTTCATGTAATGTAAGCCAAGAATGTGTTTTGTGTAGAAAAATATTCCTTTGATGATTTATATAACATAAAAGTCTCGAGTGTTACAGCATCTCGCCACTCTAGGAGCCATCCTCTGCCAAAACCACAAGGCCTCCCAACCTCCACATATCACAACTACCATCCAGTCTCACATCACAACACATGTAGTAGGAAAACAATCATCCCATAAAATGGGCTCTTGTCCCTTTAACAAGGCATCCAGCCTTCATATATAATGAGCACTCATGGCACCAAACCACAAGCCATTTAGCCTTACAAGCAAGAGGGTTACTCAGAAACCTTTCATGCATTATCATTTATCAACAACAAGTTCTTTGATCCCTCATGAATTAAACGTAGGTTCAAAAATCAGGAAACCTAATCAGTAAGCTATCAAAATTAAATAAACATGCTTACTTCTCTAATTTGAATAACATCAAATTACAACAATAACCAGATTCATTTACATGCCTCTTTATCTTTAGCCAATACAATATCAATTAATTCCGAAATTACATTCTTTAACAATTTCCATCCAGAAAGAACCACTAATCAAAGAAATCATAGATATCAGACTATCTAGAAAAACATGAGGCAATAATATTCGAGCGATAAAAATTTCTTTATCTGGTTCAAATATTAAATTAGGTTAATTTCAATGTGATCCAAAGGGCTAAATCATGCTAACTCTATGATTGCACATAAACAATTAGAGAACCCATGAATCCCCTTCCTTAAAGAGTTCTTGACGTTCTTTATCCTCACAAAGGGTCACAATCCTCCTCTCGTGACAACGGTATCCTCCCGAGGATGACACGTTACGACAGCTCCAACCAAACCCCAAGAAAAACCCTTTATAATCATGGAGATTTCATGCAATAATATGAAAAGGAGAACAAGAGAAAATGATCAACAAAGGAATGTTGATAAAACATACCTTTTATAGAAGATTCACTGACACAACTCGGTTGCATCCAAAACAGAGCGAAACCAATCGGATGAGTAGGGTTTGATTGTGAAACTCTTATGGAATGGATTGAATGGGTCTAGTGTCTCATAGTTGATAACAAAGAACAAGAACAAAGGAGAATGATAACTTGTCCCTTTTGAAGATTTAATGGGGCAACAGTTTAAGATGTGCTTAACTCTCCATTAAAAGCGGATCGCATTAACCCATGAGGTTTGACCAAGTAAAACATTCCTATCCTTAGGAATAATTAATATAGGATTTATGGCCTTTGAAACGGCCTTAAGAGCCCTTAAAATAAGGCTTTAAATGTATATTACATCCAAGGAAATGTAAAAAGGGGCAAAAATGTAGGAATTTAGAAACATTGTTCAGCCACAGTTATTTTACATGAAACCGATCTGTCAGACCGATATGTGAAACTGATATATCCGACCGATATATGAAACCGATCTGTCATACTGATCTCTGAAACCGTTCTGTTAGACCGATCTGTGAAACTGATCTGTCAGACCAATCTGTCAGACCGATCTGTGAGACCGATCTGTGAGACCGATCTTTGAGACCGATCTGTCAGACCGATCTGTCAGACCGATCTGTGAGACCGATCTGTTAGACTGATCTCTCAGACCGATCTTTGAGACCGATCTGTTAGACATATCTGTGAGACTGATCTGAGGGGCTGATCTGTCTGACCGATTTGTGGTACTGATCTGTCAGACCGATCTGTGCGACCGATCTGTTAGACCGATATGTGCAACAGATCTGTCAAAACGATCTGTGAGACTGATCTGTCAGATCAATCTGTGAGACTGATCTGTTACTGTTCATAAAACTGGAAACACTGTTCACAGAACTGGAAAATTGTAAAAGTGTTGGGGATAAGTCCCCTTGACCTCCCAGAACACCTCCAACACCAAAATTTCACAATGTAATGGATCGGAGAGGTTCGGGCCATTACACCAAACACACCCTAGAACATTTGGTATATATTTTTAGTGGATTTGTAGTGCATAGGGGTGTGAAGGATTGTTTTGAGGCTCTTTCTAGTAAATATTTCTCATGGAATTAAATTGCTATAGTTTTTAGGTATCATGTCCCTTGTTTTCATATTTAAATTCTTGAACCATTACATCATTCCATTTTAATCATGTTTTATATTAATATTTCAAATATTAAATTGTTCAATAAATCCTTTTGAATGGAAACTATGTTTTAATTTTATTAATAGGAATTCAATAAAATTAAAATTTTAAAATATAAGTTTTGAACATATTTTAGAATAACCATTTGTGATTTAGGTAAAAAAAATGCATGAATGGAAATTACTCATGTGATTTCATATTTTAAAAAGTAATTATTTTTTTAAACCTTATTATTTATTGGAGTAATTGTTTCACATATAATTTTATTTAATACATGAAATTCTATGAAATGATAAAATGATATTAATATTTTAATACGGGTTGATGGGATGTAAATGGGTTGTGTGTCATCGATCATATACCTAGGTAAACTCAATTATATATACATACATATGTATGTATGTATGTATGTATGTATGTATGTATGTATGTATGTATGTATGTATTGATGTATGTAAAAATTATGTGAGAATATGCTAGTTTTATGATGAGAGAAATATATATTTGTGCATAAATGAATATGAGCATATGATAACCATACATGATTTTAAAATCAATTTAAATGACTGTTAAAATAAATTATAATGAATGGATAGTTCCCTATGGGGATTAGCCAAGTGGTTTTGCATCTAAGGGGTCTTAGGTAGATCTTAATATTGAGTCCCCCAAGTAGTCCCAGGATCAATATTTTTATTGTTTATTTTTCATACCCAACCAAAAACCGTTGTTATATAAGGAATGTTTAATGAATTTTAAATATTAATTTAAAACTATCAATGAATTTTAATGGGAAATACATGGGTATTATTTGGAAATAATCTTTTAAATGGTTGGTTTTGTTATTGGAATATTACCATGGTTGTCTAAATAATTTTACAGCATTTTGTTAATTTTTGAACTACTTAGTTATTTTGTATTTAATTATTTTATGGTTTTGTATTCAATCATTAATTATAGATCGTGTTATTAGATATGAAAGCTTATATGAGAAGGGTTACCTTTACACTAGCTAATCTAGTGAAATATATGTTTAGCACTATGACCATGGATGTATTACTATATTTTTTCACTAGTTTTTTGTGAGTTACGATCTAGTTTTCACAAACCCCGAGTGACTTTATGGTTTCTCTACCATGATTGTAATTTGAAATTAAAAATTATATGTAGAATTATTGATTTTTCCTTACATTACTTTTTATTTGGTTTCTGGCCTTTTTATTGTTTCCTGAGAAATACATATCTATATAAAAATTTCGTTTTAAATTGTATTCGAAATTGTATTTTAGAAGTATTTTTTATTTAAATTGAATAAAAAAGATGTTTTGTAAAATAATTGTGAAACTTTTATTTTCTATATATTATTATGTAATAAATTGATAAATTTAAATTAAATATTTCTAAATAGAACATAAATTATATTTTAATGAAATAAATACCTGTTTGTGTGGTGTTTTTAATGCCTACATAATGTTACTATTATGAATATATTTATCATTTCAATATTGGTTATGGTTCTTCTCCTAACATTCCTTTGATTGTTGATCTTTTTATAAACAAATGGTGAATCAAATTGTGTCATAGAGTTCATCCAAATGTTTACGTTTTTATTGATACCTTTATAAAAACCATATACCTAATTTTTAGTTCTAGTTCTAGATGAAATTATATTATTACTGTATGTTTTGAATCTGTGGAGGGTACTTCTGTAAGAGAGTACTTACAAATGGTGTGTAGTGTGACTAATTTTTCTTTAAATGATTCATCACCATAATATTTTGAAACAAATTAATCTTTATTTTATTCTTGAGTGTATTTATAATATATGTACTAGTCGTATCTTTTTCCTATTTTGGTTTGAATCTTATTATTTGATGAATCAGTTCACAATAGAATTACATTGATTCTATGGATTTGTTTCCATCACAGGGTTATCAAGAACATGCAAATTTTATTTTTCTAGGATATTTGTGTGACTAATGGAGGTATGGATAAATTAATTTTATGAAATTATGGTATCAAAGAATTTGTTTGTTATTTATGGTGCCTAGAGGACAAGGAAATAACTTTCAGAAATGAGGAGGTTGGAGCAAGAAGGGAACCCTTATCTCTTACTCATTCGAATATCTAAGTTTCCACTGGTTGTTAGGTTTAGTTCATTATTTTTTGGTTTCCTTTATATATTTATTAAGGTCATTCCTATCTAGTTAAATGATTTATATTATTTGAGAAAAAATATTTGGATTTAAATGGCATCAAATAGTTAGATCGTGTAGCCTAGCATCCCCTGTTGAGCCCGTCTACATGGTTAAATGTGGCATCCAATGATAGTTGTGTTATACTAATATGGTCCACCAAACCATGTGTACAGGTCATTAACATACACTTCATCATCATAGTATTCTTTTTTCTGTTGTAATGTTATTTATTGAGTTTTGGTTATCATTTTTTGTTTTTATAAAGAAAAAATATGATAGTGTTTTTGAAAATTGATAAAGAGTTTGTGTATTGGAAAATTGATTTCCAAATATAGCATAATATTTTATAAATTATTGTTTTTGAATTTAATCATTGAATGTTTTCAATTAAAAGTTTTATTTTATTGTAAATTGAAAAATGATAATTTAAAAAAAAATTGGGTGAAGTTTAATTTTGTTGTAATTTTTACTATATTACAGAGGGGACTTATAATAATTTAAAATGAAATTGAGAAGAATGAGAAATTTATAATTGAACTTTTTAATATAAATTGAAAATAAATTTTTAATTAGCTGTAAAACATATTCATGGAATTATAAAATTGGGGATCCTTTGGTTTTTCAATGATTTATAAAATTAGTTACAAATGTTTATTATTTATTATATTAATTATGAAATAACTTTTTTGGTCTATAGAGTTTTTAGTTGTGGTGTTTATGATTTGTTCCTTGGGTATAATTTTATATTTTATTTACCCAATTTTGAATTAGTTAGGTGTTGATGTGTCTTGATTTTAATTTCATGTAGTGGGGTTGACTATCTATCCCCAAAAATATCTATAGTGTATTATGAGAGGATTATGTCTAATAAGGATTTTTTGTTGTGTCACTAGTTGTTGGGGAGTGTGATTATATAGTTATTTTCATTTCCTTAACACCAAGATGAGTGGTAAAGACAACACTTATTTTTAAATTATCTTTCCTTGACATTTCATGAGATATATATGTTTTAGAGTTTCATGTTTGTGATTAGATAACTATCTTGGCAATCATATTTAGTGTTTTTCTCTTTGTCTCGTCATTTCATGGTCTCAATTCATGATCTAGAGTCTGTAGTTTGGGATTACTTTATGAATTTGTTTGGGAGACTCTAATGGATGACTATATTGAAATTTGGATTTTTAAAATTATTTTAGGTTTCTAATAAATCCCCTATTTAATCTGAACATTTATCTGTAATAGTGTTTCCCATGGGCTGTTCCTTTCATCCACTAACTGTTTGTTCTGGTAATGTGTTTATGTTTTGGAGAGTGATTTTTAGTTTATATTCTCATTTTATAGCACTATATGTTTTTTGATGTTTGTGTTATTATTCAATGTGTGATTTAATTTTTATGATATATATGTCCATAGAGGTGTTTTTCGATCATTTGGGGTATTAATCCATTAATATAGTTGAGGATGTGAATTTTAGGTGATTTTATAATATTTTGGGGAGACCAACACATTCATCTTGTCATTTTATTATTTTGTAATTCAGTTTCGAGTTCCCCCTTATACGCCCTTATTAATGGTAGAGTAAATGGTTTATTTTGTGTATTTTTAGATTCATTGGTACATGGATTGATATTGGTAGATAGTTAATAATAATTTCAATCACTTTAATAATCCATTATTTAATATTTTTCATGGCGTTCCTTTTTTTTAGTGAATAAATTGTGTTCATGGAAGTTTAATGTTTTCCTTCCCTATGAACATTTGGATCATCTATGTCTTTCTAGAGGAGGAAAGAGTTATGGATTAGTGGATTTTGTCAAACCTTGGGTGTGTTCTTATTAATTATTTTATTTAATAAATCATTATTAATCTTATTCTTGAATTCCATAATGATCCCATTTTTTTAGAAAATTAAAATTAAAATTTTCAATTCATGGATTGGGAAACAGTTCAAGTGGAGTTGGTGAAAGTAATTCTCATACCATATCAATGAATCTATAATTTAAATAATTAAAAATGAATTATTAGGGATTGTTTTTTTGGCTATTAAACTTCCCAATATAGGGTTTTCCTGGCCATCCAGTAGGGTTAAATGACTTGGCCAACCATATTTCCAAATAATGTCTACTATCTGTCATATTAAAATATTTGAAAAGTATGAATGTATCCCTCATATATTTTTAACACATGTTATCCCATTTCTCCTCCCTTCAACTTTTTAGCGTAATTATACAATGTTATATGCTATTTGTGACTCTCCCAATTCATATCTTATAACTATCTAGATCTCTATTAAAATTAATTCATAATTTATTAAATAAAATTATGCCTAATATAATCCTAAATATCGATAATTATTATATATTTGGTAATTAGGTACATATAATAACATCCTGAATAAGGGATACAACAACAATATTGAAAAATTCCATAACATGCTTCTAAATTTTCCAAGGATTTTAAACCTATAAAAGATATCCATGGGAATAAAATAAGAAAAGGATTATCTATAATTCCCACAAAGGTAATAAACAAGGATTACGATGATAGATGTTAGACCATAAGAATTTCAATGGGACATAAAAATATCAGGAATATTTAAAATTAAAAATGAGACATGATACATCATGAAAATCATAAAATGGAAATGTGACAACAAAATAAAATAATGAAACATAATCATAGGTCAAGGCTAAATCACCATGCTATCTTGGTGGAAAATTTCCCATAAAGGAAATAGTTTCACTACATATTCCAACATGAAGTATCATGATATTAAAATTTCCCAATCCATTGGAGAGATATATAATTTTTTGTGGACCCATGACACTCATATCATTATCATGCTTAAGAGTGGCACATAGATCATACAACATGGTTTCATTCATCGTCATAATTTTTTAACAAAAAAGGAATGTTGAATACATAATTTTACTTCCTCAATAAATAAGAATATTTTATAATTTTAAAAACCATGATAAGAAGTGGTCATGGGATTCACTAGAATATTTTTTTTGGCGTCGAAAATTTATAGTGAATACTCACCAGCATGACATCATCACATAAAAATTCAAAAAACAAGTGTCGTGATAGATAATGTAACATCCCAGGTAAATAAAGAATATGACATTTTTGTATTTACTAATAGTTTTTAATTAAATATTTATTTTACAATAAAGGGGATTCTATTTTTTATGACGTAACCAATATGAAACAACGAATTTCTTTGACATATTAGAACGCACACAACGTTGAGTTATACTGATAAATAATAATATAATATTATTAATTTAAATAGTAGTTAACACAAAGCTGCTATATTGAAGGGAATTAACTGAACTAACTAAAATATTATTACACATGGTTGTTAATTGTTTTTAAATTTATCCAATAAAATTTCGTGGCTTAAAATATGAATGAATCTAATATTAAGCATAAATACTATAATATTCATTAAAAGGTCAATTTACCTCCTTTTGATTGAGATGTCTTTTTAAATATAGTTTTTGTTACATTTATATGTTATTATTGAAAAAAAATACTTCTTTAGAATGAGGATATCAAAATCTACATTGGGTAATATTTTGGTATTTTTTCTAATAAAGTTAATTTTCTAATGAATAGTGAAAAATATTCAATTTTAATTCAAAACTACCTTTTAATATAATTTATTTATATAGTTTTATATTTATTTATATTAGTTCTAAAGTTTAATTTTATTATATATTTACCATTTCATCCAATTATGGTCATTGGAAGTAATTTAACCTTGAATTTGGACATAAACAAGTATCAATCTTTTGGTAGTTATTATTTCAAAAGAACACCTTTTTTGGGGTTTACATTGGAAATTAATTTTAAATTAATTATTTAAACATATGTTCCATTAATTTGGTAAAACATACTTCATTTCTGAATTTATTATAATGAAATTAGCTTTGTGTGAATTTTTTTCAAAACGATCAGTTTTTTGATGAATAGTTAAAAACATTATATAGTAGTTAAAAACTGACTTTTTCATTTAATTTAAATTTTACTACTTCATTGAATTGAATTTCAAAAATATTAAATACAAGGTTATCATAAATAAGTAAAATGTGATTCAATTGGTGGAAAATAATTTCTGTTGAATAGTACCTTTCGATTTTTATTTACTGTAGTTAAAGGTAAATGGGGTAATTCAATGTAAAAATAATATCATAATAATTTCAAATTACCATAACACTTTTCCTAAAATTATTGGATGAGTCATGGATGAACAATAAAATCCATGGGTATAACTTTTTTCCTTTGAAAGCCATTTGGGTAAAATAATGATATTAATATCATTTTATTTAAATTAAAACTAAAAATATCACAAACTTGTATTGTTTTTCTAAAAAAACATAATGTGTGGTTATATAATTGATATCTTGGAGTATAAATAGTTATTATAAAACTAAAAGGATTTCCTACATTATGGTATTTTATTTATAATAATTAGAAATCCTATATATTAATTTATATATGAAAAAATGATGATGTAATAATTACCTCATTAATGAATGTTTTAAAAAAATGAGATTATAAATATTAAAATAAACATATTTTGAATCATTTTATGCCATTAAATAATTTTATTTATGAGGAAATTATATCATTGAATTAATTATGGATTTGTGATAGAATCAAGTTGGTTTGGATTTTTTTAAAATGTCATGATATGAAGAGTATAAAAATTGACAAAAATGAGTTTTTAAATCAATTAATATTTTAATAACTCTTAAAATAGTAATAAAAATATAATATTCATCCAATTTACATACCTGATTTTACAAATTTCATTAATGATCCATTCTATATAGCATCTCATTTTATATTAAATATATTAACCATTTAGTATGAATGTAAAAGAAGACATGGTGAATGTTAGATAAGTTAACAAAGGGTTAAATAAAAAAGAAAAGGATTAAAAAAATATCCAAAACATGTAAAATTATTAATGGATGATTTTATTTTGACTTATATTCATCTTATCATCTAATTTAATGTTATTTGGGCCTTTTAAAAACAAAAATTAATTTTATAATAATTTAATACTTTCAAACATTCTTAAAGAGTCCCTCTTCCCTCTTATAAAAGGACACAACCTATAACCCATTACTGACACCTCTCAAGCCCCTTGTCTTGTCCATACACTACACAAATAAGCTCCAAACATCCATTTATTTATCCTAGAATCCTTATCTTAGGCAGAATGAACATCAAGAAAGCATTTTTGTTCAAATGAAAGGACGTTACCCGATTTATAGGTAACGTCTTCCTTCAAATTACTTTCTTTTATTTTACTTATTAACTCCATATGATCTTCTTATTTTTCTTTCATAACAAAACAAGTATCCTAAATATTCTATGGTTTTTATGAGATGGATTAGAACTGCACTAACAAACACCTTTATCTAATGGGTAATGAACATAATTTTTCTGTGAACGGTGAACAACTGCCTCACAAAATGATTATTGTTCAATATTTTCCTAACACTTCTCATGTTGGCCATTAAGATGTAACTATAAATATATATGATATTTATTACATATATTTTATCTCTATTCTTCATTAATTATTTTTTTGAACATTATTTTATGGTTTTAATGTTGTATATATACGATAATTTCTTCTGACGAAGTGCATACTACATCCCCCCAAAAGTGACATGACTCATTAAAACCCTACATTGAATATATAAAGGATGTTTTTAATTAAATTATGTAACATTTATTTAATGTTATATTATACTATAATAATCATATACCTATTTATTATTTGGTTTTCATTCCTTTAATGATGAAAAAAAGTAATGAAAGTAGTGTTCATGCGTACGTATGGCTTAGTATCTCTATGAAATGTGCATTTCATTTTCATATATCAAAATGATATGGACTATTATAAATACATATATACTAAATAGGAAAATTTTTAATTATTACAAGTTCATTTTTGACTCATGTTCTGAACATCAAAAAAATGTACAGTATGAACTCTTATAATTATGTAATTGTTATAGCAAGGTAATAAGTGATATAGAAGAGAAATTATACATGAAAAATCATCTTAATAAAGTATAAAATAACATAAGTTTATTATTCAGGATGAACAAGGATGATACAAGAAATGTTGAACTTGAGGTAAGGTTTTTTCATATCACATTTTATTCCCGTGAGATTAATGCTCTATTTTCCACTATATCCTTGTGTGTGGTGTATTTAGTACAAATGATTTTATTATTTGTGTAAAAAAATTGAATTGTGGGTACTTATGTCTTCATTGAATGATCCATATTTCATGGGGTGTATTTTTCGTATGTTAACAAATCAGTAAGGGAACCTTTCACCGTACACTTTTAGTTAAAGACTTCTTTTATGTTATGTAATTTAAATTTACATTTTCTTATGTTGGGATATGTTCTTATATATCCTTAATTATGTACATTTTATACCCATGTGTTTAAAGAACATTTTCTCTCTCATCAACTCATTTTTTTAATTTTAATGTGACATCGTAAGGCTGTCGAATTTATGTAAGGGAAACATTTTAACCAAATTTCAATTAATTGGTTTAAACTTCTACATCTTGATTATGTCATGCTATAATTATGTGTGATTAAACTCTGACTGTATTACAGTTAATGTCCATTATATCGAGTGTATTTATATTTTTCGCACATAATTATTTCACTGATTTATCCTTAATCTATTTGTAATGGATTTCATCCTAATTTACATTACATTGAGGCTTATTTGTTTTTATACACCAATTAAATTTTATATGGTGTATATATTGTCATTTGAAATATTATATCATGAATATCCTTATTCTCATGATATTAAATATTTTGTTTTATATTATTCTTTAGTTATGTTTATTCATGTTTTTCACAAGTGTTACAAGACTCTTTAACTAAAACAATGTTTTAAAATAAATAATAGTTTATTCCTCTAAATATTTCTCATTAATTTCCATGTTTTCAATATGGTTTTTAGGATTTATTTATATGGACATTAATTTTTTTAAATATTTTTTTTATAGGATTGAAAGGGGTGTGGGACACTTTGATTAAAAAAACTCTTTATTAGATGTTTTAAATGGTTTTAAAAATGCTTTGAAAAGAATTGATTATATCAATATCTTGAAATGATATTTTCTAATAGCAATGTGAAAATATTGTCTTTCCTTTATTCTTGTTTTATGTGTTCTGAATATGTTATGGTTCTTGGGAATTTTTTACATATATAGGCGGTTCCATGATAAACCTAGGGTAGGTTAGCCTTAGATAGCTCTCCAATGAATTTGGTAATGTGATGGAGGTAAACGGTAATGATTCATCTATGTGATTTATGGAATATACTGTGATGGGTATTAAAAACGTGACTCCCTATGAAGTTGTCAAATCTATAATGTAAGTATGACCTGGATGCCAGAAGTAACCATTATGAATTACGATTTTTATGTGATATTAAAAAAATTTATGATTTCATTAGGTATGTTAAAAAACATATGTTTTGTATGTATTGATGGACTAATGTTTTCTTTCATTAATTTATATCCTTTACAGGGAGTTTTATGCTCATCCCACATTTTTGAAATGTTTTACACAAGATATAAAGATTAATAAGGTCAACGAAGGGATCAAGGAAAAGTCATTTTGTCTAAAACATGGTTGTAGGCATGCTTTTTTTAAGAGTTTTTAATTTATAAAAATATGGTTACTGAGTAGAAGTGTCTACATGTAATATTAAAGAAGTTTTGTATATGTTATGAACTAATTTTATAATGTTCTATACCTGGAAAGATCCTCAATTTTAATTGTTGATTTAATTCATGTTTAAGTAATGTTTTATGGCTGGGGCCTTAGAGTTGGTATCAGAGGTTTTTTAGATAATTTTATAGGTTGAGGGGTTATTTAATCATAAGTTACAAGACCATAATGGTTATCATATTTGAAAAACGTAATGGTAATTATAGAGGTGATAAATGGTTTTTACTTTTTGGGATGAAATAAGAATGGTATTAGATAACATTTGTGGTTAAAATATATTAATTTTATTTTGGAGGCATTTATCTTTTTTTTGAAATTTTATAAAATTATCTTGTTTTTGAAAAAAGGACCACACATAGATTGTGTCATACCCTGTCGTATCAGACAGAGATTCCAGAATCAAACCGACAACTAAAGTGAGTTTTGGATTTAAAGCCTACCAATAGTCTTCGTGAAAATCCTAATAAGTATGAATTATTCTATTAGTTAAATGATTTTATGGATCAAGAATGAGTTGATTTTTGGAACTTTTGTTTTATCAGATAGACATACATAGTATAAAAAATTATTTGGTGATTAAATGATCAAGGTTATTTTTTATGATGATTTCTCTTTTGGGAACACATTATTCCTAAGGAAAATAAAATTCATTGGGATTTATTTTAGTTGTAATGGTGGAATTTTGTTTTGGGAAGAATCTATGTTTTTATTTTGGACATATGGATAATTTGGGTTATTTATGGAAATGATTAACCAATCATGGAGAATATGTGATTAGGATAATTTCACTTAATTATGAGACTTTAAGAGTAGTCGATGTTATTTAGAGATAAATGTTACGATTTACAGTGGATGAATATGGGATTAAATTATTCTATGTTTTTCATTTCAATATTATTATATATTTTATTAATAAATTTTAAGGAAAATTTATTATTTAATGGTATTTTTTGATCATATAGTACTGTTTGTTGAATTTTAGAGATTTGGAATAGTATTTATTTTTTTAAAAGATTATCCTTTTTGGGGATTACCTGATTTTGTACATACCAATTTGTTTTTGGTAAATGTATAAAGACATGGGAAATATATACTTCATCTTTTTTGGATTATTTAATTATCTATAAGATCAATCTAGTGCTTCATGTTTGACCTATTCATCTTGAATACTGATCATTTGGTTTAAAGATGAGTTTGTGGATGAAATTTTTCAAAGGAAGAAACTCTACTTGATAGGTGGGAATATTTCCTTATGATATTATTCTAAGTATTAAAATAATTACTCAAATTTATGAAAATAAAATTAAAACAAAAAACTGTTATCTGTTTACTTTTCTAATAGGGGAATCAAAGTTCTTCTATCCTAACATGCGTTTATAGTTTTCTGGGAGTTAACTTTCTCCTGGTCTTGTTCTCTATCACTCTCTATCAGAACATGACACATTGTTTCTCTTACATATAAATGTTTACTATATTTAATCCTAGTAGTGGATATCTCGGGGGACCATTTTTACTTCTATTTAATTATTTTAATGTCGTAGTTTAATTGACTCTTTTTGTGATTTGGGACTTTTAATGATGTTTCTGATCCAAATTTTAATATTGTGAGGATGCAATTACCAAAAGGGGGGAAGGATGTAAGTCTCATGACAATAAAGAAAATGACATTATCATATTTACAAATATTTGTGAATTAAATATTAATTTTACTTTAATGGTGATGCGATTTTCGATGGCGTACCCGATACGCAAAAAATGAGTTCCATTGAAATATTACATTACACAAAATGTTTAGTTATACTGAAAAATAAAAATATAATATTATTATTTTAAACAGTACTTAATGCATAGTCGTTGTATTGAAGGGAATGAATAGAAATGACTGCAATAAGATTACAAAAGTCTTGTTAAGTGTTTTAACATTTATCCAATAAATGTTAGAGGTGTAAAATGTGAATGAACCTAATTTTAAGCATAAATACTCAAATATTGTTTAAAAGGTCGATTTACCACCTTTTTATGGAAACCCATTTAAGTATTTTTATTGTCACTCTTATATTTTCTATTTTACAAAATATAATTTTTCTATGGATTCTGGACATAAAATTTTAATTTGGATGAAATTTTTGGTTTTTCTGATAATGATCTTGTTTTAATGAATTGTGAAAAATACTGCATTTCAATTCAAAACAGCCTTTTAATAAAATTTATATATATAGTTATATTGTTCTTTATTTTTGTTTTAATGTGTAATTGGATTATATTTTTAACTTTTAATCCAATTTTGGTTATTAGAAACAATTTAACATTGAAATTGTACATAAACAAGTGTCAATCATTTGATAGAAATTATTTCTTAAAAACAAGTTTTTTGGTTTTGAAAATGGAAATTAATATTAAACTAATTAACGAATCATCTATGTTATTAATTGGGTAAAATAGGAATAATTTTTTATTTTGGAATATCAAAATTATCTTTGGGTGAATTTTTTATATTTCTTAGAAAACGATCATTTTTTAGGAATACTGAAAAACACTACATAGTAGTTAAAAACTGAATTTTTCATTTAAATGAAATTTTACTACTTCTATGAATTAAATATAAAAAATATGACATACATGGTTGTCATCATTATGAAAAATTTTCTTGAATAAGATGAAAATAATTTGTGGTGAATAGTATCTTTGGATTTTTATTTACCACGGTTAAATGTAAATATGGTATTTCAAGGTAATAATAATAACATAATAATAGAAAATTACCTTAACACTTGTTCTGAACTTAATGGATGATTCAAATCCTCCCAATAAAATACTTGTGTAGAACGTTTGGTATTTGAAATCCATTTAAGTAAGATAATGAAATTAATAACTTTTTATTTAATGTAAAAATAAAAATATCATAATCATGTATTGTTTTTCTAAAACAATTTTAATGTGGGGTAATATAATTGATATCATTTACTATAATAGTAATTAAAACTCTAAAAATATTTCCTACATCATGGTTTTTTATTTATAATTTTTATAATTCAAAAAAAGAAATTAATATTTTAGGCAATGATGATGTAATGATTACTTCATTACTGAATGTTTTAAATAAATGAGATTATAAATTTTAAAATAAACTTATTTTTAATCTTGTTTTTCCATCCAAGAATTTTATCTATGATCAAGACTTATTAAAATTGAATTAATGATGGTCTTTCAAAATAATCATTTTGATTTTCATTTTTTTAAATGTCCTGATATGAATAGTATAAAAATTAACATAAATATGTTTTTAAATAAATTAATATTTTATTAAACAATAATATAGTCCTAAAAATATATGATAATAACAAATTACTTACATGATGTTACAAATGTCATTAATGATCCATTTTTGTCTCATTGAATTTTATAGTAAATATATTAACCATATAGTATGAATATACGAGAAGACATGGTGAAAGTTAAAAAAGTTAAAAAAGGGTTAAATAAAAAAAGATAAGGATTAAAAAAATAAAAAATTATCGTATTATTATTGGATGATATTATATTTACTTATATTCATATTATATTCTAATTTACTGTGTTTTTGATCTTTTGAAACTGAATAAAATTTATAATAAAATAATGCTTTCAAACATTCCTAACAAGCCCCCCTTCCTCTTATAAAATGACTCCAACTTTATCCCATTACTCACACCTATCAAGCCCATTATCTAAACCATAATATTCCCAAATAATCTCAAAAAATCTATCTCTTTTTTCTGGAAGCCTTACCTTAGGAAGAAGGAACTTCTAGAATGTCTTTTGGTTCAAACCAAAGGGAGTTACCTTATTTAATGGTAACGTCTTCCCTGAAATTCACTTCTTTTATTTTACTTAATCACTCCAAATGTTATTATTATTAATTTTGTACATAAAACACCAGTATATTCCAAATAACATGTTGTTTTTATGATAATTATTCTAACTAAATTACAACCACCTCCATTTAATGGATAAAAAACAAACTGTTTCATTGGAGGTGAACTACTACCTCAAGAAATGGTAATTGTTCAATTTTTTCCATAAAAAAATCATGGTGGACATTATTATGGAACAATATTTATATATAATATTTATGACATTTATTTATTCTCTATTATTCTGTAATTATATTTTAGAATTTTACATTATTGTTTTTTGTTGTTTATTTATGTTAATTTCATTTGAGAAAGTGCGGACTACTGCCCCATCAATGAGATATTACTCATTCATACCAAAAATAGAACATATAAAGGATGGTGTTAATGAAATTATTTAATGTATATATAATATTATATTATATCAGAATAATACTATAACTATGTATTAATTGGTTTTAATTCAATTAAAAATGATAAAAAATTTAATGAATGTAGCGTTCACGAATATGTACAACTTACTGTCTCATGGTGGAATTTCATATTAATATGTCAATATGATATGGAATTTTCAAAATAAATTTTTATTGGATATATATGTGATATATATGACATTTAAATCATGAAAATTATTCTAGAGATAATGGAATTTTCACCACATGGACAATTTTTAATTATAAACCGTTCATTTTTTACTCAAGTTCTGAACAAAAACAAAATGTCTGATATGAACTCAATTAATTATCTAATTTTCATAGAAAGTTTATAAGTGAAATAAAAGGAATAATAAACTTTAAAAACATTCTTAATAAATTATAAATTATCATATGTTTATTATTTTTTATGAATAAGAAACATAAAAGACAAGTTAGACTTGAGGTAACGGGTTTTCATCTCACTTATTATTCCAATGAGATTCATGCTATATTTTCAACTATTTTCATTATTGCGGTGAATTTACTAAAAATTATTGTACTATTTGTGTAATATACATTAATTTATGGGTATTTTCATCTTCACTATATGATCCTTATTTAATGGTGTGTATGTTTCGTAATTTACCAAATTTGTAAGGGAACCATTCACCACACTCTATTAGTTGAAGACTTGTTTTATGATTTGTATTTTTAATTTACATTTACTTATGTTGGGAAATGTTCTTATATATCCTTATTTATTTACATTCTATGTCCATGGGATTAGAGACCTTTTTCTCTCTCATCATCTAATTTTCTGAATTTTAAAGTGACGTCGTTTTGGCTATTGAATTTTTGTTAGGGGACATCTCAACCATATTTCAATTGTTTGGGTTAAACATATACTTATTTATTATGTTGTGATATAAATATTTGTGAATGACCTACAATTATTTTAAAACTAATAACCACATATATTGGTTGTATTTATTTTTTTTCACACATAATTATGTCAGTGATTTATCCATAATCTAATGGCACGCTCTTTGTAAGGGATTTCGTCTAAATTTACATTCCATTGAGTCTTATTTTTTTATGCACTAATTCAATTTTATATATTGTATATAATTAATTTAAAAAAATTATATCATGAATATCCTTATTCCCATGATATTATAAGTTTTGATTTATTTTATTATTTAATTATGTTTAGTGAATCGTTTATCAAGTGTTACGAGGCTCATTAACTAAACATCATTTTAAAAAGATTTAAATATTTATTCTTATAAATATTACTTATTTAATGTCAACATTTTCAAATTTGTTTTATGGATTATTTTTATGGACAATAATGATTTAAATTTTTAATTCCTTTAATACCTTTAAAAAGGTATGTGACACTTTTATTAAAAATCACTTTATTAATTGTTTTTAATAGATTTGAAAATGGATTGATAAAGCATTGATTATGTCAATATCTTGAAATAGTATATTCTTATTGCAATGTGGAAATGCTAACTTTTTTAGTCTTCTTTTATGTGTTATGGATATGTTATGGTCCTTTGACATTTTTAATGAATACGGGTGGTTTGGTGATAAACCTAGTGTAGGTGAGGCTGATATTTCTCCTCAATGCATTGGGTAACTTGACAAAGGTAAACTTTAATGTTTTTTCTAATATATTTTTTCAATATAATGTGATGGGTATTCCAAACGTAACTCCCAACATAGCTATGAATTATATAATGTATGTATGATATGGATGTCACTAGTTACCATTATGAACTATTATTTCTATGTGTTTTTCAAAAGTCCTATGATTTCATGAGGTGTATTAAAGAGATTATAGTTTTTATTTCATGATGGAATAATATTTTAATTCTTTATTTTATATCCCTTACTGAGTTTCTGTGCTCATCCCATGTTTTGAAATGTTTTTTATGTGACTTAAAGATGAATAGGGTCAAGGATGGGTTCAAGGAAATGTCATGATGTCTATAACATAGAACTAGACATGTTTATTTTATTAAAGAGATTTAATTTTATGAAAATAATGGTTATTGAGAAGAATTTTATACATGTAATATTCATGATGTTTTGTATAATTAATGACCTAATTCTCTAAATCACTAAACCTGAAAATATTCTCAATGATAATTCATGATTTAACTCAAGTTAATGTAATGTTTTAACGCTGGGGCCATATAGATAAATGGGTATATAATCAAATATAAATCAAAATTAATGAGAAAGGACCATGTAAAAAAATATCCCATAATAAGAAACTAGAAATTTAAGTCATATGTAATTGAAGAAACTATAATAAAGAAAATAAATCTATCTATATTTTTGCATGGTAATGACTGTACATAATGTATCATGGGAGGCATAATGTGTGTGAATATAGGATATCAATAGTTATACATTATATGGATATTAAGGAGAATATAGAATTATATTTCCCAACATATGGAAATTTTATTTATGATATTGAATAAAAAATATGGTCTTGAATGGATATGAGAAAATTCAAATCCCATAATAAATTGATGCATGGTAACATCTGTACATAATGGATCAATAAAATTGCTAATGATATTTGAAGGGGTCTATCAATATGTTGAAATATTGTTTTTGGGAAATTGATGATAATATCCTATAATTAATAAATGGATATTATTAATCATAACATAAATGAAGTTATTGGATAAAATAGAGAGGGGGAGAACCCTTACTAAATTCCATCATGGTAACAAGTGTACATAATGTATCATTACAGGGAATAATCATAGTGAAAATGGAATCTCAAAATATATAAATTTTATAGAATGCATTTGGGATATGGAATAAAAAATACCAACATGAAAATATTTAAATTTAGAAAGAGAAAAAAAAATATGCTAAAATTTATATAATAAGAGAGAAATCTGTTACAAAATTCGGGCATGGTAATAGGTGTACCTAATGTTTCATTGAAAGGATTAATGAGAGTGTATGGTGTCTCTTAACATGAAAAAATTGTAACACAACAACCCTAGTTTCCCAGAATCTATATATTATCAAATAACATTTTCATGATTATAAGGGATCATGTCCCGAAAGACCGATCAGTTTAGTATCCTTGGAAATACTAGATATATATATAATTTTTACATTAAATTTTTAAATGAAAAAATCAACATTGTGTCTCATATTAACACACTCAGATCCCATATCCTATCCATACTAGTAAATCATTATATACATCTACACATTCTGGGAAAAATATAACATAAGAAAGGGGTGAGATCAAAGGCTTACGATGAATAACAATATAGCAGAAGGTTCAATAAATTTGCGTAAACATTGAAGAAAATGTATAATACCAAAAAAACATTCGTTGAAAATTAATCTTATACATAATATGGAAAATATAATCAAATAATTTTATTTACTTATTCATGCAGATATTCTACTAGTCAAATAATCACTTAGAATATCAATATCGAATTTCGTAATGATGGAATGCATAATGTCGGACATCATAACAACATATTTAAGGACTTATGGTATGAAAACAAATAATATTTTGTCAAGGATTTGTGACAAGACAATAGTTTGTCTCATGAGACCTATTGATTCATCGAGGAGACATAGTGGCCTCCACTCTTCAATTACAAAGTCCAATACATTCCTCATAAAAAAGGTTGAAACATAACATAAAAATTCATATTAAGACTGGCATACGAAATGTTCATACATTATCTATTAATAAGTAATGATATTGTAAAGACTTGGAAATTTAAAGGAAATTTTTTTTCCGCAATAATTTGGAATTTTACGAGACTGTAGTTTCTGACGACACTTGATTCTGAGGCCATGTGTGACTGGAATCAATTTCTGATGTTTTGTTCAGGTACGTTCAGTAAATGTACATACAGGTTTCTATAGCTTTTGAACCGGTGCTTGTAATTGGAATCTGAAGACACCAATGAATTCGCAACACCAGTATTCGCTTAAGGGGACCTTTACCACAGTTGTGTTTTATGAGGGTTGAGAGTTAATATTTGGGGTTTAATTAAAAGGATAAATAAAATTGTTTAGAACAATTTTATTCACCTTGGTGGTTAAATCCTACATGGGGAAGTTAATGGAGGGGCCCAACACCACATAATTTCCCATGTGTGGATATTTGTGAGGTGGGTCCCACATGATCCCCATCATTTTCTCTCCCTTAAACAAACCCTAAAATCCCCATTGATATCTCCTTTAATTAATTTTGACAACACCGTCCATTTATTATGGTTAAACCCCCACCTTCCTCACCCCATAATTAATAAACCAACACCTCTTAGTTAATTAATTGACCAAAAAGTAATTAATTAATTCAAGATTTTGAATGTTGAAAAGCCATGGAAGTATAATATATTGGGGAAGACTTCACCAAATTTTGGGTGGGAAAATATTCTACTGCGGAGGCTCTTAAGAAATATAAGAGAATGTTTCTTCCCTCAATGAAGAACCACCAAAGAATGACAATCATCTCCTTCAATCTTCGGCCAAGATAAAGGAGAAGGATCCACCATCAAGGAATGCCGACGATGCGCCATCCTTGGTTTCTTCTTCCTTGATATCAACGTGTTGACGTCATATCCCCTTGACGTCATTCTACCTCGATGCTTGTCCTCTTTCCACGGCTCGACGACCTGCAACGTCATAATCGAGGTAGGGGCTGTTTTTGTATAATTTTTTTATAAGTGTGTTGTACCTTCATACTTCGGAGATCCTTTATGATGTACTATGGTTTGATCCCCTAACGCAGAGGGCACAGGATAACGAACATGTTCGGACCCTCCGCTGATTGTTCGTCTGTGCACGGATTGACATGCAACGACGAAACGAGACCACAATGGCGATTTGGAGCATTCATAGTGGAGTTCAGGTCCTGAGATGAACATAGGCATAGAAGGTGGGAAAAATGGTCCACTAGGGTGCGTCTAGTGGTCCGTGGAAAGTGGAGGTGACTTACCCCACCAAAAAGGTGGCGCACTGCCAGAGCAGACCATCGCGACTGCGGGAGGAACCGGAACGACTTTGTCATTTCGGAAATAGCAAGGCACGGCTTAAAGTCGCGCCCAGCCAGGCCAGGCCGCTCCCAGCCAAGTTGAGCAGTGCCCAACCTTGTCGGACCCTGAACTAGGTCGGGTCGACCCGGTTCGAGATGACCCAGTGTGGGTTGGGCCTGGTAGGGCGGGTCCCAGACCCCCACCTTTTTCAGGCCGTTTTCGTTCATTCATCCATACCTTGAGCTACAAGACCTCCGATCAATGAACCTTCAGTTGTATAGGAATCCTTGCATTGAGACGGTAATTTCAGTATATTACAGTCAAGGTTTCTCCGAAGTTTGGGTACGGTCGGGTTGGTTCGAACACGAAATCAATCGGGCCCTCAGAGCGAAAACGCTTATAACATAAGGACTGGACGTCCGATTGATATGCCGTCAACTATGTGGGATTCCTTATGATGATACGGTTCTTTTGGAATACTCCACGTGAGGTTTGGACGTATTTGGATTTTGGCCAGTTTGGTATAGATTAAAAACCTACCGGACCCCTGGAACAGAAAAGCCAATAACTCTCAGACCGGACGTCCATTCGACGAACCGTCAGTGGCGTTGGTAATATAATTGAGAAAAGTATCCTTTGAGTATAACCCATGGGAGTTCGGTGTATAGTTGAGGTATGGTCGGGTAGGTTCGTACACGAAACCAATCGGGCCCCCGGGACAAATTTTCTAGTAACTCACATACCATGCGTCCAATTGACACGCTGTCTGATGCGTTGAGACCCCTTTGATGAGGTGGTACTTTGTGATAATCTTTCACGAGACTTCGTGACACTAGGAGTATCGACCAGTAAATTTTGGTGCAGATCCTCCATAGATGATCTTACATAGTGTGGAGACCTAATAGCTGTAGACCTGACGACTGCTTGACCAATTCGACTCAAAGTGATTCGACTAGCGCAGTAGACGAAGCGCGTAATTTTTTCACAAACCCATAGCACACGGAGAGCCTGGTTTGGAAACAGAACCGGGGTACTCGATAGGAGGAGTACCTCTGTATACTATTAGGGGGAGCACTACTGTGTTGTGGCTATAGACCCATGGCAGGAAGCGCTACCGTGTTGGGGAGACAAACATGCGGTACTCAACAGGGGGAGTACCTCCGCAGTCTAATGTTAGTGAGTAGCACCTGGGAGTCATGACAACACTACTGTGCTCGACAGAGTAGGATTTCTCTAGCAGGTGTGGTTTCGACATCTTGAATAAAATCCTGGTTTGAGCTGAGTCAATGACCTTTGTGTTTTTTCACATGATTGAGATGGGTTACTTGAAAACTTAGGTATATGTATGGGCATATACCTAAGTAAATGTTATCTGTTGATATCTTTCATTGTGATTTTCCTTGTTGGATTTTGTGAGACCATTAGGGTCTCTATAATGACCCATAATTTACATACATGGTTATTACGTCAAAATTAAATCATACCTATTACAACATATAACAAAACCGTGAAAGGACCATATAGGTATAGTGTCTTTAAAAACTGGGAAACATAAACAATTGGTTCATAAAGCATCTATATTGTCTCCCATTTATTTCATCATATCTAGAGTCCTTTTTGGAATATCCTACTTAATAACCTTGTTCCTGACCTAGGGAAAGAAAACATACAAAAGGGTGAGCTCAAATGCTCAGTAAGGGTAAACAAAAGAAATATCAATCACATCATATTCAAAAGAACATAACATTTTGGAAATCTTAACCTGTAAAATAGATCATAATTTCATAACATGGGATAAATCATAGTAGTGAAATGTAATCCCAATAATAATAACATAAAACATGAATCTTTGTGGAATACACACATAATTATAGAGAATAATTTCTTATTAGTCAAGACCATTTGCCAAGACTATCTTAGCGGACAAAGTCCATTTCTGAACCGAGTTCACTCCTCGTTTCAGTCCTGTTTCAATGACCGGTTTAACCTGCTATTCCATCCATTTCTATCCCAAGAGATATAAATCTTTACCCAATTCATTGGAGGGAGATATAGGTCCCACCAATCTCATAATGATACCATTCTTATGTGTTCCACAAAATCATAAATCATACAACATTGCATAACCTATGTAATAAAAATGGGATTCTTAAACATCGTGAAATCATAAAAAAATTCATATAAGATAAATGAATTCATAAAAATAATTTCATCACAACATAATCAAATCAATTTAATAATATGGATATAAACAGAACCCTATATTATTTTAGATCGAAAATAATTTTGATGAAACACTTGAACTCCATTCTTGAGGAAAATATCCTTTCTACTTCAAAAACAATTTATTTCTTAACATGTCATTCAATTTTAAACTAAAAAATATAAATAAAAATATTCTTGAAAACTTTTAAAGGAATATTCTTGTAAATAATGTTTTAAAAATCCATTCATTCCGTATAAGTTAAAAAAACAATTTTCCCTTACTTTGGCTGAAAAGTCAAAAAGTACCTCGTATGAAAAACGAAAAAAGATTCCTTTCATATATTTTACTAAAAACCCACCAAAGGGAAAAATTGGATTTAAACAATTGTAGGAGGATATAAATAATATTACATAATTAGGAAACATGGATGTAGATGATAATTATTCCCCAGTAAATTCTGAAGTATAAAAAATCTCAGATAAAAATTGAGATTGCGAGATTGTCCCTTACCTTAGGTCTGATTTGCTTCGTAAGTGTCTGAACCTCCTGTATAATGATTTAAATAATGTTATTTACATATTCCAGAATCATAATTATTTTTATGATACCATATATGGTCATATTCCTAGCTTCTTATTAGTAATATTTCATTGTTACTTGTTATTCGGGTGTTTATTACTTTTTCTTCTTTTGCGTGTTTTTTCGAATAAATTATTATTCTTCTTTTTAGGTTGTAGATACCTAATTTCCATAATGTTATGAGTGTAATATATATAATATTAATTCATTAAATTCATTTATATAATCATTATGAAATTAATATCATGTATAACGAGTCGCATCACATCGTGGAGACGGTATTCCATACGTACGCACGAGCGATGATATTGTTCCTATGATCGTGGAATTGTATTCGAGTGTAAGTATACTATTTCAGAATCAATAACACTTCAAAATAATCATATATAGTTATTTATTTGCACCATTATACCCATCCAAGTAAGTTGTTGGTGGAAAATAGGTTACACCACGACGTGGAGACGGTATTCCGTACGTACACACGCGCGGTGACTTCGTTTTCCGTAGGATGGTTAGATGGTGAAATAGGGTTGTTTCATACGTATAATAATATATCATTATATGAGTGATACTTATGTTTTTACTACATAATGAAACAACTAAAGTAGAATAAGTGGTATAAAAAATAATGTTGAAAGAATCGGTAATGAACATTACCTCTTCATTGAAGCGCCTCTTTGAGACCTTCTTTTAGGGCACTAAAATTGGTCTTTGAAGAATTCCAAGACCTCTAGGATGTTTATAAGGTAGTGGATAAGAGCATTTGGCAGGTTTTTTCCAAGATTTAAGGCTCAAAGTGGTGTGAGGAAGAGAGGGAGGAGGTGCCCTTTTACAAGGCAGGAGAGGGGCACCTTAGGAAAAATTAAAATATTATTTTATTATAAAGTGAAATTCGGTTTTTAATAGCTCCAAATTTATTTATTTAGAATATAAGGTGGGTATGAGTCTAAAGTATCTCATACAATAGAATTTAGACATGTTTAGGGTTCTATTGTAACCTTATCATTTAGATTTAACTTTATGTTAAATAATTTTACTTTTACCATGTCTTTTTGTTTTCTTACACTATAAGGTTAATAAACATACCATAAAAAGCCAAAAGAACCCCAAGTTGTTTATTATTAATATATATAACATTATATAAGTCATTTTTCCTAACCATAGATTTTTAGGAATAAAATAATAATTAATAATAAAAACATTCGTTTTAAAAAATATTTTATGTCTATTTTGACACTATTTGGTAATTGATTTTTGTGAAAATCATAACATAAATATTAATTCTAAAAAAGTTAACTCAATAAATACTATCATGTCATATTAACATATAAAATTATTTTAATCCATAAAAAGTCTCATATTACATTTATTTGGGTATTTATAAGATCAATTATGTCAATATTTCATTAATAATATAATTACTACATCATCATTGTGTCATAAATAAATTAAATTATTTGGAGTCTAAAAATTACAAATAAATTACAATTATGTAGGAAATCGTTTTATGTTTCTGATGAATATTTATATTCGAATTTATCTTATTTATAACCCTATATGAAAAAATGATTTAGTTATTGAACTTTGATTTTAACTATTTTAACCCTTCTTTAATAATAAATGTCCTAATCTAATCCATTTGGGCCTAAATGGTCATATTTTATATGTAAGGTTGTTTTTTGTCGAATTACACTTGTCAAATAGAATTAGGACATGTGTTAGGGTAATAATAATATCATTTTTTCCTTAATTACCCTATTTACTTTTAACCGTGGTAAAAAAAATAAATAGTTACTATTTAGAAAAAATTATTTTCATCACATTGAACCACATTTTACATACTGCCATCAACCATGTCTCTCAAATTTCTGAAATTCCATTCAAAAAAGTGTTAAAATTATGTTTTATGTAAATTTACAAATTCTCCTAGGAGGTGGGTAAAAGACGGTCAAAAGTTCAATAAAATTTTTATATATATAAAATTATTATAAAATAAAACCGATGAATTACTTTGAACTTATAAAGGTATTATGTATAAATTTTGACCTAAGATAAATTTAAATAAAATAAATAATTATTTGACTAAAAAGTTGGTTTTTAAATAGTAACCAAGTGTTTTCACTATTCATCCAAAATTGAATGTTTTCAGAAAAATACCAAAATTTCACCCCAGGCTAATTTCGATATTCCGAAACAAAAAAAAGTCCATTTTGAATGATAAAATTTACAAAATTCCTAAAAGTGGTTATTATTATTCATAACGTCTAGTTTTAATAATATTTTATTAGCATATCAGTGTTCACTGAAACTCGGTATTGCGTACGTCGCAAGTTATCGAGGAAGGTCGCGATTGTCTGTAAAGAAAGCCAAGCTAGTGTTGTGTGTATTGAAATATCCATTTGATGATTTATATAACATAAAAAGAAAATATTTCTCATAAAAGTCTCGAGTGTTACATTCTACCCCCCTTAAAATGAATTTCACCCTCGAAATTCATCACATTGTAACAAATAGACGAGGATACCTCTCCCTCATCATATCGTCAAGATCCCATGTAGCTTCTTATAGTTGGTGGTTCCTCCATAAAACTTTCACTAAGCGAGTGGTCTTGTTCCACAGGACTTTTTCGCTATGATCTAGAATCTCTATCGGCTGTTCTTCATAAGAAAGATCTTGTTCCAGCGGTACAACTTCTGAGATGAGTAAATGTGAAGGATCAGGTATGTACATTCTCAGGAGAGATACATGGAACACATCGTGAACTTAGGAGAGATCCAGTGGAAGCGCCAATCAGTAAGCTACCTTCCCAACACAATCTAGTATTTCGAAAGGACCGATATATCTAGGGCTCATTTTTTCCTTCTTCCCAAATCTCATTACTCTCTTCCAAGGAGATATTCATAATAAATCTTTATCACCCACTTCAAACTCTACTTATTTTCTTCGGTCGTCAGCATAAATTTTTTGTCGACTCTGAGATGCTCTTATGTGTTGTTGAACAGATCGGATATTTTCTGCCATCTCATCAACAATATTAGGTCCTAATAGATTTCTTTCCCCAACTTCATCCCAGCAGGTTGGAGTCTTGCATTTCATTCCCTATAGATCTTCATAAGGAGCCATTTTTATACCAGAGAGAAAGCTATTATTATAAGAAAATTCCACCAATGGTAGGTGTTGATCCCAACCACCTTTGAAATCTATAGAGAAAGCTCTCAACATATCTTCTAGAGTTTGAATTGTCCTCTAAGACTGACCATCTGTCTGAGGATGATAAGCAGTGCGAAAACTCAACTCTGTTTCCAGAGTATGCTGAAGACTTCACCAGAACATTGAGGTAAACCTCGGATCCCGATCAGATATAATAGAAAGTGGTACTCCATGCAATCTTACCACTTCCTTTACATATATCCCGACAAGCTGATCTAGAGGGAAATCCTCTCTAATAGAAATGATGTGTGAAGACTTTGTAATACGATCAACTATGTCCCAGATAGCATTATTTCCTTAAGACGTTTTAGGAAGTCCAGTGACAAAGTGCATAGTGATGTTTTCCCATTTCCATTCAGGTATAGGTAATGGTTGTTACATCCCCTTAGACTCCTGTCTCTCAGCTTTAACTTGCTTACAATCCAAGCATCGAGAGACATATTCAGCAACATCTCTTTTCTTGCCATCCCACCAAAAGTACACTTTCAGGTCCCTATACATCTTCACGCTTCTAGGATGAATAGAGAATGAAGAACTATGAGCCTCATCCAGCATCATCTTCTTTAATTCAGGGATGGGAGGAACACAAACCCGATTCCTGAACTTTATTATCCCATCACAATCAAGGTTGAATTTAGAAACATTTCCCACCTTCTTTTGTAACTCTACATCTTCTTTTTGTTCCTCTTTATTCTTCACATGTATAGATGGTTGAACATTCATTTGATAAAGATATGATTTTTCCCCTATCATTATAATTCCAAGATCCATCCTTTGTAAATCCATAAATATTGGATCTTTTCTGATCCTCATCATGGATAAGCTAGCATGGCCTTGTCGACTTAATGCATCTGCCACCTTGTTTGCATTCCCAGGTTGGTAATGAATTGAGCAGTCGTAATCCTTAATCGGCTCCGACCATCTTATTTGGCGCATATTCAACTCCTTTTGAGTGAAAATATACTTTAATATTTTATGATCATTATAAATGTCACACCGTTCTCCATAAAGATAATCCCTCCAAATCTTTAATGCAAAGATTACCGCAGCTAACTCCAAATCATGAGTTGGGTAATTTTGCTCATGGATTTTCAACTATTGTGAGGCATAAACTATCACCATATCATTTTTCATAAGAACACACTGCATCCTCTTCTTGGATGAATCACTATAAATCACAAAACATTCCCACTATAAGGAAGTGTGAGCATAGGTGCACTGGATAACCTTTTTTTCAACGCCTTGAAATTCTCTTCACATTCCTCCGTCCACACGAACTTAACTCCTTTTCTAGTTAACTTGCTAAGTGGATTAGATAATCGTGAAAAATATTTCACAAAACATCGATAATATCCAACCAAAACAAGAAAACTTCGGATCTCAGTTACTGTTGTTGGTCTCGACCATCTTTCGATAACCTCTGTTTTTGCTGCATCCACAAATATCCCATCTTTTGAGATTTTGTGACCCAAAAATGAAAATTTTTGAAGCAAAAATTCACACATGGTAAATTTGGCATAAAGCTTCTCCTTTATCAGGGTCTTCAATATAATTCTCAAGTAATCTTTATATTCTTCCTTGCACTTTGAATAAACAAGAATATCGTCTATAAAGACTAGCACAAACTGATCAAGATATTCTCTGAAGACTCTATTAATCAGATCCATGAAGATAGCAGGAGCATTAGTTAGACCAAATGGCATCACTATAAATTCATAGTGTCCATACCTTGTACAGAAAGCCGTCTTTGGTATATACTCCCTTTTGAACCTTAATTGATGATACCCAGAATGAAGATTAATCTTGGAAAAGTATTGAGCTCCACGTAGTTGGTCAAATAAGTCATCAATATGTGGGAGATGATATTTTTTCTTGATATTGATCATGTTAAGTTCTTGATAATTAATTCAGAGTCTTATTGATCCATCATTCTTATTAATAAACAGAAATGGTTCTCCCCAAGGTGACTCACTAGGGCATATGAATCCTTTATCAATATTCTCTTTTATTTGCTTCTTTAATTCATACAACTCAATTGGGGTCATTCTAGAAGGTTTCTTTGAAATAGGAAAAGAACCTGGAACAAGTTCTTTTGAAAACTCAACTTAACGATTTGGTGGAAGACCTGACAATTCATTCTCAAAGAAATCATGAAACTCCCGTACAATGGGAATATTCTTAATCGTGAGTTTCTCAACAACCATTTGAGATAAATAACCTTCATTTATTGGAATCAAGACCCATAATATGGAATAAATTTCCACTATAAGGTCATGTTCTTCCTTGCATCAATAGATGATCATAGATTGATCGGGAATATGAAATGTGACTTCCCTTCTTTGCCAATAGATATGAGCTCCATATTGAGAAATCCAATCCATGCCAATAATCACATCAAATTAAACTATAGGAAGGATCACAAGATTTGCAGGAAGCACCTTCCCACAAACTTCAATTGGAGAAGAATTATAAACGTTTGTTGTGACTGTTGTTCCATTAGGGGTTGTCACAACTATCTCAACATCTAATTATTGAGGTAATACGATGATACCCTTATAAAATTCTTCAGAAATAAACTAGTGGGTGGATCCAGAATCAAATAAAACATTTTCTACATTATAGTGGATGGTAAGTGTGCCTTTCACCACTTCTTTATCATACTCCACATCACTGATTGAAATTTCATGTTACTTTCCTTTGTCTTTAGCCTTCAGAGTTTGTTGGTGTTGATCATCATCAGAAACACTTAGATTAGGGAATTGATTAGAATAATGCCCCATTTCCTTGCACTTGTATCATTGAAGTGTAGGAGGTTCACTCTGTGTAACCTTTTTTTGTTTGCTTCACTAGAAATCTTATTCCCATCATTGCTGCATTCAAATGCCCTATGAACATCTTTTCCACATTTGAAACATTCACTTGTGTCTTTAATACAACTCCATCCATGTTTCTTTCCACACTTTGATCATAAGGGAAAACTAATCTTCTTTTCAGTGTTCTATTTAGATTTTCCTTTGAATTCCATTTTCCTCTTCTTATCAATCCCATATGACTGATGGGTTACTAAAATCCCCATCTCAATATTGAGAGCACATCAAACAATTTCCTCCTAGTTATTAAAGTCCCTTATGGCTAATGCCCTTCGAAGACTTGGTTTTAAGACACTAAAGAATCAATCGATCTTAATCTAAAGTTGGATAATAATACCAGAAGCGTACCTTGAAAGTCTTGTAAAATTTTCTTCATAGGTACCAACAGATTCATCATCCTTTTGATTCAGTTCAAGAAACTCCTTCCCCATCTTTGTTCGAAGAATATGAGGGAAGTAATTATTGAAAAATATGTTCTTGAACCCGTCCCATTCCATGGACTCAATTTCATCCATTTTCCTCGTATTCTTAATAATATTCCACCATTGATCAGCATATCCTTCCAAACGATACACTGCTAAGAGGACTTTATCAGGTTCAGAACATTGAAGAACTAAAAATATCTTTTCAGTGGTACTGATCCATTGTTCATCCACTAATGGATCAACAGACCCTATGAATGAAGGTGGACGCTGCCACATGAAGAATTCAACAGAATGTTGCTCCTTCCATTGCTTGTTTAGAAGTCCTGCATGATTTATAGCTTGAGAATGTTGTGTGAACATGGATACAAGATTTTTCATTCCAGCTCCCATAATTTTTGGTTGCTCAGGTGGACAATCATTTCATTTCCCGTCGCATTCCGCAACAACATGGTTCCTTCGAGTTTCAGCCATTGACTAAAACCAAGAATAATAGTGTGAGAAACACTGATTATAATAGGAAAATAACATAATCAAGAATAAAATTTTACACTTAAGGTCCTATCATAGGTTATTCATGGCCATTTCTAAAACACTAAGATTGTGTTCTATGCTTAGACAAATCCTTAGGTTTCTTACTAAGGCTTTCATATCCTAGTTTCCAAAGGATGACTATATCATTCCTCTGATACCAACTATAACGACCCATACATTACATACATGGTTATTACTTCAAAATTAAAGCATACTTATTACAACATATAACAAAACCATGAAAGGACCCTATAGGTATAGAGTCTTTAGAAACTGGGAATCATAAACAATTGGTTCATAAAGCATCTACATTATCTCCCATTTATTTCATCATATCTAGAGTCCTTTTTGGCATATCATACTTAATAACCTTCTTCCTGACCTGCGGAAAGAAAACATACAAAAGGGTGATCTCAAATGCTCAGTAAGGGTAAACAAAGGAAATATCAATCACATCATATTCATAAGAACATAACATTTTGGAAATCTTAACCTGCGAAAGAGATCATAATTTAATAAAATGGGATAAATCATTGTAGTGAAATGTAATCCCAATAATCATAACTTAAAACATGAAAATTTGTGGCATACACACATAATCATAGAGAATCATATCTTATTATTCAAGACTCATTTCCAATACTATCTTAGCGGACAAAGTCCATTTTTGAACCAATTTCACTCCACGTTTCTGTCCTGTTTCATTGACCGGTTTAACCTTCTGTTCCAGCCATGTCTATCCCATGAGATATAAATCTTTACCTAATGGATTGGTGGGAGATATAGGTCCCACCCATCTCATAATGATACCATTCTTATGTGTTCCACAAAATCATAAATCATACATCATTGCATAATCCATGTAATAAAAATGGCATTCTTAAACATCGTGACATCATAAAACAATTCATATAAGATAAAAGAATTCATAAAAATAATTCCATCACAATATAATCAAATCAATGTAATAATAGGGATAGAAACAGAACCCTATATTATCTTAGATGGAAAATAATTTTTATAAAACACTTGAACTCCATTCTTGAGGAAAATATCCTTTCTACTTCAAAAACATTTTCATTTCATAACATGTCAAAAAATTTTAAACTAAAGAAGATGATTAAAAATAAACTTGGAAAATTGTAAAGGAAGCTTCTTGGAAATAATGTTTTAAAAATCCATTCATGTCATATAAGTTAAAAAAACATTCTTCCCATACTTTGGACGAAAAGTCAAAAAGTACCTCATATGAAAAACGACAAAAGATTCCTTTCATATCATTTAATAAAAACTCACCGAAGGGCAAAATTGGATTTAAAAAATTTTAGTAGGATATAAATATTATTAAATATTGAGGAAACATGGATGTGGATGATAAATATTCCCTAGTAAAATCTGAAGTATAAACAATCTCGGAAAAAAATTGAGATTGCGAGATTGTCCCTTACCATAGGCCTGATTTTCTTCGTATGTGTCCGAACCTCCTGTATAATGTTATTGACTTATTATAGAATAATAACTATTTTATGATATCATATATGGTCATATTCGTAGCTTTTTATTAGTAATGTTTCATTGTTTCTTGTTATTCAGCTGTTTATTTCTTTTTGTTCTTATGCGTGTTTTGTCGAATAAATTCTCATTCTTCTTTTTAGGTTATAGATACCTAATTTCCATAATTTTATTAGTGTAATATATATCATATTAATTCATTCAATTCATATATATAATAATTATGCAATTAATATCATATAAAATGAGTTGCATCACATCGTGGAGATGGTATTCCGTACGTACGCACGAGCGATGATATCATTCCCATGATCGTGGAATTGTATTGGACTGTATGTATAATATTTCAGAATCAATACCACTTTAAAAAAATCATATATTGTTATTTATTTTCACCATTATACCCATACAAGTAAAGTAGTGGTGGAAAATAGATTACACCACGGCGTGGAGACGGTATTCCGTACATACTCATGCGCGGTGATTTCGTTTTCCGTAGGCTAGATAGATAGTGAAATAGGGTTGTTTCATAATTATAATAAAATATCATTATATGAGTGATACTAATGGTATTATTTCATAATGAAACAACTAAATAAGAATAAGTGGAAGAAGAAATAAAGATGAAATAATCGGTAACAGACATTACCTCTTCTTTGAAGCTCCTCTTTGAGAAATCCTTTTAGGGAACTAAAATTTGTCTTTAAAGAAGACCAAGACCTCTTGGATGTTTCTAGGGTTGTTGAGAAGAGAATTTTTCAGGTGTTGGAAGATCTTGAAGGCTCAAAGTGGTGTGAGGAAGAGAGGGAGGAGGTTCCCTTTTATAAGGGAGGAGAGGTGCACCTTAGGAAAAACTAAAAATATTATTTTATTATAAAGTAATATTCGGTTTCTAATCGCTCCAAATTGATTTATTTCGAATATAAGGTGAAAATGGGTCAAAATTATCTCATACAATAGAATTTAGAAATGTTTAGGGTTCTATTTTAACCTTATCATTTAGATTTAACGTTAAGTTAAATAATTTTACTTTTGCAGTGTCTTTTTGTTTTCTTACACTCCAAGGTTAATAAACATAACATAACAAGACAAAAGAACACCAAGTTGTTTTTTATTGACATATATAACCTTATTTAAGTCATTTGGCCGAACTTTAGATTTTTAGGAAAAAAATAAAAATTAATAATATAATATTTTTTTTAAAAACTATTTTATGTCAATTTTGACAAAATTTGGTAATTGATTTTTGTTAAAATCATAACAGAAATATTAATTCGAAAAAAGTTCATTAAATCAATACTAACATGTCATATTAACATAGAAAATTATTTTAATTCATAAAAAGTCTCAAATTATATTTATTTGGTTATTTATTACATCAATTATGTCAATATTTCATTAATAATATAATTACTGCATCATCATTATGTCATAAATAAATTAAATTATTTAAAGTCTAAAAATTACAAATAAAACACCATTATGTAGGAAATAGTTTTATATTTCTAATTAATATTTATTGTCGAATTTATCTTATGTATAACCCTATATTAAAAAATTATTTAGTTATTAAACATTGAATTTAACTATTTTAACCCTTCTGTAACAATAAATGTCCTAATCTAATCCATGTGGGCCTAAATGGTCATATTTTATTCCTAAGGGTTTTTTGGTCTAATTAAACTTATCCAATAGAATTAGGAAATGTGTTAGGTTTATAATAATATCATTTTTACCCTTAATTACCCTATTTACTTTTAACCGTGGTAAAAAAAGCAAAAAGTTACTATTCACCAAAAATTATTTTCATCTCATCGAACCAAATTTTACTTACTGGAATCAACCGTGTCTCTCGGATTTTTGAAATTCCATTCCCAAAATCGGTAAAATTATGTTTTATGTAAATTTTCAAATTCTCCTAGGAAGTGGGTAAAAGACTGTCAAAAGTTCAATAACATTTTTATATATCTAAAATTATTATAAAATGACTCCAATGAATTAATTTGAACATATAAAGTTATTATGTATCACTTTTTACCTAAGATAAATTTAAATAAAATAGATAATTATTTAAATAAATAGTTGGGTTTTAAATAGTAACCCAATGTTTTCACTATTCATCCAAAATTAAATGTTTTCAGAAAAATACCAAATTTTCACCCTGGGATAATTTCGATATTCTGAATCCAAAAATGAAGTCCATTTTGAATGATTAAATTTAAAAAATTCCAAAAAGTGGTTATTACTATTTATAACGGCTAGTTTTAATAATATTTTAATAGCATATCGTTATTTAGTGAAACTTGATATTGCGTACGACACAAGCTATCGAGGAAGGTCGCGATTACGTGTAAATCAAGCCAAGAATGTGTTGTGTGTAGTGAAATATACCTTTGATGATTTATATAACATAAAAACAAAATATTTCTCATAAAATTCTCGGGTGTTACAATCTCGAGGTCCCTACTGAGTATCGTTATACTCACCCCTGCACGGGCTATGCCCGCACCTCATTGTGTTGGATGCAGACGACAGACAGCGATGACCGAGGTAGAGTGTACGAGGACTGGACTGTTTTCGGAGGTGGACCTCACGGCGAGTCGGTACCCAAAGGAGACGGATGGATGTGGAGTGCTAAAGAGGACATTTGTACCTACCCTCCAGGTAGGAACCCAGAGGATGATCTAGTAGCTGCTTCATCATTCAGTTGTTTGTCTTTTCAGTATTACATTCCATCAGTTGTAGTTTTACCTTTATATTGGGCTTGTATTTCTGACCCCTTTGTACTTTCAACACACTTTTGATACTTCATTACTTAATTTTTTCTTCTCCTTGTACTCTGATTTTGTGTGTGTTTATGTTTTATAAAGGAAACGCCTTCCCAGCGATAAGGATTTACGCCTTTGGTGCTAGTCGCCAGCCCCTGGCCTATGGAAGGCGGGATTTGGATAGTTACGACATGGGACCTAGGGGACGGGTCGTGAAAAATTCATATTAGAGGAGTTGGTTCTGTTGTAGAACTTGGGACTATGATATTTCCTTTCTGTGAAGAAATAATGTTAAGGGTACCAAGTGTGGTTTTCATTACAGGTAGTCTAGTGTTGGAGCGGCGACCAATGTATCCATACAGTAGGACCCTGACTACTTATTTACAACTCAAGTGCATGAAAACACTAATTTCAGGTGTGTTTCTAATAGTTTTTCATTAAGTTAGGTCATGCTAGGTCTGCTCACTAGGTATAGTCTTTTGACAGTTTCACATTTTTTTCTTTTCAGGATGTCTTCACCATGTCAGTTAGTGCGGGTTCTGAGTGGAGAGCGTGATGGTAGCCCACCGAGCAGTGAGGCCACAGTGAAGGGCCCCATCACAACAGAGGCATCTAAGGTACTATTACCCACTGGGCTACCGTTATGACCAACCCCATCAGTAGAGGTTGCACACCTCTTGAGTGCGTTGCTCGGGTTCCTACGACAGAGTCCTTCAAGGTTTCGAGGCGAGATAGATATTCAGACGGCTGGGTACTGGTAAGAGTTTGTAGAACAAGCTTTCCACACAGGTGGGACACCCACTGACTTGATGGTGTACCTAGATGTTTGTCTCTTTCAAGAAGCATCTGAGAGGTGGTGGAGCCAGATGCTCTAGTTTTTTGACGAGACAACCTTCACCTGGGGAATCTTCTTGGGTTTTTTCAAGGTGGAGTTCATACCAACGACTCAACACTCTGTGTGTGTTCAAGAGCTACTGCCCCTTCTGTAGGGATTTCTGTCAGTAGCTGAGTCATCTGTAGGTAGTGGAAAGATGACACAGGGGCACGAGCAAGTTAGACCTACGGAAATATGACCCCAAGATATGGCAATGGGGATGTGGGGCACCTAATGCCGAGGAAGACCTGAACGGAGAAGGGTCTATTATTCCTGTAGGGAATGGTGTCACAAACCATGTGACTGTCCGAGTCCCTGCACAGTTGATCATCAGGCATTGGAGGAGCCACCGAGAGAGAAGTAGTGGCGGGAGCTTGAGCATCAGCTGAGCGGTGGACAAGGCAGTGGATTAGGTCCTTGAGCGGATGGTGGCCAGAGTAATCATGCACTACTAGTCCCACCCTGATGTGGTTCACCTCAAGCTACAGAAGTAGGTGGACAGGAGTGGGACTAGTTCCAAGGATAGAGTCCTTTATTCATGATGTCTCTAGATTGGTTAATGTCATTGTTGTGGTTTCTTTGTGTCTTTGTTCTTCTAGATTCAGTAATAAAAGACACTTGTCCTTGGGATTTTTTCTTTCCTTCTTTTTGTGTGTTTAATACTTTGAGGTTCTGGTTAAAACCATTGACTTGAACCTCACTTATAAGATTCCAACAGGAGGAGACCCAGTGATCACACACTGATGCCGACTGTGTGACTCGACCCTTGGAGTCTAGAGTAACGGTTCAATCTCTTGTTAGTAGCGTCAAGGCCTTACGATGTCGTCCATGGCATGAATTAGTATTGTTCATGTCAGGATGGACTGTATTAGAAAATGGGTGTGGTTCATCCAGGGGATGAGACCAGATTAGTCTTATAGGCAAAGGATAAATTTTAGAAGCTCTTACAGATCGTAGGCGAAGAAGGGTGAACGTCAAATGACTTTCCTAGTCGGCCAACATCCTACTGACTAGATATGGTATGAGCTATGACGGATATGGTGAAGATCATCTAGGAGTGGATGAAGGATGCACAATGTAGGTAAAAGACTTATGCTGATTGGAGACGGATAGCTCTAGAGTTCGAGGATGGAGACCATGTCTTCCTACGGTTCTCACCTCGACGAGGTCTACAGAGATATGGCCGAGGTGGCAAGTTATCTCTGAGGATCATCAGACCATTCCAGGTCCTCAACAGGATTGGCGAGTTAGCTTACATCTTGGCCTTTCCATCATAGTTGCACTGGGTGCATGACGTCTTCCACGTATCTCAGTTGAGAAGATACATACACGAACTATCCCACATCATTGACTACAAAGAACTAGATATCAATGACATGGCAGCTTTCATGGAGTTTCCGATAGAGATTGAGGATCGACAGGAGCGGGACCTATGAGGACAATCGATTCCTCTGGTGCGCTTTCATTGCCAATACAGGAACATCCAGGGGAGCACATGGGAGCAAGAGACTCATATTCTTACTTAGTACACTTTTAGTTTCCCTAGTGTGTGTTGTATAATTATGGGGACATAAATCCATGAGGTGGGTGTAATGTAAAGGGATAGAAATTTCAAGGTTTTTTTTCTTAATTCTTTAGTATTCTATGAGTACATAGTTTCGGACGACTCTTGATTCCGAGACCCGTTGAGCCCATAATCAATTTCCAAAGTTTTTTAGGTATGTTCAGTAAACGTATCTGTGATTTATTATATCTTTTGATAAAGTGATCTAAATTTAATTCCAATTACACTGATGAAATTGCAGTGCCGATATTTTCTTAAGGGGACCTTTAATGTTGTTTCATTTTAAGTGGGTGGAGAGTTAATATTTGGGGTTTAATTAAAAAGTTAAATAAAATTGTTTTGAACAATTTTATTCACCTTGGTGGTTAAATCCTACATGGGGAAGTTAACGGAGGGGCCCACCCCCACATAACATCCCATGTGTGGAGATTTGTAAGGTGGGGCCCACACGGACCCCAACCTTTCATCTCCCTTAAACCACCCTTAAACTCCCCATTGATTTCCCCTCTAATTAATTTGACAACACCTTCCATTTTTTATAGTTAAACCCCACCTCCCTCTCTCCCTAATTAATATGCCAACACCTCTTAGTTAATTCATTGATATACAAGTAATTATTTAATTCAAGAGTTTGAATGATGAAAAGGCATGTCAGTATAATATATTGGGGAAGCCTTCACATAATTTTGGGTTGGCAAATATCTTATTGCAGAGGATCTAAGGAAAAGAAGAGAAGGGGTCTTCCCTCAACGAAGAACCACCGAAGAATGGCAATCTTCTCCTTCAATATTCGGCCAACCCAATGGAGAAGGAGCCATCAGCAAGAAATTCCATTGACCCTCCATCCTCGGTTTCTTCTTCTTTGACGTCAACGAGCTGACGCCGTCTCCCCGCGATGTCGTTCTTCCTCAACGTTTGTCCTCTTTCCGCGGCTCGACGACATGCAACGTCATAATTGAAGTAGGGGGTTGTTTTTGTATAATTTTTATATAAGTGTATTGTAACTTCGTACATGGGCATTAATTTATGATGAAATATGGTTTGAGAATCTAACTCGGAGGGAACGGGCTAACGAACAATTTTGGACCCTCTGTAGATTGTTCGTCTGTGCGCGGATTGACGGGCGATGGCGAAATGGGACCGCAACAGCGATTTGGAGCTTTCACAGCGACGTTCAGGTCCCGAGATGAATAGAGGAGTAGACGGGGGGGGGGGGGGGCGAAACAGACCACTGGAGCACATTCGGTAGTCCGCGGATGGTGGTGGCAGCGCGCCGCCGGAGCAGACCTCCACGACTGTGCCGCGGTGGCAGGATGAACCGGAATGGCTTTTCCATTCCGTAAACTGGGAGGCGTGGCATGAAACCGCTCTAGCTGCGGGCCGGGCCGCACCCAACCAGGCCGGACCTAGACCCGGGTCGGGTCAACCCGGTTCGGGCCGACCTAGGGTGGGTTGGGCCAGGTCGGACCGGGCCTAGACCCCCCTTTTCCGGACCGCTTTCGGTCATTCATCAATTACTTAAGCTACAAACCTTTGATTGACGCACCATCTATTGCGTAGGAATCCTTGGATGGAGACATTCGGTTATTTATATTACACTCATGGTTTCGGCGAAGTTTGAGTATGGCTGGGTTGGTTCGAAAATGAAACTAACCGGACCCTCAGAGCGTAATCCCTTATAACTGAAGGACCAGGCATCTGATTGACGTGCCGTCAACTATCTTGGATTCATTTAGATGAGACTGTTATTTTGGAATACTACACATGATGTTTGGACATAGTTGTAGTAAGGTCGGGTTGGTTTAGCTTATAAACCAACCAGACCCCCGGAACGAAAAAGACAATAACTCTCAGACCAGACGTTCGTTTGATGAACCGTCAACGACATTGGTAATCCCTTTGAAAAACGGTTCCTTTTAGTATACCCCATGGGAGTTTAGGGTACAATTGAGATATTACTGGGTTGGTTCATACACGAAACCAACTGGGCCCCAGGAACAAAAAGGAAAATAACTCACAGCCCGAGCATCCGATTGACGTGCCTTCTGATGCATTGAGACCACTTTTACGAGGCAGTCCTTTGTGATAATCCTTCACGAGACTTCGTGACACTTTGAGTATCGAAAACTATCCTGTGGAGCGGATCCTACCAGAGAGGAGCTTACAAAGTGCGGAGACCTAGTAGCTGTAGACCTGATGACTGCTTGACAGATTCGACTCGGAGTGATTCGACTAGCCCAGTTGATGGAGCACCCAATTTGGTGGTAGACCCACGGTGGACAGAGCTCCTGGTTTGGAAGCATACCTGCGGTACATGATAAGAGGAGTACCTCTGTAGGCTATTAGGGGGAGAGCTATTGTGTTGGGGCGGCAGAACCATGGCGGGGAGCGCTACTGTGTTGGATCGATAGGCCCACGGTACTCGAAAGGAGGAGTACCTCAGCAGTCTAAGGTTAGAGAGTAGTACCTCAAAGTCGTGACAGGACTACTGTTCTCGATAGAGAATGAGTTCTTCAGCAGCCGTGGTTTCTATATCATGAATAATATCCTAGTTTGAGCTGATTCAATTACCTTTGTGTTTTTCCTCATGATTGAAATGGGTTACTTGATAAATTAGGTATATGTATGGGCTTATACCTAAGAAATTTTTATCTATTGAGATCATTCTTTTTGGTTTATCCTTTTTGGATTTTGTGAGACCTTGAGGGTCTCAGGGTCCCTACTGAGTATCTTTATATTCACCCCTGCATGGGCTATGCCCACACCTCATTGTGTTGGATTCAGACGACAGACATCACTGACCGATGAAGAGTGTATGAGGACAAGACGGTTCCTGGAGGTGGACCTCATGACGGGTCGGTACATGAAGGAGAAGCACGGATGTGGAGTGATGAGGTGGTCATCTATACCTACGCATTAGGTAGGAACCTAGAGGATGATCTAGGAGCTGCCTCACCATTCAGCTGTGTGTCTATTCAGTTGTATTTTCTTTTAGTTATAGTAGTACCTTTTTTTCAGGCTTGTATTTATGACCACTTTGTACTTTCAGAACACCTGTTTTACTGGTTTACATTGTGTTTGATTCCACTTTTACTCTGTTTGTGTGTGTGTTTACATTTTACAAAGGCAATTCCTTCCCAGCTATAGGTATTTACGCCTTTGTTGCTAGTCGCCAGCCCCTGGCCTGTGGAAGGCGGGCTTGGGGTAGTTACGACACAGGCCCTGGGGGAAGGGTCATGATAGGTATACAAATAACATATCTATATTCAATCATATCACAAAACCATTAAAACAATATGGAATATTGTATCATGAAAATTAAACTTCAAACAAGTGTAAAATCCATCAATGGATGTTGACATAGATAAAATCAAAACTATTTGAGAGAAATATCTCTTTTGATTTTGAAATAATGTAGAAGCCACATAATTATAAAAGAAAAAATTAATTTTGAAAATAATCTAATAAGCTTGTAAGGGTAGATTCGAAGGTTTTATAATGGATGAAAATTGTTTCACCCACAATATAAGTTAAAAAAATTCTTACCTTAATTTTTTCAAAAAACTGAAAAAGTACCTTATTTGGAAAACGAAGGAAATATCTCTTTGATTTTTTTTTATAAAAAGACAAAAAAGGGAATAAATGACCTTAAAATAAATTATAGGATATTGTAAAATAGTTTTGGACTATATTTTTAAGAAACATGGATGTTGATGATAAATAGGTTCTTGTAGATACTCATGTATAAAAAACCTCAAATAATAAAGAAATTGTAAAATTAACCCTTAACATGTACTTTTCTGTAGTCATGGTATGTTAACAACTGGTATAATATTCAATTCATTTTTATTAAATTATACAAGAAACAAATACATAAATATGATATCATATATGACCTTCTAATATTTTATTGTTAATAATATTTTAGTTGTATAATTGTTTCGGGTGTTAACTGATTCATTTTCATTCATATTAATTGTTACATAAGTTATGTATGTTATGGATAGGATGTATTAGATTCATATATAGAATGATATTATGTTATTAATCATTATTTTTAATCATAAAATTAATATTATTCTAGGACAGTTATGATGGGGATTGAATCTCATCACGTTTGTGGAGACCGTATTTGGTACATACAGACGAGCGACAATACCATTATATTTAGGGTGAAATCTTATGTAATTGGATGGTATATCATATATAAATAATAATTTAATTTTTATATTTATTATTTACATAAATTATAATCATTATTATACCCATCCACACAATTTAGTGTTGAATTACTAACTACAGCACGACGTGGAGACAGAAAACCATATATACTCACATATGGTGACTTTTTCATTCATAGTATGGATAGACTACGGAATATGGTTGTACCATATTTATAATAACATAAAATTATGTACATGTTACTGGGGTTATTAATTTTTTATTTAAATAATGATGATGGACGGCATGAAAGAAGAAAATAACTTGGAAATATTTGATGAAAAAAATTACCTCTTCTTCGGGTTCTTCATTTTGAATTGATCAAAAGGGATCGTTATGTTGTCTTTATGATCCAAATAAGGCCTATATATTTAATTGAGGGCGTTTGGGATGATATTGGAGCTATGTTTAGTTGAGACAAATGGTTTTGGAGGTGTTATTTTGAGAGAAGGGGAAGAACCTTTTATATGAGAAATGAGGGTCACTTTAGTAAAATCTTGAAATATTTTTTTATTAAAAAATAATTTTAGGTTTATAATGGTTCCAAAATAATTTAGTTTTAGGATAAAGTAGGAATGGGTCAAAATCATATCAACCAATATGTTTTATACTAGTGTAGGTGACCATACTAATCTTATCTTTAATATATATCTCTTAGTTTAATAGTTTAACTTCTACAATGTCTTATTGTATTTTTATATAACATGGTTAATAAACAGTTTATAAAATCTCAAGAGAACCCCAAGTGGTTAATTAATGAAATATATAACATTATTTATGTAATTTGGCCAAACCATAGATTTCTATAAATATGATATCATTTAATAAAATAACATTTGTTTTAAAAATTCATTTACTTCAATTTTGACATTATTTAGTATTTTGTTTTTGTGAAAGTAAAAAAACATGATTACTTTAGAAAAATACATATATCAATCCAAACATGTCATATTACCCAAGAAAATTAGTTTAATTCATCATAAGTCTCAATTAACATTAATTGTTATATTTTTAATATCAATTATTTTAATTAGTCATTAATAACATAAATGCTGAATAATCATTGTGTCATAAAAAAAATCTAATTATTTAATGTAAAGAAATTATAAATAAAATACCATTATGTGGGAAATAATTGTATCTTTCTAATGAATATTTAAAGTCAATTTTTTCTTTTGTATAAACCTATATTAAAAAAAATATTAGTTATTAACATTAGAATTTAACACTTAACTCTTCTTTAAATAAAATAACAATAAATGCCCTTATCTAATCCATGTGGATAGAGGAGGATCATATATTATTCATATGGATTATTTTGTTCAAAATACACTTATCCGATTCAAATAGGACATTTTTTAGTATAATTATGATATTATATTCACCTTTAATTACCCTATTTACTTTTAACCAAGGTAAATAAAATTCAAAAAATATTATTCACCAAAAATTACTATCATCTAATTGAACAAAATTTTATTTACTAATGTCAGAAGTTTCTCTAGGATTTTTGAAATTAAATTCAAAGAAGTGGTAAAATTGTGTTTTATGCAAATATTCAAATGTTCCTTGAAGGTGTGTAAAAACACTAAAATGTTCAATAAAATTTTATACATATAATCTAATATATAAAATGACACCAACAAATTAAATTAATCTAATATAGGAATTATATATCTATTTTGACTTAAAATAAATCTAAATAAAATAAAAAATTATTTAAAAAAAATCAATTTGAAAACAATAACATAGGGTTTTTCACAATTCAGAAAAAATTGAATGTTTTTAGAAAAATTCAAAAAATTCATCCCAAGATAATTTTGATATTACAAATCCAAAAATGATGTCCACTTTAAAAAATAAAAATTATAAAATTTAAAAAAGTTTCTATGACATTTCATAATGGATAGTTTGATTGGTTTTGGTATTTTAGATCTCAAAGTTATGTACAACGCAAGCTATTGTATTATTCAAATAGATGCATTCTGTGGAAGCTTGGGGTGTTTCATTCATCCCTCTTTAAAATAGACTCAACATTGAAATATCTATAATACTACTATATAAAAATATTTAGGTGGTTATTTATCATAACATCATCAGGTTCCCATGTTGCCTCTCCCATCTTATGGTATCTCAATAGAACTTTTTCAAGATGTGTCATCCAGTTTCTCAACACTTGTTCTCTTATATCATGAATACGGATAGCCTCTCCATAATAAGAAAGATCAGGTTCCTTTTCTATTTCTTCATAGGTTATCACATGTGTTGGGTCAAGCACGTATTTTCTCAATAGTTTTACGTGGAACACATCATGAACATTTGAAAGACATGTCGGCATTGCCAAATGATAAGTTTTAACTCCAATATGTTCAATAATTTAGAAATATCTAACATACATGTGACTAAATTTACCCTTCTTACCAAATTTTACAACACCCTTCAATGGATATTCATTTGAGAAAAAATTATCTTATATTTGAAATTCAAAAAACTTCATTCAGTTATCGACATAGTTATTTTTCCTACCTTGAGTTTCTTTGATGTGGTTTTGGATAATTTTCACCTTTTCCATTGTTTCCTCAACAATTTCTTAGATTATGAATTTTATTTCACCACATCATCCAAACAAATTGGTGTCTGGAATCTCCTTCAAAATAATGCTTTATATGGCTCCATTAGAATACATGAAGGAAAGGTATAGTTACAAAAAAATTCTACCAGAGGTAACTATTGATCCCACATACCATGAATGTTATGTGAGTAGGATATCAAAATATTTCACCTGGTTGGAATAGTCTATTCTGAATGTCCATTAGTTTGAGGGTGGTAGGCAGTACATAAATTAAGTTCAATATCTAAGGCTTTCTGAATACTTTTCCAGAATCGTGATGTAAACCGGGGATCACAATAAGAAACAATCAATAGTGGTACACCATGATGTCATAAAACATCATTAATATATAGTATTTCTAGATATTCATGTCGTAAATCTTCTCTTATAGATAGAAAATTTGATGACATGGAATGACGATCAACAATGACCAATATTACATCATTCCTTTTAAGAGTCTTTGTTAACATCGTGAAAAATTTCCTTGTTATATTTTCCCATTTCCACTCAAGTATGTGAAGAGGATGCATGACTCCTCTAGGAAGTTGTCTTCAAGTGTTTGCCTATTGACAAACCATACATCTTGAAACATTTTCATAAATCTCCCTCTTCTTGTTTTCCCACCAAAATTGTTCCTTAAAATCACTATACATCTTAGTGCTAGCAGGGTGTATAGAGAAATAAGAGCTATAAACATCATCCAATAGTTCCCTTTTATGATTTGGTACGTCAGGAACAAAAAGCCTCTTACCAGATTTAAAAATTCCATCATCATATATGAATTCAATCAATCTCTCATCGTTCACAACATTAATTTTATTTTGAAACTCCTCAACATAATTCTTAGAACTTTTTATACTTTTTAGTATTGATGGAATGGAAAACATGTGAAAAGTTATGAATGTTTCACCTTCCATGATTATTCTCAAATCTAACTTTACTATATCCATGAAAATAGGATCCTTTTCGACTCCCATCTTGTTCAGAACTCTATGATCCTTTCTGCTCAAATAATTTTCAACCATATTTTCCTTCCATGTGTGGTAATGTATATTGAGATAATAATCCTTGTGTAGCTCGATTCATAGCCTTTGACCCATGTTGTGTTCTTGTTGTGAGAAAATATACATTAATCTCTTGTTATCAGTATAAATCTCACATTTTTTACAACCTAGATAGTGTCTCCATATCAGTTGAGAAAATATTACAAAAGATATCTCTAGATCATGAGTGTGATAGTTTTGTTCATGATTTTATAGTTGTTGTGATTCATATACAATAACTATATCATTCTTCATAGGGACAATACTATGTCCTTTCATTGAAGAATAACAATAAATAACAAACACACCATCATTGATGGTAGAGTCAAGATAAGTGCATGGACTAATCTCATATTTGGTTCTTCAAAATATTCGTCATAATGTTTTTTACAAACAAATTTAACCATTTTATGTGTCATCTTGGTTAATGAGTTACACAATCGGGAAAATTTCTTGATGAAATGCTGATAATAACCTGCTAAGCAAATAAAACGACATACCTCAGTTATACTCGTCTGTGCTGGACATTCATGTTTTTATCTTGTCATTGAGAATCAACAAAGATTCCATCTATATAGACAATATTTCCTTGAAATGAAATCTCTTGATTCCATAATTCACCCATGCTTAACATCCTATATAAATTATTTCTTCTAAGAGTCATTAGAATAGTGCACAAGTGATTTTCATGATCATCATAGATTTTAGATAATACCTAGATATCATCAATAAATATCACTACAATGTCATAAATATATTTCTTAAAAACTTCATTTAATAGATCCTTGAATACTGATGGTGCATTAATCAGTCGAAAAGGCATTATTGTAAACTCGTAATGCACGTACCTGGTTTGAAATTCAAATTTCAGAATGTATTCCGGCTTCAGAAACAACTAATGATATCCAGAAAAAAGTTCATTCATTGAGAAATATTGAGCTACATGAAGTTGATAAAATAAATCATCAATGTAAGGTATGAAATGTTTTTTCTTTGTTCTTATAGTATTGATCTCCATGTAGTCAATGCACAACCTCCTAGATCCATCATTTTTCTTATAAAAAAGAACAAGGGCTCCCCCTGGAGAAACACTTGGGTGAATAAATCCTTTTATTAAAAAAATTCCTCTAGTTTTTTTAGTTACACTAATTTTATAGTGGTCATTATATAATGGGTCATCTATATAGACCTTGAACTAAAATTAAATCAATGGAAGACTCAAATTCTAATTCTGAAAGATGTCTAGGTAAATCCCCTAGAAACACATCAAAATATTCTTGCACAATAGGTACGTCCTCTATTTGAACATTTCTTTCCTCACCCATAGTAATTTTCTTCTCATTCTCTCCAATAATTTAATTTAGTTGAGGTACTTAGGGTGGATCTAGGAAAAATTAGAAGATGATGTTTCTTCTCTAATGATAGGCACTCCTTATCATCTTCGAACATTGAATCCTCCTTCTTATTACAAAAAATTTTGCATCATGGTCTGAATGCCAATCTATATCGAGGATTATATCAAATTAAATACTAGGTATGATGATGAGATCCATAGATAAAGCACATTTATATGCTCTAATGGTTAATAATTCACAAAACATTGTTGTAATGATACTTCCCATAAGATTTTTGACTGAAAAATTCCTTATTAAATCAAATTGGAAATATATGATTTTCATAACAAACTCAAAATATTTGAAACAATGTGTTGATCTAGAATCAAATAAATCATTGGATAAATTTTAGGAAACCATTAAATTACCAGCCACCACGTCATTCATGGCTTCAACCGCTGTATTAGTGATCAGATAAGATTTGCCCTACTTCATTGGACTTTTCTATGGTGTGTTTCCTTGGTGCTTAGGAAATTCATTTGCATAATTCCCAATTTATCTACAATTATAGAATTCAACATTGATAGAATCATTCTTTCACTTTCAATCATGATCCTAGTGCCCTTTTCACCACACTTTTAATAGACTCCCATTCCCTTATGGCAAGTACCAGGGTGTTTCTTCACATATTTACAGTGGGAAAGAAATTAAACTTTTCCATTCTTTTACTTATTTCTATTTCCAGAGTGTTCAACAGATATCTTCACATTTTTTTTATTTAATTTCATAAGAATTAGAAAATTCTAATTCAGTCTTGATTTCACATGAGACTATATCTTTGTACGACGAAAATGATTGTGATACTAATAGTGGACAGATAAACAATTTTAACCCATCAGAAAATCTATCATCATTAATCCTTGAGTTACATATATAATCTGTATCATGCCATGCTAACCTTGTAATGTTAGCCTCATACATTGTGGCTTTATCATCCTCCTTTTTCCTTAGACTTAGAAATTGTCTTTCCATATGCTCTATATGGTCATGTGGAAGGTATTTTTATAAGAAAATATCATTAAACTCTACCCATTAAATATTTGATTCTTCTTCATCCTCCTTTGTGTTTGAAATTAATGACCACCATTGATTTTCATCTCTTGTGAGGTGATAAACTTCCATAAAAACATTTTCTCTTTCATTACTCCCCAAAACATGAATTATTTCACAATGGAACTTATCTATAATTTAGCTTCAAATGAATTTGTAGTCCCATTGAATGTTTGTGGTTTTTTCCTCATGAAGCGGTATAACATTGATCATTTGAGTTGTGGATCAGGGTTCTCTATATGAGTAATGTTATTATTCATAACCTGAGTGATATGTCCCAGTATGATTATAAGCTATTCAGTAGTAGTTTCATCACTATCTACATTATAATTATCATGAGTTGGAGGGCAATCCAAGCATGGATTATGTGCGTTGATACAGTTTCCATTACTTAGAGTAGGCACCCTTTCTAAATAATGGCATAAACTATGTTAGTTTATGTATGAAAATACATATTTCCAAACATTCAAAATACATAACATAAATTGAATATTTTTTAGATATTACCCATAATCATAAAATAAATGTTTTCTTTGAGAAAGTATTTACTCTAAAATCCATCATAATGGTTTGTAAATAATATGTGAATTTTACTAATAATATTCCTATGAGTGTCATATCCAAGTGTACAACAAGGCCCATTGTCGTGTTCCCGGATACCCTGAGTCAAGCCAAAAACTCCTTGTCATAGTTTTCCCTCCTTGGTACATCTGTGCTAGAGCTTCCTCTACCTACTCATATCTAGAAAAGGATATATTTTGTGAATAATTCAGCAAATATCTAAATTACCCAAATTCTCGGATGTTCTTCTATACTAATCATAAAATATCCTCTTAGGATAATGTTCTCTAATAATTGATTTTCTAAATCTATTTTAGGAGGTTTGTACTAACCATATTCTTATACCAACTGTAATGCCTTGACCCTAGTAACCGAGAGTATGTGGATTATTACATAACATTGGAATGATCCTAAGGGATCATGTCCCAAAATAATTATCAGTTTGTTAGCCTTGAAAGTACTAGATATATACATATGTTTTACATTACATTATGAAATGAAAAAAACAATATTATGTCTCCTATGAACACAAAAAAATATGATAGCCTATCCCTGCAGTGAAATCATAAAATACTTCTTCACATCCTGGAAAAAATAAAAAATTACTATTGGGTGAGGTCTGATTCGCAGTAAGGATAACAATATAGAGGAAACATTCTTAAATAAAAATAAAAATTTGAGGCAATGTATAAATATAAAACACAAGCCCGTTAAAATTAAACTTTAGCATAATATATCAGAGATAAATCAAATAATTCCATTTAATTATCAAGTGTATATTCTACTAGTCAAATAATCACATTTAATATCAATATCTATTTTCATAACGATTGAATGAATAATGTCGGACATCATAACCATATAGTCAAGGCCTCATACCAAGACTAAAATTAAGATTTTGTTAAGGCCTTTTTCAATATACTAGTTTGTCTCATGCTACCTACTGATACATTGAGGAGCTATAGCGTGCTACACCCGTTAGTTACTATGTCCAATTCATTCCTCATATTTAAATGTTGAAACATAACAAAAACATTCATATTAAAACTATCAAACGAAATGTTAATACTTTAACCACAAACCATGAAATTTATAAAAATAACACATCCATAATCAAATATATCACAAACATTAAATACATTATGGAAGATTCTATCATAATTATTCAACAACAATCAAGTGTAAAATCCATAAAAAAAATTTACCTTGATAAAATCAAAACTATTTGTGAGAAATATATCTTTCTATATATAAATAATTTAAAAGTCGCGTAATTGTAGTAGAAAAAATTTATTTTGAAAATATTCTTATAATCTTGTAAGGGAAGATTCTATGGTTTTATAACAGTGGAGAATATTTTCACCCTCTGTATAAGTTCAAAAACCATTCTTACCGTAATTTTCGGAATGGTCATAAAGTTAGTTGTCTGGAAAATGACTGAATGATTTCTTTTCAAACAATGTATAAAAAGAAAAAAATGTTATAAATGACTTTTACCCATATTCTAGGAGATAGTAAAAAAATTTGAAATACATTTTCATGAAATATAGATGTGTATGATAAAGAGGTCCCAATAGATACTCACATATAAACAACCTCAGATAATAAAGAGATTGTAAAATTTTCCATTACCGTTTAATTTTATAGGGTGAGGGTAAATTAACCTCATATATAATAGCTAAATAATTTTCATTAAATTATACAATATCCAAATACATAAATATGATATCATATATGATCTTCTAATATTTCTTTATTAATAATATATTAGTAGCATCATTGTTTCAGTTGTTAACTAATTCGTTTTTCTTCATATGATTTGTTGTGTATGTCATGTCTATTATGTATAAGATGTAATTGATTAATATCTAGAATGATATTAATTTCTAAAACATTATTTTTAATCATAATGTGAAAATTATTCTTCAATGGTTTGGACGGGGAATCAATCTTGTCGTCTTCGTGGAGATGGAAATATGTATATATGCATGAGCGAAAATACCATTCTATTAATGTTGAAATCCTATGTAATTGGAGGATATATCATATATACTAAATCATTAACATGTTATATTTATTATTTACATCAATTATACTCATTATTATACCCATCCAAATAATTAAGTGTTGAATAACAAACTACACCTGGACGTGGAGATGGTATGTTGTATGTATACACGTTTGGTGACTATCTAATTCATAGGATGTATATAATAAAGAATATTATTATACCATATTTAAAATCACATCAGAGTATTAAGATGGTACTGAAATTATTTATTTTATAGAATCAACAATGAAATAGGATGTGTAATAAGAAATGAACTTTGAAAAAGTAGATGAAATAATTACCTCTTCTTCGGCTACTTCATTTTGATTTGCTCAAATGGGCTCCATAGGTTACCTTTGTAATCAAAGTACATCCAATAAGATGATTTGATGGTGGTTAGGAGGATATTTGAGTAGGTATTTCCTGATCCAAATGGATTTGGACCTTTAAATTTGATAGAAGAGGATGCACCCTTTTATAAGAGATGAGAGGGTCACTTTAGGAAAATCTTGAATGATTATTTTACTATAAAATCATTTTCAGTTTATAATGGATCCAAATGGATTTATTTGTAGGATTTGTGGATATGGGTAAAAATATTCTCAACCAATAGCTTTTATACCTGTTTCGTTCATCATAATAACATTTTCTTTTAGATTAAACTCATAGTTTAATACTTTAACTTTTACAATGTCTTCTTGTATTTTTATATTACGTGTTTAATAATCATAACATAAAATTTCAAGAGAACCCCATGTGGTTCATTAATGACTTATATATCATAATTTAGGTCCATTTTTTGAACATTATATTTTTATGAATATTATATAATTTAATAATATATTATTTTTTCTAAAAAACTCATTTTTGTCAATTTTGACAGTATTTGGTATTTGGTTTTTGTGAAAGTCTACAAAAACTTGATTAAATCAAAAAACATACATTAAATAAATCATAAATAGTTATATTAACCTATAAAATTCGTTGAATGAATCATAAGTCTCAATTCACATTTATTGTTATATTTATAATATTTATTATTTTAATCATTCTTTAATAAGATAATTATTGCATCATCATTGTCTCATAAATAAATATAATTATTTAATTTTAAAAAATAATTATTAAAATTATATTATATAGGAAATATTTTTAAATTTCTAATAAATATTTATAGTGGAATTTATCTTATGTATAACACAATATGAAAAAATGTTTTAATTATTAAAATTTTAATTTAACACTTTTAAATCTTCTTTAAAAATAATAATAATAAATGTACTAATCTAATCCACATGAATCATATAGGATCATATTTTTTTCCTAAGGTTGTTTTTGGACCAAATACACTTATCCAAGAGAATTAGGACAAGTTTTAGAATAATTATGACATCATTTTTACCTTTAATTACACTATTTACTTTTAACCGTGGTAAATAAAATTCAAAAGTTACTATTCACCAAATATTATTTTAATCCTAGTCATCCAAATATTACTTAAATATTTCAATCGCGTGATGTTCTTTGAAATTAAATTCACAAAAATGGTAAAATTACATTTTATGCAAATTTTTAAATGTACCTAGAAAGTGGGTAAAAGATGTTAAACAGTTAAAAAAATTATACATGTAATATTATTATAAAATGACACAAATGAATTATATTAAACTAATATAGGTATAATTTATCTAGTTTGAGTTAATAAAATTAAAAAAAAATAAATAATTATTTAAATAAAAATGTTGGTTTTAAAAAAATAAGCTAGTGTTTATCACTATTCATAAAAAATTGAAAGTTTTTAGAAAAATACCAAAAATTGACCGTAATCTAATTTTCATATTATGAATCCAAATATGAAGTCCATTTTGAAAAAAAATTGTAATTTTTTATAAAGAGGGTATTACTATTCATAACGACTAGTTTGATTGGTCGTGGTGTACTAGAACTTGAAGTTGAGTACAGAGCAATCTATTGTATTATTCAAAGAGAAGCATACCATTGAATTTTGTGGTGTTACATAAATATAAATTTTAGTATGTGGTATATAGAATAACATATCCTAACAATATAAAATGTAAATTACGATAAATAAAACAAGAACAGTACTTCAACTAAAATTTGAGTGGAAGATCTCTTACTAGATTTCGACATGGTAATGGGTCTAAAAAAGATAATACAAAGTATTAATGGGTTTAAAAAGGTTATATCACAATATAAAAATATAATTTATAGTAATGGGGATATGAAAAAGAAAATAAAATTACTAAAAAAATGAAATTGATAGACATAACATAAAAAATGTTCTTGAATTTAAATTAAAAGAGAGAAATCCATTACATGAGTATATGAATCAAAATTGTTAGGAGGGTCTTTATGAGATATTTTTAGAATCTTGGGAGGACTATAAATAGTTTAATGTAGTGTGTTTATGTTATACAAGAAGTTTTAGTGATAAACAATGGGAGCATGACTGGGTTTATATTAGAAAAGAGGGGGATTTCATTATATTTTTTGTTTTGGAATCTATATTAAAAAATAACAAAAAACACTAACAAACCCCAGGTTTTGTCTCATGTTATCTACCAAATTGGTGTGTTTTATATTATTTCATAATGGTAAGGTCCTAACATAATAAAATAATGGCACTTCTTATGTGAAGGTGCGTCACATTTTTAATGAAAAGATATCAAAACCATAAAATATAATAATGGTTTTGGAGGATTCATAATGATGTTATAGAATAAACCAAATAAACTAATAATAATGTTATGATAAAGTGAAACTTATATTTGGTCATTTTTACGCTCTAAAATATTTATTATATAACATTTGGGTCACTATGATTTCATAATCTAACATTTATATTTATTTGTTAATTAATTTTTTCACGAAATGGTGAGTGTCTAAAAAAATTATGTAAAAATAAATGTGGATAATTTATACATTCTAATTCAGTATATAATATTAAATTTTCTCCACCAAATCGTCTAAAAATGTTATTTTTTTCTTTTTTAATAATATTCACATTTATTACAAAATGTTGTGTTTTTTTACAATAACAATTTCCAAACACTTATAAAAATTACATTTGACTTAATAAAAACTAAAATATCATTTATATATAATAAAATTTATTTAATAATAATATTTTAATAAAAAATTATCTATTCAAAAACCATTAATTCATAAAAATGAATTTATTAATTGATATTTCATATAACTCAAAAAAATATTTTTTCTTATCAAAGCACAATTTTTATCAAGATTGCCTCATAATGAATTATAAATTTAAAATAGTAAGGAATAAATTTATTAATAATTTAAAATGAAATTAAATATCAATATTTTTACAATTTTTCTAATATTGTTTCCAGTTATTGATAATATATTTTTACCCAATAGTTTAAAATATTCCCATTACCTTGATAGTTAATATTTACTATAATTACTATTCATATTATAAAAAAATTTAGTTATCCTTCTTCATGAATATAAATTATCTTGATTAAAAAATTTAATCCATTTCATAATAATATATCCATATAAATGAGGAATTTATTTTATTACATGTCCCAGACAAATGATAAAATGTATTTTTTAAAAATACATTTTGTTAAGGAAAAGATTATTTCAATTTAGCTCTAGAACTAGTTATCATAATTACATTAATTAAAAATCATAAAATAGATATGTAATAAAAAAAATCATTTTGATCATCTAGAAGTAGAATTTATTTTCATTAGTCTAAATAGATATACAATATTCATTTTAAAACAATTTTCAGAAAAATGACGTTTAAATCTAAAATATATTCTTTTATAAAATCCTTTTTAATGTTGATTAAAATGTTCTCAATTTAATTAAATATTGCTATATAATATTTATTATGTCATGAAATATATTTAAAATATTAAATTTAATTTTATATTATATAACTTATGATATGAAAAGACAATTTTACATAAAAACATGATTTTTCAATGTTCACCGAAAAATAAATTAATGAAAAATAATAAAATATAATTTTATCTTAATAATGATATTATAACATCAAAAATTACATTAATTTTAGAAAATATAATCTCCTAATTATTCATAGGATAATTATAATATTGTTTCTTAAAAAATTGAATACAACTTATTTTTGAAGAAATCTTATTTTAAAGAACAAAAATTCATTTCAAAAATATTGACACAATATTTACATAAAATTTATCGATATATTTAAGAAATAAATAGATATTTCATAACATATATAATAATAATAATATTTAAAAATGTATTTGAATCTTTAAAATGGTCATATATAAATAATAATTTTCAGTTTGGGTTATGCATGGTGTATTGCGTACTCAATCTATCATAGTTTTGGTTTTAAAAAACAATGGGTGTTACATTCTTTACCCATTTAACAAATTGCATCCACATAATTTGAAATTGATATTGGTACTTCCTATTTCCAAAAATTGACTTAAATAAATGTAAAATTATCAATGAGGATTTTTAAACAATTAGAAACATAAACTTGAATTCAATGAATTTAAAGGGATACTATACATATTATATGTATTTCATAATCTTATGAATTTCATGCATTCAATCTATGTTATCCAAGACTTATTTCCTAACATATATTATTATGGGAATATTTTTTTATTCCATTAAAAATGGTTCCTATTGAGATAATGAATTTATAAAAGCATATACCTCAAGAGTCTAAAAATTGGAGGAATGTAAGAATTATTGTCATGTACTGGGTTACACCAAGTCTTTCCCCACACTCCTGGTTAGAGTAGTTACCCCTAAGTACATTTTTTCTAGAACAACAACCACTTGTAAAATCCAAACATAGATGTATTTTCTTGATAAACCATGTAATCTATACTTTACAAAATATTGGATGATTTCAAACGCTTAGACCTACCCCAAAGGATTTCTCGTGTGTTCTCTATTCCAAAACCAAAAAATAACTAAACACTTACTCTATTAAAAACTATGACAACCCTACTCAATATTGCACATTAATTTGTGATTTATTTCCAAAAATTACCCAAAATACAACCGTAATTATTAAAATGTATAGTGTCCTTGGGAATTGGGTACATAGAATAACTTTTTAAAATTGGTTACAACAATATTTTTGAAAAAATACCTAACATACTTATAAAATTTCCATTTATTTTTAAACTGTACAGGTTAACATCATGATAAGAACATGAATGAGATGAGCTACATTGGCTAGTAAGGGAATGAAAATTGTATAATGTGATACGAGTTAGAAAATACGAATGTAAGTGGGGAATAGAAATAGTAGGAATCCTTAAAAATGATTAATTTGAAATGAAACAATATGATAATCATAATATGGGAATGTAGAAATTTCTTAAAACACTACATTATAAACATAGGTCAAGGATAAAATGCCAATAAGTATTAGTGATAAAATATCCAGAAGAGAATCGTGTTCACCACCTATCCCAACATGATATATCTGGATATAAATCATTACATGATGCATTATATTACTATATAATTTAGGGAACACCCATCACAAAATTTTGATTCTCAATCTTATGTTTTCCACATATATCATACAATTTGGATTCTTTCACCATAATAATTTATTCCATGATCAAGGAACATGGAATAAATATATTTAATCCCTTAATAGAAAAGTATATGGGAATAAATGTGAACACCAATGAAAAGAAATGGGTATTTTATTCACTAAAGAATTATTTTGGAAACGAAAAATCATAGTGAAATTCCAGTTGTATAATGACATCGCTTAATGATTAATAAAAATGGGTTGATGAGAGATAATGGGGTATATCATCATATTGAAATAAGTAATAGAGAATTAAAAAAACATATATAATCAATATAAATAATAAATTTTAAAAATATGTTATTCATGAATTTATTATAAATAAAATAATCCAAACTATATTTTAGCATGGTAATGGGTGTACAAAAAGGATAATGGGAGGCTTAATTAGACTGAAAGTGGGATGAAATAATTTATAAATTTTATTTAACATAATATGAATATTAATTGACATATCAAAACATAATAAAATTTAATTCATGAGACAAAACATAAAATAGTGATTGAATGGATATGAGAAGAGATGAATCACTTATTAAATCCTAGCATGGTAACCGGCGTACATAACAGTTCACTAGAATGATTAAAAAACTTTGAGGGGGTATATAATCATTTATACATAAAAATTTTAGTATGTTGGTTGTGGAATAAAATTTCACTAAATGAAAAAATGTAAATTATAAACAGTAATATAAAATAAGTCTATTTATAAAAATAATAGTGCAAGATATATTACTAAATTTCGGTATGGTAATGGGTGTAAATAAAGAATCATTGGAGGGAATAATTAGAGAGAAAGGGAATTATAATCATATATAAATTTAATTTATATTAATATGTATATATAATAACATATCACAGTGTAAAAAAGTTAAACATATAGACATGACACAAAAGTGGTGAACGAATTTAAAAAAGAAGTGAGAAATCTGTTACAAAATTATAGCTGGTAATTGATGTACATAACGGTTTTTTGGAAGGATTAATGGGAGTGTAAGGGGTATCTCATCCCATATAAATAATAGTCATACTGTGTGGGATATGTGAGAATATATCCCAACATGAGAAATTGGAAATTGAGAATCATAACATAAATAAAGTGCATCAACAAATAGGATAATGGAAGATCCCTTATAATATTTCTACATGGTAATGAGTATACAGAAAGGATCATGGGATAGATTAATGAGAGTAAAAGGTTTCTATAATAATTTGAAAATATAATGGATAATATTGGGGATATTTAAGTATATATCCCAACATGAAAAATTAAAATTCAGAGACATAGAAAAAAATAGGTGCTTGGTTTGAAATTAGAAAAGGAAAATCCATCCCTTGTGTTTTTGACTCCAAATGCATGGCATTGGATCATTGATAACATGAGGGATCATTGTGAGGAGTCTATGTAAGGGATTTCAGAGTATCGATGTATTACAATTTGTTTAAGTAAAGATGTATGGGATTATGGGAGTGTTTAAATAGGAAAATACAGGTATTTCATTATTATTTAGGTTGTAGACTATAAATAATAAATTAACTAAAAAAAGAACATGGTTTCTCACCATGGTTTCAATGAAATTGGAGTGTAATGTATTATTTTATAAGGAAATGAGCTGAAATTAGTAAAAAAAATTGCATATTTATGTGTAGTTGATTCACACTCTTAATGAAATGGCTTTATCCCCTTAAAATATAATAATTGTTTTGGGGGATTTATAATCAATAATTAAAATAAACTAAATGAACTAAAAATCAAATTTTTTAGAAGGAATTAAAATATTTGTTTTTTATAATCTTAATAGTATTTATTACATCCCATTATGTACAATATGATGTCATATTAGACAAAATATATTCACATGGTGTTTAATTTTTACCTTAAAATTGAACTATCGTTGAAAATTATGAAAATAATCCATTAAATAATTTCATAAATTATCATAAAAAAAAAATTTATTTTATCTAAGAAATTTTATTATAAAATTAATTCTCACTTTTAATATAATATCGATATTTCTTAAGAAATGAATATTTTTATAATAATAATTTTCAAACCCCATTATGAATTACATTTTACTTCATAAAAATTATATAACCATTTATATTTAATAAGAAATTTTTATTAATAATATATTACTAAGTGATTATCTATTTATAAAATTCTTTAATTCATCAAAATGTAGATTTAAATTTTATTTTCAAATTACTAAAAATTTAAAAAAAAATATTTTATTTTATCAATGTATATTTTTTATCAAACACGTTACATAATCATTCAAAATGTAAATATCATATTGAATAAATATATTCATAATTTCTAATAAAATGAAATATTAATATTAATATTATTTGGGTTATCTAATTTATAACCTATGTTAATTAATTTTTACTCTTAGTTATCATATTCGCCTTTTATTATGGTAATTAATATTTAATAATGTTATTATTTATATTATTAAAAAATTAACTCAACTGAAATATCTAATAATAATCATGATGATTAAAAAATTGAATAAATTTTTGAAAAACCAATTATCAAGGGAGGAATAATTTAATCTGATAGAAATCATACAAGTAAGATGAAAAGCCATTTTTTGAAAATTATATTTTTTGAGGAAAGGAGGATTCCACTTTATCTCAATAAATAGTAATCTTAATAGTAAAAAATATAAATTAATAATAATAGATATATAATCGAAAAATTTCAATTTGATAATTTATTGGATGTGGTTGTTTTAAATAATTAATTGGAAGATAGATTATGAATTTTAAAAAAATGTCATAAAATTAAGGTTTTAATCATAAAAATAACGATTTAATAAATATAGTATAAATATGAATAAATTGTACATAAGTGAATTATATATTTATATATAGTACTTATATTACCTTGAAATAAAATTAAAAAAATAATTGGACTTTTCTATTAATGAATTTATCAAAATAATGAAAATTTTACATAAAAATGATATTTTTCACTATTAACAAAAAAAAATTTAATTTTTAATTTTTTTGGAAAATACTAAAATTTAATCATAAGGTAATAATGATATAATGACATAAATAATCATTTTAATTTAATAAAATATATTTTAGTAATGTTTTATAAAATAGTTATGATATATTTTTATAAAAAAATAAATAGAAATCATTTTAGAAAAATTCATATTTCAGTGAAAAAAATAAATTACATAAATATTGAATGAATATTTATTAGAACTTATCAATATATCTATGAAATACATATATATTTCATAAAATATATTACACGACTCATATCCTAAAATTTAATGTAATCCTTAAATCTCTCATATTCAAACACTCACTATTCATTTGGGTTTAGTGATGTGTATCAAATATGAAATCAAAATTTGTTATTTATTTTTTAAAAAAAATTGTGTTACATATCCTCTACCTCATAAAAATATTCCTATTGTTTGTTGAGGATTTGGGACCAATTATTTGGGGTTCAGACGCCTCCTCATTCTTATGTTCCATCCCAATTTTTATTTCAATTCTCACGCACAATCTGTGCTCTATGTCTAAACCCTAAACCATTGTGGTTGTTTTCATTACACAATTTATTAGGCCATGGGTTCATGAGGATTCATTTGAGGTTTTTTGGAGTGTTACATGTTGATGGTTGTGTGTTGTGATCATTTTTTGTAGGTTTTTTCGCACCTCTATATTTTAAATGAACACAATGTTCAATATTGTATACAATATGAATCCTTAAGATTAAACAATCAACCCTATACTATTAAAATATTATTATTTAAATATGATTGGCATAGCCTTGTAGTTAAATTGGATGGTAGGAATATGAATATTTAAGTTATCATATATATATATATATATTATACCCAATATTATTATATTAATAAATTAATAGAATTTAAGAACTAAATTTATAATGAAAACAATTTTTTTAAAGGTGTTTACATCGAAAATTGATTTTCAATTTTTTTTCAAAAAAATAATATATTTAACATTTTGAAATTTTAGAATATTTATATATTAAAATTGGAATAATTTTTGAAAAATAATATCAATATTATCATGGGATGAGTTTATTTTATTTTATTGGGAAATAATGATTTATAATGAATAGTGATAATACCATTTTTTGTAGAATTGTCATTTATTTAGTATCTTAATTATTTTAAATGATTATTTCCTATTTTAATTTTATTTAAATAAAATATATTTATTATGACGTTATATTCCATCAAATTTATTAGTTTTAAATCATCATTTTATTGGATTTTATTATAAGTTATTTTGGTATAAAACCTATTTTTATAAAAATAGTTTTAAAGTGTTTAATGCTTCCAAAATTTATTTAATTACAATAACCTCCCATGCGAAATAATTTAAATTAAATTTATTAATAATATTTATAACTTATTTTAATGTCATATAATTTTTATTATTGATCATATAGTTAATAAAAACCTTTTTTGTCTCAAAAATAAATTTCCTAAGAAATATTATCTTACATGTTTTAAAAGCTTAACATTATATTAAATTAATTAATTAATCAAAATTAAGGACTATATAAAGGATTAAATATATTGAATCATCCTAATTAATATTATAATATAATATAAACATAATTTCTTTCAAATGTTTTTTTAAAATTAGTAAAAATATTTTACTATGGTTAATGATAAAAATTGTTTATTAGGGGGATGAAATAAACTAGTAAATTTTTTAAAGGTTGGGGATGAAGCCTAAATTTATTATTTAAAGAAAATACCTCTTTATACTTGGTAGAGGGTGACCCATTACATATCCCAAAGGCCCAAGGACAAGTGGCCTGAAACAAGTCTTGAAAGCCCATTTTTTTGCCTAAAGGACCCCTTGGTGAACAGACTGCTACAGTACCTATGCTGCTACAGTGCCTCCATATCACTTATATTTTGAAACATATTATTCTCTTGTATTGTAAATTCCACATACTTTTGTTACATCTATTTAACACACCAAAACAATCTATACACCCCTCTCTATTACATAATTTCCTTTTTTGATCACACATAAAATACATAGTGGCTTTTGGAATATTCTTAATGAGTTGGTTATAGGAGAAGTGGTATCGTTCATTAACAAGAATATTTTTTTAATTTATTATTACAAATTTATAAAATTATACTCTATAATGTTGATATAATAACATCAAGATATCATATATAGTCATTTTTATTGCAATTTGATATACAAAATCGACATCATCATCCATCGAATTTGAAAATAAACTATCTTTCGTGTATTTGCTGGACAAATGCCTCATCAACTAATTTATATTTTTTACATCATCATCTATATCATATATTCACAATCATATATTTAATATTTTTATATGATACAAATGAAAAATTAACCATTCTATAAATTTAATATATTTTATAACTTCAAACCATACTAAACATTGAAAAATAATAACATCATTCTTGTATTAGTAGACTACAGCCTCATGAAGCGATGTGATATTTTTTAACTTGTCACATGGATGGTATATGTAACCAAAAGATTACATATAAGATAAAATTATTATTATAGAAAGATAAAAAACATCCCATGATTCCAACATAATATTCATGAAATGAAACTTTACTCATGCGTATGTATGACCTACCATCTCCATGATTGAAACTATGTCATTTTTCATAAATGACATTAATTATTGTCTTATAATGTATTATTTATATACATAAATTAGAATTATATCATTATTCTTATCCTAGAAATGGTGTAATAGTGACATCACATACTATAACCAACATATTCAAATCATTTGGACACATTGACCAAATAAAAAAACAAAACCAAAAAATTATTTTATTATATAAATAAATACAAATTTTTAGTATATAAAAAGAAAATTAAAATAAAACAGTGGATGGTTCATATTCTAGTAAACAACTAACACAATTTTCTTATTTATTAAGATAAGGAAAACACATTCTATATCAGTCTAGAGGTATTGGTTTTCATTAAAATATTCCTTCTTTGAGCCACATGTTCTTTTATACATATAATTTATTTTATTGGATCTATGTATGTAAGATAACATTATTTTAAAATGAAATACTATATTTGAAAGAATAAAGGTTATTCAACACGGAATGTTAATGAATAAGAAGATCTTGTTATTCAAATTTGACCATTATAACAAACCCATAAAATTTGTGTGCATGAATAAGAAATACTGATTTATGAAATTAATACTTTGTTCACACTCAATATGAATGTATCAGTATGTTCAAAGAAAATAATCACACTTTTTTTGTAAAGCCATTGTATTCTTTAAAAAAACATATTCTTCGAAAAAATTTCTTATTTTTTTTCAGTGAATATTATAATTTTGAGAACCTACCGAAAATGAATTTGAAATTTTTTATATAATACATCATGTTAAAATTATCTCGTAATTATTTTTTTATAATTTTAAGAAGATCAATAATTTTAAAGGAATTGTGATAAAAAAAATTAACTGAAAAGTTGATTTTATTTTAATTTTTTCCAAAAGTAAAATTTTATTTTATATTAGATTTAAATTTAGATAAGTAAAAATTTATTAAAAATATCCAATTTAGGAGTTTAAATTTTATTTTTTAATAAAAAATATTATAAATGACATTTTATTTTATAAATGGTATATTTTAAATGAAAACTATTTCCTTATATTTTCCATTTTAATGTTATATTAAATTTTGAGTCTTATGTGTTTTGAATTTTCAAAAATCAATTCCATATTTATAATCATTAGGTAAAATCTTAGAAAATATGTCCCTTTTAATTTTCATCAATATTAATTGTATCCTTGGTAATTATTTTTTCCATATTAAAGGGTAAACTATGTAATTAAGGGTAAAAATAATATGATATAGACAATAAAATGACCCATAAACATTCCCCAATTTCAATGGATGAGATTTATTATACAATATTCATTCAATGTTATAATATATGTCATTTTGATTTAATTATTAATTAATTATAATATTTATAATTTAATATATAATAAAAACTCAAAGATGTCACATTCATATTTCTAATAACATCATATTTTCATTATGGGGATATCAAGAGGATATTATAAACTATAAGTATTATTTTAAATATAACTTATTTATCTTCCACATAGTAATTTTTATTAATTTTTATATAGTAAATAAATACATTAAATTTTGTCACAAGGATGATGCATTAATAATTTTATTAATGGAATCATCAAACAATTGATTTTAAAATTACTAAAATAAATATAATTTTAAATAATTAATGTGATACATGATTTTTATAAATTACTATGAAATTTTAGTTATATATTAAAATATTTTGTTAATATTAGATGTGTTATAGTGATATTTTTAATTTTAAAATAATCAATAGTTCAAAAAATTGTAATTATTTATATTTTATACAAAATGATATTTTATAAAACGGTATAAAATTCAAAAATATATTACACTAAGAAAAGTGATTAGATTATGTTTTTGAATATCATCCAATTTCAATTTATTAGGAAATTTTAATCTATTAGTAAATATATTTATCCTCGCAGAGTAATAAGCATTTTTTTCATCGTATGAATTAAAAATGGATAAATAAGGCATAAAACCAGAAGATAAGCCAATAAAAGTGGTCAAAATTTAAATAATTTATATTTTATGGGGTGATTTTGACCCAATAATAACTTTTCCCCAAATTAATTAACTTTGGAGAAATTTGTAAATGAAAATAAATTTATATTAATTAATTATTTCAAATAGTTCCAAAAGTGAGTCTACACTCATTTATAAAAGGGGACCTGATCTTCCCATTCCATCACACATAAAAACTATCTTACAAATGAAAAAACCAAACCAAATTTCCTCCTAAAATCCATCCCCACATTATTTTGGTCATAGTTTATGTATAAATCCACCCTTAGTGGTAATAAGGTGTTATGTAAAAGATATTGTCTAAAGAAGAGACATCATTTTTAATCAAGAATTCTTGTTTTAATTATTCATCCACATAAATAAAGAATTATTCATTCATGATAATATTATAAATCTAGTATAATACATATATTGATATGTTTTTTATCTTAGTTTCATGATATATATTTATCATGACTACTGTTAAATGGGAAAATAATTCCTTGTTCTTGTGTATGACAGAGTAACACCTCACAGACAAATGTAATATATATTCCTTCTCCATATCTCATTGATGGAACATAATTATGGAATTATAATTTTATTATTATATTAATGATATATTTTTTATTCTAATAAATAATTAAATTGTGTTTTTATAGTTACATGCATAAAAAATAATAAAATCGTTCACGCACAATTGTGGGCTACCACCTCTAGGAAGTGATGTGGGTCATTTTTCATAACCATATATAAAAGTATTTTTAAATATTTAAAATAATATATATGATATAATGATCATTACAGAATAATAAATTTATACTTATAATCATTCCATATTTCTTTTGAAAATGGAAATGTTACTCATGCGTACGTACGACCTATTGTCTCCAAGATTGTAAAATGCTACATTTTTCAAAACCATATATAATGGATAGATTAAAAATTAAAATTTATCTGTAAAATCATAAATATTTCATTAATATCAATATTTAACTGATATAATTCAACACTCTTTTACTGTAGTCAATTGAAGAGTGTTATTTTGAACATTAGTACCGAATTACTTCAATGAACCCGACATGAATTTAAATTCATAAGTTGTTAACATGGTAAAAAGTGATATAAAAGGAATAATGAACTTAAAAAATATTCTTATTCATGTAAATAATTTACCTAATTTTATTATTTAGAAATAAGAATAAGGTACATGATGATTTCATCTTAATGTAAAAGAAATTTATAAGATAATTTCCATTCTATGGGCCATCCATCAACATCATTTATTATGTCATGTTAAGCTTATGTGTGAAAAAAAATTGATTTAATTATATTCTATAAAAACATGGTTCATGTGTATTTCTATCTAGTAAACATAATTAATTTATTTCCATTATTCCCATGCCAATTATATGCTTTTTATTAGGAACATTATTTTTAAAATAATCATTTAATAAATTTTTTTATCAAATGTCGTATAGAAAATTTTATAATATTATATGGAATGAGGTGATTTTATTATTATTTGTTTAATTAATTATTTAATTTTTTCCTTATAAAATTTCAATGTAGTATTCATGAAAAAAAGTATCATTATTGTGTGTTCTGTTTTATAGATTTTAAATGTTATTTTAACAAGAAAATGGTATTTTGATATCCCCATTTTTTTCACATGGGTTTTAAGGATTTTTTCAAGGGTGTTATTCAAGTTACATTCCTTTTATTTTATCTAAGAACATTTTATACCCATTAAATCTCATGGGTGATCCCATTATATGTTATAGAATGTGTATTCCTATATATAAATACAATGCATTGGGTGATTATTTATTTCTCAGGAGAATTATATTAGAAGTATTCTTTATGGTATTCCAATTTGTAAGGGATCATATAAGGGTTCTATGATGATGATGTTCCAAAGAAACTACCTTAAATTTATCTTCATGTGAATCCATTTTCTGTAAAATTATTGTTTTCAATATATATGATAATGATATTATTATAAGAAAATGTTATTTATTATCAGAAAAAAAATGTATGTTTTTATGAAATGGGTTTCAATATGTTTTCATTTTTTTACTAGAGTAATATTTTTTAAATTACTTATTTCTCGAACAATAATTTTATTCTCAACCAATGTTTTTAGAATTTTTTTTGTATTGTTTAAGGATGTTTAGGGATAATAATGCGTTCAAGTTGAAAATTATGAAGATTTATCTTGAAAAGAAACCTAGTTTTATTTTAAAAAAGTAATTTTTATTTCAGAAATATGGATATGTATTATATGTTTCAACATTTAATTTATGGGTTTACAATGCAAGTGTGTTTTTTAATTCTATAAAAATATAGACCAATAAGATCCATGGAATTTTGAGAAAGTTAATTATAGTTCAAAAACACTATAATATTTAATAATAAATTCTAAGTCCTCCCTATTTTTATCAGATGATAATTTAGATAAAATTTGACATTAGGAAATTTTATGTTGTTTTAAACTAATGAGTTATGAATAAAATCATGTGTTTACTATTTGAAGGATTATTATAATAAATATTTTATAGAGACAGACTTTTAATGATTTTTTTATTTAAATATTGAAGGGATTAATGAAATTTTGGGATATTTCTTATTGTGTAGAGATATATGTGACCCATTGGATTAATACAAATTATTATTTATGTAATAATACATTCACTCATTTTAGAAATTATTTTAATGATATGGATTACCATTAAGGTTTATAATTTATTTTATTTTCATGTAATTATGTGTTATTAAATTTTTTAATCCATTATGAAAACATTTAGATAACCTAAAATATAAAATATACCATTACATTTTAATATATTTGGGTTTTTTTATTTCCCATGTTTCTAAGAATTTTATAAGGATTAAATTACTGTAGTTCTAGAAAATGTAAAACCTGTTGGATGGGTGAAAACTCATCACATTAGAAAGGGCCGCAGGGATTGAACCCACAATCAAAACACTAAATTTTATAACCATCATCCAAGAGTTTTCAAAATTTCATGGCCTCTAGCATTGATTAAATGTGGTTATTGAATTTTGGAAAATTGATAGGACCTTTCAGAACACATTATTTCTTATTATGATGAACTATTTAATATATATTCTAGTATCCCCCCTGTAGAGGGTATTAAACCCAAAATTTTAAATCATGAGGATAATACTAGAAATGTATTCATTACATTGGAAAAAGATATCAAGGTTGTGGTTTTCAATCTTAGGATGGACATCTCCCCAAATCAGGATGGATTTAGCAAATTATTTTTTTTTCTGAATTATATGGAGTTCATTGGTGATGATGTTTCCAACCTTGTTCGACATTTTTTCTAAGGGTCCACATTCTTCAAGGATTTAATTCTTAATTCCTATCCCTAATTACAACTAAGGAAAATTCTATTGAGATACACTTATTCATGCATCTTTCTCATAAAAACACTTTTTACAGAGTTATTACAAAGTTCCTCTCTAGTAGGCTTGCTCACATAACTAATAAAATTTATAATTCTAATCAATATGACTTCATCAAGGTAAATTTCATTCAAGATTGTCTTTTTATGGCTTTAAAGTGTGTCAATATCCTTATAAAGCCTATTCATGCTTAGAACATTTCCCTTAAATTGGACATAAAGAATGATTCTGATACAATGGTTTGGGGTTTTATTTTTCATATTAATTCCATGTTTGGTTCCAAGGAAACTTTTATTAATTGGATTAAGATTATTTTGGAATATTCTCACCTTTCAGTTCTTCTGAATGGATCCCCAGTGGGATACATCTCTTGTACTATAGGAGTTAGGAAATGTGATGTTTTTTTCTTTAATTTTTTCTTTTTCAGAATATTATCTTAGTATATTTTTTCCCACATGGATTAGAATGGATAGATAAAGGCTATTGGTGCTGTTTTTTGTTCCTTTGTTCCAACCCATCAACTCCATAATGAATATATTATACTATTAACCTAAGTGGATAAAAGAAATATCAAGAATATCAAGAAATATCTTCGACATTATAAGAATTTTTCTGGGAAACAGGTTAGTTGGAGTAATTAATTTATCTAAATTGGTAGAAATATCACACAAATTATGAAATCAGACGTCATCACTCATTTGAAGATTAGGGAAGGTTTTATCCCTTTTACTTATCTTGAATTTCCCATTTTTTGGGATCAAACGAAGGCTTGTTATTATCTTACTATTATTAGAAAGATCATGAATGAACATGTTCCCTATAAATGAAAATACCTTTCAATGGTTGGTCGTTTCAATTTAGTTGAAGTAGTAATTGTTTATAAATTTTTTAATAACATTATGGTTTATAAATGGAATGATTTTCATATCAAATCAATTAATGTGGAAATAAAAACATTAGTTGGACTGGTTGTATTTTCGAATGAATATTGGTAAATATGCCTTGGAACACCTTTTGAAATCATTTGTATGGGAGGGGGGGTTGTTATTAAAAATCTCAATCTTTATAATCAATCCATTTAAGTTATTTTTTAGGAAACATGTATATTATAACTCAAAAGCTAATACTTTCTTGGTGTACATATTCCATATTAAATTCAAAACCTGAAACATAAATTAAATGGAATCCTTTTTTGGTATTATTTTATATTTTCATTTTCCCTTATTTATGTTGATGCAAGATGGACTATCTCTTAGGATTCTTATCTCACGTCTTGGACAGATAATTGGACTGTTTTTCCAGTTATTGATCTTTTTAGTCAAGATTCATCAAACCTTGATATTGATGCTTCTTTTAAGGATCTATTATATAATATTTACATATTTCCATAACAATGTTAAATAGATTATAATTATTATTGTTTTCCCCTATTGGTGATTTTTGGATATGGGAGCCACACCCCAATGGTATGCTCACATTAAAAAACATATACACTCATGAAAATAGTACTCTGTTAGGTTTAGATTGGTTTGGGATGTTTAATATGAGAGTAATTCCACATTCCTGACTCACTTTTTTGTAGAGACTGACTGATGGAAAAGTATATACTAACACTTATTTACAGGTTTGTGGTACTTCTATTTGTTCTTTATATATTCTCTTTCATCAGTATAGGGATAAATTGGATCACCTTTTTCTGAGTTACGCTACCACATCCTCTATGTGGAAGAAACTCTATGATATTGTTTTATGTTCAAATGCATAATGTTTCTACTATAAGTGAAATTATTAAAGGTATGTTCTTACATCCTTTATCTCTTATGTTGTTGAATATTTTCCAGGTTGATACTGCTAAACTTTTTCATTCCCTATGGATTGTGAGAATCAAGGGACTTCATGATGGAGTTGGTTTCAATCCTCTGGCCTGCCTTACTAGTATTTTTTTAGTCCTCAAAATTTTAAACCTTCCCCACAGTGAATATTGTCATCACATGGTGCATGATTTTTTAATTTCTAGATGTATCAAGGTTAAAGATAATTTTTGGCATCTGTGGGGTACTATAAAAGTATCTGGGCATCCTCCATTTTTATGTAGGACTAATATTAATACTGATTGATATTCCAGTAGAAATCAATGTCCTTCGGGTTATTGTTTTGTTTTCAAGAGCAGCTTGGGTGATGTTTTTGATTTCTCCGTCAGCTCTTACGACCTTACCCCCTCTCTTGAGGCTAAGATGCTAGGTGTCATTTTTTCTCTTGATAATCCTACGCAGAGGGTCTTGAATTAGATATGGTTGGATTTCTATTCCACCACAGTTTTTCATGATATTAGAACATTTTATACTCATAGAATTTGGAGGCTTATGTATAGATGGATTAATTGATTGCAGTTTATCTCAACTATTGACTTTATTACCCATGTGTTCAGGGAGGGTAGTCCTATAGATGAGAGTCTGGCTAAAAAAAAGGAGAAAATGGGGTAACCTTTCTTAGTCTAATCAAATTACAAAAGATTTCATCCAAAATTTATCAAAGGTATAAGTGTAGTCTTCATTCTTTTAAACTAGTTGACTTGTTTCCCTATTTTATTATAGTGATCATCTTGTCACTTTCAAGTTCATTGTGTTATTTTTAATTTTATTAAAAGGTAATGTGACATATCGACCATGTTTAGTATTTTTTATATTGTCTTTTATTTTTCAATAATGGATATTTGATTTTGGGAAAGGTCTCTTTTTTTATTTAATAATGGTAGGAGATGTAATTAAGAGATACTTGTCTATGTTTTTCTTGTTCTTTTCTGGTAAGTTTTTCTATTTCATGTAGTGTTCTGGGGGTTTTTTATTTGTTTTCGTGATTGTTTTCAAAGGATAATTTTCACTTCTTTTTTATATATAGTCATTTTAGGTTTTTTTATTCTATTAATGTTATCTTATGTATCATAGTTAATGTTTAGTAAGGATATTTCTCATGGATTTCATAAGATTATTGCATTTGATCATCTTGTTGTATAGAAATTATCTTTGATGGATTGTGGTTACTAGGTTCTTATAGAAATTATCATAGTTTCATAACAGAGAGATGTTGCTTAAAGTCATGATAGTGGAATGGATGTAACAAATGTTTTATCTCTAGTCATGTTTGGTGGCCCTTGGGCATCATTGAGTGGGTGTAGAGGGGAATGATTGTGCGCTCCCTTTGGCCTCTTTTAAAATATGCACAAATTCTCCGTGAGCCTATATGCTTTTAATGGCTGCGGTGGTGTGTTTTTTTCCTAGGGAAATGTTTTTATTGGTTTTGGGTCTTTTTGGTTTTGGGACGTTTATGTTAACTCTTTTTGTGCCTTATGTATCTGGTTTTTGCTGGGTTCTCCCCATACCCATTTCCATCAAAAGGGGTTTGTGTTTTTTTCTGCCTAATAATGGGGTTTTACCCATCAATTCAAAAACATTAAATGAAAATTTTGGTATCATTTGGTTTTTTATATATAAATCCATGGGATTGGAATATAATTTGGTTATTACGTGATTAACGTAATTTTTTAATATGTTCAATATTTTTGGGAACCCTATATGATTAAGGAAAATAGACTACTATGATTTAATTTTTGATTCACGAAGGTTGAATTGTATTTTAGAAACATATTATGTTTTATTTAGAATTTATAGTGGTTATTTTTATTTATATATATTATTAGAATATCATGGAGATTATGTAATTAGAGAAATAAATATTTTGTGTGATACATTATGGGTTATTACTATTATTTAAAGATAGATTGAAAATTTTCATTTAGAATACTCTGTTATCAAATGCATCTTAATTTTTTTTCAAATCGTAGTCTAAAATATTTTATATATATTTTAATAATTTTTATTTTTGGAATGTTCTATACTAAACAAAATGTATTATTTTTGAATTTTGTAAACTGAAGGGGTGTTTTTTAATATAATGGTTTATTCATTTTGGAGAATTAACATATCTTGTTGAAATGATTTTTTTGTTAATGTATAAAGAAAGGAGGAATAGATAGTTCTGATTTTAGGTATTTTCTAATGCGTTTATGATGATTCAAGGGCTTTAGGACTAAAATATGAATATTCACCAATTGGAAATTATTATGAAATTGTATGAAAAATTAATTAAATGATGAATATATAATTTTTAATAAGGTTTATTTAATTCATTTAGTATAGATGGTAAAGGAATTCCTCAACTCAAAGAAAAGGATCTTTAAGTAAATATTTTATCCATTTACTTTCTATGCTCATAAATCAATGATTTTTAAACCCATTATAAGATTTACAGTGTGGTCATTTCTAACATTCACAAGAAAATATTTTATACCAGTCTCTATTAGTCCTTGAGCATCATCATTTCTCTTCAATGTTCATGATTTATTATATGTTAACCTAGTAGTGTGGTCTCTGAAGACCTTCATACATTCCATTTTCTATTTTCCAAATTATTCATCATTAATCAATTTATGGTATGGGATTTCAAGAATGTTATTTTAGAAAGAAAAATACATAGTTACTATGACTAAGTAAAAATTGTGAGGACATAGCTTATAAAATGGTGCAGAATTTAACATCCTAACATTATAAAAGGAAATACTATGTTTGATTTCAAATTTGATATGAATCACCTCGCTCAAAAGAACAACTAAATATATATATTTAAATTTGAATATTATAACATAGCACTAAAATTTTTGGGAAAGAATTAGAACAAAAAATTTCTAAAATTAATATAATGATTTAAGAAAATTTGAATGCATTGGTATGTTCTTAGATATTAATCCCCAATTTTATTAGAAATTATATTTTATTCTTCAAAAATACAATTTCTTAAAAAATGATTTTTATCCTTTTATGAGTAAATATTATAATTTCCAAAACATTTAGAAATGTTATTTGACAAAATTATTGTCATTTTTTAATTAATCATTCTAAAATTAACCGAGGAAGATGTTTTTATTTTTTTCTATAAATACAAATTATTTCAACTAATATTGAAAATTAATGATTTTTATTGAAAATTTTATTTATTATAAAATATTGACAAAGCTGAATAATTATTTTGGATTATTATTATAATTATTAATATTTCATTTCTATTTAAAAGAGTCAAATTATTATTATTTTAAATCGATTTTATACATGAATTTAGTATAGAAACAAGTTATTTTTGAAATGGAATTCCTCAAATTTTGTTTTTTCCATTTTGTATTTAATGTTTATTTTGAATTAAATGATACATTTAAATTTTTTAAAATTTTTAAAAATGGAATCCATAATTTTATTGAATTGATTCAAATTTAGTAAATATATCACTTTTTCTTTATACCAATATCTATAGTAACCTTGTTAATTTTTGTTTCTACATTAAAGGGAAAATTTGAAAATTAAGTGTATAAATAACAATATATGAACTATAAAATGACACATAAAAAATAAAATATTTTATTAGATGACTATTCATAATCCATAATATTTAATGGTTTGAATATATATAATTTTACTTTATTTTGTTTTATTATGATATTTATTATATAAAATAGATATAAAATTCAATGATCTAACACAGGTATTTTTAATAAATATAACATTTATATATTTGGATATCTATAAGATAGTTTAAACAATATATATTCATTTTTAAATTTTAATTTTTCATATTTTTTTTTATTTTTTTTAAATTATTAGAGTTGAAATTATTATCATCAATACTTTCACTATTGTTGTAATAATTAATCAATTAATTGAAATATCAAAATATTAATAATAAAACTATTCCAGGAAATAATATTTGAGAAAATAATTGTCATAAAAAAACTATTTAGATAAACATTACATGTTATAGATATCATAAAATAGTTATTTTTGAATTAAATGTTTTATATTGATATTATTAATTTGAAACTAATGAATAGTTCTAAAAATTGACATGATTGATATTTTATAACAAATAATATTTAATAAATGTTATAAGAAAATTTAAAAAAATTAAATCAGGATAATTGAATATTATTTGGTGTAAAATATCAACCATTAAAAAAATTTTGTGACTTTTTACATTTTATAATAAATATATTTACCCTCAAAAAGGTAAAATCCATGTTTTCATGGAATCTATTTAAAGGATAAACTAATGGTTAAGACCAAAATATAAGCATATAAATATAGTCAAAACATATATAAATATTATTTTATTAGGGTATTTAGAAAAAATAATAATATTATATTATAATTTACATTCTCTTGATAAATTTTTAATTGAAAATTTATTTATATTAATTTAGTATTTTCAGAACATCCAAAAGTGCACCAAAATTATCTTAAAAATTGGCACCTCTTCATCCTATTAATTCAACATTGAATATTTTTTGATCAGCCAATAAAAAAACACATTCTTATAATCCCTCCCCAAATTATAGATGTCATATTATTTTAACAACCCCATTTATAGTGGTCTTAATGTGTTGAGAAAAATACATTTCCATGTAAGAGGAATCGTTTTTAATTGAGAATTTCTAATTAGATTATTCTTCCATATAACTCAACATTTATTCATTCATGATAAATTAATATGTAAAATGTCTTACATGTAATGATATGTTCTTATGTTAGATTCATGATCCATTTTCATCTCCACTTTCATCAAATGGGAAAATATTTGATTTTTCCTATGTACGGTGGATGAGTACCTTGTGAACCAATATAATTCATTTTCATACAACATCACCAATAGATTGATTTGTTTGATGGAATAAAATTTTATATAATATATTAATTAAATATTATTGACTTTGAAAAAATAATATATAAATTATTATATTACCTTTCCATGAAGAAATAAATGATAATGTCATTTCTGCAAACTTGTGGACCACAACCTCCCCAAAGTGAGGTGATTCATTTTTCATGATAGAATAAAATGGATGGTAAATTTCCATATATTTAAAATATTAATTTGATATATATATAATATATTATTATCATTATGGCAATATAATATTATACTTACCCTATTTCCATAATCATTATTGGTAAATGGAAATATTATTCATGGGTAAGTACGACCTTCCTTCTTCATGATTGTAACAAAATTATTTTTTCATAACCATATTTAATGGATGGATGTAAAATTATAACATTTGTATAAAAGTGATAAATATTTCCTGAATATTATTATATATATATGATGGATTTCATGCAAATTTGACCAAATTAATTTTTAACATTATTACGGAACATCATCAAAACACCCAATGTTAATATAAATAATTATGTAATTTAAATGATAATAATTGAAATAAAAAGAATAATGAAAAATAAAAAAGGTTATTAATAATGAAAATAATTATTGTATTTTAATTATTCATGAATTTAATGAATTTATGGTCACTATGGAGTTAAGGTCATGGAATTCTATACTAAAATTTTCGTTCTTTTGGTTAATATTATACAGTATTTATTATTCCATGATAAAATTATATAGGAAATTAAATTTGATTATGTTATGTTGCATTAACATATTTTATGTGAAATTAATGATAATAAATAAATCAATTAATTTTAATAATTCCAACAATATTGATATGTCATTTATATGGAACGTTATTTTAAAAATAATTTCTTAATGAATCATTTTTTTAAAAAGATGAAAAGAATGTTTTTTCACTTATAAAAAATGAGCTTATTTTTCTAAATTAATCATTATTCAATGATATATTTTTTTCATTATATTTTTTCACTTTTATTTGAATATAAAATATCATCATTTTTATAGTTTAACATTTTTATATTTTAATAGTGATTTTTATAATTAAATTAAATTTTGATAGAAGTTAGAGTTTTGTAATATTGTTTTACAAGTGTTTTCAATGGTTATAATAAGGATATGGTACTTTGAAATTATATGGTAATTTTTTATGCCCATTAGGGCTCATGGGTTTTTCTATTATAACATATATGATGGGTGCGGCTATACAACACTCCAATGCATTGGGTAATGATTTTTTTCAATAGATATTTTTTTTGGGAGAGGTATTTATAGTTTTTCCAATTTGTAGGGGTTATTATAAGGGTTTTATAGAATTTATATGATTTTGATGTTCCAAATAACATACATTTTATTAAATTATTTAAAATGATTTTTCCTTGAAATCACTTTTTTTAAATGTATGATAATAATCTTTTTATATGAAAACTATTCTCTTTTAGGAAGAAATATTTTTTTTAAAAAAAAATTAAATGGTTTTCAGGATTATCACTAGACCAGGGGTTTCTTATTTTATTTAACATAATGATATTTTTTTGATTATCTCGCATTTTCTAAAAAAATTACAGGTTTTATGGTAGAATGGGGACAAGGATGGGGTCATGGTTATAATTATAAAGATTTATCTTGAATGTAACCATGTTTTACATTAAAAGTTTTCTTTTTGTGGAAAAAATGAATAATAATTTTAATTTTTAGATTTTAATATATGATTATACTATATATGAGTTTTTAAAAATTCTCTAAATTTCAAAAAATAAATTATCCATGGAATTTTATGAAAGGGAATTCTAGTTAAGAAAACACTCGAATATGGAATGTTTATGGTTAGTTCCTTGTAATGAATATCCCAAATTTCATATTATACCATGAATCCATAATAATTAATATTAATTTATATTATAATTAATTTACATAAATCATGGTGATTATCTTTCAGAATATAAAAAGTTTGTAAGTGTTTAGGCTTTAATCTCATTTTAATTGAGATGGTACTTGCTTAAATTTCAACTAACAAATATTATTTATTCATTATAAAATATTTCCCTTTAATTTTATTAACCTCAATTTACTACGGATTATATCACATAATTGTATCATTTTCCTCCCATTAGTACAAAAAATTATTGATAAATATATTAATACTAAATGGTATTAGAATATTCATAATCACCCCAACCTTAGTAGCATGGATAAAATGTCTTACATTATTTCCTTAGTATTGATAAAATATGTAGAATCCCAAAAGAATATTTATTGTAGAAGCCTTTAGGATCCATATGCATAAATGATACACATATTACAATGTCAATAGTAATATAATGAAAATAAATGGAATTTATTTCCGACCATGATTCTCATTCCATGATATCATGTTCTTAACATTGGGAAAAAGAAAAAATAATATTGGTCTCCCATGGATAGTATGGTTATGTATATAAGAATGCACCCTATATCAAAAAGAATAATCAACATGGCAAGGTAAACAACTGAAAATCCATGACTTTAAATCATAAAGCAGAGAATCAAAGGCATCCAGATAAAATACCATTATGAAAATATAAGGGAATATAATAATAAAAAAATTATCAATTATGGGAATTCATAATAAATTGATTTCATATCTCTGGAACATGATTCCAATATTTTCAATACCATTCATAAGATGGATTAAAACTACATATAGAAACCCATTTATCCATCCCATTTATTTTTCTAATGAGACCTACCATTGCATCGAGGGGATAACTATAAGTGGACCCACTTGTAACTAGATATCCAAATAATTAATCATATATTAAATAGATGATTTAATTCATGGAAAATATTCAAAATCATCAAATATCAATTTTGTGTAATGTATTGTAATATATAAATATTTCCACATTTAATCAAATAACAATCAAAGTATAAAACATATGTAAAAAATGGTATAAAATGAATATAATAATCATATCATTTTTACTAGTATATATATATTTATTATAAATATAATTCCAAAAGAAGATCACAATAATGTGATTATTTCAATATAATGTTAACAATTACAGAAGAATGCGATTTTACAATAAATTTCACCACATTATAAAATTCATTTCAAATACCCATAGATTAATTAAATAAAATTAAAACTAAAAATACAATGAATTATTAATTAATATGGATATTATATTTTAAATGGACTATATGTGTACCAATTAATATAAATTAGGGGGAAAATTACAACATTCCACAAATGAAGGGAAATTGTTACAAAGTCTCTTAGCACATGCTTCGTTTTGGATGAGAATTTGTTTGATTATGATAAATTGGTTAAAAAAATGTTATTAACATATAATAGAACCACATTAATATTAATTATTTTACATATGATCCTTTTATAATAACATTTAGCACATTCTTCAATATTCTTTCATTGTTATTATTTTTTTAGTTGTTAATTGACTTGTTTTTTCAATCATAATTTATTTTGTGTGTTTTGGATCCTATGAATATTATATCAAACATTAATATAACTAATTATAATCATGTAATAATTATAATATTTTATAAAAAATTTTACTTAAAAAACAATCATGAATGGTGGTTTGGGAAAATGTTGTATGTGACGATCAATGAGATGGTAAGTCGTGTATACACATGAGAAACGTTTCCTTTTTCCAAGGATCATCATTGAAATATTATTACTAATATTTTGCCACTATATAATAATTATAGAATCATATATATTATATTATTTCTCAGGTAAACTTATAAATATCATTAAAGTAGTGCACTAATGAAAAGAGAGTTGCATCGTGACATGAAAAAGGTAGTCCACCTTTATATGTACAATGTTATCATATTTCATTATAAGAGGTAAAATGAATTATTAACAAAATAAGAATGATAAATATGACATAAAAATAATAATTACGTAATTTATGTCAGATATATTCATAGATAATAAACATAAAAAATTCATTATAAATAAAAAGTGAATAATGAATTATGTCCCATTGTAAGGTGGTTGTCCACCCTAAACACGAGTGGCGTTATCATATACCATACAAAATGGAACGTTAAAAATATTACATGATATAATTAAATTAGGGGTATTACTATGTTATAAATATAATATATATACTTTATATCCATCATCATAGAAAATCGTGAGAGTTTATAATGGAATATTAAATGACATCGGTTCACAAGATGGTGGTCTGCCGTACACATTGATGATAATTTTGTAAACCATTTGAAATGAGTGGATATGGTTTCATGGAAGTAACATAACATAAAAATAAAACATTATATGGAAGATACATATTTCATTATATCAACATGGGAAAATAATTATTAATAGTGTGTATGAATAAATAAAATGAAATCACTTGTTGAATAATTTAATCTCTTCATAAACTAATCTTCTTTGGTTTGCACCAAAATCCTTCCTAGGTTGGATTTTTACCCAAATAAGGTATTCTAGGATGATTTTATGGAAGTTGTTATGTTATTATGGTATGTAATATTAAAAATAAAATGGTTTTAATTTGTGATTAACAGGATAGTAGTGGTCTTTTATAAGCCAGGTGTGTGGCACAATTGTAATTTTTCTAAAATAAAATTGCCTATCCATAATTTTCACATGCCGCAATAGTAAAAAATAAAATATTATGAATAATTAAAAATAATATGTTATAAATATTTCCATAAAATATAATTTATATTTTTTTTATTTTATCCTTTATAATTATAGTTTTAACCATGGTAAATCTATTTTTACATTAACAACAGTCAATTTTTTAATTATTCACACTATTCCACATGGGAACAAATAATTTGAACTTATTAGATAATATAAATAATGATTAATACAAATATTTAATCAATTTTGAAAGATTATATTCAATTTATTGGGGAAATTTAATTTCTATTAAATCCTTCAAATGAGATGAGATGGCAGGTTTTAAAATACAAAATGTTTAAATGTTCAGAAACATTTTATATCAAAACATATAATCAAAATTATTAAAATGTAATAAATGGGATTAATAAATATATTTTATAACTAATTTTTTATTAAAAAATATGGAAATATTATTAAACATTAAAAGTAATTGAAACAAAAATTAGTTTCCCAATTAAAATTCATTATTTTTCACAATCAATCAACAAATAAAACTATATAAAAAATTCAAAAAAAACCCCTAGATAATTTTGATATTTATATTTCAAAAATGATGTTTATTTTTTCAAATAGATATTCATAAATTATTAAAAAAATTATATATAAGTTATGTGCATAAAGTGTGAGTGAACCTCCTTTAAAAAAAATACATTTTCAGATAAAAAATTTCTTTTCTATATTAAAATGATTCATATTATATTTATAATTAATATATAACCATTTTATTTATTTTATTCATGTGTAAACCATAATATTTTTTAATTTAGTATGTACTATTTATATCATCCATTTTAACTGCTATATTATCATGGAATACTATATAACAGTTTATATAGACATGAGTTTGTGTGTTATAAAATAATTCGATGACATTAAATTTACCAAAATATATTTTAGGGGTTTTCTAATCATGATGTTGCATTTGACATTTAATATAAAATAAAATATTAATATTTTATAATTTCATGGTGGCACATTCTCCCCAACTTATATAGATTGTGTCCCCAAAAATTAAAATTGGTCATTGTAGTCAAGGGTTTGATATATGAAAACAACAATACCTAAAATCCACTTCGTAAAAAGGGTAAAGATAATATCCACATAATAATAGATAATGTGATATATAATAGCCAGATGGAATAATCACAAAACAAGTGATCAATGTTAAAAATCATATTTGCGAAATGAAATCATTCACATGGAAGATAATAATAACACCCAAGGATTACATGAGAGAGAGAAAGGTACTTTATCAATAGAATGTGTGTGCTACATAAAAGGTTAGTGTGTAAAAAAATAAATCAATGATCATTTTACGGACCATTTGATTCAACATAAATAAATATACAATGATAGTTTTTTTCATGAATTTTCTCACTATATTTAGGAATTTATTTACAATCAATTATTACACAGAAATATACATACATTATACATTTATATTTCATTGGTATAATTTCTTCCATCTTTTTTGGTTTGATCAGTTTCAAATTCATCACTTTCACCACAAATCAAATATCTAAAAAACAATTCCAAAAGGACATAAATTTACATTTTAATGGATCGTAAGATCCATAATTGAATTACAAGTCATTATATAAATATATATCTAGTATCATAAATAACGGATTAGTATATATTATCCAATAAGAATAAATCTATATATTGTGAATTAATACATTAATATCTATAACCTTATCTAAAGTTTACCCAAAAGAATTTCATAAATTGAAAGCCATATTTCAGGTAAAAAATATTTTGATCCAAAACATTATAAATAAGGTCACTAAATTTTCCAAATGAATATGTAAATCAATCCCACAAACATATTATTGTATCTATATATAATATTATAACAGAAATCATAGTACTATATCATGATTCATCTAGAAACTATTTAATAAGATAAATTCAATTAATAATTATTAAAAACATGCATACTTCATTATTCCTTATATTAATAAATGATTGTTGGATATATTCCTTACATCCAATATTTCTATCATCTCCATCAATGAAATCATAAACCAGCTTTTCCACATTTCATTAATATGTTCTATGGTGGCTAGTATTATCCTATTTACGTTATCCATATCAAGCATCCCTTTATACCAACATAATTATCTCAACATCAGAATCATCTTATGGTTTATATTTACATTATTCATGTTCTTTTCATGATATTAAACATGCAATTAAATATTTTTTCTTGGTCATTGGTATAATTCATCATAAAATTTAAAATTCATCATGAAATTTTACTATAGTAAAACACTTATACATTTAATGATTATAATTATAAAAATATCTCAAATAACATACATTTACAACATATTTCATGGATCCAAATACATAATATCATTAATTAGTCTTCTTTGGTCATATGAATCAGATAATATTAACCTCGATCCATTATGTTTTTCTAAGGTATATTACATTGTCACTTGGGGAATTCATTTTCATAGTTTCCTATATCCATAATGTGGAAGCTTCTCACAATGAAATATTTTTCATTCCCTTTCCATTATTAGCATTACATAATTTCCCACCACACATATAGTATTCACCAATTATATTCAAGAAAGTACTAGGCTTTCTATTTCTATAATTATCACTTTTGGGATAATCCATCACTCACATCATCAATTTATCCATTTTTCTAAATTTTCATCTTATCATCATCCTTCACATCAAAATCATATGATGTGGAGAATAAATTCTCTATATTGATATAACTTATAACTATACCATCATGTGGAACAAAAGTTTGTGAGACTATCATGCTTAAGAGATATATTTTAATCTATTCAGTGAAATTGTCTGTAATTTACTGCATATGGATTATATAATTATATTCATACAAAGAAATACTTATAGTGGAATCTTTAAACTTTGAAAAACATTATAATTCATTTTATATAAGATACATAAGGTTCTATTCATCTCAGTTTGTTTCTCATGAGGGAAATATTTGGTGAAGAATATATCCTTAATTTATTTTCATTACATGAGTTCTACTTACTCCTCTATCCAAGTATTCTGGATACAAATCCACCCTTGATTAGTATGACATTTTAGTAAATTCACTTGATGTGTATCCTTTTCATTTTCACCATATCCCATGTCCATAAAAATAATTTATAAATACTTGATCAATTATTAGACCACCATTTCATTATTAGACCTACAAACTGATAGGGGACTCTATCACATAATTTGATACAACAAATAATAATCTACTTTTTGAAAAGGAGGATCCATGCAAGAAAATATATTTGTCCTAATAGGATTAGGCTAAAGTAATATAATCACAATTTTTTTCAATTCCAATATAACATGTATTGGATTCCTCATTATGTAAATCTATATATTTCCATGATTGATTAGACCCTTAGTCCATACAAGTTCAATTTCATAAAAATTACATATAAATAATTATCTCATAAAAAACATAATTTAAATAAATAATGTATTTTTATAAATATGGTTTGACACATAAAATAAATTTAACATTTAATCAAAGGTTAATCAAATAATTATAATTTAGGAATCATTGGTGATATAATTATTATTAATTACTTTATAATTAAATGTAATGAAATTTGGATTATCAATTGAATATCACTAAAGAGTTTCAAACCTTATTTGCATTAAGGACCATTTACTTATACTAGGTAAAGATCAGTTCAATCCCAATACCCCCTTTTTTGGATTTACTACCCCAGAGTAACTACGTAATAGAACCCTACCCACATGTTGTATCAATCCAGGGATGAATTTCAAGGTAAATATAAGATATGTATCACTTAAAATAATATTATTTCATTATATACAATTCTGTAATGTCTATTATAATTTTATGATCCCTATAATATATTTTTATTAATCCTGTTCCAAATATTTCCACAAATATCTCTCTATTACAATTATGACAACCCTGATCCCAGTAGAAAAAACAAGTTGTTTTACATTTTTATATTGGAGAAAATGAATTCGGTCAAATAAAAAAGCACCAATCAGTTTAAATGATTTAGATAACTAGATATAGAAAAGATACTCATTTTACATTACGTAAAAAAACTAAAATGAAAATAAATGGAAAATATTTGGAGCTATTCGATGCCTTCCATGAATTCTTCATCATATCATGGGGAATGAAAAAAAATGTCTGATATTAATTTCATATTATGGTATAATTAATGTGTATGATATCATGAATCAATAATAATACACAACATGGAACTATAAATAGATGTAAACACATTACAAATAATCAAAAAACTTATAATTTAATGTATCTAAGGATAATATATCGTTTATATTATCATGGATAATAATTAATAATGAATTAAATTGATAAGATTTTTTAATTATTTTATTTCATGTCTCAGGCCAATGATACCACTAACATCAATAAATTCCAAAATATTTAATAAAACTATAGGTAGAAACATGTTCTATTGTGCATAATGACACTTGTCATAGATCCTAAAGATGCATCGAGGGGATTTATATTACTGGGAACTAACCATAAATCTATTTCAAATTCATTCCTCACATATTTAATAATCAATTTAATTTATGAACAATATTCCCCATCATAATATATTTGTATCATATAATGATTACAAATTTTTCAATATTTCCCTAATTAATCAAGTTACATTAAAATAAACACAAAATTTGTTTAAAAAATTTATTGTTTAGTTAAGAATAATATCCATCATAAAATAATATGGATATTTAATATAAATTTTATTACCAACTAAAATTGTTTGAAAGAAATATTTTTTTTAAAGTGAAAATTATCAGTCACAAAATAAGTCAGATTGTAAATTAAAGTTTACCACATTTTAATTTGTAATTCAAATCCCAGTGAATGAAATAATACATATTTCCGATCAAAATAACTTAAATTAATATTTAATGATGATATTATATTTCTCATGGTATGTATTGACACTATTTAGAAAAATATGTCCATAATATTACAGTATTCCATAATGAAGGAAATTAAGACCAAGTCCATTACCACAAGATTTGGTTTTCTTAAACATGATTTATCCACATGTATATTGGTTTTAAGAATATTATTAACTTAAAAAAGAACAATATTAATATTAATATTATACTACATTATCCTTTTATAACATCATATCTCAAGTTCATTAATAGTCATTCATTATTTTTATTGTTCTTGTGTAAATTTATATATATTCACATTCAAACATTATTATAAATTTTTCAGTTAATATTAATATTATATAGATCGATCAGCAATTAAATAATAATTATGAATTAATTATCATATTTTTATGTTAGTAAAACTTTTAAAAAACTAATTGTCAAATATGTTTTTGTGAAATGATGTACATTATGATCATGGAGACAGTAGGTAGTACATATGCATTAATAAAATCTCCATTTTCTACTGATCATATTGAAAATAAGGTATGTTATTTATTAAAATTTTATGAATATTATAGTATAATATATATCATTATATGTTTATATATATATATATATTCCATATTGGGTGGTGATGAAAGAGAGTCACATCACTTCATAGATGTGGTTGTCTTCACGTAGACAAAATATATTTTCATTTTTCATTATAATAATTAAAATGATATATTATAAGTTAGGAATGAAAATATTACATTAATATCATAATTAATTAACTCATATTTCAAATATTAATTATCATTATCCTTATTTTCTTCCATTAACACCTTACTGAAAAATGAATCATAATGCATCAGGAGGAGATAGCATGTCGTATACCCAAGCGATGTTGTCGTATCAAAAATTAAATGAGAGTTAAAAAATATATATAATACAATGGATAAAAAGGTATAACTAATTTATAAATATAATACATACAATTTATAACCATAATCATATTCAACCATGAGAGGTGGGAATGTTAAAATAAATGACATTTGTTTTTGAGACAATGGTCTTCCAAACACAGTAATAATGATTTCTTAACCCATTTTATGGAACTAGAAGTGTTTATATGTCACTAAAAATACATAAAAAATAAAATTATATTTATCATACATCGTTTATTATACAATCATTTAAAAATATTGATTGCAAAATATTGATTTTTAAATAAAAAATATTTCTCATTGTAGAATGTTATTTCTTATTCAGGAATGTCTACATGCTTGCACCGAAATACATCTAAGATTGTATTAATGGAAAAATAGTGAATTATAGGATGATATTTAGGATTTTTAATTTTTATTCGAGAAGTAATTTTCTAAAAAAAGGTTTTTATGGTGTGAATATGATAGGAGATGAGTGGCCATATATAATATAGTTCAGTGTCGCTATTATAATTTTTTAAATGAGGAAGGTGTTCCCTAGTTTATTCATTAATAAAAGGTCAAAAATTGTTTAATTATACCTAATTAGGCATTATAGGTTCAAAAATGTATCATTAAAACTATTTCTTACTATATATTATTTCATTTTATCCTTATTATTTTAGTCTAACCCCCCGGTAAATCCATTTTTACCTTAACCACAATAAATTATTTTTACTATATTTATAATTCATTATTGAAAAATATTATGATGAAATTATTATATAATAAAATTTGTGATTATTTGAAATATGGAATCCTATTTTGATAATAAATATTCCCTAAGAAAAAATCCGGGTTGGGACAAAATTATGGGTACTGCAGCAGTTCTGTAGTAGGGCACTGTAGGAGTACTTTAGTAGTGAAAGATTATACCAGCAGTGACACTGTAGCAGGAACTGTAGCGGCGACGGTACTGTAGCAGGTACTATAGCAGCCCGGGTACTGTAGTAGTACTGTTCACCGAGGGGCTCTTTGGGCCAAAAATGGGCTTTCAAGCCTTGTATTCAGGCCACATAGCCTTGGGCCTTCAGGCTATGTAATGGGTCTCCCTCTATCTAGTTAAAAGAAGTATTTTCTTCAAATAATAATGTGGCATCAGCCCCATCCTTTTAAAAAAATGTCGTGGCGATAAATTTGGATTTAAAAGAAATATTGTTCAATAATTTACACTATTTTTATATCAAAATTGAAAAAAATGATTACAATGAATTAAATTTTATTAATTTATATATTATGGAACTAATTTTACTTTAGATAAAAATTAATATATAATTTATCTTTTTAAATAATTTAAATAATATATTTGTTTTAAATTAAAATTTAGTATTTTCACTATTTATAAAAAATTATCATTTAAATAAAACACCCAAAAAAATTTCTCCCTAATATAATAATGATATAATGATTTCCAAATTTATTTTTATTTTTTTAAAAAATCAATAATTTATATCACATTTAATTATTAGTTATTTTTTAAAAGGGTAAAAAAACCCCTTTTCGAAAAATATTATTGTGCATAAAAAATTTTCTTTTTTACATTCAAATGATTCATATTTTATATCAAATAAATATATAACCATTGAATTTATTCTATAAATTTGAATACAATAAAATTTTAATATTATATTTAGTACTATTCATAATCTAAAATTTTATGGCTATATTACATCTATATACTATATTACAGTTCATTTAGAATCATGGTCTGGTGTACTGAAAGCTACAGAAGGGATCAAATTTTTTGATATATATACCTTGTGTTATTTAATCATGGTATTTAATTTATCATGAAATATGAAATAAAAGGTTCTTATTTTATAGATTTTGTGTGTTATAAATTATCTATTTTTTAGAATATCACTTTTCATCCGTATCAATGTCTGAAAAAAATATTTTCAAGGATTTTCTTAACATTATTGACATAATTTATCAAATTAATATTTCCCCATGATTATATTATTAAAAAACCTTCCAAAATAAGTTTAATATCATTTTATGTATAATTTAATTCTATCATTTTTACAAAATGTTAAAAAGAATGTTTGGAGAACTTATAAATAATGTATATAATTACCCACCATCATGGAAACTCTAATTAAGGAATATTAATTTATAATTTTTCGAGGCTATTCTTAATGAGAATAATTTCAATATCATTTTAGAATTTTTTATTTTTCCATGAAGTAATTTCAAATTATGATGGAAATTTACCTAGAGAGATATAATTTGTAATCTGTTAATGATATTTTCATCAATAATGAAAACATTTTATGTCATGAATTTTTGATAAATTTTAAAAATATGTCTATCAGATATATTCATATAGTATTCTCTATTATAGTGATGGGGTAATTCATGCCCTATCCTCATCCCTCAAATTTCATAATTATGATTTTTATTTTATTATGATATGAAACAAGATTATGAAATCCTTTTTATTTCCATGGTTTCTTCTTATATTTATTCCAAATGATTGTTTTTTATTTTTGCAACACTTAATGATAAACTTGTTGTTATCATTGAATCTAACTATACCTCTAATGAATTCTGTAATTCTTTGTTATCATGTGGCATACTGTATGAGATTTGGGAGTAAATGTAATCCAATATAGATTTGTATCCCACATGTGGTATTATCTAAATTTGTTGTCTCAAATCATTCTATGCGATATTTTGTGTTGCTTCCACAATTACAATGATTCCATTAACTTATGATGAAATGTTATTTATTTTAAATTTCAATGTTATTTCTAATGATCCTTCTATTTTATGATATCATGTTATAAAATTGACTCCCATAATATTTTTATTTAACCTCTTTTTCCTATTATTGTAATTTTATGTCACCCCTTTATTTTATGTACTTCCATCGGTTATCTTATGCAATTTTATGTGCTCAATTTTATTTAGTAGTCCACTATGTATAAGTAAAAAATATATTTCATGTTTTAGATTCACAATGATATAATATGAACCCAATAATTCAAGTACACTAGGGATATCTATCTTTGGGTTGTAATAAATGGATTTTTATGTCACATATCAAGTAAAAAAAGTTCAAATAGATTAGATCACTATAGTTCATATCATATAACATGAAGGAATCAAATAATTTAGAAATCTTACGAATTAGCATTGTTTGAATTGTTGATCTCCACCCAGTAGCTTCATGAGGAATGGGTGCCCACAAGGGATGGTAGTAGGAGTCCCTTCTAAAATGTGTAGCTTTCCATAGAGTGCTCTAGTATTTTATCATTGTATCCCACTAGTAATGAATCAAATTTGATATTGTTGGTATCATATAAAATTTATAGTCAAACATTGGAAATAATTATGATCAAAAGATAGTGATATACGGATAGAAATGTCTAATGACACATCAATTTATATTAAAATATCTTGTATTTTCATGATGGATAATGTGAGTGGTTTATGATAAATTAAAACATTATATGTATAATAAAAGTACGTTTGGATCTAACACAGTTGTAAGTAGGCGAAATAACTCTGAAATATGTGAATTTAGATACAGTATATCATTACCAAGAATATTATAAGGGCGTATTTTTCACACCTAGATTAGGACACATAATGGTTATGTTTTAGAAATTCATAAAAAAAATTATGAAAAATTATAAAGGACTTCAATAAATTGTTAGGTTAGAAATAATAATAGCAAACATTAGAAAGGTAAACCTATATTAAATCTTAGAGACTAATAATTCATGATATACTTATCCTTCTAGTTTTATAAGTTACACTTTTTTATGTAAATGAATTTCCATATTGTTTTTTTTATTTTCTCTAGTTAGTGGAAAGAATTAGGATAAATTATTATAATAACAAATGTGATTGAAAATTTAATGATTAACCTACAAAGATGCCTGACCCAATGGGAACTTTCTGTAGACATCATAATGCCCAATAAGTTTTCTAGAATTACTATTAACAACTAGAACATAATTTAATTTCCAAAGTCATAAAATAAAGGATGGATATCATCTAATGATCTTCATGTATTGATAAAATGAAAAATAAATTTTATATATGTCAATTCTGATGGTATATTAACAATATAAAATACATTAAAATAAATAGAATATGCAACATGTGTAGAATATAGGGCCACAAATTGGACAATTTCTGATGAAAAATGAATACACAAGTAAGAATTAAATCATGAAATAATGATCAACACAAGAACCACTAACAATTACATGTCATATAAGTGGAGAACATGATCTTTATTTATGATAATTTTATAATCAAAGGATTAGTACCCAATATTCTGTGTTTAAAAACCCATTTAATTTTTATGATTTATGTGATTAGGTGATGGAATGAAATATTCATGTTATTGAATTATTTTTTTTATTATTATTGGAATAATCAAAAATATTATTATTCATTCTGTAATACTTTTTGTTTATGTATTTTCATGAATATATTTAATGGTCATAATGACTAGAAACTTTGTTTCAATAATGTTGTTATATTTTATAGAAAAATATTTTCAAGTAAAATATAATCTTTTTATGTTATGTATTTTGGGTAGATTATATCCAAAAATAATTATTATTTTTTTAAAATAATGATCTTGTTTGAAATATGTATAGGTAAAAAATTGATTTAATGACTAGACTTATTGTTAATATTTTCACTATATTATTGAAAACTCTATAGTATAATTGTGAATCATTAATATGGATATTATTTTTTCCATAAATCTAAAAAATGGGAAACATTTATTGTAGGTGATGACTCACTAGATTCGGAAAGGTCATGGGGGTAGAACACACTAATGGTGTTAACATGGGTGCAATTAATAACACTATCCATGGTGATGTATGAGTAAGTAAAAAATATTTAAATTAAAATACTTATATTATTTATAATTTAATTATTTTATCTTATATAACATTGGGAAATTTAGTTTTGGAATGTTTAATATTTTTAGTTATTTAATCATATTTTGGGAAATTATGTTTTTGATGAGTTATATATAACCTTCATGATGATGTAAATGATTATTTGGGTGTGAAGTTATTATATTGGAGGATATGTATGTTAAAGGTTATAAGATAACCTTTTAGTTTATAATGTTATTTCATATTGAGGTTATTGAGGATATTTGTGGTAGATAGTTATTTATTTAAGTATTGTTATATGTTCAACCATTTGGTTTATAGTTTAATTTTGGTGATTAAAATATTTATATCTATTTTGGGTATTATCTTATATTTTTATAACCATGTTTGATTTAATAAATAATGGAGGAATTAATTGTTACTTTTTTATAGATCGTGTGACCCATTAAAATATAATTTGATTTCTTCTACCATAAAAATCATATTTTATATTTATTCCTTTTAGTAAGATGTTATGTTGAAATTGATCTTATCCTAACCAAATGATGTAATTATGAATATGAAATAATGAAATTTCAACAAAGTCTAATTTTGGGTTTTTATATAATTATAGTAAATAAATCCTTAAATGAATGAAATATAATCTAAAAACATGTATTTCGTTGACTTCATATATGATGAATCAATGGTCATTAAATTCATTAAAAATTTATGGTAATTTGGTCAATAACATTCTCTTAAAAATTCACTTTATTTTGATCAATTGTGTCTATAAAAGTCCATAATTATATAGGATTTTCCCCCATGCCATTATTATAAATTCCTACCAATGTTCCCATACATAGAAACCAAATTATGAATTATTCTAGATAACATTGGTATTTCACATTCCATATTTTAAGATGACATTTTATAAACATTTTTATGATGTGGGTTTTATAGATTGATATTTTAAAATCGTAAACTAAAATCATGTTAAAATTGTGAGGAATAAATTTATTTATGAGGGTATAATGTACTACACAAATATTTGGAATGAACACAATACTTTACATTAAATACAACACCCGAAATTGATATTAATGAAACAGTGATATACTACTAAAATATTGTTATATAAATATTATTTGTATAATATATATTTTAAATTCAAAATTATGAATATGATTATCTACATTATAAAAAATATATATAATGTATCAATTCAAATAAAAATATACTTTTGTATATTTAATAAATAAGGACTCAATTTTTATAGACATCTGTTCTTCAAAATTAATATGTTTTCTTCAAAAATGATTTTTATTTAATCTTAGTAGAATATTCTACACATTTATTCACCAAAATGGATATAATTTTCTAAATAATAACATTAATAATATATTAGGGTGAAATGTTTTACGTTTTCATAAAATATTGATTTATCAGTTTATAGTAAAAATACCTTTTTTAGTAAAAAATTAATTCTGTTTTAATAAATTAAGTAATTTAAAACTCCATTATTTCAATTTAATTTTTTTCATTGTAATATAATATTACCATAGCTATATTTTATTGAATATATTAAATTTAAATAATCTATATCCATTACATTACTATATTTTTTGTAGGTTCAATTTTTTTAAGTACAATTTTAATTTCCATAATGTGCATCCATTTTAATTAATTAAGATTGCTACAAAAATTAATGATTTTAGTTAAATTTATATATTATATAAATATATTTATTTATTAGATTTTATATTATTATGATTAATGGTCATACAATTTATCAAATGTCATATTATTTGTGAAAAAAGTTTCATGAAAAACTATTTATCGGCATATTTTGCGGGTTCAATAAGAAATTTAATTACAAAATATATGTGAAAATAATTTAATAAAATAAAATCCATGTTTGGAAACAATATAATTAATATTTTATAATAATTGGAATATTTTTCACATAATTATTAGTAAAAATAGTCAACATATATGTTACAATTATAAATGTTAAAATTAGTTGACATGTATTGTTTAAAATAATGAGATAGATTGAATATAATATTTAAAAAATGTTATATAGGAATTTTTGGTGTCACTATCAGACATATGATTCCTAAAAACAATTATTTATTAACTTTTTCGGATCTTTTATTCTTACTGAATTCATATTATTCAATTTTTTCGTTATTTAGAGAAATATCATTCCCTCTAACTTATTAAAGTGAAAATATTATCCTATTATATTAACACATACAATGCTTTTTGGTTCATCCTATATATACCCAAAACCATTTAATAATTACCACACCATGTTCTAGAGTCCTTGGACTAATCAGAAATCTACTCTATGGAGGATTTATGTATAGATTTAATGAGGTTTTCTGAAGAAGATTTATAATTCTTAACAGAGTGTCATCGTCTTATTTATTATTAAGCATTAATAAAGTATAAATAAATAATTTTGATATACTAAAATATATATATATATAATATAATGATATTTTTTTATGTTAATGGAATAACTTACTTCCACATCCTATTCCATTAAATTGGTTATGAATCCTTCATTTGTGTCCACAATGAACTACCACCTCGTGAACCGATGTAATTTTTTTTCTATCTTTGCCTCTCACAACATTCTAGGATTATGGATTTAATTATTATATGATATATTCATGTAATATTAATCATTATATAAAATTTATATATCATATACCTTCATAACATACCTTCTATTGAAAATGATAACATCGTTCATGTGTGTGAAAGAATATCGCCTAATAAAGTGATGTGATTGAATTTTTTATTTACCTCATCATATATGTGTTATATATATCTATATTTAAATAAATAATATCAAATATATGAAGTCTCAGTTATTATGATGACATCCATCATGGATTTTATTCAGAGATATAATTATCTTTCTCTTTCTTCGTAGTTTTTGGACTTATTTCAGGTTGCTGCATCTAAGTTACTGAATTATATATGGTCTTATAGGAATCATTTTTTTCCTGGGAATCGATATTTATCGGTAACTACAACTTTCTCAAACATCATTTATATGATTCGTGTGGTAAGCTTACCTAAGAAACATTTTTGAACCAATCCTTTTCATGATTTTTTTTCTCTTTTTTGAATTGGCATCAAAGGAAATTTTAGACCTACATATGGTAATTTTAAAGTTGAATGGTAGTAACCAAATTTTAGTTGTATGAAACTTATATTGGATGGTTCCTCAAAGGGAAATTCCACACCTTTTGGGTATGGATCCATTTTTAGGGATCATTATGGTCAGATGATTGGTTGTTTCCATGGATCCAGTGGTATGCTTCTTTAATTGAAGCTGAGGTGTTGGGATTTATTGTTGTAGTAGAGCAGGATAAACATTGTGGATGGAATAATCTTTGGTTGGATTGTGACTCGACTGTTATTGTCTCTGCCATATGAGAAGGATCATGGCATCTATCTTGGAAACATTATAATAATTTGGTGATCTTCTTGGAATCCATTCGATCTATAAATCACATTATTACTCATGTATACCAGGAATCTAATTCTGTTGCAGATTGTTTGGAAAAAAATGGAATTAGTGATGTTGACTTCATCTGGAATGATAGTCTCCCTAATGTTTTTTTGACCCTATTGAAAAGGGATTTTCATAGAACTGCTTTTTTTTAGAATCTTGTAAGTTGGAATTTTTATTTTAATATAGGGGCCTTGATTTTCATGGCATGGTCTCATCTACTTTTTTTAAAAAAAATATTATATTATATTTATCATCTTTACATCAGGATAATTTAAAAATTAAAACATTACCCATGTGTAAGTTTGACATATCATATCTAGGATTATAATATAGTTCATTTTTCATAACCATCCATCATGATTTTATTTAAAAGTATAATTTACATATATATTTGATAATTATTTCATCATGATTATTTTTAGTTAATAAAAAACTAAATTCTTTTATTATACTCAACCTGCCAATGTCAATTTGGACACATAAACCAGATAACCTCAAACCATCTAACATGAACAAAATTGACTATGTAAATATGTATACCATGGTAATAAATAATATTAAAATTATTAATAAACTTGAAAAAGGATCTCATGAATGATACTAATAAACATATATTGATTATTCTCTATTATAAGAAACCCACATATTGTGTTGGGTGTGAGGTAAGGGTTTGTATCTCAAAACATCCATTCTTGAGACAAATCTTCTTCTACAAACCCAATTTATTTTAAATGGTGTACATACTTCCCCCATTATATTTAATGTCATGAATAATCCATTCGAAATTTTATTTTCTGTTACAATATATATACTTCTCTCATGGGTTTAGGAATCAAATTTCACTATGGATTTAATGGATTATGCCTAAATCTATTTTTAATCGGTAATTATTTACACATGAATAGGTGTATATATATATAAGTACACATGATAATATGATAATTTTCATGATGATAGAAATGTATATATCAATGTAAATTAATATTAGCATAATTATGGAAGAATTATTATGATTTTACGTATGATACCCCAACATTATTTTCAAATAGTTTTTTAGTGATTGATAAATTTAATTATTTGGAATAATAGGAAAATTTTAAAAAATTATTTTGGAATATGATTTATTTTATATTAAAAATCTATTGGGGTTGTATGGAACAAACTTTTTAAGGGGAATGATAAGTGATTTTATTTTTTCCCTTGAATGTTTCATTATTTTTTCTTCTTATAGTAATTATAGAAATTTACATAGATTTAATACCTAAACATTTATAGTAATTTTATTCAAACATTTTGGGAAAACTAGGTAAATATTTAGGAGACCATAGATGACAAAATTTAACCTTTTCACTTTCTATCATAATGAATTATATGTTTAGAAACATTTCGATTGACTTGTGACAACACATTATAATATCGTTTGGATTCTAGTGATATGTGTTTTAGGTTCCCCTAACCCTTAGTGACCATCATGAATTTCTTCCATTATTATTTTTTAGCTATTCATTTTATTAATAATTCAATATTTTTCCTTAAATTACAATACAGTTGGTATATATCTATTTCATTATTTCTAGAACATCACTTATCTTTACTATATTGGTATTCAAAAAAATATTTGAATGGTTTTCAATAAGTGATATTTTCCTTTACAGTAAGAAAAATATACATATAAAATGATTTTTTAAATTTTATGTTATATAATATTTTTTTAATAAAACTAATTCTTTAATAGATATTTCATATTATCATAAAAATTAACATGTAAATGAATTTACATAGGGTTTGGTATTTTCATTAACAACTGATAATTATTCTCATTCCTATCATTATAATTTCAGTACAGGTTTTGGATTTACTATTGGATACTATTTGAGGACATATAAGATTATATTTGGATAGATACAAATAGAGATAAATTTTGGTATTTCAATTTCATTTTTTTTACTTTACATTATCACACTATTTAACTATGAATTTATTAAGTTATGTTTGGTTCCATTTTATATCTATATAGGGTGATACTGTTGACACGCGATTTCTTATATAGGATAGGGTTTATGGAGGGTTAATAGATAGATATAATTTATATTAAATTGTATTCTTTTCTTAAATTGATTTAAAATGTTACATTCATTTTTTATTCTAGAATTGTTTTCCAATGAATTGATGATATATTTCCTATATTATAATATTTATTAACTTTTATTATTTTTTTAATCCATTACTATTTAATCTAACATGTAACGCCCTGACCCCAGTTACCTAGAGTCGGTGCATTACTTCGTAACATAGGCATGATCACAAAAGATCATGTCCTGAAAGACCGATTAGTTTAGTAGCCTTGGAAACACTAGACACATTCATAAATGTTACATTACATCATAAAGTGAAAAACTACAATAACATAGTCTCCATTTTCCAAAATCATATCCCCTTCAGAATATCCCAGTAGGTCATTCCTAAAATACTTATTCACATCTTGGAAAAAACTTAAAACATTGAAAGGGGTGAGCTCAGATGCTCAGTAAGCATAACAAAATAGAGGAATATTTCATAAATAAACATAAACATTTAAGGGAACGTATAACTAAAAAAAAGCCTTTAAAACTTGAACTTCAACATAATATGGGAAAAGCACAATGAAATAATGTCATTTACTTACTCACATAGATATTCTAATCGTTGAATAATCACATGAAATATCAATAACCACTTTCATAATGATGGAATGCATAATGACAGACTATCATAACCACGTAGCCAAGGCCTCATGCCAAGATGACAAAAAAGATTTTTTCAAGGCCTCGTGCCAAGACACTAGTTTGTCTCATGAGACCCACCGATGCATCGAGGAGCTATAGCAGGCTCCACCCATCACTTATTATGTCTAATGAATTCCTCATATTAACAGGTTTAAACATATCATAAACAATAAAATAATTGTATCACATAAAACGTGCATAAAGGACACATAAGATTTCCACACTTCAATCACATGATATCAATACAACCAATTGATATAATAAAATTTTTATCAAAACCACTATCAATACCAAAATAAAAGAAAAGTAAAACATGGTATTTATTTTTCTTTAAAAAAAGTTATGGCTTATAGAGGAAGTCGAAACTCAAATAATAGTCTCGGTGGCGGAGAAGTCGTTGTCACCGCATACGTAAGAAAAAACATTCCTTTTTCCTTTTAGTAAAAATGCTTTGTATAAAAAGATTCCTTTTGAATAAAAGTAAAAGTCAAAGGGGTTTATGCACCGTATAAATGAAAGTTGTGTATAAAACCAAGTATGCCTCAATGAAAGGAGATTGAGACGAAGTCCTTACAAAGATCATTTTTAAAATAAAATAGATCTATTATGTGTATTTTCTATAATTACACATAAAGAAAGTACAAATACAAAATAGGACATAATAATATAATAAAATAATTTGAATGTTGGAGATTAACACAATGAATGGAAATTGGGTTAAGAAATTCCCTTACCTCATGTCCGACTTGACTCGATCGTTCTTTAACCTCTTAAATAATAAACTTGAGTAAATTTATAATTTCATTAGAATCCTTTTCATGTTTATTATTCCTTTTATATCACTTATTACCATGTTATGAACATTATGTAATTATTTATGTTAATAACGGTCGTTTTGTCGATCTTTAGTACTTGAGTCAAAAATAAACTTCTTAAAATTACAATTTGTTCATGTGGTAAAATATACATTATATCCATATTTATATTCATGATTTAGATATCATATACATCATATATATTCATTTATAATATTACATAACATTTAGAGGTAAGAAATGAAATGCAACGTTCATGGAGATGGTAAGCCGTACATACGCATGAACGCTACTTTCATTTCTATTTCTTTTTTAATGGAATGAAGATATAATTATATAAAGGTATAATATAATTCCATTATAATATAATGTATAATACCATTTACTCCATTTTTTATACATCCCACATATGTCATTAACGATTCAAATCACTTTGAGGGGGTGGTAGTCCGCACATCCAAAAATTAAAATATCACGTTTACCCATAATGGAAACCATAAAGGTATGGAATAAATGAAAAATAAAAAATCTTAAGGAAAAAATAAACATATTATATATCATATATAAATTTAGTTACCTCTTAATGTCCACCTTTGAAGGTGTTATATGAGTGTTGAACAATCATCGTTTCGTGAGGCAGAAATTCGCCATCCACAGAAATAGTATGTCCTTTAACCATTAGATGTAGGTGTGTGTAAGTGTAGCTTGAATCCTTCTTATAAAATAATCCTAGTATATTGATATAATGGTTTTGTTACAAAATAAATGAATAAAAGTGTTTAAGGAGTTGGAGAAGCAAAATAAAACAATATAACATAAGGGAATACATTACCTTAAAATCGGGTAACGCTTTTTTGATTTGAGCCAAAGGCTTACTTGGGAAGAATTATGCCCAAAGTGAGGCTTCTAGGAGTAAGAGATGGAAGTTGAGAGAGTATTTGGGCAGAGTTTGGCCGAGCCAAAAGGCTTTGAAGGTGTGAGTAAGTTGGTAGTGGTGGGGGCCTTTTATAAGAGGAGAGGAGGGACACTCTTGGAAAGTCATGAAATGTTACTTTATTATATAATGAGTTTCGGATTTTAAAGGTCCCACACTTATATATTTTGAGTATATGGTGATAAGGGTTCGAAATATACTCATCCAATAGGTTTTTGACATGTTTAAGTCTTAGAGTTTACATTATCTTTTTATTTTATTTAAATCATTAATTAATGAGGTAATCGATGCATCATCATGGTGTCATAAATAATTTAATGTATTTAATGTCTAAAAATTATAAAAAAATTATCAGGATGTAGAAAATATTTGTATCTTTATAAATAATATTTATAGTGAAAAATATGACTTGTATTACCCCATTTAAAAATTTTATTAGTGAAACAACTCATGTTTGTGACATTTTTATTTAAACATTTAATAAAAAGTTTTTAATGTCATTTTCCTACAAAAGTGGCTCCATGGGGTTCCCAAGTTGACCCATGGATTTTTTTGTTCGGAAATGACTCATCCAACAGGGGTAGAACAAGTGTATAGGTATTTTCATATTTTTATAATATCAATTTTTCCTTAAATTTTACTAATTATCTTTAACCGCGATTAATTAAACTTAAAAGTTACTATTCACCAAAAAATTATATTAATCCCATTGAACCACATTTTACCTCCTAATGACAACCATGTATGTCAGATTTTTGAGATTCATATCACAGAAGTGGTAATGTATCATTTAAATAGAAAATCAGTTTTTTAACTACCACTTAGTGGTTTCACTATTCATCAAAAATTGATGTTTTTCAGAACAATGCCAAAATTTCACCGCAAGCTATAATTGATATTACGAATTCAAAAATGATGTCTATTTTACAAAATTCCAATCATATATGTTTCAGTAATTAATTTTATAATTAATTCCCGCTGTCACAACAAATAGCGTGTTTTTAAGGAACAATATATATCAAAAGATTGACAACTGTTTATGTCCAATTTCAAAGTGAAATTAATTCTAATGACCACCATTGGATAAAATGGTAAAAATATATTCTTATTATACTTTAAAATCACTAAATATTATAATTTATCACTATAAATTATTTTGATTAAAAAAGTTGTTTATAAGTATTTTTCACTATTCATAAAAATTGGAAGTTCTCAGAAAAATACCAAAAATTCAATATAGGCTAATTTCGATATTCCGAATCCACAAATGAAGTTCATTTTGAAATATAAAATATACATAATTTCAAAAGGTGGAAATTACTATTCATAATGGCTATTTTAATTGGTCGCGATGCGTTAGAATCTCAAACTTCCGTACAATGCAAGAAATTGCATTATTGAAAGAGAATGGTATCATGGATGGTCAGGGTGATACATTCTCCCCTCATTAAATAAATAGGGTCCTCGCAATCTGAAAATTTTCATTGAAAATAAAAGGTTTAAAATAAAAAATACCTTTGTGGAAAACCCACATCGGAAATAGGGTTAATAAAAATATAACATTAAAAGAAATAAGGAGAGGTACAAAGGTCGCCCGAGATATCCCATACTAGGATTATATGAAAATATGGATATGGAGGAAAAAAACCATCAAGGTCTGATGGAGAGTTGTAGAAAATAGGATTAGGAGAAAGTTAACCATAAGAAAATCACAAACTTGTGATTGGTTAAACGGTCATTGGATCCCCAGTTCCAAAAGTTAACCGACGACGTTTTTGTTTTAAGTTACCTTTCATAAAGCTGAGGAATTTATTTAAGATATTTACTAAGAATGTAAGGAAATATAATTACTTGTCATGTAGACTTTCATTCTTTAATAAATTTTTACCACAAACCCATTTTTCAATCAAAATGGAAACATAACTCAAAAATATTCTCTTTATCCTAATGGTATAAGGTTCCAAATATTAACACAAACCATTTAGATTAGGGAAACTATTTTGTAACAACCAGAGACTTCCTGTAGGCTAGTGGTAGGTAATAAAGGCTTGTCGCACTATGGTTGTGGGTTCGATTCCTGCATATTTGTTTGACGTGACGGTTTATCCCCCAACCTGCTGGTTTCCTTTTCCTAAAACTATAGTATTTTAATATTCCAAAAATGCTCTTCATAAATGTTTTAACCTTAAACAATACTATCCAAAGTTCAAATTAATCCATTCCAACCTTTATAGTTATCCAAAATACCTCTGTCCAGACTTTCTCTAAAAGGTCTCTAAATTCCAAAATCAATTGTAACATCATATTGCCCAAACAAAGTAATGTATCTATTATTGTCACATACTAAAAATATGATTACCTTCATCATATTAAATTCTTAATGAAAACAACAAGTACTACAGTACAATCCTTATATATATCACATTATCCTTATATCTAGAATATAATCCTTGAGTCCAAAAGCACCAATACAATAATTATTCCACTTCAACTATAGTAATATAATAAGATTGTCCTTGATCTCTTGGCCTTTTCATAGTTACGTTTCCATGACGCTTATGACATTAATTTGCATAATGCCCCATTTCCCTACAATTGTAGCATTCAACATTGATAGCCTCTTTCTTTCCCTTGTAATCACGAGCCTGGTGAACTTTTTCTCTACATTTATAACAAATTATCATTCCTTTTATGAATGTACCAGGGCGATTCTTCCCACAATTATCGCATAATGGAAAATACTTCTTTCCCTTTTCCCCTTTATCTGTCTCTTATTCCACCGTTCTCTTCTTCTTTTGATTTACATTATTGTTATAATATTTAGAGAATTACATTTCTATCTTGATAGCACACGAGACTATATCTTCGTACGACGAGAAAGATTGTGAGACTAAGGCTCGACGGAGAAATGGTTTTAACCCGTCAAAGAAACGGTCAATAGTACTTCTTGGGTTACATATATAATCTGCAGCATGCCTCGCTAACAATGTAAAGTTAGCCTCATACTTTGTGACATTCTCATTCTCCTTTTGTCTCAAACTCAGAAATTGCCTTTCCATATCTGCTCGATGGTCACGAGGGAAGTATTTTTCTAAGAAAAGATCTTTGAACTCCCCCCATTCCATCTTTGATACTTCATCATCTTCCTTTGTATTTTGAATCAACGACCACCATTGATCAGCATCTCCAGTGAGGTGGTAAACTTCCATGACAACCTTCTCCCTTTCACTACTTCCCAAGGCATGGAATATTTTCTCTAAGTAGTTTACCCATTACTCAGCTAATAATGGATTTGTACCCCCATTAAATGTTGGTGGTTTCTGCCTCATGAAGCGGTCTAACATTGATCCTCCACATTGCGGATCAGGGTGCTCCATACGAGTAAGGTTATTATTCATAACCTGAGGAGTTATCCCAGTATGGTGATAAGTTGATCATCACCGGTTGTATCTCTAACTCCACAATAATTATCTTGAGCAGGAGGTCAATCCCTATGTGTAGTTCGTGCATTTATTCAGTTTCTATTCCTCCCACTAGGCGTCATTTCTAAACAATGGCATAAACTATATTAGTTTATGAATCAAAATACGTAATTCCATACATGTAAAACACTTAACATAAATTTGACAGTTTATGGATACAATCCATAATCATAAAAATGTTTTCTTTGAGAAGTATATACTCATAAACCCTTCATAATTGTTGGTAAAGAAAATGACAATTATCCTAAGTGTATCCCCCAGGAGTGTCGTAACCAAGAGTGCAAAAAGGGCTGTTGTCATGCACCAGTTCCTGTTCGAGTCAAGCTCAAAGAGAGGTTTTCAGGTTTCACCCCTAGGTACATCTCTGCCAGAGTTGCCTCTACCTGCTCGTATCCAGACATGGATGTATTTCTCAGGAAACTCACAAAATCTCTATAATACCAAAATTCTAGGAAGTTCTTCTATACTAATCCTCAAAGTCTATCTTTGGGCTATGTTCTCTAATAAAAGTTTATCTAAATCTAGCATCCAAGGTTAGTACTAAACTACCTCTGATACAAACTGTAATGCCCCGACCCCAGTTACCCAGAGTCGGTGCATTACTTCGTAACATTGGCATGATCACAAAAGATCTAGTATCGAAATACCGATTAGTTTAGTAGCCTTGGAAAAACTAGATACATTCAAAAATGTTACATTACATCATAAAGTGAAAAACTACAATAACATAGTCTCCATTTTCCACACTCATATCCCCTTCAAACTGTCCCTGCAGGTCATTCCTAAAATACTTCTTCACATCCTGGAAAAAAATTAAAACATTGAAAGGGGTGAGCTTAGATGCTCAGTAGGGATAACAATATAATATAATCTTTCATAAATAAACAAAAACATTTAAGGAAATGTATAACTAAAAAAATCTTTTTAAACTTGAACTTCAACATAATATGGAAAAAGTAAAATGAAATAATGCCATTTACTTATTCACATGGATATTCTACTGGTCAAATAATCACATGAAATATCAATAACCACTTTCATAATGATGGAATGCATAATTCCAGACTATCAAAACCACATAGCCAAGTCCTCGTGCCAAGACTACAAATACGATTTTGTAAATGACTCGTGCCAGGACACTAGTTTGTCTCATGAGACCTACCGATGCATCGAGGAGCTATAGTGGGCTCCACCCGTCACTTATTATGTCCAATGCATTCCTCATATGAACAGGTTTAAACATATCATAAACCATAACATAATTCTATCATATAAAAATTGCATAAAGGAAACATAAGATTTCCACAATTCAATCACAAGATATCAATACAACACATTGATGTAATAAAATTTTTATCATAACCATTTTCAATACAAAAATAAAAGAAAATTAAAACATGGTATTTATTTTTATTTAAAAATAAGTTATGGCTTATAGAGGAAGCCGAAACTCAAATAATAGTCATGGCGGTAGAGAAGTCATTTTCACCGCATACATAAGAAAAAACATTCCTTTTGTTGTTTAGTAAAAAACGCTTCGTATAAAAATATTTCTTTTGAATAAAAGTGAAAGTCAAAGGGGTTTATACACCGTATAAATGAAAGTTGTGTATAAAACCAAATATGCCTCAATGAAAGGAGATTGAGACGAAGCCCTTACAAAGATCATTTTTAAAATAAAATAGATCTATTATGTGTATTTACTATAAGTACACATAAAGAAAGTACAAATACAAGATAGGATATAATAATATCATGACATAATTTGAAAGTAGGATATTAACCGAAAGAATGGAAATTGGGTTAAGAAATTCTCGTACCTCGTGTCTGACTTGACTTGACCATTCTTTAACCTCCTGAATAATAATCTAGAGTTAATTTATAATTTCTTAAGAACCATTTTAAAGTTTATTATTACTTTTATATCACTTATTACCATGTTATGAACATTATGTAATTATTTATGTTAATAACGGTTGTTTTGTCGATCTTTGGTACTTGAGTCAAAAATACACTTCTTAAAATTACAAGTTATTCATGTGGTAAAATATTCATTATATCCATAATTATATTCATGATTTAGATATCATATAAATAATATATATTTATTTATAATATTACATAACATTTAGAGGTACGAAATGAAATGCTCCATTCATGGAGACGGTAAGCCATACGTACGCATGAACGCTACTTTCATTTCTATTTCGTATTTAATGGAATGAAGTTATAATTATATACAGGTATAATATAATTCCAGTATAATATAATGTATACTACCATTTACACCATCCTTTATACATCCCACATACGGCATTAACGATTCAAATCACTTTGAGGGGGCGGTAGTCCGCACTTCCTAAAATGAAAATATCGCGTTTACCCATAATGGAAACCATAAAGTTATTCCATAAATGAAAAATATAAGCTTAAGGAAAACATAAACATATTATATATCATATATAAATATAGTTACATCTTAATGTCCACCTTTGAAGTTGTTATATGATTGTTGAACAATCATCGTTTCGTGAGGCAGAAAATCACCATCCACAGAAACATTATGTTCTTTAACCATTAGATGTAGATTTGTGTAAGTGTATCTCAAATCCTTCTTATAACAACATGATAATATATTTAAGATACTGGTTTTCTTACAAATGAAATTAATAGAAGAGTTTATGGGGTTGGAGAGGCAAAATAAAACAAAATAACACAAGAGAAGACATTACCTTAAAATCGGGTAACTCTTTTTGGATTTGAGCCAAAGGCTTCCTTAGGAAGAATTATGTCTAAAGTGAAGCTTCTAGGAGTAATAGAGGTATGTTTAGAGAGTATTTGGGCAGATTTTTTCCGAGCCAAAAGGCTTTGATTGTGTGAGTAAGGTGGTAGTTTTGGGGGCCTTTTATAAGACGAGAGGAGGGGCACTCTTGGAAAGTCATGAAATGTTACTTTATTATATAATGAGTTTCATATTTTAAAGGTCCCACACTTATATATTTGACTATAAGGTTAAAAGGGTTCTAAATATACTCATCCAATAGGTTTTTTACAAGTATAAGGCTTAGATTTTACATTATCTTTTTATTTTATTTAAATCATTTATTAATGAGGTAATCGCTGCATCATCATGGTGGCATAAATAATTTAATTTTTTTAATATCTAAAAATAATAAAAAAATTATCATGATGTGTGTAACAATTTTATCTTTCTAATGAATATTTATAGTCAAAAATAGGACTTTTATAACCACATTTAAAAATTGTTTTAGTAAAACAACTCAGGTTTGTGACCTTTTTATTTTAACATTAAATAAAAAGTTTTTAATGTAATTTTCCTAAAAAAGTGGCTTCATGGGGTCCCCAAGTTGACCCATGGATTTTCATGGTCGTCTATTACTTATCAAGTAGGGGTAGGACAAGTGTGAATGTATTTTCATATTTTTATAATATCATTTTTACCTTAAATTTCACTAATTACCTTTAATCGCGATTAATTAAACTTAAAAGATACTATTCAACAAAAAATTATTTAAATACCATTGAACCACATTTTACTTCCTAATGAAAACCATGTATGTTGGATTTTTGAAAATCAAATCACAGAATCGGTAATGTTTCATTTAAACAAAAAATCACTTTTTTTAACTACCACTTTGTGGTTTCACTATTCATAAAAAATTGAAGTTTTTTAGAACAATGCCAAAATTTCACCCTAATCTATAATTGATATTCCAAATTCAAAAATGATATCTATTTTAAAAAATTCCTAACATATAAGTCTCATTAATTAATTTTATAATTAATTCCCGTTGTCACAACAAATTGCGTGTTTTTAAGAAACAATATATATCAAAAGATTGACAATTGTTTATGTCCAATTTCAAAGTGAAATTAATTCTAACGACCACCATTGGATAAAATGGTAAAAATATATTCTAATTATACATTAAAATCACTAAATATTATAATTTATCACTATAATTTATTTTGGTTTAAAAAGTTGTATTTAAGTATTTTTCACTATTCATAAAAATTAGAAGTTCTCAGAAAAATACCAAAAATTCAATATAGGCTAATTTTGATATTCCGAATCAACAAATGAAGTCCATTTTAAAATATAAAATATATATAATTTCAAAAAGTGGGTATTAGTATTCATAATGGATATTTTGATTGGTAGTGGTGTGTTAGAATCTCGAACTTGCGTACAATGCAAGTTATTGCATTATTGAAAGAGAAGTGTATCGTGGAAGCTTGGGGTGTTACATAATATGGTTCCATGACACTAAATTCCACCACAATGTGATCCTGAACACACATCATTCTCTTCATAGGATGACTCAATTTTCTGATAAAGGGATTACTCAGCTTAGTCTGTAAAAATATAAATTTATCAATAATAAAATATTTCCCATCTAAATTAATTTTGATGTGGTGACTCCAAAATGTGGATAAAATAAATATAAATTAATTTTAAACATATTATAAATTTATTATTTAAATGAAAATCATTATTTATTTTAAAATATTTGTGTTGAAAAAATATATTTTAATTTTTTTTTACTTATTTTTATTTCATATAAATTACCAATGGTAAAATATGTTTTAATAAATAGACATATATAAAATAACTTTTATCGTTTATATAAAATCAGCATTCAAAAATAAATATTTTTCCTCATAAAAAAGACAAATCAGATAAATAATTTTTTTTCAAAAACAATCATTTTTAAATGTTAACTGATTTTTCCCATGTTCATAAAAATATCATATTAAATGTACAAATATTAAATTATTTATTATACATATATAATCAAATTATTTCATAATAAAAATATAAAAAACATATCATTTATTTAAAAATAACTAATACTTTTGAAAAATAGTTTTTTATGAATAAAAAAAATTCATTGTTTTGTAAAAAAATTTAATTATTTTAAATATGATTAATTATATATTTAATATGTTTTAAATATTTTTTATATTGTTTTAATAAACAATTTATAATAATGTTTTCATTTATTGACAATATATTATATTCTCATTAATAAATTTGCAATATAAAAATTCATTATGTTCATTTTTTAATACTTATATATAATTTTAATGATCATATGAGGATCATAATATCTACTTTTTTCACATATATTACTATACAAACTAATATATAATTCCTTCAATATATTTTTAATTTATTTCTCAACATTTATATTACATTTATGGCTTTATTCCTTTGATAGGTATGTGTAATTTGTGGTTTGACCCCTATCTAAAACCTTGAGGTCAATGATTTCACATTTATGGTATTTTTAATTATTTGTGATTTTATTCCTATAATAATATTCTTAATGATGTTACATGTTACCATATCATAATATAATGATGTACCTATATTATTATAATGACGTCGAAAAATAAAATATAAATTTTATTCATTTTTTGGTTTTATGTGTATGAAATTATAATCAATATATTTGAGGAATAAAATTATATGGTGTAATACTATACCCACATAATGAAATTTCACAAATGAAATTGTATTATATGAATGAGAGTAGATGACTGATATTTTTCATCATTACATATTTAGGTTCCCACACTGATTCCTTGATATTTATGATTCCTCTATAGAACATTATCTAGTTGATCATTTTGGTTTCGTTTGAAATTATTCCAATGATCCAATATATCCACTAATTATTCCATGTTAGAAATGCCATTCTCTAGTTGTATAATATAATTTTAGTACATCAGATGTATGATGTTTTTACAACATAAATATTCCTAAATAGAACATGTCCTTCACATGTAATATGTTTCATTTAAGAACTATTTAATAAGAAAAAGTTGATACGATGTCATGGATATTAAAGGGAATGTTTTATCTATGACTCAAAAATACATTTTTATCCAAAATTTCAGCAATATCATTAATAATATGTTTCAATTGTATACATTGTCTCTAAAATCCAACTCCAATAATCATTGATGATTATTATTATAACTCTTTTATCACATTTTTATATAAATTATATATCGATGATTAAATTTAATCTACTATGATGCATCTTCAATAATTTCCATTCCTAATTTCATTCATTCTCCAACTATATCAAAACATATTAGAGTTACAAACCACTTCCCATCAAGTGTTATATATGGGGTCATATGAATTCTATAATGGAAACAGTTTTTATAAAATAAATATTCCAAAGTAATATATTTATCTATTCCCCATTGGAAATCCATTAAGCATGTTCTCATCATATATTGTTGATTCTGAATGGTCTAGTAATATTGACCAACAATTTGATGATGAAATGCATTGATAAAATCTCATCTATATATTCAGTAGTTAATAAATTCTTCTATCAAAATTTTAGTTAAACCCATGATCATGATAATATATATTTTAATTTGGAACACCACAATACCTTCAATATTCATTTTAATATATATTCTAAAGGTAATTGAAAGAGAAATATTTTCAAATATAAATGTAATTTTTTATCATTATTATATAATTCATCGCATCCCAAATGATATTATAGACTTTAAATATAATAGAAATATTTTTAGATAAATAAGTAGTAATGTTTTCAAAATTCCATACAGGTATGGTTTATGGTTTCATCATACCCATTGATGTTTATTGTTTATACTTATATTATTTGATCATCAAGAATCGTGATTGATAATTTTTAATATTTATATTAATATTATCCAACCAATAATTATCCTTGATATCTATATAAATATTTTTTATTCATATATGGATATTGAATAAATAGATAATCACATCATTATACTATCTATTCATCAATTACAGTTTTTAATGGATACATATTTTTTTTCTAAAATCATATAAGTTATTCATTACCAAGGATGAACTATAGAATATTTTATGAATTTGTTTTATATCGATCTATTCGTTTGAATGGATGTTTGAAGAGTAATTTGGGAAATACTGTATTTCTACCCTTCCTCCATTATTTATTGGTTTATCTATTTAAATTCAATGATCTTTGATTCTACTTCAATCAAAATCATGGAAAATGATAAATAATCATTCCTAGTTTATGTATTAACCACAATTTGTTATTTCAAAAGTTCATATAGTATTACATAGCCATAATGATTAATCAACCCTAAACATTTCATTTGGATGACATTTTAACTGCTTAGTGAAAAATAATATATAATGATCCTGTCCTTAATATATTTATCATAGTTCTGTCTATTGAAAATAATTCCACTAAAACATTTTGAAAAAAGTTCCATTTCCAAATTTAGAGAACATGTCAAGAAACTTTTTTCTTGGGTCAATAATTGAAGCAAGGTATAAGTATCTAATTGATGCTTTTTCATAAAAACACATCTCATTCACATCATTGATAAAAAATTTATATTCAAAACCATTCTCCACTATATGTTACTGTTAATATAGTTAGAGTAAGAAACCTATTTTTATTATCCATGGAACTATTATTAGATTCATTTACCATAGGAACATATTTCTTTTCTGATTTAATTGAGAAAATAGATTTTATAATGAAGATAATTTTTTCAGAAATGATTAATATTATACAGGTACCGTTGGAAAATATAAATATAAATTATTGGGATATGTTTATTACATATAATCCATTATTTAATCACCTTTATATTTTATGGATTTAGAGATATATCACCTCATGAAATTACATAACCCCTAAATGAACCATTTTAAGCTAAAATTGGGAATAAATAAATATTTTTTATAGGTTTTCCTTATATAATTGGGGTAGTATAATCCTTAAATAATGATAATATTAATCACTGTTCATTCAATATACATTTAATTGTTTAATAAAACAAAAAAGTATAATACTCTTATTAAACAATAATATCAATGGTGAATAATTATATGATAATGAAAATATATTTAAACATTTAAAAAATAACAAAACTATCATATTAGATTATGAAACATTGAGTCCAATAAATATCAATTTTTAAAACATATGTAACTCACATCTATTTCATCCATGGTTTTAATCAATATTTTATTCTTATTCATCATATATTAATACCCTATATAACTAAACTATGATTTTATAAAAACTGATACAACTGATCAATAATATACATAGATTATAAATTATTATACCTAATTATCCACTAAATAATATAATATATCACACCACTATACCATATAGGTTTCATTATTAGCAATATAAATGGTTTATTTAACACCGACAGGAAAATATCTCTATAATTTAATCATAATTTTCTTTCTTCAAGAAAAAATATATGATTTATCCAATTTAAATTCCTCAATAATGGATACATAAGAAAAGGTTATCCATGTACACTCTGTAAGGGTTAAAAAATTTAATATATCTATTGATAATCCTATGTGATTAAAATATGAACATGTGGGTTTGAGTATATAATAATAATATATGAATATTGGATACGGAAATCTTACCTAATGTGACATGAATAATAAAAATGAATAAAGAATTGGTATTTATTTTCTAGAGAAAAAATTTTTGGTATAGGAATATGGAAACATGAGATGATAATAATTATTCATGGAAACATCACATATGGGTGTGTAATTAATAGGAAAAAATAAAATTATTTCTTATGTATTGTCTCACTGCTAACACCATTGTCACATCATGTATGGAAATGTGATTAATATTATAAACTAAAATAAAATCTTATATTAAAAAACATAAAATTTCAATTGATACATTCATTATTCATTGAAATAGTGGACTATATAATTCATGAACAACAATCCCATAATGAAAACCATTATATATTTTTTAATTTGAAAATAAATAATTCATCAATCCAAACTATAACATTTATAACATCAGGAAGTAATGAGTTTCATGAAAATATTAACAAGACAAAAACCTAATTTGTCTTTAGAAACATATTGGATGTTATGATTTAAAGAAATATTAATTGATAGAATAAATATTCTAAAATACTATAAATATATATGAATGATAAAAAGTTATAGGATTACAAATAAGAACTTAATGAAAAAATAATAATTTTCAATATTCACCTTTTACATTAAAATGAATTATTATAGGGTTTTTTGGAATTTAATGAATAAAAATAAAATTCAAAACACAATTAACATAAGAAATCATTACACGGATGATTCAATGGGAATATATACGAAATATGTGAATGAAATTAATTGTATGGAAAATGATAATGAGTGGAGTGTTATGATTCCCCAAAAGATTTTATTACCGAAGACAAAGGATAATAGAAATTTTTTATTAGAGGTAATTTAATTTGATATATTGATACATAATTCATAAATAACACATAATTTAATAATTAAAATGTTTGAAATTTATTAAAACTGAAAAGAAAAAATAAAAAAAATTATCTTTCAAATGTCATTTTGGGTGACATTCAAATCAATGAGGGCAAAAATGGTAAATGACATGTAAAATAAAAAATATATATTCGGAGAAAATATAATATTTTATTGTGATAATTAAATTTCATTTCTCTTGATATGAATTTTTACATTGACATTATTGATTTCCATGTGAGATTAGAAAAGAAATGAAAACCATTACTTCATACTCCCATGAACATATAATATTCCCTGGTATAATAAAAATATGACCCAAAGTATTTTAATTGAAGACACTAATCATATATAATTACTTTTTTAATAAAAAATTATATTCATCTTTTAAATATATTTATAAGTAATATATTATTTTTATTATTGGATTCTAGTAGTTTGGAATGATTCGTAAATTTTTGGGTATGGTGTTAAAGATCATAGACCATTGATAACAAGTTAATACATCCATGGGGAATAAATAATGTGGAATCATTATGATATTATTATTAACAACATTCCTTGTCCATTTAATGTAATATAAATATACTATTCATATTAATGAAATTCATGTTGGGTAGGTTTTGGATAATTTTATGTATAATAATGAGTTACATGTTAATGGACATTAATTTATGTGTAATCCATCACAAACCAAAATAATAATATAAATAACATATTAATATAATAAATTAAAATATTTAATATTTTCCAACTCATACATGTTTTAAATTATAATTTATGTACTGAAAATTTAATGTACGTAGTTAAACAAACTAAAACAATAAAATTTTATACTAATGAAATTATATGAGTATGAAGTTATATTACTGTAATATCATTTTTATTGAATCATAATTAAGATATTTAATCTTCCTTAATGTGGTGAATGATATTTATAAATTTATTATCTGAGATGGTAAAAGAAAAATATAGAGAAAAAATAAATACTTTCTTGGATGAATTTTCTCCTCAAAAGGGGATCCTTAGTATTGAAGGATTTATCCTATATTATTAGAATAATAAAATACCTAACATATTCAAGAGACAATTAGGTCGTGTAATTTCACAATATATTAATGTCAAAACCGAAGGAAATGGTTTATTTAATGTGTGTATAGAAAAGCTTCGTTCATTCCAGAAAATGAGGTACATTTCATTGGATATATAATTTCAGTGGAGGGAAAATATGGAGTAACATGGTTGTTAGGTGAGTTTGGGATGTATATTTTGTTTATATTTGATTGACTAAATCACACACATAAAAAACTAATTATTAAATGAATAATTATTAAATAAATTGTTTAAATGTTTTGCAATTTCAATACACCACCTTTTATCCTCTTGAACAAGATTTAACTATTTATCATGGTAATTATTTAATTGAAAAAAATAAAATATGAAAACTATTACTTTTTTTTGAAATGATGATTCAAAATTTTAATCCATTTAATCAATTTCAAATTATAAATTTTAGAGGACTACCAATAAAAAAAATAAATGACCTATTAAAGAAAAAAATTCCTGAAAAAGAGACTATTTTAAAATTTGGTATTAATATTATTATTTAATGTAGATATTTAATAATCCCATGAAGGTTATTATATTATAAATAGATAAAAAATAAATTTTATTAAATTATTCATTTAACCAAAATCTTTTTAACATCTTCAGAAATTCAAGATGCATAACAAATATCTTTTTTTCAAATGAAAATTTTATAATTATTAAAGTATTTTTATATTATTTATATGAAATTTATAATTAATATTTGAATGTAATTTTCTTTATTATATATAAACTACTATCTCTTTAAAAATTCATAGTCCATGTATTAGAAAATTATCTTTTAAATAATAATATACAATACATTATAAATAAAAATTCATGAATAAAAATTCACTACAGGTTGAATGAGTATATTATAATTTTTTAGAAGAATTATATTTTATTTTAAATATTTTAAATATAAATTTTTTTATACAGAATTCGAAAGATCGTTTATATTTGAAATAATCATATAAAGGTCAAAATATCCATTTTTATTACAATATGTTAGCCCATATATTTATATAAAGTTCTTCCAACCTATATTTTTTTCATTCCCAAAATTTCAATTATATTTATAGTGTATTACCTTTTCTCGTAGTTATAATTTGTGGATTTATATTCCATGAAAACAATGATGATACTGATTTAAAATTTGTGGTATTTTTATTTTATTTTTTATTGAATCTTATTTGTATTGTCATATTGATGATTTACTTTCCTTTCTCATAATGTATTAATATATCTATTCTATTTTAATTCCATTAATTAATAAAATATAGAATTCTTCATTTCTGTTTAGTGGTATTTGTATGAAAATCTATCTAACAAATTAAATGAAAAAAATTGTGTTATGTTATAGTATATATTGGTTAGACATATTTGTATAATAGAGTTAATGACTATACTAGACATTTCGAGCTCGTGGATTTTATGGATATATTGAATGATATTTCTATTATTATATTATCATTTTATATTTTTTGAGTTTAATTTATATATGAAAATAAATTCATTTATGAGATTTTTTTTAGTTTTTAATTTCAGGAATTTGTTTCTTATTTTTTTCTAAAATTACTAGCATATTGGTTGGTACATACAAATATTTTTGGTATTTTACGCCCCCAGTGCTTAAAAAAATATCCAATCCTCTTGAAGCCCAGTTTTAAGGGTCACATGTGAAACTAATAATTAACAAAAATCCAAGGTAATTTCCCTAATTTTGATTGTATCACATATTGTAAATCATTTTTTATTATACTACAAACATTTCAATCATTATTACCTCATCAAACATCTAATTCACATTTCCTTCATTTATTTGTGCCAAAATTTCTGTTATACCAATAGCCTAATATTTAAATAATAATTGTGTAATTTTTTTGGTTACTTTTTTTATTACATTTTAATTTTAAACAATACATTTGTTGATTTCAAAAAAAATCTTGCGTATATAATGGGTCATTTATCTAGAGATATCATAAATGAATTTGTGAATATTATCCTATGATTTCAAAATATTCCACCATTTTTTTCATTCTTTTTATTGAATCACTTTTTTCAAATATTTTTAATATAAAATTGTATTTTTGTTTGTTATAACCATATTCCTTGTCAGATTAAAGTGTTTCTTTCATACATGCCACAAAATTATCAGTTATAATTTTTTTGACTTAGTTCCCATTTAAAAAATTTTTATTACTTTATACCATTTGATACACATTCATACATATTATAAAACATTAGTAATATTTTCCAAAGTTTTAATGATAGTACATCTTCATTGGCACTATTTTAAATCTATCATAATGTTTTATTCTTTTATTAATTTTAAACATAATTTTTTATAATAATATGAAATCATTGTCTTTTAACAGTTAACCATCATTCCTACCTTTCATAAATTTATTCGTGATTTTATTAAACAATTTCAAGAAAATATGAACAAATTTTTGGGTTTTTCATCATAACAATTGATTTTTATAATTTTTTAAATTATAAAATAATAATTTATTTTTTAAAACCACCCAAATAGGTGGATTGAAGCTCTAATCTATTCTTCCAGTCACAAATTAATTAGAAATATTTTTATTTTACTTCACGATAATATGATAACACTTTTTGTGTTATGACTATGTCAAATATTTTTAGTAACTTCTTAAGCATAGTTTTTTTCAATCATTCCAAAGACACCATAATTTAGATTAAAATTCATTATTAATAAATTTATAAATTTTATTATATATCATTATTCTATGATATCAATACAATCCATTTTTATTTTCTTAAATTTCACTATATAACTCATTATTCAACATTTTTCAATTTAAATGTTTTTTCCCATGTTTTTTAGAACATTGTACATTATATATATAAATATATATATATATATACCAATCATTTTTAACATAACATAAAATAATCTATGATCATTCTCATGTTATATCATAATTATTTTAGATCCCCTAGTCAGTTTCCATTTGATGAATTTTTCAATATTTCAAAAACTAGTTGATATTAGTTATCTTATAACTATTTAATAGTCCAATTTCATTCTAATAGCTGTTACTAGATCACTTAATTTCAATTAAATTTAAATTTAAAATAAATTTTAATTCATCTCATTCACAATTAATTTTAGATTTATGTTTCCTTTTTTCTTGAATGTAAAAACAATTTAAACCCATTTTTATGATTTTACAAATATCTTGGATCATTTACTGAATTTTTAATATACCATATTATTAATCAGTATGTATTATAAATGTAATTTTTAAATAAAATTATGATAGAAACTCGATTTAGGGTCAATCTATTAATGTATATTACAGATTATTCAATCATCATTTTTCAAGGACATCATAATGATTTATGATTTTTGGTCAGCTTTTATAAGGACCCAGCCTTAAACATTACATAATCATGAATTCAATGAATAATTTACATTGAAGATCTTTTCATGTTTATAGTTTTTGAGAATGATGCCCTAAAAATTACATATCAACTTGAATATTTAAATTAGACACAATACTCAGTATCCTTTAAAAAAAAGAAAAATGGCTAGTTCCATGTTTTAAACGTCATTGCTTTTCTGTGATCTCATATGTGACCCTTATTCATCTTTAATTACTGTGGGAAACATGGCACAAACTTGGGATGAGCATAAAATGTTTAGTAAGGGATATAAAATAAGGAATTAAAACATTATCCCATCAATAATTACCAAACAATGAAACCATACTTTTATTCATAACATACCTTATGAAATCGTATGATTTATGAATAACACACATAAATCATAAATCATAAAGGTAACTTATGGAATACATAAAATACTTATATTGTAGCTATCACAGCTGCATAGGTAATTACATTGGAATTACCATCATAGTATATTTCGTAAATCTCTTAGGAGAAATATTAACGTTTACCCCCATCATGTAACCCAATTCATTAGAGATCTATCTCAGGCCCACCTGCCCTGGGTTTATCATGAAGCCACCCATAATTGTAAACAATCCCAAATAACCATAACATAATTGTAACACATAACACAATCACAATGGAAAGATAACATTTCCACATTTTAATATTTAAGGCAGGGTCCTTTTAAAAACTTACCAAAAATCATAAATCATTATGATGTCCTTAAAAAATATTGATTGAATAATCTGTAATAAACATTAATAGACTGAACCTAAATCAAGTTTCTATCTTGATTTTATTTTAAATTACTCTTATAAAGTACATATTAATGACATGAGAATATATCAATGGAGTGATTATGTGTAAAAAATGTATATATACACAAATGGGAGTGGAAATTACAATATAAGTAAATAAATAGTAATTTCATATATAATCATAGAATGAAATTATTTAGAATTAGAATATTAACCCAAGGAATGGTAATTTGGTTAAAAAGTTCCCTTAACGATTTGGTAACTTACAAAACATACACCCCATGAAGGAAGTATCATAAAATAATGATGTAAATACCCATTAGTTGAACTATTTTACACAACTAATATAGTCATGTTCATTACATACACCACAGAAAATTAAATAGTGGATAATATAGCATCAATGTCCTGAGAATAAAAAGTGATATGAAAATATCTTACCACGTTGTAATCAATCGATTCATTTGTCTAAAAGATAATAGCCACTCTATGATTCATAGTATAACATTAATATAAATAGAATCATGTTTATATATATCAAATTTTAGTACAAAATACAACACATGCAATAAATTAGTGGTAAACAATGGAAATCTCACAGAATTAAAAGTGAGATATGAAACCTCGTACCTCTTTTTTGAATTGAATCATTTGTTCCTTGTTCTTCCTGAATAATAAAAATAATTTATTTTATAATTTATTTAGAATAATTTTTATGTTTATTATTCCTTTTATGTCATTTATTACCATGTTATAAACGTTATGTACTCATTTATGTTAATAATGGCCATTTTGTTGATATTTGGTACTTGAGTAAAAAATGAACTTCTTATAATTAAAAGTTGATAATATGGTCAAATATCAATTGTCTACATAATGATACTAATTATTTAGATATCATATATATCTTATATATTTTTTATATATATGTATTTATAATAGTAGATAACAATTGGAGGTAAGAAATGAAATTCACTATTCATAGAGATAGTAAGTCTTACATTCTCATGAACCCTACATTAATTTCTATTTAACATTTAATCGAATTAAAACATAATAAGACGTAGGAATTTTATAATTCCACTATAATATCATACATAATTTCAATAACTCTATCCTTTATACATCCCACACATGGTATGAACGAGTCATGTCATATTGAGGGGACGAAACTCCGCACATCCTAAAATGAAATTATCTCATTTAATCATAATGAAAATCATAAAGGTATGCTATAAATTAAAAATAAATACTCATAAATAAAACATAAACATAATATATATCATATATAAATACAGTTTCATCATAATGGCCACCATAAGAGGGGGTAGTAGATAATTGAACAATCATCATTTCGTGAGGCGTTAGTTTTCCATCCACAAGAACAATATGATCTATACCCATTAGTTGGAGGTGTGTGGAAGTGTAGTTAAACTAATTATCATTAAAAAAATGTAGTATTTTGAGGATACTTATGTTGTTTTAAAATAAATAAATAAAAATAGTTTAGGGGATTGGAGAGGTAAAATAAAACAAAAGGACATAAGAGAAGATGTTACCTTAAAATTGGGTATCTCCCTTTAGATTGAACCAAATATTTCACTTAAAGTGGCTTATGGAGGAGGCAAGGGTTATATGAGTAATATATGGATATTGAGAGATTTTTTTATGTTTTTGGATGAGACATGGGGCTTGAGATGTTTGAAGAATGGGTTATAAGTAAGGGATTTTTATAAGGGGTAGGGGATCTTTTGGAAAGTGTGAAACTATTAATTTTTTTATAAATATATTCGGTTTATAAAGGTCAAAAACATATTAAAGTCATTTATAAGATTACTCATGGTCTAAATAAAATAATTCCATAATAATTGGATAGGTTTTGGACATTTTTTTAATCTCTATAATATTATTTATTTAAATCATTTATTAACTCGGTAAACAGTATTTTTGTAAAACCATGAGATTTTATGAAAAATATTCTTTTAATTTCATTAATGTCTTCTGGTTTATGCTACACCATGATTACCATGCGCTATACGCAACACCTAATTAGCTTGTAGTGTACGCAACACTATTCTTGGATCGTGTTACACACAATTTTGATAATAGTTATTCTATGCAACATTGAGTATATATATATATATTCAATGTATAAATGAAATATTGTTGGATTCTATTTTACGAAACAACGAAGGATTCTTGCGTAACTCGCAACCCTGACTTGGCTTTCATTACATGCAATCACGACCTTCCTCGATAGCGTGTGTTGTACGCAATACCGGGTTTTAATAAACAACGATATATTATTATAATATTATTATGAATTATCCGTTATTAATAGTATTAACTAAATTTTTAATTTTATAACATTATTATTAATCTTACAAATTTTCTAGAACATGGTATAAGAACAAAATAAATTTTTCGGGTAAAATAAGTATTTTTAAAAAAATGCAGTTTTGCCGCCTTTTGATGGTGCACCCACATTAAATCTAGTTTTTGACATGTTTATAAGTTCAATGTGACAAAATAAAATTCTTCTTTGAAATCAAGAAATAAAAATTTACTTTGGATAAATTTTTCGTATTATTCTATTAACTTTTATATTTTGATGAATAGTAAAAACACGCTAAATTTTAATGAAAAACAACATTTTTTCATCGCAATAATTTATATGGATAAATTATAATATTGAATGGTTTTAAAGTAAAAATATAATATATTTTTACCATTTAATATAATTTATGTCATTATCATTGATTTTACATTAAATTCGTAGGTTAAATCAATTCAATCTTTTACAATGTTTTAAAGAAAAACCCATTTTCTTTCGACAACGGGATTAATTATAATTTAATTTCCTAAACTTTTGTGTATTGAATTTGGAAAAATGGATTCCATTTTTGGGATCAGTGGGTCCAAATTATGTTAATAAGCTACTTTCATTTTTGGGAATTATGAATAGTAACTACGGTAAATTTTATTTACCATAGTTAAAGGTAAATCGGGTAATTAAGGATAAATATAATATTATAAAATTACCCTAACACATGCCAAAATTATATTTTATGGCTAAAAGTAAACCCATATCAACTAAGGGTCGGATTATATTACTTTTATAGACTTTTGACCATGAAAATAATTAAATTATTATTAAAACCAAAGAAAGTGACAACATGTCACTCTCTGAAGTCTTATAAGTATAATAATTTTAATTTAGTGATAAACATCATAAAAATTCTAACATGAAAAGTCTCCAGAAATCTAATAAAATTATCTACATCATGATAATTTATTTAGAATTTTTAGGGATTAAATAATTGTCATTAATGGTGATACATTAATGATACAGAAATTATTTATTAAGTGGAAAATAAGTAATATAGTTTTAATTGAAATAATAATACCCATTAAAAGGCCCGAAAACCTGCCCAAAACTTATTGGTATTGTATATATACACCTCAATCCTCCAATGACCTAATATATAACCATTTGGATCCTTATAAAAGTGATTATGACACTTATATTATTTTATTTTAAATGATGCCAAAGTTGTCACCTTCATAATTTAATAAATATAAAATTTTACATATTGTGATTTTAAGATGATAAATTAGAGTAAAAGTATTATTTTGAAAGGTAATATATTTATCTTCAACATAGGATTTTATTTTAAATTTTTATTCAACCAATCAGTATATTAAATAATTATAAAAAAATGTTGTAGTAATTATTTTATTAAGAGATAAACCAAATAAATGGTTTTAAAAATAATAAAATAAATATTATATGAAGTATTTAATGTTATCCACTAATTTTATAGATACACACGACCTTTTATGAATATATTAAAGATTTTATTTCGAACATAGCTTCTGTATATATTTTATTTAAACTCAAATAAATGAATAGTGTCAAAATTGACACTATTGTTATTTTATAAAAATAACATATTATAAAATTGTTTAAAAATCACAAAAATCTTTAAAAATTATAAATTTATATTTATATTGTCTATAATGTTATAAATTAAACAATTATGGAAAATTCACAACAAATAAGTAATTATTTGTTATAATTTGAAATTTAGAATTTTATTACCACAAATAAACTTAAATAGATTAAATAAGGATAAATCCAAATGATAAGGTTTAAAATAAGATCCAAACATGTCTAAATTTAATTGGTTGATGATATTACAACCCTATATCATCTAATATTCTAATATGAGACATTTTTGGAGGTTTTTATGTAGGGTTAGATTTATTATAAATTAATATTTTTAAGAATTCCAAAGGTGCCCCTCTCCTCCCTTATAGAAGGGAACCTCCTTCCTCTCCTACACACACCAATTTGAGCCTTCAATCTTGGAAAAACCCGGCCAAATTATTTTCTCCACTTCCCTAGAAACATCCTAGAGGTTTTGGTCTACTTTAAAGACCAATCTTAGTGCTCTAAGAGGAGGTTTCAAAGAGGCGTATCGAAGAAGAGGTAATTTCTTCTCCTGATTCTTTCAAGCTTCATTCTTCTTCAAATTATTCTTCTTTAGTTGTTTCATTATAAATTAATAACATCAGTATCACTAATATACTGATTTGTTATTATAAATATGAAACAATCCCATTTCACCTTCTATCCATCCTACGGAAAACAAAATCACCACGCGTGTGTACGTACGGAATACCGTCTCCACGTCGTCATGTAATCCGTTTTTCCACCAACACCTTACATGGATGGGTATAATGGTGTAAAGAATAACTATACATATTTATTATAACATCATACTGATTCTGATATATTGTATCATCTACTCCAATTCAATTAAATAATTATGGAAATGATATCATCGCTTGCGCGTACGTACGGACTGCCGTCTCTATGACCCGATGAGATTCATTCTCCATGTTAACTATTTAAGAATGATTATAAAGTATATATAATCAATAATAATGAAATATATGAAATTATAATGCTACTGAATTTATGTATATATGTATGTCATCTACTTAATTCCATTCAACTCAATAAGGAAACGAAAACAGTGTTCATGCGTACGTACGGCCTACCGTCTCCATGAACGGTGTATTTATTTCCATTTATCAATCTATTATATATATGTATATTATGAAAATATATTATATATAAATCATCTTTTATATTCTGGAATTATGTAATCGTTATCTAAGTAATCATATGAATAATTACAAGTCAAAACACGGACGACAAATGAAACGATTTTACCCAAAACACTCTTTAACATGGAATTTACAAAAGAACGAGTAATATAAAGTCATAATTGAACCATATATGATATCATAACAATTAATATGATTCTGTAATAAGTCAATAACATTATTTAAATCATTATACAGTAGGTTTAGACACATATGATGAAAATCGGACCTAAGGTAAGGGATAATTTTGCAAATCTAATTTTTATCCGAGATTGCATATTCGTAAGTATTTACTAGGGTTATTTCTATAATCCATGTCCATGATTTATAAAAGTGTTTTCATGTATGTTTAAAGTCCTTTTTACCCATTTTTAACTTTTACTACATGGTATGTAAGGAATGTTTCTTTTGTTTACGTTACGATGTACTTTTTGACTTTTCCGGCAAAAGTACGAAAAGAATGTTTTTTTAACTTATAAGGAACGAACGGATTTTTACGGTTTTATAAAGCCTTATTTTCATTAATCTTCCTCCAAAATATTTCATGACTATTTTCAAAAAAATCTCTTTCTTTTAAAATTGCATGACATTTTGTGAAAAGAAATTGATTTTGAAGAAGAAATGATATTTTCCTCAAGAATTCATTTCAAGTGTTTTATCAAAACCATTGTCCATCTAAGATGAAATTATTTCATATGTGTATGTTAATGTCTCTATGATTTACATGGTTTCACTTTTCTTATTATGAAATGATATCCATTTCTTTTATATGGATTATTTGATGATGGGATGATGTTTATAAACCCAATTTATTCGTCAGGTTATTATGAATGATGTATGTTTATTTTGTGGCACAAGTAAGAATGATTTCATTATGAGATGGGTGGGACCTATATCTCCATCCAATGCATTGGGTAAATATTTATATCTCATGAGATATACATGGCTGGAATGGCAGGTTAAACCGGTTCAGTAAAACAGGACTGAAACGAGGAGTGAACACGATTCAGAAAGGGACTTTGTCCACTAAGATGGTATTGGCAGCAATGCCTTGGCTACTATGGAAATAATTACATGTGCTTAATGGATACCTCAATTACATGTTTTATTCCCATGCTATTTTATCATGATTTATGTTCCATTATGATCTATGCCTTATGTAATTCCATGTTTTATGTCGTTGCTCATGATTTTTAAGGTTCATGTTTTTTTTATGTTCAAATGTATATGGTATGTTTTATTTTATCCATGCTTACCCTTAATGAGCATTTGAGCTCACCATTTTTATGTTTTCTTTTCCCAGGATATAAAGAAAGGTTTTAGGTAAGAAAAAAAGGGGAATATCTTTATGGGAGATGTTTAAGATCTTTCACCACGATTAGAGGATTACGTTCCAAGTTTCCAAAGAAACTAAACTATTACGGTCCTTGTGTGTCTGTTTTTGTTATGTATTATGTATTCAACAGAAGTAATGTAATGTCCATGTACTTCAAGTTTATGGTCTCTACAGTTGGTATCAGAGGAATGTTTTAGTCAACCTTTGGAAACTAGGATGCGAAAACGTTAGTGAGATCCCTAGAGATATTTCTAAGGTATGTCTAGGGATGTACCTAAGGATAAGAATACGTATAGGATATAGTCCTAGAACTATGGTAAAGATCTTAGAATTTAACCTATGATGTTAGATATTGAGGGTGTTCCCCCTTTTACTATGTTGTTTTCCCTAGCATGATTTTTGCCTCTCACACTATTCTTTTTGGGTTTTATAAAATGGCTGGAAACCGGAAGATTCATGATAATGGGGGATATGATGGACAATTGAATGAATTTATTCATGAGAAACCAAATGAAACGGGATCTGGAAGTCCAAAAATTGTTATTATGCCTAATCAGCAATCTCATAATATGATCAATAATCTCAACTTTGGTAAGTTTCCAGACTCAGATAATAAGAGAATGATGGAGTTTCATGATGATCATAGAGGAAAGAAAGTTCAATTTCCCTCATGTAAATCATGTGGGAAGAGGCATCAGGGAGATTGTTTCAAAGGAACTGGAAGATTCTTTGGGTGTGGAAAAGAAGGACACATATCCAGTAAGTGCAAAGGAAAAGGTTCTGTTAACACCATGGAAAAGGATAATGGTATTTCTATGACATCAACAATGATTATAGGTTTTAAATGTGGAATGTACGGGCATTATGTAAACCAATGCCCTAATGGAAAATCTCATGAAGAGAATCAGCATGGTCATATGGGTAGTATATTTTTCAATGATGATGAGGAGACTACAAATGATATATGAGCTGAATGAAGAGTTGAAGCTCAGTCGGTTGTTTTAGAAGGTAGTGGAATGATTCTATGTTTATCGAGATTTATGTTGTATAGTTAATGGTACTATGGAATAAAGAATCATCTAAGGATTGTTACACTATTTTTTTCTTAAAAATATTGGAAAGTATATGTTGAATGGTACCAGTAACCATGGAATGTTATTCAAATATTTTTATAAAGTAGTTGATATGCGCATAATGAAGGAATAAGAAGATAATGAGATGTTTGATTGTATTCATGAGCTCATGATTGATATAAGGACTAAGTGATATCATGGTTTGAGTATATAGAATTTTGAGGATTTTGGTATGTGGAAAGTGTTTACTTTTAACTGCATTCATGTTTTCACTAAGGTTCAATGGGTATTCATTTTTCAAGAGAATACATGATTAAGGCCTTCGAATGTTTGTAATGTGACCAACAAGACATATCCTATGATATATGGGGATCAATAATGGTATTAACATGCTTCTTATATGAAATCTCTGGTAATAGTTTTCACTATAATATGACAATGGACTGCAATATTATAGATAAGCCTAAAGATTAGAATGGATTATGTTGGACATAAGTTATTATTGTTTAAGGATAGAACCATTTTTTGATATTATTGATGGGATGATATAGTAATGTAGTATTAGAAAAAGACAACCTGCAGGATGGCCGACAACCCATCGTGTTGAAAACGGCTGTGGGAATCGAACCCACAACCGAAGTGCGACCGACATTTATCGCCTACCACTGTCCTACAGCAAGTCCCTGGTTAGTAGAAACTAGTTTTATTTTATTAAGAGGTATGATATATGAAGTATAAGTTCATTTTTGGAACCATATACGATTAATCTAACCATAATATGGACTTATAAATTTTGCTAACCTTTTGTTTGAAAGAGATGGAATGACCCATCATTCTATCACATGATCCGTTAACACATCACGAATAACAAATTCAACTTCATTTCTTTAAGGGATAAAGTGGAAATTGTTCAATTCACAAACAACAGTGAGATTGTACCTAAATCATGCAAGTATTTATTTTAATTCATCAACTTTAGGGAAATGATCTTGAAAACCAAAAATGTTGTCCTAGTTCCCTTATATCCGATTAATTAGACAGTGCCTTAGATCATCACTAATCAATAGCTTTGTGATTGTTGGCTTTTTCATAGCCATGTTCTCTACCACTCTCCATCAGAACATGATGGTTATATTTTTCTTCCATATCCATATTTTCACCTATGTTCACCAACGTGGAAACCCCGTGATAAGTTAATTTGGGTAACCGTTACATTTCATACTTTAGTTTTTAAAATCCATGTTTTGGTATTCCTTTTTACGATGTGGGTTTCTATTAAACAAACTTTCGAGTAGTAAACCATTTATAACCCCGACAAATTTTGAGGGCGAAATTCATTTTAAGGGGGGTAGAATGTAACACCCCTAGATTTTATGAAAAATATTCTTTTAATTCCATTAATTTCTTGTGTTGTGTGCTACACCAAGATTACCTTGCACTATTCCCAACACCGTACTAGGTTGCAGTATATGCAACACTATTCTTGGATCGTGTTACACACAATTTTGATAATAGTTATTCTACGTAACATTTAGTATATATATATATATATATTCAATGTATAAATGAAATATTGTTGGATTCTATTAAACGAAACAACGAAGGATTATTGTGAGACACACAACCCTGACTTGGCTTGCATTACACGCAATCGCGACCTTCCTCGATAGCGTGTGTTGTACGCAATACCAGGTTTTACTAAACAACGATATATTATTATAATATTATTATGAACTAGCCGTTATGAATAGTATTAACTAAAATTATAATTTTATAACATTATTATTCTTCTTACAAATTTTCTAGAACATGGTATAAGAACAAAATAAATTTTTCGGGTAAAATAAGTATTTTTAAAAAAATGCAGTTTTGCCAACTTTTGATGGAGCACCCACTTTAAATATAGTTTTGACATGTTTATAAGTTCAATTTGAAAAAATAAAATTCTTCTTTCGAATCAAGAAATAAAAATTTACTTTGGATAAATTTTTCATATTATTCTGGTAACTTTAATATTTTGATGAAAAGTAAAAACACACTATATTTTAATGAAAAACAACTTTTTTCATCGCAATAATTTATATGGTTAAATTATAATATTGAATGGTTATAAAGTATAAATAGAATATGTTTTTACAATTTAATATAATTTATGTCATTAGCATTGATTTTACATTAAATTCGTAGGTTAAATAAATTCAATCTTTTGCAATGTTTTAAAGAAAAACCCGTTTTCTTTCGACAACGGGATTAATTTTAATTTAATTTCTGAAACTTTTGTGTATTGAATTTGGACAAATGGATTCCATATTTGGAATCAGTAGGTCCAAATTATGTTAACAAGCTACTTTTCATTTTTGGGAATTATGAATAGTAACTACGGTAAATTTTATTTACCATAGTTAAAGGTAAATTGAGTAATTAAGGATAAATATAATATTATAAAATTACCCTAAGACATGAAAAAATTATATTGGATGGCCAAAAGTAAGACCATATCAACTAAGGGTCGGATTAGATTCATTTTATGGACTTTTGACCATGAAATTAATTTAATTATTATTAAAACCAAAGAAAGTGACAACATGTCACTCTCTTAAATCTTATAAGTATAATAATTTTAATTTAGTGATAAACATCATAAAACTTCGAATATGAATAGTATACAGAAAGATAATAAAATTATCTACATCATGATAATTTATTTATAATTTTGAGGGATTAAATAATTGTCATTAATGGTGATACATTAATGATACGGAAATTATTTATTAAGTGGAAAATAAGTAATATAGTTATTATTGAAATAATAATACCCATTAAAAGGCCCAAAAACCTGCCCAAAACTTATTGGTAGTGTATATATACAACTTAATCATCCAATTAACTAATATATAAGCGTTTAGATCCTTATAAAAGTGATTATGACACTTATATTATTTTATTTTAAATGATGCCAAAGTTGTCACCTTCATAATTTAATAAATATAACAATTTACATATTGAGATTTTAAGATGATAAATTCGAGTAAAAGTATTATTGTTAAAGTTAATATATTTATCTTCATCATAGGATTTTATTTTAAATTTTTATTTAAAAAATCAGTATATTAAATAATTATACAATAATGTTGTAGTAATTATTTTATTAAAAGATAAACCAAATAAATGGTATTAAAAATAATAAAATAAATATTATATGAACTATTTAATGTGATCCAATAATTTTATAGATACACATGACCTTTTATAAATCTATTAAAGATTTTATTTCGAACATATTTTCTGTATATATTTTATTTAAATTAAAATAAATGAATAGTGTCAAAATTGACACTATTGTTATTTTATAAAAATAACATATTATAAAATTGTTTAAAAATAACAAATATATTAAAAAATTATAAATTTAACTTTATATGGTCTATAATGTTATAAATTAGACAATTATGGAAAATTCACAACAAATAAGTAAATATTTGTTAAAATTTATAATTTATAATTTTATTACCACAAATAAACTTAAATAGATTAAATAAGGATAAATCAAAATGATAAGGTTTAAAATAAGAACCAAACATGTCTAAATTTGATTGGTTGATGAGATTACAACTCTATATCATCTAATATTCGAATATGAGTCATTTTTGGAGGTTTTTATGTAGGGTTAGATTTATTATAAATTAATATGTATAAGAATTCCAAAGGTGCCCCTCTCCTCCCTTATAGAAGGGAACCTCCTTCCTCTCCTCCACACACCAATTTGAGCCTTCAAGATTGGCCCAACACTGCCAAATTATCTTCTCCACTTCCCTAGAAACATCCTAGAGGCTCTGGTATACTTTAATGACCAATCATAGTTCTCTAAGAGGAGGTTTCAAAGAGGCGTATTGAAGAAGAGGTAATTTCTTCTCTCGATTCTTTCAAGCTTCTTTCTTCTTCAACTTCTTCTGATTTAGTTGTTTCATTATAAATTAATAACATCAGTATCACTAATATACTTATTGGTCATTATAAATATGAAACAACCCCATTTCACCTTTTATCCATCCTATGGAAAACAAAATCACCGCGCGTGCGTACGTACAGAATACCATCACCACGCCGTGGTGTAATCTGTTTTTCCACCAACACCTTACATGGATGGGTATAATGGTGTGAATAATAACTATACATATTTATTATAACATCATACTGATTCTTATATATTGTATCATCCACTCTAATTCAATTCAATAATTATGGAAATGATATCATCGCTCGTGCGTACGTACGGACTACCGTCTCCACGACGCGATGAGATTCATTCTCCATGTAAACCATTTAAGAATGATTATAAAGTATATATAAGAAATAATAATGAAATATATGAAATTATAAAGCTACTGGATTTATTTATATATGTATTTCATCTACTTAATTCCATTCAACTCAATAAGGAAACGAAAATAGCGTTCATGCGTACGTACGACCTACTGTCTCCCTGAACGGTGTATTTCTTTCCATTTATTGATGTATTATATATATGTATATTCTGAATATATATTATATATAAACAATGTTTTATATTCTGGAATTATGTAATCGTGATCTAATTAATCATATGAATAATTACAAGTCAAAACACGGACGACAAATGAAACGATTTTACCCAAAACACTCTTTAACATGGAATTTACAAAAGAACAGGTAATATAAAGTCATAAGTGAACCTTATATGATATAATAACAATTAATATGATTCTGTAATAAGTCAATAACATTATTTAAATCATTATAAAAGAGGTTCGGACACTTACAATGAAAATCGGACATAAGGTAAGGGATAATTTTGCAAATCTCATTTTTATCCGAGATTGCATATTCGTAAGTATTTACTTGGGTTATTACTATCATCCATGTCCGTGTTTTATAAAAGTGTTTTCATATATGTTTAAAGTCCTTTTTACCCATTTTTTACTTTTACTACATGGTATGGAAGGAATATTTCTTTTGTTTACGTTACGAGGTACTTTTTGACTTTTCCGGCAAAAGTACGAAAAGAAATTTTTTTAACTTATACGGCACGGACGGATTTTTACGGTTTTATAAAGCCTTATTTTCATGAAGCTTACTCCAAAATATTTCATGACTATTTTCAAAAAAATCTCTTTCCTTTAAAATTTCATGACGTTTTGTGAAAAGAAATTGATTTTGAAGAAGAAAGGATATTTTCCTCAAGAATTCATTTCAAGTGTTTTATCAAAACCATTTTCCATCTAAGAGGAAATTATTTCATATGTGTATGTTTCAAGTGTAATGTCTCTATGATTTACATGGATTCACTTTTCTTATTATGAAATGATATCCATATCTTTTATATGGATTATGTGATGAGGGGATGATGTTTATGAAACCCATTTTATTCGTTGGGTTATTATGAATGATGTATGTTTATTTTGTGGAACAAGTAAGAATGATTTCATTATGATATGGGTGGGACCTATATCTCCCTCCAATGCATTGGGTAAATATTTATATCTCGCGAGATAGACATGGCTGGAATGGCAGGTTAAACCGGTTCAGTAAAACAGCACTAAAACGAGGAGTGAACTCGATTCAGAAAGGGACATTGTCCACTAAGATGGTCTTGGAAGCAATGCCTTGGCTACTATGGAAATCATTACATGTGCTTAATGGATGCCACGATTACATGTTTTATTCCCATTCTATTTTATCATGATTTATGTTCCATTATGATCTATTCCTTATGTACTTCCATGTTTTATGTCGTTGCTCAAGATTTTAAATGTTCATGTTTTTTATGTTCAAATGTATATGGTACGTTTTATTTTATCCATGCATACCCTTACTGAGCATTTGATGTCACCCTTTTTATGTTTTCTTTTCCTAGGATATAAAGAAATGTTTTAGGTAAGAAAAAAAATGGGAAGATCTTTATGGGAGATGTTTATGATCTTTCACCATGATTAGAGGATTACGTTCCATGTTTCCAATGAAACTAAACTATTATGGTCCTTGTGTGTCTTTTTTTGTTATGTATTATGTATTCTGAAAAAGTAATGTAATGTCCATGTACGTCAAGCTTAGGGTCTCTAAAATTTTGTTATTGTGTCATAAATAATTTAATATTTTTGATTTCTAAAAATTATAAAAAATTAACCTGATGTAGGAAATCATTTTATCATTCCAAATAATATTTATAGTCTAATTGATAATTTATATATTCCTATGTACAAATTAATTTACAAAAAGATATTTGTTTTTTTTTCATTTTTTCCTTTACATTAAGTTAATTAAAATAATGTTTCATTATCACTCCCATGTGCCTCCATGGGGTCCCAAAATCGACCCAAATATGCCTATGGTCAGATATATATCACAAAATAGTATTAGGTCACATGTTAGGGTAATTTTATATTTTTATAATAATATTTGTTTACCCTTATTTACTAGATTTACCCTTTAACCATGGTAAATATAATTTTTACTAAAGTAAATATTCATAATTACTAAAAATAATTGTTACCTATTTTCAAAATTTGATCCTCCTAATTGAAAATATGAAATCCATGTTTCCAAATTCAAAAAATAGATGTGGAAGAAATTAATTTAAAATTAATTCCCATTGTCAAAATGAAAAGCCTTTTTTTATAAATACTAAATATCAAAAGATTGACACTTGTTTATGGCCAATTTCAATATGAAATTAATTCCAATAACCATAATTAAATTAAATTGTAAAAATATAATCTAATTAAAATTTAAAAACAACTAAAAACAATAATAAATCCATATAAATAAATTATATTAAAATTATGTTTTCAATTCAATTATAGTATTTTTCACTTTTTATTAAAAATTAAATTTTATCCGAAAAATTCCAAATATTTATCCAAATTAAATTTTTATATCCATATTTAAAGACAAAATTTTATTTTTTCATATATAACATAAAAAAGTGACCAAAATAGATTTAAAGAGGGTTCTCCATCAAAAGGTGCTAAATCAACCTTTTAAAGTAAATTATGTGTTAAATCAGATTATTTCCTATTTTAAGCCTCAAAAATTTATTGGTTAAATTTAAAAAGAGTTAACAAACATGTATAATAATATTGAAGTTAGTTCTTTTAATTCTTGAAAATACAGAAACTAGGTGTTAAATACCATTTAAAATAATAATATTATAGTATTATTATGCAATGCAAGTTTTCCAAAAACTCGTTGCTGCATATCGGGTACGCCATTGAACATAACAACCAATTTAATGTAAAATTATTATATAATTAAAAAATATTAATTAAATGGAAATTATATTATTTTACCAAGGATGTTACATCCTTCCCCCCTTTTGGGAATTGCTTCCTCGAAAATTTAAAATTGGGCTCAAAAACATCATTGAAAGTCCCTCATCTGAAAAATATTAAATAGAACAATCACTTTATAACAAATGAAGACAAGTAATAAGGTCACCCAAGAAAAGGAAACCAGAATTCCACAAAAAATAGATATGTAGGGGAAAAAACCATCACTTTTCATGGAGAGTGATAGAAATAATGATTAGAAGAAAGTTAACCCCTAAAAAATCACAAAGATGTGATGGGGTAAACAGTCTTTGATTACCTAGTAGGAAAAGTTAAAATAAAACAGTTTTGTTTTAAGATACATTTCATAAATTTGAGGAATTTATTTTTGATATTAACTAATAATATAAGGAAACATACCTACTTGTCATGTATACTTTTATCCTTACTAAATTCCAACCACAAACTCATTTTTTTTCTTCAAACGATGTTTATTAAAGATGACTTGTTCACATTGAAAGCACTATAATCAACTACAATAGAATCACATAATCCAAAAAAATAACTATATTTTTATCATGTCTTTAGACATTAACCAAAACTAGATTAGTTAGTAGAAGATCAGATAATCCCCAAAAAGGATAAACTTTAACAAAATGAAATACTGCTCTTAATCTCTAAAATTTGTCAATAAAATACTCAATGTTCAACAAAGAACATTCAATAAAAAATCGTCTATAAAATTATTCAATGTAATGAAAACTAATATTTAAACCCAAATCTCGGAATTATTTAATCGCATAGTCTTCCAAGATAAATATTAAAATTTATCTCCAAATAACATAAATTAATATTAAAGTATCATATTGAAAAGTAATTAACCTAATAACATGTTTTACATGATAGGTTTATAATTTCAAAAAAATAACCCAAAATAATTTTTTTATTAAAAAAATCATCTAAAAAAAGAATTATTAATACTAACTTGGGACTCCATGTAGTCCAGTGGTAGGAGATAAATCCCATTCGCACATTGGTTGGGGGTTCAATTCCCATAGCTTTGACCGACACAAAGGGTTGTCACCCGGTCTGCGTGTTGTACTTTTTTAAAAACTATATAATTTTATAATATTCCCAAAAAAGTGATAAATTCAACAAAAATAACCGTAAAAGATTTTAACCATAAAGGTTATCTATTATCTTTCAGTTTGTGTCCCAAAATGTATTATACAATAATTACCTCAAATTCGAGGATCATTTAAACCCAAATAGTTCTTTATAACTATATCCACAAAAGAAAGATAAATTTTCCATTAATAAAATTTTCATATATCAATCATCAGGGTTACACATACTATAAAAATTCTTCTAATTTAGTCTTATCATCAAAAGAGCTTTAATACTTTAATGAATTTTACTATCCTAAAATCTACCATAACCCACGAATCCCTAATTGGTTGAATTATTAATCATTTAACATTCTTCCTATTCCATTAACCATTCCTTTACAAATTTTTCTAAAATACTTCGTTCATACATACAAAATCATGAGTCAAATCCTAATTTTAAATAATGTATAAACATCAATTAAGTAATAATACATACCATTCATTGGTCATTGTCAGTCTCCTCATCCTCAATTGGAATGGAATTAGGTATTGGTAAACATATATTTGTATGATCCTGGTGATCACATTCCTGAACCTTCTTCGTAGGACATACGTTTGAACAATGACCATGCTCACCAAATTTAAAACATTAAATTTCTCCCTCAGAAATAACTTCTTTCTATTTCCTAGAGTAAACTGAATTCTTCCTTTATCCATGGTAGGTTACTACATTATGACCTTCACTTCTACATATATAGCATCTTCTATTCCCCTTGAAACATTTTCCTAGGTATTTTTTCCACATCCATGACACAAAATGTTTTTTTATATACATAACTTTACGATTATTATGTGAACATCCATGGGGATTTGTTTGTAGAATTTGTTAAGCCTTATAAATATCAACATGGCTCAAGTGGTCAATCCTGACTCTAGATAGTTAGTTGTGAATTATCATAAGAGTTATCATTATAGCTCCCATTTCAATCAGTTTCTCAATCAGAAAACCATAACAATTTTCTTCACATCCAGTTTTACTTTGGTGCCTGCTAGATCCAACCATTTACTTAAACCAAAAAGTTCATTGAGAGTATATCAATAAAATCATCATATAATATCTTATGAGGAGGGTAAATACTAACATAGAGTTATTCATGTTATCTTAAACTCATTCACATTATCTAAAATAACTATGAATCTTTCTAAAATCATACCCATTATAGTTATGTCAATTATTCTTAAGGAACACCCTAAACTATAAAGTTATATAAAACGACCTCTGATACTAACTATAAGGACCCGAACATAAACAATAAATAATCCAGAATTAAATGAATAATTCAAATTGATGATCTTTTTGTGTTTAGAGTTTTAAAGAATTAGGCAATAACAATTTTGTATCAATATGATTATTACAATTAGAAACTACTACTGAGTATCCATTTTTTATAATATAAAAAATAAACATGTCTAGTTCCATGTTTTAGACAGCATTACATTTCCTTGATTTAATTCATGACCTTTATTCATATTTAATTCCAGTGGAAAACATTTCATAAACATGGGAAGAGAATAAAAAGCTTAGTAAGGGATATAAAAAATGAATGAAAACATTATCCCATCAATAATTACAAAACAACGAAACCATAATTATCAACCATAACATACCTTATGAAGTCATACGATTTATGAATAACACAAAAAAATATATAATCATAAAGGTAACATATGGAATACATAAAATACGTACATTGTAGATATTATAGCTATGTAGGGAGTTATGTTAGAATATTCATCACTGTTTATTCCCTAAATCTCTTAGGAGAAACATTACCCTTTACCTCTGTCACATTACCCAGTGCATCAGAGAGCTGTCTCATGCTAACCTGCGCTAGGATTATCACAGAACCACCAGTATACATAAACAATTCCCAATAACCATAACATAATCATAACACATAAACAAGCATAATGTAATCATAACATTTCCACATTCCAATCACAAAATATCATATCATGATATTGAAATAAAAAATTCTTTATCAACCCATTTTCAAAACCATTTAAAACTATTAATAAAGATATTTTTTTAATTAATGTGTCTCATACCACATTGAAAATTTTAAAGGGATTAAAATTTTAAAATATTAATGTCCATATAAATAAATCAATAAATCTATTTTGAAAACATGGATATTAATGAGAAATATTTCTAAGAATAAATATCAAAAATAATATTTTAGTTACGAAGTTCATAACAAAATGCGATATGATTGAATATAAATAAATAAAAAAATAAAATTCAATAAAAAATTATAATATCTGGAGAATAATGGTATTCAAGATATAAAATTCCAAAGGATAATATATACATTATATACATGTTAATTGGTTCATAATGACAATGAAGTATCAATGGAAAGTAAACTGAGACGAAATCCATTATAAAAACCTTATACATAGATTAAGGATAAATAAAATAAATAATAATGTGTGACAAATATAAATAAACTCTGTACGATTGGATATTCAATGATAATCAATTATAAGAAATTTACACATGTTATTTTTAGGACAATACCAATGACTTGGATTTTTAACTCAATGAATGGAAATTGAGTTAAAATTACTCTTATCAAGTTCATACCGATGACATGATAATTTATCAATGGAGTGATTATGTGTATCAAAAGTATATCCCCACAAATGGTTTTGGAAATTACAACATAATTAAATAAATATTTATTCCACACATAATCATAGCATGACATAATTAATAATTAGATGATTAACCCAAGGAATAGAAATTGGGTTAAAAGTTTCCCTTATTGATTTGGTAACTTACGAAACATACACCCCATGAAGGAAGGATCATACAATAAAGATCTTAATTTGAAAATATTGAAATATTTTAAACAATGAATACAATAATGGGCAGTAAATACACTACACAAAAGGAACTAGTGGCAAATATATCATGAATCTCACGAGAATAAAAAGTGAGATGAAAATCCCTTACCACATTGTAATCAATCGAGTCGTTTGACCAAAATATAATATCCAACAAATTATTCATAGTATAAAATGAATATAATGAGGATTATGATAATATATGTCAAATGGAAGTACAAAATACACCACATGTAATAAATTAGTGGCAAACAATGAAAATCTCACAGAATTGAATGTGAGATAAGAAACCCCTTACCTCGTGTCTGACATGACTTGATTGTTCCATGTTATTCCTGAATAACAAACTTATGTTACTTTATACTTGTGTAAGATACTTTTTCAAGTTTATTATTTATTTTATATCACTTATTTCCATGTTATAAACATTATTTAATCATTTATGTTAATAAATGTCATTTTGTCGATATTTGGTACTTGAGTCAAAAATGAACTTCTTATAATTACAAGATGATAATGATGTCAAATATCGATTGTCTCTAAAATAAAATTATTGATTTAGATATCATATATATCTTATATATACATTATATATATGTATTTATAATAGTAAATAAAATTTTGAGGTATGAAATGAAATGCACCATTCATGGAGATGGTAAGCTGTACGTTTCCATGAATGCTACTTTCATTTATATTTCATATTTAATGGAATTAAAATATGACGATACATAGATATATTATAATTACAGTATAATATCATATATAATTTCAAAAACTCCATCTTTTAAATGTCCCACATTTGTTATGAAGGGGTCTTATCACAATGAGGGGGTGGTAGTCCACACATCCTCAAAAGAAATTATCGCGTTCACTCATAATTGAAAAAAATAAAGGTATGCTATAAATAAAAAATAAATAAGCATAAGGAAAAAATAAACATAATACATGTCATATATAAATACATTTCCATAATAATGGTCGCCATAATAGGTCGTATGAGATAATTGTACAATCATCTTTTTGTAAGGCCTTAGTTTGCCATCCACAGAAACAGTTTTTTCTTTACACATTAGATTAAGGTGTGTGTAAGTGTAGTTATAATACATCAAATAAAAAAACCTAGTATATTGAGTATAATGGGGTTTTTATAATATAAATGAATAAAGTGTTTTTAGGGTTTAGAGATGTAAAATAAAAAAAAAGTACTTAAGTGAAGAGGTTACGTTTAATTTGGGTATCTCTCTATGGTTTGAACCAAAAGGTTAACAAGAAGTGCATTGTGCCTATGGTATGTCCTCTAGGAAAAAGAGAGGGAACTTGAGAGATTTTCTTGGTAGTGGTTGTATTATCCAAGAGTCTTGAGATATGTGAGGAATGGGTTATATATGAAGGTTTTTTAAAAGGTAGAGTAGGGTCTCTTTAGGAATGTGTGAAACTATTATTTTAGTATAAAAGGACTTTCAGTTTCTAAAGGTCCTAAACATATTAAAGTAGAAAATATGATGACTCATGGTATAAATAATATCATAAAATAATAATTTGACAGGTTGAGGACATTATTTTTATCTTTATATTCTTATCTATTTAATTATTTTACTAATGAGGAAAACACTACATCATTATTGTGTCATAAATAATTTAATTTATTTGATATATAAAAATTATAAAATTTATACCCAGATGTATTAAATCTTGTAATATTTCCAAATAGTATTTATAGTCAAAATGATAACTTATATATTCCCATGTAAAAATTAATTTACTAAAAGATATTTTTTTCTGTCATTTTGGTCTTTACGTAAGATAATTAAAATAAAGTGTCATTATCACAACCATGATGCTCCATGGGGTCCCAAAATAGACCCAAAGATGACCATGTTCGAATATTTATCAACAAATAAGATTAAAACACATGATAAGGTAAGTTTACATTATTATAATAATATTTTTGTACCCTTATTTACCATATTTACGCTTTAACCATGGTAAATAAAAATTTTACTGAAGGAATTATTTATAAAATCTTAAAATAAAAGTTATCTATTTACAAAATTTGACTTCCTTATTCCAAATATTAAATCCCTTTTTCCAAATTCATAACACATAAGTATAATAAATTAATTTAAAAATAGATCCCACTGTTAAAACAAAAAGTGAGTCTTTTAGAAATATAAACTATCAGAAGATTGACAATTTTTTCTGTCCAATTTCAAAGTGAAATTAATTAAAATGAAAAAAATTGGATTAAATGATAAAAGTATAATCTATATATACTTTAAAACCCGATAGAAAAATAATATAACCATTTAAATATATTAAATTAAAAGGATATTTTGAATTAAAATACAGTATTTTTAATTTTTTTAAAAAAATTGAATTTTATCAGAAAAGTACAAACAAATTATCCAAAGTAAATTTTGATGTCCAGGTTCTAAAGAAGAATTTTATTTTCTCAAATAAACTTATAAAAGGAACCAAAAATATATTTAAAGAGATTTCTCATTCAAAATGCAGTAAATTATCCTTTTATAGTAAATTGTGCTTAAAATCAGACTCTTTCTTATTTTAAACCTCTAAATTTTATTGGGTAAATGTAAAAACATTTAGGAAACATGTATAATCATATTGTAGTTAGTTATGTTCATTCCCACTAATACAATTGCAATGAATTAACTAACATTTAAAATAATAATATTATATTATAATTATGCAATGTAAGATTTCAAAGAAACTCGTCTTTGCGTATAGGGTATGTCATCGAACTTATCAACCCCTTTAAAGTAAAATTAATATTAAATTCACAACATATTAATTAAAATTAAAATGTATTACTTTACCTAGGATGTTACAGTTTTAACCATCTAACCCAAGTTTTAGACACAAAAATATGTTAAATGATGTTTTGAGAATTCCAATTATTAAACCAAATTTATTAATGGTTCATTAATTCAAACTTGTACAAAAATATTTCATTTCTATAATATTTCAAGAAAATCCAAATTTTTTTCATTAGATTGACCGTATGAATTTTTTAAAAAATTTTTTAATATAAATATAATTCCCTTTTTCTTTTAAATTCATTTCCAATTATATTAATAATATATTCATTCCAATGTTCCAAAAATTAATTAAGGACAATTATTCATTTAGTTAATGACTCTCCATAGTTTCATAATATTTTTCCATATCACTTTTTTAAATGAAATTTTAATCTAAATTATCTTTTTGGTATTTCAAATCACATATGCCATTCGAATTTTGATTCATTCAATCAAGTATATTGAAAATTATTCAGGGATAACTATCACTATATTTCAGAATAATCCATTGTTGTTTCTCTATTTTGATCATGTCAACTAAATTACTCCCTTTTTAATTTAAAAATAAATTTTTATCCATTCAAAACAAAATACCATATTATTAATGTTATGTTCATTCATACATGACCATGTTATTCAGCGATATTTTTTATACTAATTTTTAAAATCTAATATTTTTAGAACAATTAAAGTATATTTCATATATTTAATTGCTTTATTTATATCTCATTTTAATCCCTGGTTTTCCAATGATACATTATATCAACTAAATGTGTCATAAATTACTGTATAACACTAATTAATTTGTGATAGTTTTCTTATAATTTAATAATAATGAAAAGTTATTTCCGCAACTTTTACAATACCACCATTTTTCAACAACATTTTGATTCTAAAACTATTATTTTAGTCACTTCAACCACACCATAAATTGGATAGAGTTACGATTTGTTCCTAAATATCAATAATTAATATTTTATTATTCCTTGACAATTTATGTTCAATCTGTCATATTTTTCTTTATCAACTTTTTTTAAAATAAATAATCTATAACCACTTTTCTACCATAACAAAAACTTAAAAAATCAATTTTTTTTTGAAATTAATTTTCATATATTGATATTATTCTATAATCATTATATAAAGATTTTATGATAATCAAAGTGAATCTTTATTATTTTTACAAAATCACTTATTTTTAGTCATCATATTTTTATAAATAATATTTTTTTCTCTTTGTGAACACACTGCATGCCAGATATATATATCCAATTTATTCCAAATATATCATAAAATACAATTGGTAATAATATTATCATTTCATAAGAATACTAATTTTTTTACACAGTCATTATCATATCACCTATTTTAAATGAAATTTCAATCTAAATACATTTTTTCATTCATTAGAACCTCAACAATTATTGAATAATCATTTTTTCTAAATTAATGAAAAAATAAAGTGTAATTATTATCCCAATATCATGATGATCAAATATTTTTTGATCAGTTTTGATCATAGAAAACAATAAACACAATAATTTTAAAAAAACTTAATTTAAGTAATTTTGAACCCACTATATATGATATTGATTTTCTATTAATTTCAACATATCAAACATCATTTCATTATTGTATTACTATGTTTAAAACATAATATTAGGTTTCATTATAGATTTTGAGAAAATAATTTATTTTAATCACACATTAATTAAATATTAATTTTGTAAAATCACTTTAATTTTGAATCATTGATTTCTATAATTTTAATTTCTATAACTCAGAAATTAATTAATTATCATTTAAAATGAATTTATTGAAAATAGATTAGTTTTTATTGTTTTCCCACAATATCTATTATTCTCAGTCAAATCTTAATCTCAAAATTTTTTCTCAATGAATCAATCCTGAACACATAGTTTACATACATATTGTTAAATAATATATTATAATCATAATATATAAAGTCAATAAAAAGGGAATTTCTAAATTTTAACAATATTTTTTATTTTAAATAGAGTTTTAATTTAGAATATAATTTTCAATCATTCTGGCCATACATGATGTCAAATTAGTATTAATTTCATTAATAAATATCAAAAATTATTTTGGAATAATTTTCATATACATTTATGTTAATTTATTGTTGTATTCCAAATTTTTTTGTATCACGTTTTAATTTAAAATTATTTTTCATATGAATGCAATCCATTATATTTTTGAATAATGTATTTTTTATTCATTTATATTAAAAAAAAATTAATACTAAAAATTAAAAAATTTCATGTTGATTAATTATTTTTACATATAATATAATAAAATTATGTGATGTATGTTCTCAAAATTGTTAATCAATAAAAAAATATTTTTGATAATTTCAACCACACTAGATATATGATTTACATTTCATTCACTCTTACATAACATAAATTAATCACAATATCATTGCCATAATTATCGCTTGAATCATATTTCAATTACATGTTTATCAGAGTATCAATTAATTTTTAAATTATTAGTTCTAAAATGAATTTTTAAAATAAAAAACCAAACAAAATTTCATATTAATAAACTATTTATTTTCAATATTGAAAAAATAATCAATGGGTTTTTCCTAGTAATTATTGGAAATTTGGGTTTTTTTGAATACCACTTGTTCGTAATCTATATTCAATATAAACAAATTTTCTTTAAATTCCTCTTAATCCACACCTAGGAATGATTTTCTTATTTCAAAAAATAAAAAACTATTCAATGAATAGTTTAATCTAATTTTATAAAACACCATTGTTATTTTTACAATATTAACTATATCACTAATTATTAATCTATTTTAAATCTAAATATATTTTATTCCTTACAACCATAATGATTATCTAATTAACATTTAGGGAATTCATTAATGTTATAAATTAATCATTGTTTATTTCAATCGTGTTGGTCGGAGTTGACACTCAAGAGGGGGGTGGTGAATTGAGTTCCAATTAAAATTTTTGTTTTAAAAACATTGTCTTAAAAACCCCAAATAAAATACTGAATTAAACTATAGTGAATTTATATCAAAGTAAGGGTTCGGTTGGGTTCTCAAGGGATTGATTATTTCCCAGTTAATCAAAACAGAAAGGTTGATTAACTTTTGAAACCAACTTACTGACATTCAACTGATATAAACACTTGCGAATTTAATTATCAAAGTGACTTTAAAATAGTTTTGGTTTTAAAGAGATTAGCATCGGAATAAAAGAATAACTTTGAAAGACATAGCTCAGAAACTATAACCAAGAGGTTCAATCTCAAGCTGAGACTTAGTCCTCTCAAAACTTTATCTAAAAGTGATCCACACCCTGGATCGAGGATTACAACAGTATACAACTGTCCAGGTCCAAGACCTCTACCATTGTTATTCATGGGAAAAAGAACAACAACAACCAGCTATCCAGGTCTCACATGACCTCTACCACTATTTCAGTGGGAAAGAAAAGATGTAAGAGTGTTGAGTGAGGATTTAAAAATCCTCCAGTTAGAGTACATGAGACAGTGTGTGTGTAAAATACAGCATATAATACACAATGCTCAATATGTAAAAAGATAAATCACAGAGCAAATATTTAGAGTTTAGAAATGGCTCTAGTGATTGTCGTGCAGTTCTGGACTCCTTTGATTGATCAGAACTTGCTCTGAGTCCTCTTCTGGTTTTTTTCTAGAAAACAGAGTATCGTCTGTTTCCTTGACATCTAGGTGTAGAGACAGTCGATGATGATCTTGTGTTATGTTCTCGTTCTCAGCTCTTCACTGGTATGCAGTAATGGGTTCTTCGTGTAAGTTCTGTCATCTCTTTTCATTCACACTCTATTGTTCTTCCAGCACACCTTCGTGCTCTTTATGTCTTGTGTATTCGTCTATATCTCGCGCAGCCTGTGTTCTCTATATCTGTATTCTTCTATACATTCTCTTTTGTAGTAGCATCCTTCCTTTAGTTAAACCACGTGCTCCGGCAAAAGATGATTTACTTTTTGTAGGTATGAGGTACGGTTCCCTGACATCCAACAGCACACATTAAATAAATGTCAGTGTATTAAAATATACCTGATATGACCATTGGTAAGAATAAATAATGATAAAGAAATTAATGTAGTGTTGGGTTTGTCTCTGGAGCGGTAGCTCTTGATATCGGTAGACTTGTGTTACAGTGGGTGTCTGTAGGTCTGAGTATCGGTAGACATTTGTAATGGTAGACTTGTCTATCGGTAGACCTGATCACATTAGTAGCGGTGGACTTTTAACGGTAACTGTGGATCTTCCTTATATCGGTAGTGGTATTCTCTATCGGTAGACCTTGCATAACGGTGGACATCAGCATATCGGTAACTGTCGACTTCGATGTAGCGGTAGGCTTGAGTACCTGTGAGCTTGTAACTGTAACTCTATCGGTAGATTTGATGTACCATATCGGTAGACTTTGATGTAGCGGTGATCTTTGAGTACCGGTGAACGTGATGTATCAGTGAACTCTGTATCGGTAGCTCTATTAGATATCGGTAGCTCTAATCCATAACGGTGGATACTATTCTGTATCAGTAGCTAGTGTGTAATGGTAGCTAAAAACTGTTTGATCATTCACTTGGAAGAATGAGTTAAGTCATAGTAAACATATATCTGATAATTCAAAATACTAAATTTAAGAATACTGAAAGTAACAACATATATTAAATTATATTTGTAATGTATGAAGCATAATCAAGATATAAATAAGGAATGGTTGGGATTATAAAAACAAAATAAATCCACTTAATTCCAGAGGGTTCAACAATCTCCCCCTTTTTGATAATCACAACCTATTCCAAAATAAAGTATTATCATAGGAAAAAAAACAAAAAAAACAAAAAAAATATATCAAAGTATGATATCAACAATATAGTATCAGAGGAAAAATATGGAAACATGAACATATAAATAAATAATGTAGTATCAGAGGAAAACACAAGCAAGATTATTTGGTTTGCATATTTCTCCCCCTATCAATTTAACTACAGGATTCTCCTCCAAAGTATTGATTTTCTCCCCCTTTCTGATTAACAAAAAAAGGGTATTAGAGAAAGGAGAAGGACTAGGAATGAAAATAGACAGAATAAAATAGATAGGGAAGAGAGGAATGAAGTATTTGATTGATAAGTAAAAGATACAGTGGGAAAATCATAGAAGTACAAAAATATAATGAATCCCATCAAAAAAATGGCTAGAAGCACTCAATCATCCTCTTGAACAGGTGTCTTTCCCTTGGGATCAACAGAGGGTTTAGATGTAGAGTCAGCAGGCTTGGGAATTCTAGAAAGATCTACTGGTGGATCAGCAACTGATACAACACCAGATCTGAAATCTATGCTCCTCTGAGGGATCATCGGTGTCAGACATCTGATGGCTTGAACTGGAGTTAGTTGAGGAGTACTCCCAGAGGCAGAAGGTGGAAGGGAAGGTGGTATAATAACTGGACGAGCATCCACATGTAGGAAAGGCGGCAATAGATTCCTGAAATCCATGATGATGCTTCCACCCCTCTCCATAGCAGATACAAAATCATCTCTATTCTCTATAAACTTATCCAAAGCAGGAGTAAGCTCCCTGAGCTTACTTACTTGTTCCCTGAAGGCTTGGGTAACTAGAGGCAACTTCATATTTTCAAGAAAAATCTTGTAATGGTTTGTCATTTGGTGCTTGGTATACAACTTTTCAAAATAAGCATCCACCTTATTTTTGATTGCCTCTTAAGAAGCAGTAGCTGCCCGCAGGTGATCATGAACAAAACTACTAACTTCCATAGTGGTAGCAAGAATCTGAGTATCTGATGCACCATTGGGACTGGCCTTAGCCAATTCTTCCTGAATAACAGTGCGGATCTGGTCAAGGTTCACACTGGAGCTAGTTGAGGGAAGAGGTTTCATTGAGAAGGCCACTGTATCCTTGAAAGATTGAGTCAGACTACTAACTACCTTCTGAACAAGTTTATCCCGACTGTTCAGATGTTCTTTGACTGAATTCTTAAAGGCCTCAAAAACTTCCACAAACTTTTTGACCACTTCTTTGATATACCGAATGTTAGTGTGCACTTGGGATTGAGAACTATTCAAAACAGTCATTGAAGCGATTGCTTTTCTAAGAGCAACTACAGCTCTTGTCCAACTCTCAATCTGAGTGTGGAACACCTTATGTTCAGCCACCATTTCTTTCACAGGACTGGACACACTACATCCAATGGGAAACTCAATGGATTTCTCCACACTTTTCATCTCTTCAACCATACTGTTCTTCATATCTGCCACTGATTCTCTTATTGCTTCTTTCAATTCAGCTTTTAAAGACTCAAGGTCCTTCTTGGTTACCACATTTTCAGCCACAATGGGTAAGGTAACTGATTCCTTTTGGGATTGGTCTTCCTCATCCGAATCTCCATAAGAAAGTCCAAGAATCATATATCTGGGATCTTATGTCCAACCTTCAATGCCATATAACACTGATACTAATCCAAGATTCTCCTCCTCACTTGGAACATTCTCCTGAGATATTTCTTCCAACTGTTCTTCCTGAGGTAATTCTGCAATTTCCTCTAAAACCACTGCAGGTTCAATAGCCATTTGTTCTGATTCATTAATGACTCTCTCATTAATAGGTGATGCTGCTATGTTTTCCTGATCATCCACTGTCCTGACTGTACTGACTATTAGAGGACTCAAACTGAGCTCTTTTTCAACATTTTCCTCATCAACTGCTTCACCATTAGCCTCTTTTTTCTCCATTAACATTATGATCAGATTTGGTTGTCTCATCCTACTCAGAGGTTTCCTTGACAACATACTGGCATGCTTATTCTTCTTCTTCTGTAGTCTCTGTATCATTGTCCTTTAAGACAGTTTCTCTCTTTGGTTGTTCTTTTGGAGGGATAGCTGTTCCATAAGTAATAACTTGATGCACATGACTAGGGGGTATGTATGGATCTCCTCCTTCCTCTACTGATGTATCTTCCTCCTCAGCTTCATCATTACTGTAAACCGGTTCTGGCTCATCTGGTCTAAGACCAGGATCCCTCACATCCTTTGGTCTAGAAGGATGATCCATAGGAGTATACTTGTCATAAATTTTTCCATCATCATTCACCCATGATTTCTTCCAAGGATTACAGCTGACTTTCATGTATTTACAAACAGTTCTTGTAATACAGAAGTTATCCTTAACTACTACTAGCTCATCCTGAGGTCCAGCTATCTCCTTCACTTTCAGCATCACAGAAATTAGCTTTGAGAAAAACAATGCATTTGATTTTGACTTTGGTCTAGTCATCTCTTCCACTTGGACCATAATCAATCTACATATATTGATTCTCACCCTGTTCTTCAGCAAATGTAACAGATATATGTCTTGGAATCTCAAATTGGCAAAGTCTCATCTTCTCGGACTAACAACATGCTGAATAAACTTAAACAACATTTTGTCTTCTCCTACCATCTCTCTAGCAATCACCTTTCTAGGGTTCCCATTCCGTGTGAGTTCCAGCAGAGCATCTTCATATTGAGACACATCACTGGTTGAAGGTACAGACTTTGAATAAAAAGTAAAATCACCCTCATGAGGGACTCTTAGGTTCTCATACCATTCTCCTGAAGTAAAAGATACCTCCTCACCATTCACATATGAAACAATTCTGCTTTCTTCTTCGGACTTTTCAAAACAAACGAATTCGTAGAATTTCTTCACTAGTCCTGGATAATAAGGTCCGTTGTTGTTCGCGAAGCATTCTAGCCAACCTTGTTCTTCTAATACTCTAATAACTAACGATTTTCTTTCCATCAGCCATTCTGCACACACATATTTTTCAACAACAATCTCTATCCTTGAGAGATGTGGGTTTATTAGATTCCTTCGAGCTACACTTCCACTTCCACGTCCACTAGAATTCGATACTTTCTGCCGTTTCGCTTGCGGCTCATCACTCCCATCTGTGACTTGGGGTCTCTTGATGCGGGCCATTACGGATTGGAGGCTAGGGTTCTGAAGATCGAGAGGTTTAGGTTTAGGAGAATTCAAGCAGACAGGTTCGCGGTGAGATTGATTGAGTCTAGTTCGAGTTTTAATATCATTTAGGATTCATAAATCACATAAATCATAAATAAAATAAATAAAGGTTCGATGACTCAGCTTTACATAATTTTAAAACAGCACGAGATGTACCGGTAAATTCTCTTAACGATGAGGTCTTCTAACAGTGAGGTTTTTCTAACGGTGAGGTTTTTATAATGGTGAGGTTTCTCTAACGGTGATGTTTCTTTAATGGTGAGGTTTTTCTAACGGTGAGCTTTTTCTAATGGTGAGGTTTTTCTAACGGTGAGGTTTCTCTAACGGTTAGGTTTCTCTAACGGTGAGGTTTTTCTAGTAGTGAGGTTTTTCTAACGGTGAGGTTTTTCTAACGGTGAGGTTTTTCTAACGGTGATGTTTTTCTAATGGTGAGGTTTTTCTAATGGTGAGGTTTTTCTAACAGTGAGGTTTCACTAATGGTTAGGTTTCCCTAACGGTGAGGTTTTTCTAACGGTGAGGTTTTTCTAACGGTGAGGTTTCTCTAACGGTGAGGTTTTTCTAACGGTGGGGTTTTTTTAACGGTGAGGTTTCTCTAACGGTTTAAGGATAAGTTATCATTCCTAATTCGTGTCTAATGAAACTTATTCTTTCTAAACATAAAGTATTAGTGAAAATATCAGCTAATTGAAGTTCAGTGCCTATAAATTCAAGTGTTATATCACCTCTTTGATAATGATATCTTAAAAAGTGGAGTCTAACATCAATATGTTTAGTTCTAGAGTGAGACACAGGGTTCTTACAGATATTAATCGCACTAGTGTTGTCATAGTTGATTGAAACATGTTTAAAGTCAAATACATAATCTAGTAGTGTGTGTTTCATCCATAGAATCTGTGTACAGCAACTACCAGCAGCGATGTATTCTGCTTCAGCAGTAGACAATGAAACTGAGTTCTGTTTCTTACTACACCATGATACTAGGGATTTTCCAAGTAAGTGACATGTTCCAGATGTGCTCTTCCTATCTAACTTAAATCCACCAAAATCAGCATCTGAATAACTTGATAAGTCAAATGATTATACTTTTTTATAAAACAAACCTAAATTCATAGTACGCTTAAGATATTTAAAAATTATTTTAACCGCCACCAAGTGTGATTATTTAGGATTAGCTTGAAATCTAGCACACATACATAAACTGAACATAATATCTGGTCGACTAGCAGTAAGATAAAGTAAAATCCCAATCATACCTATGTAATTAGTTTGATCAACTGGTTTCCCAGATTCATCAACATCCAATTTACAGGTGGTACTCATAGGTATATCACTTTCCTTAATACTATTCAAACCAAAAAGTTTTATCAAATATTTAGTATATTTAATTTGATTTAAAATAATACCATCTTTAGTTTGAATGATTTGAAAACCAAGAAAATACTTAATCTCTCCCATTAAGCTTATTTCAAACTCATTTTGCATAACTTCTGAAAAATCAGTACATAAAGAATTTTTAGAAGATCCAAAAATAATATCATCAACATAGATTTGTACTATTAATACATCTTTTGAAATCCTTTTTATAAAAAGAGTTGTATCAGCTATTCCTTTTTTAAATCCTTTTGAAATAAGAAAGTTTGAAATTCTTTCATACCAAGCTCTTGGAGCTTGTTTTAAACCATATAAAGCTTTAGAAAGTTTAAAAACATGATTTTGAAAATGTGGATTGGAAAACCAGGTGGTTTTTCTACAAAGACATCTTCAACAATAAAAACATTTAGAAAAGCACTTTTCACATCCATTTGATATAACATAAAATTCAGATGTGATGCATAGGCAAGTAAGATCCTAATATACTCTAATCTAGCTATAGGTGCAAAGTTTTCTTCATAGTCAATTCCTTTTTCTTGATTGTAACCTTGTGAAAATAGCCTATCTTTTTTTCTAATGATGTTCCCAGATTCATCAACTTTTTTTTAAACACCCATTTTGTGCCTATGGTGATAGTGTCCTTAGGTCTTTCTACTATTTTCCAAACTTTGTTTCTTTCAAATTGATTTAGTTCTTCTTGCATAGCCATTACCAAAAATTCATCATTGATACCATCATTGATATTTTTAGGTTCTAACTGTGAAAGAAAAGCTTGATGTTCAACCTGATTTATTAGAGAAGCTCTAGTCTATGTTCCTCTATCTAGATTTCCTACGACAACATCTAAAGGATGGTTCTTTAGAATCTTAGTTGGTCTTGAAAAGGTAGGTCTAGAGATTTCACGTTCATCTACAGGTTGAGGTTCAACAGAAGCAGGGTCTGGAAAATTTCCAGAACTGGATGTTTTAAATACAGGTCCACTGTCCTTGTCATTAAGGTTCAAACTAGAGAGATCATCTTCAAGATTTTCAAGAGAGGTCTTAGGTTCATGTGGATCAATTTCATCAATCTTGATGTGAAAATATTCTTCCACACATTTGGTTCTCTTATTAAAAACTCTATAGGATTTACTAGAAGTAGAGTAACCTAGGAAAATTCCTTCATCACTCTTGGATGAAAATATGTCGAGATTGTATCTAGTATTAAGAATAAAGACATTGAAGCCAAAAACATTGAAGTAGTTAACCTTAGGTTTCCTATGGTTCCACAACTCATAAGGGGTCCTCTTAAGAATATGTCTGATCAAGACTCTATTAATAACATAACAAGATGTATTTACAGCTTCAACCCAAAAGTAAACGGGTAGGTCATACTCATTAAGAATAGTTCTAGAAATTTCTTGCAGGGTTCTATTCCTCCTTTATACTACACCATTCTGCTGAGGTGTCCTAGGGGCAAAGAAATTATGACTATAGCCATTGTGTGAGTAGTAGGATTCGAACTCATGATTTTCAAACTCATGGCCATGATCACTTCTCAGAGTTTTAATCTTAAGTTCACTAAGGTTTTCTATAGACATGGAGTATTTTACAAAGAAAGAACAGGATTCACTTTTGTGAGCTAGAAAATATACCCAAGTATATCTAGAAAAGTCCTCTACAAGAACATAGACATAATGCTTCCCATTTAAACTAGAAACTATATAATGTCCGAAAAAATCCATGTGAACCAACTCAAGAGGTTGAGAAGTTGACACTTCTTTCTTTGACTCAAAAGAAACTTTATGTTGCTTTCCCTTTTGATAGGGATTACAAACTTTGTCTACTGGAAATTCATGTTTGGGTAGGTCTCTAACTAAGTTCTTCCTAGCAAGTTTTCTAAGTGAATGCACATTGCAGTGTCCTAATATTCTATGTCAAAGCCAAGACTCTTTATGAAAAGCATTTAAACAAGTAATATTTTTCTTAGCTAAATAATTTAAATCAACAACATAAACATTTTCATTTCTCAAAGCAGCAAACACTATAACATTTTTAGAAATAAAAACATTTCAAGAATCATTTTCAAATTTAACATAAAAACCATCATCACATAACTGAGAAATACTTAACAAATTGTATTTAAGTCCATCAAAAAATAAAACATTAGAAATTAATATTGAGTCAGTGTTACCAATCTGGCCTAAGCCGATGATTTTTCCTTTTGAGTTATCACCAAACGTGAAAAACCCTCCATCAACTCTGACTAAGCTTTTAAAGCATGAGAAGTCTCCTAACATATGTCTTGAACATCCACTGCCCATGTACCGGGTCTTTTTATAGGAGCTCTTTAAGCAGGTTTCCTACAAAATAGATTTAAACAAGAAATGATTTTGGTACCCAGATTTTCTTGGGTCCAGACAGGTTAGCCAATAACACTTTAGGTACCCATATTTATCTAATGGGTCTCATAAAATTTCTAGAATCAATAGATTTTGAAAGATAAACCTTATTAGATCCATAACTATGAGTATAACTCGTTGAAGCATATGAAGTTCCAGAGCTAGCTACATTCTATCCAGATTTAGGAATGAATCTAGTTTGGGTAATTTTCTTTTGTCCAGGTCCGTATCCTATACCAGTAGTGTATCTAGGTACTATTTGCTTACCTAGAATTTGAGTAAGAGTATCTTTACCATTGGTAAATTTCTCTAAGTCTTTCTTTAGTTTCTCATTAGATAATTTTAGTTTAGTATTCTCTTTAAGCAACTGAGTATTCTTTTCTAATTCAATATCCAGATCAGATTTATGTTTAACAGTTAAAGCATATTGTTTCTTTAAACCTTTGTATTTGTCTTTCATCTCATTACAAGTTTCTTCTAACATATCACAATATTCAAACAGTTCAGATTTAGACATGTTATCAAATTCAGAATCATCTCTATAATAATATGAATTAGAAGCAAGAGTTTATGAAGTTACCTCAGAAGTGTTTGTCATAAAACACATGTTCGCCTTGTTTCTGTGTTCAGTTTCAGAAACTTCATATTCACTAGAACTGTCCTCAGAAGCACTCCAAGTGGCCTTCATGGCTTTCTTATACTTTTTATCCTTGTATTCATACTTCTTCTTGTATTTCATCTTTGGACAGTCTGCTTTTTTGTGTCCCTTCCTTTTGCACTCATAGCAGACAACTTCATCTGATTTGTCAGATTTCTTCCAATCCTTTTTCCAGTGTCCTTTGTTGTCATACTTACCTTTGTAGTTGGACTTTCTAAAAAATTTCTTCTTCCTATTAAATTTCTTAAACCTTCATGGAATTTTATCCATCTCATCATCACTTTCAGAATCACTCTCCCTGTCTTCACAGATTGATCATTCATTGATAGCTTGAAGCTTTTCCTTATCCTTATTCTTTGAGGTTGTAGTTTTGAAGGAAACAGATTTTCTTCTAGGTTCATCATATTCTTCTTTTTTTACTTTGAGTTCCTCTTCATACATCATCAGTTTGCCAATTTGTTCTTTGACTGGCAGTTCTCCAATGTCACACAATTTTCTAATGGAGATAGAGGTTCCTCTCCATCTTTCAGGTAGACATCTCAAAATTATCATGATTTGTTCCTTTGCTGGAACATCCTTTCCCCGGGAAGTCATTGTGTTGAAAATTTCATTGAACCTGAGATACATATCAGAAATGGGTTCATCAGGCTTCATCTTAAAATTATCATACTTAATAGTATAGGTGTTCAATCTCATTTCCTTAACATTAGTTGTTCCTTCATGAGAAATAGCTAAGGTATCCCAAATATCATAAGTAGTTTTACAGGCAGTTATTTTATTAAATTCCTCATCTCCTAGAGAACAGTACAAAGCATTCATAGCTTTACAATTATTATTGTAGGCAGTCTTAGTAGCTTCATTCCAAGTAGTTCTAACAGTAGTAGGGATTTTATATTCTGATTCTATAGTAGTCCAAATATCAAAACCCATGCTCTCTAAATGAATTTTCATCTTGATTTTCCACTGAGCATAGTTAGTGCCATTGAAAAATGGTGGTCTATTGGTATCAACACCTTCAAGTCTATTATGCATGATAGCTAACTATAAGCAATGATTTTAAAGAGATAAAAATTTAGAAATAACAGAAATTTTAAGAACTTTAAAATAAAACTAAAATCACAGTTGATAAACAGAGTACAAAATATTTTAAACTTCCTCTGATACCAAATGTTGGTCGGAGTGGACACTCACGAGGGGGGTGGGGGTGAATTGAGTTCCAATTAAAATTTCTGTTTTAAAAACTTTGTCTTAAAACCCCCAAATAAAATACTAAATTGAACTATAGTGAATTTATATCAAAGTAGGGGTTCAGTTGGGTTCTCAAGGGATTGATTATTTCCCAGTTAATCAAAACAGAAAGGTTGAGTAACTTTTGAAACCAACTTACTGACTTTCAACTGATATAAACACTTGCGAATTTAATTATCAAAGTGAATTTAAAACAGTTTTGGTTTTAAAGAGATTAGTAGCAGAATAAAAGAATAACTTTGAAAGACATAGATCAGCAAATATAACCAAGAGGTTCAGTCTCAAGATGAGACTTAGTCCTCTCAAAATTTTATCTAAAAGTGATCCACACCCTGGATCGTGGATTACAATAGTATACAACTGTCCAGGTCCAAGACCTCTACCACTGTTATTTGTAGGAAAATGAACAACAGCAACCAGCTGTCCAGGTCTCACACAACCTCTACCACTATCTCAGTGGGAAAGAAAAGATGTAAGAGTGTTGAGTGAGGATTTACAAATCCTCCAGTTAGAGTACAAGAGACAGTGTGTGTGTAAAATACAACATATAACACACACTACTCAATATGTAAAAAGATAAATCACAGAGCAAATATTTAGAGTTTAGAAATGGCTCTAGTGATTGTCGTGCAGTTATGGACTCCTTTGATTGATCAGAACTCGCTCTGAGTCCTCTTCTGGTTTCTGTCTCGAAAACATAGTATCGTCTGTTTCCTTGACTTCCATGTGTAGAGAAAGTCGATGAAGCTCTTGTGTTATGTTCTCGTTCTCAGCTCTTCACTGGTATGCAATAATGAGTTCTTCGTGTAAGTTCTATCGTCTTTTTTCATTCATGCTCTATTGTTCTTCTAGCACACCTTCGTGTTTTTTATGTCTCGTGTATTCGTCTATATCTCGCACAACCTATGTTCTCTATATCTGTATTCGACTATTCATGCTCTATTGTAGTAGCATCCTTCCTTTAGTTAAACCACGTGCTCCGGCAAAACATGATTTACTTTTTGCAGGTACGAGGTACGGTTCCCTAACATCCAACAGCACACATTAAATAAATGTCATTGTATTAAAATATACCTGATATGACCGTTGGTTAGATTAAATAATGATAAAGAAATTAAAGCAGTGTCGGGTTCTGTCTCTGGAGCGGTAGCTCTTGATATTGGTAGACTTGTGTTACAGTGGGTGTCTGTAGGTCTGAGTATTTGTTGACATTTGTAATGGTAGACTTGTCTGTTGGTAGACTTGATCACATCACTAGTGGTGGACTTGTAATGGTAACTGTGGCTCTGCCTTATATCGGTAGTGGTATTCTCTATCGGTAGACCTTGCATAACGGTGGACTTCAGCATATCGATAGCTGTCGACTTCGATGTAGCGGTAAGCTTGAGTACCGGTGAGCTTGTAACTGTAACTCTATCGGTAGAGTTGATATACCGTATCGGTAGACTTTGATGTAGCGGTGATCTTTGAGTACCGGTGAACGTGATGTATCAGTGAACTCTGTATCGGTAGCTCTATTCGATATCGGTAGCTCTAATCCATAATGGTAGCTACTCTTCTGTATCGGTAGCTAGTGTGTAAGGGTAGCTAAAAACTATTTGAGCATTCACTTGGAAGAAGGAGTTAAGTCATAGTAAACATATATCTGATAATTCAAAAGACTGAATTTAAGCATACTGAAAGTAACAACATATATTAAAGTATATTTGGAATGTATGAAGCATAATCAAGATATAAAGAAAGAATGGTTGGGATTATCAAAACACAATAAATACACTTAATTCCAGAGGGTTCAACAAATCGATTTTGTGATATTAAATTATTTTTTATCCATTTTTAATGCATCACTTTTTTGTTAATTTCATAATAAAAACAATTATTTCTTTTATTCCCACATTTTAATATGGTTTATCGATGATTTATACATTATATCTTGTTATAAATGTTACAATAATAATTATTATAGAATATCATTATGATTTGATCTCATTTTAATTTTTTGACCGTTTGGAGCACATTATGAAACAATTAAATATATGGAAACATTTTTTTAATATGACGACATTATATATTAAATTGATGTGAAATTCATTCAAGCATACATATAAAAATAATCTTGGAATATTTTTATATGATTTTATGATAATTTAATATTTTTTACTCATCTTTCAACATATCATATCTCTTTATTCTCTTTTAATAATAACACCCTTTTGACCATTGTGTATACATCACATGTACGATTAATATAATCTTTCGTATTTTACACCAAAAATTTATAGATTTCATTATATGATAATTTAATAATAGATTATGTTCATTTTATTAAATTTGATTATATCAATAATTTTAATCCAATTTAAATTTAATATTGTTTTTTATCAGTTATACTACATTGAATATTGGATTTTGGAGTAATTCATTCCTATAAGTCAAAAATTAAATAGTGTTTATTATGCTATGAGGATAGAAAATTGTTTTTTCATAGATTTTACTATATAACTAAATTTCAATCAACTTTTATCCAAAAATTGTTTTTTGGTCTATCAAATTGCATAATATATAAATTTAATGTGTTGAATAGAACTAAATATTTAAATTAAAATATTATTTTGATCTTACTATTTAATGATAATATGAAATATTTATTCTTATTTATAACCATATCTATTAACTTAACCAATATGTCATCTAAAAACTACTTGTTTGTATTTCTGACCACACCATATATTAAATGGAAATACATCAATTAATTTATATATAAAATATTAACTGTAACATCCCAGGTAAATATATAATATCAAATTATAATGTTTATCAATATTTGTGAATAAAATGTTAATATTACTTTGAAGGGAACGCTATGCTCGATGTCATATCAGATAGGCGAAAACGAGTTCCTTTGAAATCTTAGGTTGCACTCTAATAATAAAATAATATTATTTTAAATGGTAGTTAACGCCTAGACATTTTAATGGTGGGAAAGAACAGAACTAACTAACAAATTATTATATATGTTTGTCAAATATTTTTACTTTTATCCAATAAATATTAGAGGTGTAAAATGCAAATGAATCCAAATTTAAGCATAAATCTTCTAATATTCTTTAAAAGCTCGATTAACAACCTTTTTATGGAGAACCATTTTTAATATATTTTTACAATTTTATATGTTGTATTTGAAAAAATAAAATCCTTCTTTGGAATCTTGACATCAAAATTTACTTTGTGTAATTTTTTGTTATTTTTCCGATAAAGATCATTTTTAAGTGAAAATATTGCATTTTAACTCAAAAACTCATTTTAATCTGATTTATTTATATGGATAGATTATATTTTCAATTGATATTAATGTTTATTTAGAATATATTTTTACCATGTAATCCAATGGTGGTCATTGGATTTAATTTCACTTTGAAATTGGACTTAAACTATTGTTAATATTTTAATAGATATTGTTTCTTAAAGCACGCTATTTGTTTTGACAGCGGGAATTAATTATTAAATTAATTAATTCAACTTATATGTTTTTAATTTTTTAAAATAGACATCATTTTTGAATTTGGAGTATCAAATATATCTTAGGGTGATTTTTTTGTATTTTTCTGAAAACCTTCATTTTTTAATGAATAGAGAAACCACTAAGTGGTAGTTAAAGAAACTGATTTTTCGTTTAAATGATAATTTACCACTTTTGTGATTTTATTTTCAAAAATCTGACATACATGGTTGCCATTAGGAAGTAAAATGTGGTTCAATGAGATGAAAATAATTTTTGGTGAATAGTAACTGTTAAGTTTTATTAATTGCGATTAAAGGTAATTAGTGTGATTTAAGGTAAAAATGATATTATAATAAAATTAAAATATCTTGACACATTTCCTAACCATATTGGATGAGTCATGTCCGACCAAGACAACCCATGGGTATATTTTTGGGACCCCATGGATCCACTTGGGTAAGATAATGACATTAATTCCTTTTATTTAATGTAAAAGTAAAAATGACACAAACATGTATTGTTTTACTAAAACAATTTTTACATGGGGTTATACAAGTCAGATTTTTGAATATAAATAGTAATTGGAAAGATAATGTTAATTCCTACATCATAGTTTTTTTATAATTTTTAGACATTAAATAAGTTAAATTATTTATGACATAATGATGATGCAGCGATTACCTCATTATTTAACGATTTAAATAAAATGAAAAGATAATGTAAAATATAAGACCTAAACATGTCAAAAACCTATTAGATGGGTGGATTTAAAAACCTTATCACCTTATCCTAGAAATATATCAATGTTGGACCTTTAAAATCCAAAACTCATTTGAAAATAATGTAACTTTTTTTGACATTCCAAGAGTGCCCCTCCTCTCCTTATATAAAAGGCCCCCACCTCTACCTCCATACCCACACCACTAAAGACTTTGTCTCGGCCAAACCTGCCCATTTAATCTCTCCATACCCATATCTTCATCATTGAAGCCTCACCTTTGGGCAGAATCCTTTCCAAAGAAGCCTTTGAGCTAAAATCCAAAAGAGTTACCCGATTTAAAGGTAATGTCTTCCCTTGTGTTATTTTGTTTTATTTTTCTTCTCCAACCCTAAAAACTCTTATTATTCCTTTATATTGTAACAAAACCAGTGTCTTAAATATACTAGGATGTTGTTAAGTGAAGGATTAGAGCTGAACTTACACACAATTTCGTCTAATGGTTAAAGAACATATTGTTTCTGTGGATGGCGAATTCCTGCCTCATGAAACGATGATTGTTCAATCTTATCTTAACACCTTTCATGGTGGCCATTATGATGTAAATATATTTTATATATGATATATATGGTATTTATTTTTTCTATATTCTTCTGAATTTTATATTTAGAACATTATTTTATGCTTTTCATGTTGTGACAATGCGATAATTTCATACGAGGAACTGTGGACTACCGCCCCCTCAAGTGATGTGACTCGTTAATGCAATACATGGAATGTATAAATAATAAAATAAATGAACTTATGTGACCTATATAACATATATATTATACTGTATTTATAATATATATATATATATCTAAATTATTTTTAATTCCATTAATATTTCAAACAAATGAAAGTAGCGTTCATGCGTACGTATGGCCCACCGTCTCCATGAACGGTGCATTTCATTTCTTTTTATCTACAAATGTTATGGAATAGTATAAAATGAATATTAACTGGATATATAAGATATTAAAATCATTAATACTTTTCTTGATATTATTCACTTATAACTACATGGCCAATCATTTTAAAACAAGTTCGTTTTTGACACATGTACTAAACATCGACAAAAACGTCTGATATGAACACACATTATTAACCAATTATTATAAAATTATAATATGTGATATTAAATGGATAATAATATTTAAATTAGGACCTTAAGCAATTATAAATTGACCAATGTTTATTATTCAGGAATATAAATAAACGAACAAGACAAGTCAGACTTGAGGTAAGGGATCCGACCTCTCGCTTTCTTTTCGAGTACCCTCTTTTATGTCATTCCATTTATGCTCCATTCTCTTATGTTGGAGGATGTTATTTTTTATTACCCATACATTAATTTTTTTTATATGATGAGAAACCCCCTATTACTCTCATCAATTATTTTTTTTATAATTTTTATGTGGCGCCGTTAGGCTATCAAATTTTCATAAGGGAACCTACTCCTCTCTTTCTTTTTAAGTACACTCTTTTATGTCATTACTTTTAAGCTCATCTTTCTAATGATTGGGATGTTTTTTATATTAAACTTACAGTACTTTTTATTTTCATATTACGAGAGACACTATTTTCTTTCATCAATCCATTTTGGATGTTTTGATTGGCACCGTTAGGCTGCCGAATTTTCGTAAGAGATCCAACCTCTCTCTTTCTTTTTAAGTACTCTCCTTTATGTCACTTCTTTTAAGCTCATCTTTGTAATTATGGGGATGTTCTTTTATATTACACTTTCTTTACATTTTATGTTAATATTATGAGAGACCCTATTTGATCTCATCAATAAATTTTTATATGTTTTAGGTGGCGCCGCCAGGCTGCCGAGTTTTCGTAAGGGATTTTTCATCTCACTTTTATTCATGTGAGATTTATGCTACATTTTCCACCATTTCCTTTGAGTGGTATATGTACTTCCAATTATTCAACTATTTTTGTAATATAAATTCGTTTATGAGTATTTACATCAATGTTGTATTGTTCTTCTTTCATGGGGTTTATGTTTCGAAAGATACCCAAGTCGGTAAGGGAACTTTTCAACCTCCTATTTTAAAAAGACTTATTTTGATGGGCATTTTAATTTACATATTGTAATGTTGGGATATGTTATTCTATATACTTATTGATGTAAATTTTATGTCCAAGTGATGAGGTACCCTTTTTATCTCTCATCAACTCATTTTCTGAATTTTAAAGTGACGGTGTTAGGCTGTCGAATTTTACCAAAGGAACTTCTTAACCCAATTTCGATTTATTTTTGTTCAACAATTATTTATTGAATATGTAATCCTTTGAATATGTGTGAATGACCTTTGATTTTTTTACACATAATATCCACTTATATTGGGTGTATTTGTATTTGTCACAATTAATTATGAGATTTATTTATCCTTAATTTAAAGGTACCATCTTTACAGGGGATTTCATATCATTTTACATTTCTATTGAGACTTCATTATTGTCGTGCACCAATTCACTCTTATATGGTGTATATACTATCCTTTGGAATATTATATCATGAATTCCTTTATTCTCATGATATTATAAAGTTCTAATTAAATGTTATTCCTCAATTATTGTATTCAAGTGTCTCTCATTTTGTTAAAATCCCTTTAACTAAAATATCGTTTTAAATGTTTTAATGATTTATTCTTTTAAATATTTCTCGTTAATATCCATGTTTCAAAAATAGTTTAAAGGATTTATTTATATGGATATTAATGGTTTAAAATGTTAGAAGCTTCAAAGTGGTATGGAACACTTTGATTCAAAGATCTCTTTATTAAATGTTTTAAATGGTTTTGAAAATGGTTTTTAGAATGGATTCATTATTTCATAATCTTAAAATGTTATATGTGGGAATGTTATATTTCCTTTATGCTTAACTTATGTTCTATGATAATGTTATGGTTGTTGGGAATTTTTTATGAAGACTGGTGGTTCCGTGATAAACAATGGGCGGGTGAGCCTGATATAGCTTTCCAATGCATTGGGTAACGCGAATGAGTTAAATGTTAAGGTTTCTCCGAAGAGATTTAGGTAATATACTGTGATGGGTATTTAAAACGTAACCATGAGGGTTACTCCCTACGTGAGAATGTTATGAATGCCTCAGGTTTCCTTTATGACTTATGATTTATATTGAGTTATGCATAAATCTTATGATTTCATGAGGTATGTTAAATTGATTAAGTTTTATGAGAAAAGTATGATTTCATTGATTCTTATGTATACATGGAATGATGTTTTCTATCCATATTTTTATAACCCTTACTGAGATTTTTATGCTCATCCAAAGTTTTTGAAATGTTTTCACAGCACATAAATTTGGATAGGATCAAGGATGGGATCAAGGAAATGTCAGGCTGTCTAAAACAAGGAACTAGACATGACTCTTTTGTTCAATAGTTTTTATTTTGTGGAAAAGATGGAAGGTGTGTAGATGTGTCTACTTTGTAATCTTTGATATGTAATAGTTATGACCTAATTCTATAAAACTCTAAACCTGAAAATATCCTCAATGTGAATTATTCAATGTAATTCAATATTAAGTAATGTTATAAGGTTTGGGCCTTATAGTTGGTATCAGAGGTCAGTTTAGATAACTTTAGAGGTTAGGGTTTTCTCTAAGAAAAAGTGACATTACCATAATGGTTAGGATTTCAGAAAGAGTCCTAGTTTCAGATAAAGTGAATAAGTAAGTATATCTTAGTGTTTATCTTCCTCATTTGTACATGAGGGTTTTGTTGATATACTCACACTGACATTCTGTTTTTAGTAAATGGGTGGATCTAGCAGGCACCAAAGTGACAATGGGTTTGAATATTTTATCGTTTTTTGGGGAATGTTATAAGAATTATATAGTTTTGGAAAAAGGACAACATGCAGACCATGTGACAACCCATCGCATCGGACAAAGCTGTGGGAATCAAACCCATAACCAAATTGTGACTGGTATTTAATGCCCACCACTGGACTAAGTGAAGTCACTAGTTAGTTTGACTAATTATTTTTAGTTAGATGATTTTAGGAATCAAGAGTAAGTTTATTTTTGGTTATCTATGGAAATGATTAACCTATCATGGAGGATATGTTATTAGGTTAATAACTTTTCAATATGAGACTTTAAGATAAACTAATGTTATTGGGAGATAAATGTTAATTTTTACCTTGGAAGACTATGTGATTAAATCCTTCAAATATTTGGGTTTCAATCTTAGTTTGGTTTACATTGAATAATTTTATGGAAAATTTTTTTATTGAATGATCTTTTTTGATCATTGGGTATTGTTTTAGAAATTTTGGAGATTAGGAATAGATTATTTTTTAAAGGATTATCCTTTTCGGGTATTATCTGATCTTATACTATCCTTTTTTTTAAGTTTTGGTTAAGGGCTAAAGACATGGGAAGTATATAGTTCTCTTTTGTGGATTAAGTGATTCTCTAGAAGTTGATTATAGCACTCTTAATGTAAAAAAATCATCCTAAATACTCATCTTTTGGAGAAAATATGAGTTCCTGTAAGAAATCTAGTAAAAGTTGAAAGTCAACATGTCAAATAAGTATGTTTCCTTATGTTTTAGTTAAGATCAAAAATAAATTCCTCAATGAAAATTATCTTAAAAAAATGATTTCCGTTAACTTTTCCTACTGGGGAATCCAATACCGTTTAACCCATCACAAGTTTCTGATTTTCTTATTGTTATCTTTCTCCTAGACATGATTACTATCACTCTCCATCAGAACATGACCCTTTTTTTCCTCCATATCTATATTTTCATACTTGGAATCCTAGTATGGCTTAACTCGGGTGACCTTTGTACTTCTCTCACATTCTTTTTAAGTGATAGTTTTACTGACTCTTGTTCCGATGTGGGACATTCAATGGAGTTTCCAAGCCCAATTTTGAAATTGCGAGGATGCAATTCCCAAAAGGGGGGAAGGATGTAACATCCAAGGTAAATAAATAATATTACAGTATAATTTTTATCAATATTTGTTAATAAAATGTTAATATTACTTTAAATGGAACACTATGCTCGATGGCGTACCCAATACGCGACAATGAGTTCCTTTGAAATCTTACGTTGCACTCTAATAATAATATAATATTATTTTAAATGGTAGTTAACTCCTAGACATTGTAATGGTGGGAAAGAACGGAACTAACTAGAGAATTATTATATATGTTTTTCAAATATTTTTACTTTTATCCAATAAATGTTAGAGGCGTAAAATGCAAATGAATCCAATTTTAAGCATAAATCTTCTCATATTATTTAAAAGGTTGATTAACCGCATTTTGATGGAGAACCCTTTTTAAATATAATTTTTACAATTTTATATGTTGTATTTGATAAAATAAAATCCTTCTTTAATATCTGGACATCAAAATTTACTTTGTGTAATTTTTTGTTATTTTTCCGATAAAGATCATTTTTAAGTGAAAATGTTGCATTTTAGTTCAAAACTTCCTTTTAAACTGATTTATTTATATGGATAGATTATATTTTAAAATTAGATTAAAGTGTATTTAGAATATATTTTTACCATTTAATCCAATGCTGGTTATTGGAATTAATTTCACATTGAAATTTGACTTAAACTAGCGTTAATCATTTAATAGATATTGTTTTTTAAAAACACACTATTTGTTTTGACAGTGGGAATTAATTATTAAATTAATTAATGCAACATATATGTTTTGAATTTTTTAAAATAGACATCATTTTTTAATTTGGAGTATCAAATATAGCTTAGGGTAAATTTTTGGTATTTTTCTGAAAAACATCAATTTTTGATGAATAGTGAAACCACTATGTGGTAGTTAAAGAAGCTGATTTTTTGTTTAAATGAAACTTTAAAACTTCTGTGATTTGATTTTCAAAAATCAAACACACATGGTTGTCATTAGGAAGTAAAATGTGGTTCAATGAGATTAAAATATTTTTTTGGTGAATACTAACTTTTAAGTTTTATTAATCAGGATTAAAGGTAATTAGTGTGATTTAAGGTAAAAATGATATTATAATGAAATGAAAATATCTTGACACTTGTCCTAAAACTATTGGATGAGTCATGGTCGACCATGAAAACCCATGGGTCGATTTTTGGGACCCCATGGAGCCACTTGGGTAAGATAATGACATTAATGCCTTTTATTTAAAGTAAAATTAAAAATGACACAAACATGTATTGTTTTACTAAAACAATTTTTACATGGGGTTATAAAAATCAGATTTTTGTCTATAAATAGTCATTGGAAAGATAAATTTATTTCCTACATCATAGTTTTTTTATAATTTTTAGACATTAAATAAGTTAAATTATTTATGACATAATGATGATTCAGCGATTACCACATTATTTAACGATTTAAATAAAATGAAAAGATAATGTAAAATAAAAGATCTACACATGTAAAAAACCTATTGGATGGGTGGATTTAGAAACCTTATCACCTTATCCTCTAAATATATCAATTTGGGACCTTTAAAATCTGAAACCCATTTGAAAATAATGTGACTGTTTTTGACATTCCAAGAGTGCCCCTCCTCTCCTCTTATAAAAGGCCCCACCTCTACCTCCTTACCCACACCTCTAAAGACTTTGTCTCGGAAAAACCCTGCCCATTTAATCTCTCCACATCCATATATTCATCATTGAAGCCTCATCTTTGTGCATAATCCTTTCCAAGGAAGCCTTTGTGCTAAAATCAAAAAGAGTTACCCGATTTAAAGGTAATGTCTTCCCTTGTGTTCTTTTGTTTTATTTTTCTTCTGCAACCCTAAAAACTCTTATTATTCATTTATATTGTAACAACACCAATATCTTAAATAAACTAGGATGTTGTTATGGGAAGTATTAGTGCTACACTTACACACATTTTCATCTAATGGTTAAAGAACAAAATGTTTCTATGGATGGTGAATTTCTGCCTCACAAAACGATGATTGTTCAATCTTCTCTTAACACCTTTCATGGTGGCCATTATGATGTAAATATATTTTATATATGATATATAAGGTATTTATGTTTTCTATATGCTTCTGAATTTTATATTTAAAACATTCTTTTATGCTTTTCATGTTGTGCAAATGCGATAATTGCATATGAGGAACTGTGGACTACCGCCCCCTCAAGTGATGTAACTCGTTCATGCAATACATGGAATGTATAAATAATGAAATAAATGAACTTATGTTACCTATATAAGATATATATTATACTGGAATTATAATATATATATATATATATATATATATATCTCAATTATTTTTAATTCCATTAATATGTCAAATAAATGAAAGTAGCATTCATGCGTACGTACGGCCTACCGTCTCCATGAACGGTTCATTTCATTTCTTTTTATCTAAAAATGTTATGGAATAGTACAATATGAATATTAACTTCATATATAAGATATTTAAATCATTAATACTATTTTGGATATTATTCACTTATAACTACATGGCCAATCATTTTCAAACAAGTTCGTTTTTGACACATGTACCAAACATCGACAAAAACGACTGATATGAACTCACATTATTAACCAATTATTATAAAATTATAATATGTGATATCAAATGAATAATAATCTTTAAAGTAGGAACTTAAGAAATTATAAATTGACCAATGTTTATTATTCAGGAATATAAATAAACAAACAAGACAAGTCGGACTTGAGGTAAGGGATCTGACCTCTCGCTTTCTTTTCAAGTACCATCTTTTATGTCCATCCATTTATGCTCCATGCTCTTATGTTGGAGTATGTTATTTTATATTAGCCATAAATTAATATTTATTTTTATATGAGGAGATACCCCCTCTTACTCTCATCAATTATTTTTTTTATAATTTTTAAGTGGCGCCGTTAGGCTTCCGAATTTTCATAATGGAACCTACTCCTCTCTTTCTTTTTAAGTTCACTCTTTTATGTCATTACTTTTAAGCACATCTTTCTTATGATTGGGATGTTATTTTATATTAAACTTACTTTAATTTTTATTTTAATATTATGAGAGACCCTATTTTCTCTCATCAATACATTTTGGATGTTTTGATTGGCGTCATTAGGCTGCCGAATTTTTATAAGAGATCCAACCTCTCTCTTTCTTTTTATGTACTCTCCTTTATGTCACTTCTTTTAAGCTCCTCTTTGTAATGTTGGGGGATGTTTTTTTATATTATTCTTTCTGTAAATTTTATGTTAATATGATGAGAGACCCTATTTTATCTCATCAATCCATTTTTATATGTTTTAGGTGGCGCTGTTAGGCTGCCGAGTTTTCGTAAGGGATTTTTCATCTCACTTTTATTCCTGTGAGATTTATGCTAAATTTTCCACCGTTTCCTTTGAGTGGTATATGTACTTCCAATTATTCTACTATTTTTGTAATATAATTTCGTTTATGAGTATTTACATCAATGTTGTATTGCCCCTCTTTCATGGGGTGTATGTTTCGAAAGATACGAAAGTCAGTAAGGGAACATTTCAACCTCCTCTTTTAAAAAGACTTATATTGTTGGGAATTTTAATTTACATATTGTAATGTTGGGATATGTTATTCTATTTCCTTATTGATTTAAATTGTATGTTCAAGTGATGAGATACCCTTTTTATCTCTCATCAACTCATTTTCTGAATTTTAAAGAGATGTTGTTAGGATGTCGAATTTTACCAAGGGAACTTCTTAACCCAATTTCGATTTATTTTGGTTCAACATGTAGTTATTGAATATTTCATCCTTTGAATATGTGCGAATGACCTTTGATTTTTTTACACATAATATCCAATTATATTGGATGTATTTATATTTGTCACAATTAATTATGAGATTTATTTATCCTTAATTTAAGGGTACCTTCTTTACAGGGGATTTCATCTCATTTTACATTTCTATTGAGACTTCATTATTATTGTGCACCAATTCACTCTTATATGGTGTATATACTGTCCTTTGGAATATTATATTATGAATGACTTTATTCTCATGATATTATAAAGTTCTAATTAAATGTTATGCCTCAATTATTGTATTCAAGTGTCTCTCATTTTGTTAAAAACACTTTATCTAAAATATCATTTTAAATGTATTAATGATTTATTCTTATAAATATTTCTCGTTAATATCCATGTTTTAAAAATGGTTTAAATGATTTATTTATATGGATATTAGTGGTTTAAAATGTTAAAAGCTTCAAAGTGGTATGTGACACTTTGATTCAAAGATATCTTTATTAAATGTTTTAAATGGTTTTGAAAATGGTTTTTAGAATGGATTAATTATTTCATTATCTTAAAATGTTATATGTGGGCATGTTATATTTACTTTATGCTTAAATTATGTTCTATGATTATGTTATGGTTGTTGGGAATTGTTTATGAAGGTGGGTGGTTCCGTGATAAACAATGGGCGGGTGAGCCTGATATAGCTCTCCAATGCATTGGGTAATGCGAAGGAGTTAAACGTTAAGGTTTCTCCTAAGAGATTTAGGGAATATAATATGATGGGTATTTCAAACATAACCATGAGGGTTACTCCCTACGTAAGAATGTTATGAATGCCTCAGGTTTCCTTTATGACTTATGATTTCTATTGAGTTATTCATAAATCTTATGATTTCATGAGTTATGTTAAATTGATTATGTTTTATGAGAAAAGTATGATTTCATTGATTCTTATGTATACATGGAATGATGTTTTCTATCCATAATGTTATAACCCTTACTGATATTTTTATGCTCATCCCACTTTTTTGAAATGTTTTCACAGGACATAAATTTCGTTAGGGTCAAGGATGGGATCAAGGAAATGTCAGGATGTCTAAAACAAGGAACTAGACATGAATCTTTTGTTCAATAGTTTTTATTTTGTGGAAAAGATGGAAGCTGTGTAGATGTGTCTACTTTGTAATCTTTGAGATGTAATAGTTATGACCTAATTATCTAAAACTCTAAACCTGAAACGATCCTCAATGTGAATTATTCAATGTAATTCAATATTAAGTAATGTTATAAGGTCTGGGCCTTATAGTTGGTATCAGAGGTCAGTTTAGATAACTTTAGAGGTTTGGGTATTCTCTAAGCATAAGTGACATTACCATAATGGTTAGGATTTCAGAAAGAGTCCTAGTTTTAGATAAAGTGATTAAGTAAGTATATCTTAGTGTTTATCTTCATCATTTTTACATGAGGGTTTTGTTGATATACTCACATGGACATTTATATTTTTATTAAATGGGTGGATCTAGCATGCACCGAAGTGACAATGGGTTTGAAGGAAACTGTGGTGGTTCTGTGATTAAGAGACTGGATGAAATGGGGGATTCAATGAGGAATCTCATGGTTGTTCTAAACCAACTATCAAGGAGTCATGATCAACCACTTGAAACTTGGTGAGTTCTCAAATGCATCATGTATGAGATGACCAACTCGATGTGGAAGTTCAGGTAATAATTATAATGGTAACCATTAGGGTTTATATGATCCTTACTTTTGAGGTAATTATGGGTTACTATATTTTATGATGGAATATGAACAACATGAGATAAGCATGAGGTGAAATTATGTTATGGTTATTTTTGAATATTTTATCGTTTTTTGGGGAATGTTATAAGAATTATATAGTTTTGGCAAAAGGACAACATGCAGACCATGTGACAACCCGTCACATCGGACAAAGCTGTGGGAATCAAACCCACAACCAAATTGCTACTGGTATTTAACGCCCACCACTGGACTACGTGAAGTCCCTAGTTAGTTTGACTAATTCTTTTTAGTTATAGGATTTCATGAATCAAGAGTAAGTTTATTGTGGGTTATCTATGGAAATGATTAACCTATCATGGAGGATACGTGATTAGGTTAATTACTTTTCAATATGAGACTTTATGATAAACTAATGTTATTTGGAGATAAATGTTAATTTTTTCATTGGAAGACTATGTGATTAAATCCTTCAAATATTTGGGTTTCAATCTTAGTTTGGTTTACATTGAATAATTTTATGGAAAAATTGTTTATTGAATGGTCTTTGTTGATCTTTGGGTATTGTTTGACAAATTTTGGAGATTAGGAATAGATTATTTTGTAAAGGTTTATCCTTTTCGGGTATTATCTGATCTCATAATAACCTTTTTTGTTTTAGTTTTGGTTATGGTCTAAAGAAATGGGAAGTATATAGATCTCTTTTGTGGATTAGGTGATTCTCTAGAAGTTGATTATAGCTCTCTTAATGTAAAAATGTCATCCTAAATACTCATCTTTTGGAGAAAATATGAGTTCGTGTAAGAAATCTAGTAAAATTTGGAAGTTAACATGCCAAATAAGTATGCTTCCTTATGTTTTAGTTAAGCTCAAAAATAAATTCCTCAATGAAAAGTAACTTAAAAAAATGATTTCTGTTACCTTTTCCTACCGGGGAATCTAATACTGTTTAACCCATCACAAGTTTGTGATTTTCTTATGGTTAACTTTCTCCTAGACATGTTTACTATCACTCTCCATCAAAACATGACCCTTTGTTTTTTCCTCCATATCCATATTTTCATACTTGGAATCCTAGTATGGGTTAACTCGGGTGACCTTTGTACTTCTCTCCCATTCTTTTTAAGTGACAGTTTTACTGACTCTTGTTCCGATGTGGGACATTCAATGGAGTTTCCAAGCCCAATTTTGAAATTGTGAGGATTCAATTCCCAAAATGGGGGAAGTATGTAACATAAAAGGTAAATAAATAATATTACAGTATAATTTTTATCAATATTTGTTAATAAAATGTTAATATTACTTTAAATGGAACACTATTCTCGATGGCGTACCCAATACGTGACAATGAGTTCCTTTGAAATCTTACGTTGCACTCTAATAATAATATAATATTATTTTAAATGGTAGTTAACTCCTAGACATTGTAATGGTGGGAAAGAACGTAACTAACTAGAAAATTAATATATATGTTTTTCAAATATTTTTACTTTTATCCAATAAATGTTAGAGGCATAAAATGAAAATGAATCCAATTTTAAGCATAAATCTTCTAATATTATTTAAAAGGTCGATTAACCGCCTTTTGATGGAGAACCCTTTTTAAATATAATTTTGACAATTTAATATGTTGTATTTGATAAAATAAAATCCTTATTTAGAATCTGGACATCAAAATTTACTTTGTGTAAATTTTTGTTATTTTTCCGATAAAGATCATTTTTAAGTGAAAATGTTGCATTTTATTTCAAAACTTCCTTTTAAACTGATTTATTTATATGGATAGATTATATTTTTAATTTATATTAAAGTGTATTTAGAATATATTTTTACCATTTAATCCAATGGGGGTTATTGGAATTAATTTCACATTGAAATTGGACTTAAACTAGTGTTAATCTTTTAATATATATTGTTTCTTAAAAACACACTATTTGTTTTGACAGTGGGAATTAATTATTAAATTAATTAATCCAACTTATATGTTTTGAATTTTTTAAAATAGAAATCATTTTTGAATTCGGAGTATCAAATATAGCTTAGGGAGAATTTTTGGTATTTTTCTGAAAAACTTCAATTTTTGATGAATAGTGAAACCACTAAGTGGTAGTTAAAGAAGCTGATTTTTTGTTTAAATGAAACTTTACAACTTCTGTGATTTGATTTTCAAAAATCCAACATACATGGTTGTCATTAGGAAGTAAAATGTGGTTCAATGAGTGTAAAATAATTTTTGGTGAATACTAACTTTTATGTTTTATTAATCGCGATTAAAGGTAATTAGTGTGATTTAAAGTAAAAATGATATTATAATGAAATGAAAATATCACGACACTTGTCCTAACACTATTTTATGAGTCATGGTCGACCCATACAACCCATGGGTCGATTTGTGGGACACCATGGAGACACTTGGTTAAGATAATGACATTAATTCCTTTTATTTAAAGTAAAAGTAAAAATGACACAAACATGTATAGTTTTACTAAAACAATTTTTACATGGGGTAATACAAGTCAGACTATTGACTATAAATAGTCATTGGAAAGATAAATTTATTTCCTACATCATAGTTATTTTTATAATTTTTAGACATTAAATAAGTTAAATTATTTATGACATAATGATGATGTAGCGATTACCTCATTATTTAACAATTTGTATAAAATGAAAAGATAATGTAAAATATAAGACCTACACATGTCAAAAACCTTTTGGATGGGTGGATTTAGAAACCTTATCACCTTATCCTCGAAAAATATCAATGTGGGACCTTTAAAATCTAAAACTCATTTGAAAATAATGTAACTTTTTTTTGACTATCCAAGAGTGCCCCTCCTCTCCTCTTATAAAAGGCCCCCACCTCTACCTACTTTCCCACACCTATCAAGACGTTGGCACGGCCAACCCCTGCCCATTTCATCTCTCCACATCCCTCTATTCATCATTTAAGCCTCACCTTTGGGGATAATCCTTTCCAAGAAAGCCTTTGAGCTCAAATCAAAAAAAGTTACAAGATTTAAAGGTAATGTCTTCCCTTGTCCCTATATTCATCATTTAAGCCTCACCTTTGGGGATAATCCTTTCCAATAAATCCTTTGAGATCAAATCAAAAAAAGTTACAATATTTAAAGGTAATGTCTTCCCTTGTGTTCTTTTGTTTTATTTTGCTTCTCCAACCCTCTAAACTCTTAATATTCCATTATTTTGTAACAATACATGTATCTTAAATATACTAGGATGTTGTTATGTGATGGATTCTAGCTACACATACACACACCTTCATGCAATGGTTAAAGAACATACTGTTTCTGTGGATGGAGAATTTCTGCCTCACGAAACGATGATTGTTCAATCTTATCTTAACACCTTTCATAGTGGCCATTATGATGTAGCTATATTTTATATATGATATATATGGTATTTATATTTTATATATTCTTCTGAATTTTATATTTAAAACATTCCTTTATTCTTTTCATGTTGTGCAAATGCGTTAATTTCATACGAGGATGTGTGGACTACCGCCCCCTCAAGTGATGTGACTCGTTCATGCAATACATGGAATGTATAAATAATGAAATTAATAAAATTATGTGACCTATATAAAATATACATTATACTGGAATTATAATATATATATATCACAATTATTTTTAATTCCATTAATATGTCAAAGAAATGAAACTAGCGTTCATGCATACGTACGGCCTACCGTCTCCATGAACGGTGCATTTCATTTATTTTTATCTCCAAATGTTATTGAATGGTATAAAATGAATATTTACGGGATATATAAGATATTTAAATCATTAATACTTTTCTGAAGATTATTTACTTATAACTACATGGACAATCATTTTCAAACAAGTTCATTTTTGACTCATGTACCAAACATCGACAAAAACGTCTGATATGAACTCACATTATTAACCAATTATTATAACACTATAATATTTGATATGAAATGAATACTAATATTTAAAGGAAGACCATAAGAAATTATAAATTGACCAAAGTTTATTATTTAGGAATGTAAATAAACGAACAAGACAATTCAGACTTGAGGTAAGGAATCCGACCTCTCGCTTTCTTTTCAAGTGCCCTCTTTTATGTCATTTCATTTATGCTCCATGTTATTTTGTTGAAGGATGTTCTATTATATTAACCATACTGTAATTTGTATTTTTATATGATGATATACACCCTCTTACACTCATCAATTATTTTTTTAGAATTTTTATGTGGTGCCATTAGGCTTTCGATTTTTCGCAAGGGAACCTACCCCTCTCTTTCTTTTTAAGTACACTCTTTTATGTCATTCCTTTTAATCTCATCTTTATTATGATTTGGATGTTATTTTATATTAAACATACTGTACTTTTTATGTTAATATGATGAGAGATCCTATTTTCTCTCATCAATACATTTTTGAATGTTTTGATTGGCGCCGCTAGGCTGCTGAATTTTCGTAAGAGATCCAACCTCTCTCTTTCTTTTTAAGTACTCTCCTTTATGTCACTTCTTTTAAGCTCCTATTTGTTATGTTGGGGGATGTTATTTTATATTCCTCTTTCTGTACATTTTATGTTAATATGATGAGAGACCCTATTTTATCTCATCAATCCATTTTTTGATGTTTTAAGTGGCATTGTTCGGCTGCCAAGTTTTGGTACGGGATTTTTCATCTCACTTTTATTCGCGTGATATTTGTGCTACATTTTCCACCATTTCCTCTGATTGGTATATGTACTTCCCATTATTCTACTCTTTTTGTAATATAAATTCGTTTATGAGTATTTACATCAATGTTATATTTTCCTTCTTTCATGGGGTGCATGTTTCGAAAGATACCCAAGTCGGTAATGGGACTTTTCACCCTCCTCTTTTTAAAAGACTTATTTTGTTGGGTCTTTTAATTTACATATTATAATGTATGGATAAGTTATTCTATATCCTTATTGATGTAAATTTTATGTCCAAGATATTAGATACCCTTTTTATCTCTCATCAACTCATTTTCTGAATTTTAAAGTGACGCCGTTAGGCTGTAGAATTTTACCAAGGGAACTTCTTAACCCAAATTAGATTTCTTTAGGTTCAAGATGTAGTTATTGAATATGTCATCCTTTGAATATGTGTTAATGACCTTTGATTGTTTTACAATTAATATCCACTTATATTGGGTGTATTTATATTTGTCACAAATAATTATGAGATTGGTTTATCCTTAATTGAAGGGTACCTTCTTTACAGGGGATTTCATCTCATTTTACATTTCTATTGAGACATCATTATTGTTATGCACCAATTCACTCTTATATGGTGTATATAATGTCCTTTGTAATATTATATCATGAATTCCTTTATTCTCATGATATTATAAAGTTCTGATTAATTGTTATTCTTCAATTATTACATTCAATTGTCTCTCATTTTGTTAAAAAGCCTTTAACTAAAATATCGTTTTAAATATTTTAATTATTTATTCTTATAAATATTTATCGTCAATATCCATGTTTTCAAAATGGTTTTGAGGATTTTTTTTATATGGATATTAATGGTTTAAAATGATAAAAGCTTCAAAGTGGTATGGGACACTTTGATTCAAAGATCTTTTTATTAAATATTTTAAATTGTTTTGAAAATGGTTATTAGAATGGATTCATTATTTGAATATCTTAAAATGTTATATGTGGGAATGTTATATTTACTTTATGTATAAGTTATGTGCTATGATTATGTTATGGTTCATGGGCATTGTTTATGAAGAAGGGTGGTTCCATGATAAACTAAGGGTGGGTGAACCCGATATAGCTCTCCAATGCATTGGGTAACGCGAAGTAGTTAAACGTTAATGTTTCTCCTAAGAGATTTTGGGAATATACTGTGATGGGTATTCCAAAAGTATCCATGAGGGTTACTCCCTACGTAAGAATGTTATGAATGCCTCAAGTTACCTTTATTACTTATGATTTCTATTGAGTTATGCATAAATATTATGATTTCATGAGGTATGTTAAATTTCTTATGTTTTATGAGAAAAGTATGATTTCATTGATTCTTATGTATACAAGGACTGATGTTTTCTATCCATACTATTATAACCCTTACTGAGGGTTTTATGCTAATCCCAAGTTTTTGAAATGTTTTCACCGGACATAAAGTTTTATAGCTTCAAGGATGGAATCAAGGAAATGTCAGGCTGTCTAAAACAAGGAACTAAACATGTCTCTTTTGTTCAAGAGTTTTTATTTTTTGGAAAAGATGGAAGCTGTGTAGATGTGTCTACTTTGTAATCTTTGAGATGTAATAGTTTTGACCTAATTCTCTAAAACTCTAAACCTGAAAAGATCCTCAATGTGAATTATTCAATGTAATTCAATGTTAAGTAATGTTATAATGTCGGGGCCTTATATTAACTACAGATCATTATCATAATATTTTATAACTACCTAGGGTAAATTTATCTATTTTTATTGTTTCTGTTCATTTTAATAAATTTTTAAATTAAGAACTTATTTCATCAATATAATATCATCAAACAACTGATTAATGTATTTTTAAATCATAAAAGTTGATGAATAATTATAAATAAATGTTTTAATTTTTCATGATAATTTGTTTTTGTTTTCTCGATTTTTACAATATTGCATGATTTGATGAATTTTTTATCCTATATATTTTCTTAAGTAATTATAACCACAATACACATAAAATAAAAACGATTACTGTTATTATAAATATTATATTAATTATAAATAATTTTTTATGATTTCATGATAATCAAATAAAAATTTTCTACTTTATACTGGGCAACTTTCTTTTAACCACTTTTTAATCTTTTTTTTAATTATTTTATCACCACACATAAGAATAGACTATAATATATTCCATAATTTCATAGACTAATAATATATCATTATCGTAATAATTAAATACAATATTAGTTCATATAATCAGTTTCAAGCAAATGAATATTTAATAATTTATACTCAATCATAAAATATATTTTTTAATGTATAACAACATCGCTTGTTGAGTAATCATTCTATTCATTCCTTAATATAAAAAATTATTTATTGATGGAGAGATTTTTATATTACACTAATCAAAATTTATTTACTTAATTTGGGTGGTATCACTCTCTGTTCAATCACTATTTAATATGAATAATTTTTTAATATATACTACACACCAAATTATATTGAAATCAAGATTATAATTACATTTCAAAAACAAATTGACAATTATTGTTCTTAATTTTCTTTTGATACAATATAATTTGATCATTTTGTGTTTTTAATTTACATTTAAAAAATTTATTAAAATGCAAGTTTGACATCTTACTAGTAAATGTTTTAATTGTTTAAACAAATTATTACAAAAAAAATTAAAGTTTTCTAATCCTAAAAAAATTTAGTGTAAATTTAATATTTCCATCATTCCTAACAGTTTTAAATTATTAATTTATGTTATTAATATTTATAATGAAATTCAATTTATTTTTTTGATTATGATAGAAAATATTTTTTAATCTCTAATTACTCTAAAAATAATAATTTTTTATTTATATTGTGTAGTGACTATACCCACTATATTAAAGGGAACATTAATAAATAAATAACCATTCTGCAAAAACATCCATAACTATTAGATTACACATAAAAAAATGAATAGAATAAGTGATAATAAATAAAAATATGACATAAAGGAACTCAATACTACCACCCAACATGATACTCATATTTTAAAAATACAATAGATGAAAAAAAATACAGAGGAGGTCGTGCTAATTTACTAACTCATACATCCGGCAGATCACCAAATCACTAATGAACTATCTTCCTTAATGAACTAGTATGGGGATTTAGCACAACCTCTAAAACCAACTATGAAAGGGACATATTGGGTGTCCCAATGAAATAATTTACCTATTAGGTTGTGAGTACATAACATAGTAGGGCACTGTCAACATGATCTTGTATTATACTAGAATTGTAATTTTACATGCAAGTGACATGATGAAAATAATTTAATAAACTAATTAACCAAATAAATAAAAAATACAAAGATTATTACCTAGTTTGGCCTAATATTGGAATGTATATTATCATGTCATGGGAACCATGGTAACCACCACATCAAAACTACCATAAGGGTGTGTATATAAGACTCTGATGATGCCTAATAACCACATCCCGCACTCAATGAAATGGACAGGGTTTCACCTAAATACCATGCCCACCACTAGATTACCTCTAGGAATGAGAATCTCATATATGAAACCTTATTTCAAATACCATGGATCACACAACCATGTTTCCATCACAATGAATTATGGAACATATGGCATCAAAAAGCATCTATAATCCTCTATAAAGAAAGATGAACACCATGGTAATACATGGGTGTTATCACTCATAGTATTTTCGATGATTTCTAATAGGGGAGGTCACCAGAAATCCAATAAGTCATGGAATTTAAAATCCATTGTTGACCCCATAAATCAGATAGAATTACCTCTGATAAAATGTAGCCACTCACCTGACCATCATTGTCTCTCAAATTACCACTTGATCCATTAATAGTGCATCAACATGATCCTTTGGATTATCCTACGAATTAATTGAGGGGATTTAAATATATCCCATGAGATTTCAAACATCTACGGTTGTGGGTATTCCATAACACCCCAAGATTTTATGGTATGTCTCTTTTAAATTTAATGTGTTTGATATCTTATGCTTTAAGAAACACGAAGTTAAAAACCACAATTTAAAATTTAATATTTACATAACCATTATAATAGTAATGTGTCTATTAGAAATAAAATGTCACATATTATAAGAATAACCACATCAATGAAAGTATAATAATTTTTTTTTGTAAATTATAAATGAAAATATGACATTTTTATATCATGGAAAGAGTTTATAAATCTTATAAAAATTATAAATTATGTGTTCATATTTCTATGGAAGGTAAAAGTTTATTTAAAATTATAAAAAAATAATGTTATTTAAAGTATATATATTTTTACGGAATTATATTATTCAATTAATATATTATTATATTATTATCATAATTTAAATTTATGAGATAATAAATAAATTTTCAAAGTGTTATTAAATAGGATATAATATGAAAATTAGTATTTTTTAATAAATTATATATATAATTAAAAATTAAGTTTTTCATAGTTATAAAAATAATTTCATAAAATTGAGTTCATTTTTTAGATCTATACATAAAAAATGGTGACATTTAATTTTTGTATTTTTTCTAAATTTTTTGTTTTTTATGAATAGTGAGATATGGTAAATTATGATTTTTATAATTATGTGTTAAAACATGAATTATTTAGTCATTTCTAGTACAATATCTCATTAATTCAACAATAAATTTTATACTTACTATATTTTTTTCTTGAATCTATAATATTGATTATCTTTACCCAAAAAAATAGACTAATGAATAAAATAGTAAGAAAACACCCCTCTCCTCCACTATAATTACCACAACTCACAATCTGTTCTCCTAAAACCATATAATACTATATGATTGTCTAAATTTTTCTTAAATTCCTTCCTATGAATCTAAAACACATCCAATAATTTCTAGTCTTATCCAAATAACATATCCTCATGGGTTATGGAGGTTCCCATGGAGGCGATATGCAAGAGGAAAAATCCTCTTTCTCTTTAAATTTCTTTTCTATTCATATCTTCTCTTCACCGATCCCTATCCAAATTATCCTAGAAAGTAATTTATCATAAGTATACCAGATTTTTTTATTCTAATTTAATTCTAATATCAAATATCCTCTTTAACTTTCATTATAGAAATTAAAAAACCATCTTTGATGTGTCAATTCACTGTGTTTGGGGATGAAAAGTATTAATATTATATTACCGACATTAAGGATTGTTATAAAAAAATATAATGTAGAAATAATATTTTAATATATATATATATATATATTATACATTATAAAATTTCATCTGTCAAATACATAAACATTTAATTATGAAATGACACAATTTCAAGATAGTTGTAAAAATTGGAAAAATAAATCAAGACGTTTTATCAATATTTTATCTAATGAATTATCCTCATTCCATATAGAAAATAATTTATGATATAATAATGATTATGTGTGTTCATTAAATATAAATTATATCTCATTCAGAGATGTTATTCTCATTTGATAATAATTCCACATTTATACTAATGGTAACTGATCCTAAAACCATGTAATAATTACTTATAGAACAATAGAATGGAGTCTTATAACTCATCGTAATGGACATACATAATCTTAATAAAAATATAATAAATCAAATATATATTTAATAGGTTAGGTATTATTTATTTAATGAATCTAATTTGATTATCTAGGACATTGAGTAGATGTGAAAAACAATTTCATTGATAAGGTCTGGGTTTTCTCATTTCTATATAATTTCCCTATGATAAGAATTATTCACCAATTATTTATTGTGTATGGTATACTTATTCATCCCAAACATATATCATATAATTAATCCCTTTATCATCATAGAACTGAATTTTTCATTTGATGATTATTAATTTTATGGGGAATATGGTTTTACTTATTAAAATGTTGTAAGGGAATTCCTAACTCAATTTACATTCATTGCGATAAACATGTACTCCACTGATTATGTCATTCTATGATTATGTTTGAAATAAATATTTTTTAAATTCTGTTGTATTTACACATTTTATGAGAATATATAGCTAATACACAAAATATATTCCTTTAGATAAAACTCACACTTTCTATTAAAAATGCTATTTTAACTGTATCATTTTAAATCATTAAATAGAATTCTTTTTTATCTTTTGTATCATGAGATTATTATCCATATTTCATAATTCCTTAATGTCTTAGGCAATATATAGGAATGTATTCTGTTATTTTCTTAATGAATAGATTATTTGATACATGTGTAACATTTTAAAAAAATGGTCTCAATGTAAAATGGTATTTTTATCATGAATTTATCCATGATTTTATTTGAGTATTTTAATATAAGTAAACATCCTTTGATGTATTTTATCAATAATTGATGTTGATCTCTTTTGATACCATTTACCAAACATTATTAAATTCTTTATGATTAGTTTCCCACTGAATGTTATTTTTTTATATCATTCATCACATTACACTAGATGGTTTATGATTATGATTATCTATTGGAGGAAAGTTATCTCATAATAGAGTCTCTATATTAATGAATATTTTAATTCTATTTCAACCCTTTATTATTTTTAATTCATTGGATCTTGTATGTGATTTTTAGAGATCCCTTTTTCTACTCGATTCATAAATATGTCTTAGGGGAAAACTAGTTCGGGTATTAGTTGATGTCTAGTATTGTGATGTATTTTGTCTTGGGAGGAGCCTTGATGATATTTTTATGATTTCCCACATTATAGATTCTATTATTATGGATAAGTTATTGATTATCCATATGATTATTGGAGCAGTATTATATTTTTTGTTGATATTCTTTCTCAAATAATTTTATTATATGGTATTATTTTATTATCTCTTATTCATTCTATATTATGCCAAAGAATATTTTTTTTATTATTTGTGTTTTTAGTTATTCACCATTCCTTTTTTATTATTATTATTTATGATAAATTTAACTACATTCTTACTCTTTCTAAGCATCTGAGTCCCATATTTTTTATTTTTTATTTTTCCCCAGGATTCCTAGATATATAATATCTTTGACATGTGAGGATAATCTTGGAGAAATGTGGTTTTCAAATGGAGTTACAATTTTGTATTCCATTTGGTGTTGTAATTTAATATATATGTTTATATATAGTTATCCAATGTTATAAAATCATTCGGCCCTTTTGGATAAAGTTTATTGTACACAGTATTAATGTAATAATGTAAGGCACCATATCGAGCTACAAGAGTTCTGTTATTTACAATTTTTATCAGATCATGATTATTATAATCCATGGAAACCATATATAAGAAAATAATAGATTATGGAAATATAAACCTATAATAGACATGGTTAAAATTTCCAAGGATACTAAGACAATAATTTTTATATTAGTTAACCCTAATTTTTAATGTGATTCTCTTGTTTTAAATTTTTTTAATCTTATCTATTGTATTCCAATATTTAGAAATGGGACATATTAGATGGAATGGTAACTATACCAATGTACGCATTTCATGTAGGGATGTCCCTCCTCTATAAGATAATGATTTTTCCCTAGATTTGTAATTGGAGCTAAACAGATTTTAACTATACATGAAAAATGACTATATTAATGAGAAACTAACATGTATACAAAGAGCTTCCTATTATATAAAATGATGTTACAATGTTAGATAGATTCATGAGTTAGAAACCTCCACCATTCAGTTTGACAACAAAACCATTTGTAGTTAAATAATGTATAATTTCCTTAGAAAAAATATTTCTCTCTTTGGGATATAAGAAAAGGGAGATGATTATCATTTCAAATTGTCATATCTTAGTTGATGCAGATCAATGGCGGCACTAAAATCAAAAGAAATAGGTTGTGGATAAAATTGAATATATGGAATTGATATATTTTAATGAAATTTCCTTGTAAAAATATTTCCCTCAACGAGCATATATGGAGAAACAATTCATGATTTTAATATAAAAAGTGGATGAAAATGATGCTATGTATGAAGTCAATACTACAATGTTGGAAATGCATTAAATAAAATCAATTTGTAATACCATGAGTAATATTGATCATTTCATTGATGTTGTTAATCCAATTCAATGATGGTCACTAGTCTCCAAATAATTCCCATCATATGAGGATATAGTATCAAATTCCATGAGGATGGAGAAATAATTTTCCAAGCCATATCACCTCAAATGGAATCCTGTTAATAAGATGGTTTTTTATTACTATGGAAAATGACATTAGGGAAAATGGTGAAATAAAATAATATATTTTTTTACATGCAGTAAATGAGGAAAAGAAACAATATGAAACATGACTATTGGAAAATGTAGTTTGATACATGTGTTGAGAAAAAGTACAAAATTCCCAAGATTATAAGGGAACAAAAGTATTTGTTAATGAACAATGGTTAATCTATATGGATATTTAACACCATGCACATGATTTTTCTAGAAATCAGTGTATCCTTCCCCAGAAATGGCCATGTGAACAAGGCCACATATATGTAGTCACAACACATGTGGTTAAAGTTCCTAATGATATTGCGGCTAATATATTAATCATCTCCTCTAATATAGAAAAATATTTATTTTATTCTGGATCACTGCGTTCTTTAATATCAACCCACAATGACACAAAAATTAGATATCTCCTTTTTATCATAATAAAAGAGTTTAGAGGACAAAATACTAATGGAAACCATATTTTAATGAAGGTGTGTCATGAAGTTTCTATTATGACACATAATGGTGATCTAATTTATTTATTTTATTATCATAATTGTGGTTGAATTTGATATAACCATTCATATAGACTAGATTTAATTACATTATTCAATAATTTATCTCAAATAAAAAGGAATAATGAATGAAGGTGATGATTTTAAATCTATTCTCTTTAGATAAGAGACATAAACCACTAAGTTATATTCTTATCCACCTACAATAGCTCCTCTAAATTAGATTTTTAAAGAAGAAGAACATATATATGACAAAGATGGAAAAGGTGGTCAGTAAATTGAAGATACTATTATTGTACATGAATGAACAATGTTTTTTTAAAAGATGGGGCTGAAGCCTCATTTTTTATTAAAGCAAAGAAATGACCTCTTTAACTGGGTAGAGGGAGACCCATTACATAGCCCGAAGGCCCAGTGGGCATTTACCCTATTACATGACCCGTAGGCCCATTTTTTTGGCCCAAAGACCATTCTGTGAATAGTACTGCTACAGTACCCGCATTGCTACAGTACGGCACAGTACCCACCGCCGCTACAGTGCTCTGCCGCCGCTACAGTTCCCGCCGTTGCTACAGTGCCGCCGCTGCTACAGTACGCTACAGTACTGCTACAGTACCCGCGCCCAATGGCTTTTGAACCCCCATTTTTCATGTAGATTTAAGGGGTTTTGAATGAACAATGTGTTTTCAAAGGCAATACTTATACATCCACCAGTGTTAGAGGTATTTTTTTCTATTGATTCAATCCCTTATGTATGGGAAGTATACAATAATCCCTCTAATATAGACATGATGTACATAAAAGATTTTAAGAAACTACTAGTGGAACTTAGTGTTAATGGATTTTTATACCATGTGTGTCACCTTGGGTTGATTGTGATCTTTTTGATATAATGATTTATGGTTCTATGAGGTTGTCCACTGTCTCTATGGAGATAAATTCTATAATAATAAAGATCAATTATCCCAAACCTCGCCTTGATGGATTATTGGACTGACTAATGCCCCTTATATTTTTATGGATCTAATGAATAGATTATTCAAGGAATATCTTGATTAATTTTTTTTGGTATTTATATATGATACATTGGAGTAATATAAAATCTTAATGGACTATCAAAACCACTTTTATATTATTTTGGTAACATTTATAATAAAATAATTATATAGGAACTTTAGAAAGATAGATTTCTAGCATCAAAATATTTCTTTAATTATCCAAATTTCCAATATGAATGGAATCAAAATTAATCATGAAAATATAAAGGCAGTACAAGAATTTCAAAAAAAACGAACATAAAAGTTGTACATATTTTCATTGGTTTAGAAGATTACTTTAAACTGTTCATTTATAATATTTCTTGATTATATATCATGTTAACCATGATTTCCCTTTAAGTGGTTAAGATTGTTTAAAGAATGGAATTTTATGAATTCAAAGAAGAATTGAAGGGGAGGTTAGTGAATCCACTAATGTTGACTCTACCATCAAGAAATGATGGTTTTGTGATGTATAGTGACTCATCAGGGAAAATATTATGTTTTTACTTTTTAGAAGGTATATAGTTATTTCATCATTATCAAGCTAGTTAAAAACACATGAACATAACCATACAACTCATGATCATTATTTAACAGCTGTAATATTTTCTTTGAAGAGATAGAGACACTATCCTTATATTGAAAAATGTGAAATATATGCATATCACAATAGTCTAGAATATATCATCCCATAGAAATAACTCATCATCGGGTAAAGGCAATGGATTGAGCTACTGAACAATTGTAATTACTCAACACACTACCAATTAGGGATGGGAAATATTGTATAACATGCATTGAGCATGATGGATAATGTAGATCAAAAAAAATTCAGGATTGACATGGATCATTTATATATGTATCTAGTAAATATTGATATTAGAATTAAAAATAATATGAAACACCTCTACATTTTCAAATGGCCGCAAAACAAATTTATTAGAAAATGTAAAAAATATATTGTTACGATGATGGGATGTTTCAAGAGAAAATTAAAACAATAAATGAATTTAAATTAGTATAATTTACATATGAATATTGAATTTTAAAATTTGGGAAGATTCCATGAGTTACCTATGTACCTAATTGAAAACTTGAATTATTAGACGATTCTCATTGGTTAAAGTCCCCTATATACTCAATTAGCACTATGATTTATATATTTTTTAAGGAACATTCATTTCGGAAAATATAAAGTGGAAAATTGTTGATTATGTATCTATATGTTTAGTTTTTATATATGTGATTAAAAAGAAGAAAACATCCTGGAGTATTAATGAATCCTCAAAATATTATCACATTGATATAGTATATCATTACAATGGATTTTTCCACAAGATTCCCATATAATCTAATAAATAATGACTCAATATGCATAATTGTGGATTAAAAAAAACAAATCCTTCAATTTCTATGATATAAGGGATCATTTACCACTAGAGAATATTTTAGTAGTATATATTAATTATGTGATAAGAAAACAAGTTGAACCTATATCAATCGTATCTGATCGACATCCCCATTTTACATAAGATGTTTTGAAGTAAATTGATAATTCATTTTATAATGAGATTTATTTCAGTATTAATGTTCACCCTTAATCTGAAAGACTATTTGAAAGGACTACTCCAACATTGGATGGCATGTTGAGATCATTATAATGTGACATTCATGTTATGTGCGATCATTATTTCCCTTTGGTAGATTTGTCCTTCAATAATATTTTCCATTCAATTATTCAAATTGGACCATATAAAGCATTATATGGAAAGATATGTCGTACTCTGACTTGTTAGGATAAAGCCGTTGAATGGAAACATGTAGTCCTAGAACATTTGAGGGGAGAAATATTAATGGTAAAGACTATTCAAATCCATATCAACGCAACTCAATGATAGGAATTGAGTTCTGCTAAGAACCAGTGAAAGGATTTTGTGTTTATTGTGGGAGATCATGCATTTCTAAAAGTATCTCCATGGACAGGTGCATACAATTTTGTATGAAATGGAAACAATTTCCCATGTACATTTGACCTTTTTAACATCTGGAGAGAATTGGAGCTATGTATTATCAGTTTGTAGTTCCACCTAGCCTTTTTAATGTACACATTGTGTTCCATATCTATATATTAAGTAGGCACATGAATGTCCCAATGCATTTAATCACCTATGTGGAAATAGAATTGGAATATGATTTATCTTACCCTATAGAACATTTCCATATTGTGGATAATAGGGAATAGTTTTTTATGAATTGGATTACCGATCTACTGAAGGAACTATTGACAAATAAAATTGATGAGGTGACTTGGGAACATGGTTAAATTATGATAAAGAGCTAACCAAATAATTTTATGAGATGTAATTTAGGAAATTTTAATGATGAAATTATTGATGGATTGGATAATCTAATGACTGATGATTTTATAGTTTTTTTCAATTGAACTTAAAATCTTTGATGACTATTGTTTTATACAACAATGTGTTCAAAAACATGAAGTACTATTAAATATTAACACGAATATTGGATTGGTAATACGGTCAATATGAATAATAATATGAACCTTAGAATAATAATCTCCACTATGACAATATAAATAAAATTTATGTATCTCATAAATGAATTATTAATATTAATATCATGGTTAATAATAAAATTATTGTTTTCAAAATGATAAATTAATTGTTTAGATTATTGTGTAACATATTTTTTTCTGATTTTATTATTAATATAATTATTATAACTAAAATTCATTTTGATTATATTGATTCATAATGTAATATTTTGTTTTATTATAATTATAATATAATTTTCATACATCACAAATAATTTTTCAAGATATTGTAAAATCTATTATAATATTAAAATATGTTTTTTTAATAAATTACGATTTTATATAAAAATATTTTTTCTGTATTTAGAATTTTATTTCATAAAATTGAGCCCATTTTTCAAATCTCTAGATCTATAAATGGTTATAGTTAATTTTATGGATTTTTTTGAAATAATTTATTTTTTATGAATAGTGAAATATTGAAATTTACGGTATTTAAGATTATAATTAAAATACATGAATTTTTGAGTAAAATATGATGTAATAACTCATTATATCTAAATAATAAATTCTATTTTCTATATAAATACACCTTAATCAATAATATTTATTAACATGAGAAAAAATAATAAACTCTTGAATAAAATAATCAAAAAACACCACACTCCTCGACTATAAATATCAACTCACACCACCACTTCTCCTAAAACCTTAAAACAAATTAATATTTCATAAATTCTTCCTAATATCTTATCATGTTTATTTCCCACATCCTTGTTCTACTAGTATTACCAAAAGGCTAAATCATTGTTTCTTAAGGAGGTTCCCAAGGAGACTATATCCAAGATATAAAATCCCCCTCCATCTCTTTTAATTTAATGTTTTTTATATCCTCACCTCGCCAACCCTATCCAAAGCATCATTGGAACTCCCGTATCAAAAATATATTTTATTTTTATTTTTCTAATAGAATATCCATCATCAAATCTATTCTCATTAAATATTATTCTAAAAATAAAAACAACGTCTATGATGTGTCAATTCATTGTCTTTATAAATGATGAGTTTTTATTTTTCATTAAATCCTTCAAGGATGGTCATAAAATAATTATTATAGTTAAATATGATTTTAATATACATAATTTATGTTATAAAGTTTTCTATAATCAATACATAAACATTGAATAAAATAAAATGACACAAGTTGGTTATGGTAAAAAAAACATACAAATATAAATAAAGACAATTTCATCAACATTTAATCAAAGGAATAATTATCATACCAAATATGAAAATGATATATGAGATAAAATAAATTTATTTAATTTGAGAACAAAAAAATAATTTATCTTTTGAATAAGTTATTCTCATTTTATAGAAAATCCCATATTTATACTCAATGGAACAGGCCGTAAAAACATGAAAATAACTATCTCGAAACAATTAAATTAATCATTATAACTCTTAGAAATGTCTATAAATCAGATTAATAAAATTATAATAAATAAAATATATTTTTATCAGGTTACTAGTTATGTTATTAATGAATCTAATAATATTATTCAAGACATCGTCTACATGTGAAGAATGCTTTCAGACATATGATAAGGGTTTTATCATATCAATTTTATTTCAGTGAGTCATTCCTTGTCCACCACTTAGGACACAAGTGTGGTTTATCTATAAATACATTTGATATATCCAGACATGAATATATTTAACCTCATTAAATATTATGTTTCATTTTATGATTAATTGATTTTTGGGGAATATGTTTCAACTAATTAAAAAGATGTAATATAATTAATATTCTAATTTCCATTCCTTGGGATAAACAACTACTCCATGGATTATTACATGTTATGATTATTTGTGAAGTTACATTTCATTATCTTATGTTGTATTTCCCATTTTTTATATGTATTTATCACTGATACCAATAATCGATTCGAACGGTTAAGAATCACATATTCTTTTGAAATTAATATTTTAATAGTTTCATTTTTTAATATATAAAATGAATATTTGTTTTAATTTATATGGCATGAGTGGATTTTACTTATTTCATAAACCATCATTACTAGAGGAATCTATTGTGTGATTATATGTTCCCCTTTAAAGAAAATTTTTACTTTTATAATTGTGTGATGTTTTATATAAATTATTTCAAGGAAAATTAGTATTTCTATCAAAAATTTCACAATGATTTTATTAAAGAATTTACATCTATGTCAATAAAGTATGTTTTATGTAACACTTAATTATGGTTGGTCTCTTATTATTCTATATACCATATGTTTTTTAATTTATTGTTATTATTTTTGTTATGGATATGCTGTTTTGATACTGTTCATCTTAATATAATAGATGGTTACGGATTTTTTTAAAAAAAGTGATTTTCTTATGATAATTGAAATATGAATTTATACAGTGATTATGTTTTACCTGTTTCATATGAGGAATGAATTGGAATAAGTAAGGGACAAGTGAGTCCCACTATAGCTCCTTGAAGAATCGGTAGGCCTGTTGTAAAAAAAAATTTGGGTGTTGATTGATGTAATATTTGATTTTGTATGGTGTCTTGGATAAAGCATTGATGATATGTTTATGATTTCCCACATTACACATTCTTTTATTATGAAACCTTTTATTGCTAATATATGTGATTATTTTACTAGTATAATATCCATGTTCAAGTTTCAATCTCATGTGATTATTTATAAGGAATTAATTGATCAGATTTTATTCATACAATACTAGTCTCAAGATTATGTTTTCATGGAATTTGTTTTTAGTTATACACATTGGATTTTTTTTAATGTCTATTTATAAAATCATCAGTTGTTTTCTTAACCTTATTGAGATTATGTGAAAACCCATTTCTTATGTTTTATTTTTCACAAGTATTCAAAGATGTAATTTATGATTTATATAAAGGGGTAGTCAAAAATAATATGAATGATTCCAATAGAGTTACTATATTTTATTAAATTTAATATTGTAATATATTTATTATGATAATATATAGTTTTCTAAAGCAACATAACTATTTAGTCCATTGTGATGAAATTTATTTTACATAGTACCAATGTAATAAGGCAAGGAAAGTGTGTTAGGTTACTGGTGTTGTGGTATTTTCATATACACCACCCAACATCTCTTACTATAATTCAAATCCTAGAGGTTATATGCATTCACAATGGTCTTATGTGTCAGATATCATATTCTCTGATTCTTGATCCTTGGAACCACCTCTGTGAACCCACCATTACATCACCAAAAAATGGATACTTTTCTTAATAGGAATCCTTCCCCATGATATTGTGATACTATATCCTAATCATCGTAGGCATCCATCAATTTCATCTATCCCAATAGGTGTTTCTTGATTATCCTGGGAAATAACAATAGTTACTGTCCCCACAAAATATTCCCAAACATCCTATTCAATCAGTGATCAGAACAAAATAATAAAATAAAACACAAATCTTATTCTGACAGAATTCCCAAATCCAATTCTCATCACCATAACACATTCTATTTTAAAAAATCGTTTGGGTTATAGGTGATATCATTAACCACCAACACAAATTTCCTCATACATCCAACTAAGGAAATATCTCAAAGTGTAACCCACAAAGTTCTCTTATATTAAAATTATAGTTGATTAATCCCACAAGGAATCCTCAAACACAATTTTTATCACAAGAAAACGACTAATAATTAGAGGATATCTTGTACCTTGACATAGTCAAACTCATCATCTAGAATAATAGGAATCAAGGATACAAAACAAAAGAGATAGTTATGCGAGATTTTTTAAGGCTTATCTCTATGTTTTGGGATGCATCATATAAGTAAACAAACCCATCCCATTTATTGTTTTCCTATGGCCTGTCTACGTTCTCTAAAGAGAAATCAAAGGTCCTCATCCAGCCTACTAGTCTTTACCATATGAAGTTGCATTGAACCCCCTCATGAATTATTCTATGTTCCTAATTATCTTTTAGTCAATGATTCATCCATCAATAACTATATAATAATTATAGTTTATAAGGTCCATGGTTTCCTATATATCGTTCCCCTTTATTACTGGCTTCCAATTTCATTTTTCATAATTTTATTTAAATTAATGTAATTAAATTAAATTTAAAATTCAATTCATAATAAAATTCATTACTATATTAGTGGGGATTCAAGACCACATGAATATTAACATCTTTAATTAATCAAATGCGTTAATAATATGGTCACAAACCTCAATTAAAGATTTCCATTTTTAATTTTCTATATAATAATAGTAACTGACATGGAGTTTCCATGCCACTCCACTATATTCCATGCGCATAATGTTACCAACATATCTAAACCACACCACATATTACTAAAAAATAATTATAAAATTTATAATTAGTTTATCGAAATAATTACATAGAGAAATATCCACCAAAAACTCTTTGAATAATTTCACAACCAGAGAATAAAGTACAACTGCACCTAATGAGACTACAATGTACAACCTAGCGCCGACCTATGAAAAATACATAAACCATGATAGTGAATAAATTATCAAATTATATTATATTTAGAGTAAAAATGTGAGTAAAACAACGGCCCAATGTACCTATTTCAAAATAATGAACAGATGTTGGAAGAGATCATAAGTGTACATCGTCTTGTTAGGGCGTAAGGAATCCCTATAAAAAAGGGTAATTTAAACATACACTGATGAAATGGTTATATTATAAATAAAAGATAAAAAATTGAAATCATTGGAAACAATGAAATAGAATATATGTTCTGTGAGTGTAATATCTCCCAATGAAACACCTTCTCATAGCACCGATGATCACCTCACAATGAGAGAAAATATAAGGTGGAGCTACATTCATCATCCACATATTTTTAAAGCTCTTCCAAAGAAGAAAGGTCAGCTAATCCCCAATTTAAAATTTTGAAAAACATGTTTCTATGTGTAATAGATTTATGGTAGGTGTAACATTGTTAATTTTTACTAAAATTCCTTAGGCATTTCTCTCTAGATCTAAATCATTAAAGAATCCAAAATAAAGTAATATCACATCATCAATATCCCATTTACACAATTTAAGTGTATTATTAGCTATTTTTATAATCCCAATAACCAAAAACACTACTATAGTAGATTATTGAACCACTATAACACATAAAATACCCTGAATCCCATCCAAAAACATCATTTATGAAAGATAAAACCCTTACCATCGCATTTCTCAAAATGAATCATCTACAATCCCAAATATTTAAATTATATATAAGATTTTTGAACCCTTTAAATACCTATTATTATAATATCCTCACCAAAAAACATATACTTCTTGAGTATTACCATTGACTATTCAACAAACCAACCCAACCAGCCTTGGTCACTAACCCAACAAAAAATATGGGTTCTTATTTGAAATAGAAAACAAATGTTTTATTTTATTACTATAAATATCCAGAATTAATTTTATCAGGACACCAACCCACAGATCCTATCCATTTTAGAAACACATATTTGATTCCAATTGATCCACATATCACCACTCAGCTTATGGTGGTCACAAACATAGTCATTTTCTACTGAAAGCTATTTCTGTTCCATGGTTCTCACACCTATTGAATCTAAATAATGGAAAACTATTTATTTGTTCACTTACCTATCAAAAATACTTTTTATGATTCCCGTGTATATTTTCCCTCTCATTTTGAATGAAGATATAAAAAATAGAATATTTGGACAACATTTCCCGACATCCTCTAAACCCCACTTGGATATACCTACCGACACATCCATAAAATAAACACCTGCATCCAACTTGGAGTATCAACTACTAACCCCCTCAGGTGATGTATTTCATAAATGTTGAACCATAAAACCATCTCTTTAATTATTTCCATGATAATAAAATGTTGATTATATTTATTTCACATGGTTAAACACTTGAGGCATCCAATGAATTGGGATACACCGAGTGAAATATGTTATGAATCATCAATTCACCTCTTGAATCACCATTACAAAAATCTATATTATTCCTAATCCCACTTCCAACACACCAACTTTATACATTATCTAATATGGTTCTTAATATAATTCTTTCCAATGACCTTATAAAATTAAATTTCACTTTGTCCTTAGTGTCCAAGCACCATCATGATCTTCCAATGATTGATCCTATCATACACCTACCCGATAAACTCATGTTCATTATATAATAGAACACACTCAATCAACAACTCCATTAATTGATTTGATGTCGCCATCCCAAGATTAATTGATCACCATTAAAAAACATAAATTGTAATCCATCCCTTACCAATTGAAATAATATCATTTTAAACAAAATTGATCCCAGTCACTATGAGGGACATTCCCCCAAATGAAAAATGGTTCCCTATATAAAATATTACTTACACAATACCAATCTTAATGTTCTCGGGAACTAGTACAACATTCCATGGGTGTTGTTCCTCCGGATCAACTCTCATCTATCCTATTAAAAACATGTGTAATGTAAACCTACATCCATCATGATAATGTACAAAATCTAAATATAGTGTATCCCCTTACTGAAAATAATAATTTATCATTTAATAACAACTATCTAAAATCTATCCCTACATATTTTAATCAAATTATTAATTCTATTATAGAATATGGCTACTCATTGATCCCAAAACTAATAGAATTTTTCATATATAGCTTGTTATAACTAGATCACCTAGGAACCTAGGGTTCTTTCACTCTTAGTGATACCAATTGTAAATCCAATATCATAAAACACTGAGTAATAACTCATCGAAACAAGGTACATGCACCTAAACTATTAGTAATTCGTCATCAAATGAAAATGAGTTACATAAAAAATCTTATCTTCCACCTACAATCATTTTGAGTGATTAGAATCTACCCTTTCTCTCACTATACTATTAAATTCTACCTTTAGTTAGTAGGTTCTGGAATCTAAATGTTATTATGCATTAAAATTATCTTTGATACCAATAATTATTAGTCAAGGAAATTACATAGAATATAAAGTCATTTTCATTCCCAATTCACAAGGCCAAGGGTACCTCATTCATATAGTCTGACAACAGAAATCACTTTTCTTGAAATTTCATCTCAAAAGGACTAATAATCCTAAACTAACTCCTCTCACTGGTTACCCTCAAACATTACACTATAATAAGACTCATTTTATTCCAATCAATTATGAATGGTCTACAGGTATAACACATATACCAATATAAATTTCTCACTATGTCGTAACTCTTTGAAAATATCCTACTCTTGTCTCAAATCATATGGCAATATAAATTCTGACACACCAAATCATGGATTTCATATACTTAATTGAAATACCATGCCACATCAATAACCCAATATGCACAAATTCTCTTTGAGTATCCATATAAAGGATTTTCCCCAAGAGAATCATAACCTCATCATCCATCACTTCCACAAATAATGACATCATCTAAGATTATCTGTAATATGAAACCATATCATTATGTTTAGTTTGATAAAATTTCATTCCAATAAATATGTTAAAACACCACATAGGATATTACTTACCAATTAAATAACCTAAACTGATTGGATAAAAACCCACATAGGTTCTGAATCTATGGAATCATGATATTTTACCTACCCACTCATTGGGTACCCACCCTCTTTTATACTATATAGATCCATGTGTTCCCTTGATTTTTTGGTCAAATCACACTTGAACAATTGTATAACTGGTATTTAAATAAGACAATATATATCATGTGAACCACTATCAAATTGTTTGTTTATGTATATTTTTATTCGAATCCATATGGGAAAACAATATATTGGTAATTACTAACACATTTGGGAGCCAAACCTCAATACTAATGACCCACCATGGGTTTATCTGATAGAAATCAAATGCCTTATTTGACCTACTATTCCCTCTAAACCTCCATTAAAATGGAACATCAATGTCATCCTCAACATTTTGAATCACATTATAGATCCACATGACCTTCTATCAAATGAATATTTTTAAACATGGATGTCCAACTCATTAAAACTACACCATGTACATACACTAGAAAATGACATATGAGCTACTGTTGAATGGTAAAATATCTATACCTAATCATAATTCAAATCACACATATGATGGAATACATTCCATTTAAATCCTACGTGCATATCATGATGAATAAAATTCAATTATCCACTAAAATCTAATAGAACAATACATAACTATTCTCTTACTAGTGGGAATGTTACAAGAATCGATACTAGATGGAAGATTTTAGAACTCCATATGGATCACATAAGGTTAAATCAGATATATATATATAATCATAATATTTCATGGGAAATATAGTAATATCATCACGGGTGACTTAGAATACCAACCTCTGAAAGTGTTCATGATGCACTTTTTTGGTATTCATCACAGGCTCTTACAAATTACGATATATCAAGGCTATCAAAAACCAAATAGTATTAAAAAAAATAAATATACCACTTATATAAAACTGCCAAACCCATTCCCATATCACTCGAAACACTAATTGGATTGGTTCAACAGGTGACCTAAGGTGCCCCTTCCCATATTCAAGAGGCTTCCAAATAGTAGCAGGGGTATACATATGTATCATGGGGAGAAAATAAACCATATATCAATGTTTATAATCATAAATAAATAAAAAATAATATTGTACATCAATAATTATAAGAGTTCACATAATATTTATTTTAATATTACAATAAATATTATATGTTGTTCTGTAGGGACAGAAGACATTCCATTCAATATCATGATCACATGTAAAAATTAAATAAATGAATAAAATACCCAAGTGGCCCATGTACCACTCCAATCGTCACCTCATCCTGATCACATGAACTCAAAAAATATAACCATCTCAATGAACAAGTCCTAGGCCACAACATAACATATATATGAGACTATGTGAGAGACTTCTAGGGTGTCCCTATATAATAGTAAATTGATAAGGGTTTCATTACATAACTCAACATGAACAACCAATATAGTCACAAACTATACTAATAATTTCATGATATGATCACATGAGATTCATATAAAATGTAATTAAATTTCTGAATTATTTTAATAAATATAACCAAAAATAATAAATACTAGGTTATGATGTCAAAAAAAATTTAAGCACATCAGTGGGACTATTCGAACCACCATATCAAAATTTACCCATTGAAAAATATAAAAGTCTAGGGAAATTCATGGTAACCCTCATCAATCCATTGGTCCAATATTACAACCCAATATACCTACCACAACTTGTGTTGGAGTATCTATAATAATGACAATCACCTTAGGGGATCCCATATCTTCTTACTGATGATCCCATAATCATGTATCCATCAAAATTATTAGTGGACATCAGGGTGTCACTATAAATCCCACATCATCATTCCCTCTTGGTGAACATCTCGAGAAAAAGTTATCATTTTCTCGTTCTGGATGATGTGTAATTTCATAAATGTGGAAGGCCTTGGTAATTATTATTTATAAATATTTTTCTTATTTCAAAGATACATGAAAAATTTCTTGGAATACCCTCCAATTTCCTATGGCCACTAACTCTGGAATATGTACCTCATGTCTCCTCAATTGAAACATCAAAGGTGCATCTCCTTGATCCGAGGTGGTATTCTAGGAATCAATAATGGGGATCAAATAATCTCCCTCTAGACTTACATTATATATTCTTGTGGATATACACCAAACTATAAAATCATTCATCAACTAGAATCTGGATTGTCCCAGGAATTATTTATTTCGTGACGTGTTTTCTATTCAAATATCTGGAACCATGGGAATTCATAATTGAATAACTGTATCAATTTAGTCATTGATATCATTGGAATTGATATATAATATTTATCATAATCTCTGATTACAGATCCAAATAACCACAAATTTGAATCCACCACTACATCTACTATAATGGATGGCAGTCAAACTAGTTATATTCCCCAAAATATCATTGATACCAAAAACTAGACATCCTGGTCATCCAAGGGTCCCATCCATCTCAACTAGTAATACCTAGGAATCTTTGGAAATCAAAATAGTTCTTGGACCAATAAAATTTTCCAATTTTCTAGGAAATCACATATCATTACAACATAATAAAATAAAACACATTACATTGGTGGGATGAAAACAAAATCCCATTCTCATCCTTACAACCGCTCCATCCTTTTATATTGATTCATGTTTTAGGTGGAACCCAAAACCATCACTACCAATAGAAAAATTAACCCATAATGGGTTATCACTCCATAGGGAACCCATACAGTTCCCCAAGATATTTAAAATAGTGATGTCATCCCACTAGAGATCCATGATTATAATTAGTCTCTCTTTCCAGTGCCCAGTGCTAGGAGGACATCTCATACCTCTGTATCATCAAAATCATCATCTAACCTCATAGTCCTAAAGGGTATTCCTCAATGAAAATTGTCTATAGAGATGGATCAAGGATCGTCTCTATATCCAGCGATACTTTAGACTAGTCAACATCCCAAACCATAACTATTCTTCTTATGGTAGTTCATTCAATATTAATTTTTCTCAAGGTTCCTCAACCAATAGATAAGGTTCATCAACCTCAAGTCATGTACAAAACCCCCAATATAGAGGTATCCCATTTTTTGTGTATCCTCTTGGTCTAGGTCTTGCACAATGGTAGCTGAGTTGTAAATCCAATTAATTAAATCTATGGTCAACCACGAACCATTTCCCGTTATTATATGTTTCTCATATCATTTTTAGTAATTTAATTTAATTTAATCTATCTAAACTATGTCAAACTATATCTTAATAATATGGGTAGTAATCATAATAATGAAGCTTCACACCCATATATATATAATCATAATGAATAAATATGAAAATATAGTACCCTATAATCTATTTAAATTAAATATTTCTATATTTTAAATTAAAATGATAGGAAGCTGCTGCAATGTCCAATCCATGGCACTCTAAGCCCGTACAAGCCCGATCCATCGCCATAGCACACAACTCATGCACCATGATTCCAATAATTAATCAAAAGAGTCATGATTAATTTACCAATATATTTTTATATGATGATATATTTTAAAATATAACTAGATCATTATACAACACCATAAAATAGTTGACACATACTTGGGGGATTATAAAATGTTGGACTCACCTGTTTAGATAATCCCAAATCCTATTTTGATAATCCCAAATCCTATTTTGATAATCCCAAATGATATTTTGAGAATCCCAAATATTATTTTGATAATCCCCAATCCTATTTTGATAATCCCAAATCAGATTTTAATAATCCCAAATCCTATTTTGATAATTCCAAATCTTGTTTTCATTTATGTGAGAACCATGTCATAATTCTATGCTAATTATGTTTCATTATTGTTTACTATTATTATATAGTAATATTCATATACTCTCTATCACACTTCTTGATTGGTTAGGCTTACAATGAAGAATTTAGCTATGTAAAAGGTTACCGTTACAAGCTTACCATTACAGAGGTCACTGTTACAAAGCATTCCACTACAAGGCCACTGTTACAAAGGATACTGCTACAAGGTCACCATTACAAAGGATACTACTACAAGGATACCATTAAAAAGGTTATCACAATGAGGCTACCATTACAAGGTTACCGGTATATGGTTATTGTTACATGGTCACTGGTGTAAGCATAGCGTTACAGTTGAAGATTACCGATGGGAACCTACTGATGAAGCCTATCGATAAAAAGGAAATCGTTACCTGTATACCGATGCTTACTCTTTCATACAATGACAATTTCTCAATATTATTCTAATGGTCATATTGGATAAAATAAATTCTCTGACATTAATTAATGCTGATTGTAAATGTTTAAGGAGACAATATATGGGACAGTATGAGGTACGGGAAATTTTTCACTTGATCTACTCATTTCTTTTGTCGAACCTCAAATATAAAAGGAAAAGAACCCAAAATATATATAAGGGGAACATATACATCATGAACTATATAGGAGTATCATATATGTGGACAAAAAGAAATGGTGTTTCATGAGAAGTGTGATAGAGCTTACTCAAAAAATCAAAAAATCTGAAACATCCAACATTAACACAAAAGGACCCACAAACATCACAAAGATCATTCTGGGATAAACTTATTCCTACCCACTGTGGTGCCTGAACTCTGGATCAAACACCACAAGAAGAACAGTAAATAATAAAGGCAGGAGTTGCGACACTCTGTTTTGAAGTTATGTTTCAGAGAGATACTTCAACAAAAAATTAATCACTAAGAGGAGTCTAGATCTAAACTACAAACACATAGAGCCTTATAAACTGTTTTTCATCATCTATTCTCTATTGTGTTTCTTTGTTTTACATGTTTGATAAGTGGGTGTTTCTGTTTGAATCACACACTATTTCATGTTCTTGAACTGGAGGATACTGAATATCCTCACATCAAACTTCACTTATTTTTGTTACCCACGTATAACTATCAAAGAGACCTGGTGTGTGTGTGATGTTTTTTTTCCATGAAGAACTTTAGAAGTGGGTGTGAACCCTGTAAAATTTTTGAAAACTAATGTAAATCCCAATACAGGCTCTCTATCAAGGTTATTGTTAATATAAACTGCTTGGTGGCAGGTGATTACAAAGTAGATAGGATTAAGTCATGTCTTGAGAATGAACCTCTTGTTTACATTCTGTTCCAATACTCATATACACTATATTATTTTATCCGCTCCTTATATTTGATAATACATAAAACTATTTTTGTTTACAGATTGATAGTTAGTTATGGTTAGTGTTTGTATTTGTTTAGTTCAGTAAACTTGTTTCAAAAGTAGAATTGGTGTTCTACACTGATTCATCTGAGGATTAATCACTCTTTTAGAAACATGTTGATCAATTGATCATTTACATTTCTATTGCCTTAATTAACTGGGTCATTTTTAAATTGGGGGTTTTCTTAACCATAATTTTTTTAACATAAATTTTAATTGTAACTCAATTCACCCCCATCATGAGTATCTACACTGACCAAAATTTGGTATCAGAGGACTTTTTATATAGTGTGCACATTATTTTCAATGTTATTTTAGTTGTATCGTAAAATCTATAAATTTCAGTCATTTATAAATTTTCAGTTGATTAAATTCTAAATAACTATGGAAAATAGAGTAGAGGGTGCTTCTACTAACATGAAACATTTATTTAATGGTAATAACTATGCTCAGTTGAAATTAAAAATGAAAATGTATCTAGTGGGCATGGGCCCTAAAATCTAGGACGCAATTGAGGAACAAAATACATTACCTTATACTGTTAGAGACACATGGTCTCAGTTGAATAAAGTCACATATAACAATAACTATAAAGTAATGAATGATTTGTACTGTTCTCTAGGTGATGAGGAATTCAGTAGAACATCTTCTTGTAAAACTGCATATGAAATAAGGGATAAATTAGATATTTCTCATCAGGGAACAACCAATGATAAATAAATGAGATTAAATACATACACCATTATATATGATAACTTTAAAATAAAGCCTTATGAACTCATTTCTGACATGTATCTAAATATCAATGAGATAGTGAATACTATGAGTCTTCATGGGAAACCAGTTGACAACAAGGACCATATTATAAAACTACATCAATTCTTACCTGATATATGGAGAGGGACTTCCGTTTCTCTCCGATAATCTTGTGATATAGGGAAAATACCTGTGAAGGATCTAATTGAAAATCATATTATGTGTTAAGAAGAACTCAAGGTGAATCATGAAGAAGAAGAAGATCCAAAGAAGAAGTCTGTAGCGTTTAATACTACTACCTCAGAGAACAAGGATAATGAAAATGTTCAAGATCCTATAGACACTTCCCATGTGAAGACTTAGAGAGTGATGAGGAGATGTCTCATCTTTCTAGAAGGTTCAAAAACTTCTATCGAAAGAAGAAATTATTTAGGAAGTCAAACTACAAGGGGATGTATGATAGTAGAGAATAATGGAAAAAGGAGAGAAAATTTAATGATAACTTAAATAAAATAATCTCATATGAGTGAAAACAAAAAGGCCATATGATGACAGACTAGCCCAAGATGAAATTTAGGAAGAAATATGAAGATAAGATCAAGTGTTATAAAAAGGCTATGAAAGATACCTAGAGTGCATCAGAAGATGACTCTGGTGGATTTTATTCCTCTTATAGTGAACAGAACAATCATTACAACTTATGTTTCATGACATAAACATCTGAGGTATCACACAATTCCCCTATGCCTAATTATTATTATTTTGGGAATGAAGGTGAAACAAATATTGATGAAAATATGAAAAAGGTTGACCTATATGAATACTGTGGAATTCATGAGGATACATTTAATGAACTCAAGGATAAATATAAACTTTTTAAGAGATAACATGACTTAAATACAAATTAAAAATCTGATCTAGATATTGAGAAAGAAATATTTACTCAGTTATTAAAAGAAAATATAGAACTCAAATTATCAAATGATTAATTTAAAAGAGATTTGGAAGAAATTACTACTAGTATAGATACCTTGACTTAGTTTCTAGGACAACATATTTCACCAAAATATACAACTGTTCTAGTATTTCACCCATAATAGAGATGGTTTATTAAAACCAAATTTGTTCCAAAATCTGGACAATTCCCAACTAGTAATAGTTCTGGACCATTTTTTGAAAAAAAATAACTAAAGGAACCAAACAAGAGTTTATTTCTCAAAATATATCTTTTGTCTATATAAAACCTATTAGACAAGTATGGGTTCCCAATGTTCTCCTTGTTAACCTCTCTGGACCCAATAAAATCTAGGTACCAAAATTATCCCACACATAATCTGTTTTGCAGGAAAACTATCTAAGGAGCTTCTGTAACACTCTGTGGTACATGGACAGTGGATGTTCAAGACATATGATAGATGAATATTCATGTTTTAAAAGTCTTATTAATTATTTTGGTGCATATGTAACATTTTTTGACAATGATAAAGTAAAAATTGTCATCATAGGCCAGATTGGTAACAATAATACTGTATTAATTTCAAAATTACTTTTTGTTAATTGTATAAAATACAATCTTCTATGAATTTCTTAGTTGTGTGATGATGGTTTTAATGTTAAATTTGAAAATGATGCATGAAAAGTTTTTAATTATAAAAATTATTTAATATTTACAACTCTCAGAAATGAGAATTTATATGCTACTGATTTAAATTCTTTAGCTAAGGAAAATGATTATTTCTTAAATGTGTTTCACAAGGAAACCTGTTTTTGGAATAGAAGACTATGACACTATAATGAGCACTCACTTAGAAAACTAACTAGGAAAGTCTTTGTTAGAGGCTTATTAAAATTTGAATTCCCTCTTAACTAAATTTGTAATCATTTTCAGAAGGAAAAAGAACACAATGTTTCATTCAAACCAAAGAAAAAATATCTAATTCTCAACCACTTGAGTTTGTTTACATGGATTTGTTTGTACAATCAAGAGATTCATGATTAAAAGGGGCGCACTATTTTTATGTTATTGTAGATGATTTTTCTATGTACATTTGGGTATACTTTCTTGACCACAAAAAGGGAAAATTGTTCTTATTTTATCAAATACTCCTAGTCTGTAGAAAATATTAGTGCACCTTGAATCAAGACCATGAGAAGTGATCACGGTCGTGAGTTTGAATATAAAGAGTTTGAATATAAAGAGTTTGAATCTTATTTATCACACAATGGCTATAGTCATAACATTTGGGACCCTAGAAAACCTCAACATAATGGGTTCATGGAAATAAAAAATATGACACTTCAAGAGATTGTTAAGAAAATGATCAATGAAAAAGATTTTCCAATTTACATTTTGTATGAATCCCTCAATATAGCTTGTAACATTATCAATAGAGTATTGATTAGAATTGTTCTTAAGAAGACCTCTTATGAACTTTGGAACAATAGGAAGCCTAAATTTAACTACTTCAGAGTTTTTTTGCACAGTCATTATCCTTATTAATAAAAATATTCTTGAAAATTGTGCTTCAAAATGTGATGAAGGAATTTTACTAGTGTACTAAATCTCTAGTAAAGAGAATAGAGTTTTTAATAAGAGAACCAGATGTGTGGAAGAATATGGTCATGTAAAATTTGATGTGACTGATCCACATGAACCCAAATCATCTCTTGAGTATCTTGAGGAAGATATGTCCATTCTGAACCATAATGATAAGACATATGAACCCTTAGTAAAAACAACTAGTTTTGAAAACATTCGAGAATATGTGCCTGGTGATTCTGAACCTAAAAATAATCATGATTAGTCTAGTTCAACTATTTCTAGTGGTATTTTAAATCTAATGATTCATCCTATAAATGCCATAGTAGGTGATCTAAATAGGGGAACACAAACTAGAGAATCTCATAGAAAATAGGTGGAACATCAATATTTTCATTCATAGCGTGAACCTAAAAATAAAAATGATGCAATAAGAGATGAATTTTGGGTGATAGCTATGAAATAAGAATTGAATCAGTTTGAAAGAAACAAAGTTTGGGAATAGTAGACAGACCTAAGGACACCATGACTATAGGCACTAAATGGGTGTTTATGAACAATGTTGATGAGTCTGGAAATATATTTCAAAACAAGGCTAGACTAGTTTTACAAGGATATAGTCATGAATAAGGAATAGACTATGAGGAAACCTTTTCTCCTTTAGCTAGACTAGAATCCATTAGTATACTACATGCTTATGCAGATCATCCGAATTTTTATCTTTATCAAATGGATTTCAATAGTTTATTTCTAAATGGATATACAATTGAAGATATATTGGTTGAACAACCCATTCGGTTAACAAATCCCTATTTTACAAACCGTATTTTAAAACTATCTAAAGCCTTATATAGTCTAAAACATGCTCTAAGTGGTTGGACTGATAGACTTAGTTATTTTCTTATTTCAAAAGGTTTTACAAAAGGGATAGTAGATCCTACTCTCTTTATTAAAAGTATTTCCAGTGATGTTTTAATAGTAAAAATTTATGTAGATGATATAATTTTAAGAACCTTTAAACATTCATTATGTATTTATTTTTAAAAAATTATGCAAGATGAATTTTAAATGAGTTTAATGGGAGAACTAAAATTTTACCATGGATTTCAAATTATCCAAAAAAATATGATATTATTTTAAATAAAATTAAATTTACTAAATATCATTTAAAACAATTTTTTGGATAGTTGTAAGGGAAGTGATACACTTATGTGTACCACTTGAAAATTGGATGATGATGAAACTGTAAAATCAATTGATTAAACCAATTACCGAGGTAAGATTGGGAGTCTGAGTAATCATAGTACTAGTTGAACTGATATTATGTTTAGTGTATGCATGTGTGCCTGATTTCAAGCCAATCCCAAAGAGTCTCACTTAAATGTTGTTAAAGGGATTTTTAAATATCTCAAGTATACTAAAAATTTAGGACTATTATATCCATGAGGAAAACCCTTTGATTTAATAAGTTATTCAAATACTGACTTTTCTGGTTGTAAGTTAGACAGAAAGAGAACCTCTGGAACATGTCACAATTTAGGCATGTTTCTAGTATCATGGTGTAGTAATAAACAAAATTTTGTTTCATTATCTACTATAGAGTTTGAATATATAGCTACTGGTAGATGTTGTGCTCAAATTCTTTGGAAGAAACACACTTTACTAGACTATGGATATCAATTCTAACATGTCTGTATAAACTGTGATAACACGAGTGCTATTAACATCTCTAAGAATCCATTATCTCATGCTAGGACAAAGCATATTGAGGTAATACATCACTTCATGAGAGATCATTTTCAAAAAGGTGATATCACTATAGAATTCTTTACTAATGAACACCAATTGGCTAATATATTCACAATGCCTTTGAATTTTGAGAGGTTAAATTACATCAGAAAATAGTTAGGTATGATAAACTGTTGAGGATAGAACCTCACCATTAGACCCTACCGATAGAACCTCACGGTTAGAGGCAACTGATAGAACCTCACCATTATACCCAAATGATAGAACCTCACTGTTAGACCCTACCAATAGGACCTCACCATTAGACCCTAACGATTGAACCACACCATTAGACCCTACCAATAGAACCCCACTATTGGACCCTATTGATAGAAACTCACCATTAGACCCTACCAATACTTCCATAAAGATAGACATTTGATATCTGGGACTTTTTGTTTTGTGTCCTCTCAACCGGAATCTGAAACGTTTTCTGTTATTACATATTTATTTTATCTATTTAAATTTTTGATCCCTAAATGATAAAATTAAAACACAGACAACATTTAGATTCACATTAAACCTTATACCGAACCTTTTGCTCCAAAATCTCACAACCTAAACCAGTACTACAACCCTGAACCACTCATGATTGATGGAAATATTGAAGAGGTCATTGGTTGCTGATGAAGAAGACACACCTGATCCTAAGAGACCTAGAGACGATTCAAGTAGTGGCATCCAGAGAGTGGAAAAGATACTGAACCCTCATTTATTGAAAAGGAAAATTGTAGTCGAGAATGAATTAAATTCAGATTGGCTACTGTTGATTCAATCGTCAGTACATAAGGAATTGGAAGCCCAGGGTTGTGTTGAATTTTTTTCACACAACAATGGACCCTATTATCTAAATCTAGTGATGGATTTTTATGAGTACCTCAAGTTTGAACAGTCCTGGAATGAGCAATGAATGATGTCCAGAGTAAATGTAGAAGATATAAGTATCTCCTCTGCTGAATGGGCTGATTGTTTAAGGATTTCACATGAAGTAATTTAAGAATATTACTAAAAAGTGGTTCCCCCCATTAGTGAGATATTTTACTATGATGAAGAACTAGCTGAATTGATAGGGTATGGAATTAGTTGGAATGTCATTTCTGTTGAAATGGAAGGAGATGATAAGATTCAATTCAAATTTGTTCATCATGTGATAAGTCCCTAGAGAGGGGACTTCGTTTTTTTTGAAGTAACAGGTCATATTCATACTATATTTTCTTATACATGGACATAAGATCCACCTATGTAGGTTGTTGATGGCTTAGTTGGATGATATGACCAATCCAAGCTCTAAAACCAATTCCCTATTCCATGCTAAGCTGATATCCATTAGGTTAAAAGTAAAAGGAGTTGCGGGATCTAAGGAGGAGACTATTGTTATGAAAGATAATTATTGCATCACTATAGTGATTTGAAATATGATGATGATCAACTAGAGTCCATTGATGAGGAGATGTGTGAATGATGAGGTTGTGGTTTATGAAGAGTTTAACCCTATTGATCATCCAACTAGGCCTAAAAATAAGAGAGATCCTGGTCTTAATCCTGGTGAAGCAGAGCCCACCTACCCAGATGATGAAGAAGAAGTTGCTACTATACAAGAGAGAGAATATTCTCCTATAGTTGATAAGAGTGATCCTGACCTTCTATCTAATAATCATTTAACTAATGTATCCTTTGGTGAGCCTAGCCCACCAAAGAGATTGCCTAGAAGGAAAGCTATCCCAAGGGATAGTGAAAAGTAAACCAGTGAAAAAGAAGGGATTGAAATTGTCTTAAGAGAAGTTAGAGATACCACATATGAGGATGAGGATTCTAAATTATGTCATGTAAACCTTGAGACAGATGCTGCTAAAAATGAAGAGGAATTTCTATGTCTTACTTCTCTAATAGGACATACAGACAGAGTAGAATGTGGAGAAGAATAAGTTTGTGTTTCAGTTGAGGTTGCACCTATATTATAAGTGCTTGAAGATTCTGAGGAGGAAGTGGAAGTGACCCTTCCTGATGTTTCATTTGATAAAGGAGGTGTGGAGGAGATGAATGTGGCTGATCCAGAGATTGCTCATCTTGAGGGGGAGGAACCTGTTGTTATAGGATCAATTTTTATTTTTCATGTGATTTAAGGCTAGTATGAGGACCCTGGATTTATGGTGTTGGGTTTAGACGATGATGACTCAGAGGATGAGAGGCCTAACAGAAGACCCTCAGTGCCAATCCTCACTTTTTTCCCTCAAAAAACCTCATTCCCTCAAGACTATGTCAGAATGGTAGATCTTGAATCCCTGAAATCTAACATGAACAAAGAATCAAGGCATAAGTTTTCAAAGGTGGAAAAGGATGTTGCTCTAGCTCAGGAGCATTTAGCATATGAGATAGCCAAAATGCACTCCAGTATTAAATATTATCTACTCAAGGATGTAAGTCTATTCCAGAGTCACATCAGTGAGTTGTCAGAATCTATGGTTTCAGTGAAACAATCTATTACCAAATTAGATGCTAACTTGGCTTCAAGGCCTCAGGTGGCCAGAGACTTTGCATATGTCAAAAGTTTTGTTTAGAAAATGGTCACGGTGTTTGAGGATTTTATGAAATCTATGGAAAACTATGAAATGGAAAGATGATGATGTCAAAAGCCTAACTAGTGGCTTGAAAATGTCTTTTAACGAGACAATGGCCTTCTCTCTGGATCCTCTTGCTACATCTGCTTCCACTTCAGCTTTTCCTACATTTGACAGTGAATCTTTTATGAGCATTGTAAAAGAAGTAGTGGAAAACTTCTCTTGTGGAAGTTCCTCAGATTCTCAGGTCATTTCCATTACCAGGTAAATTCATATGCTTGTGGAAGATTATCTAAGAGAAGCTACTCAGGATCAGAAGGTGATTAAAGATCAAGTTGGATTATAGTAAAAACTTTTGTACACCATGCATTAGATGGATGGTCACTTTAAATTGTTGCTGGAAAACATAACGATCCCACCTGTCACTCAGGACTTTAAGGATCAGGTAAGTAGACTTAGGGAATTGAATCCTACTTTGGAAAAATTCATTGAGAATAAGGATGAATTTATTTATCCTATGGAAAGAATGGGATGCATCATTATGGATTTTAGAAATCTTATGTTACCCTTCCTGCATGTGGACTGAACTAAAATCATAGTTACTCCTACTCTGCCTGCTTCATCGGCTTCATCAGGTTCCACCAGTACTACTCCATTGATGACTCCTACATAGGAAATTAGAATTCTGACACAAACGATTACTTAAAGATCTACTCATTATAGTTCTGGTGATGCCTCGGTGGCTGCTCCTCCTACCTAACTCACAGCCATCCCTCGCCCTATCCCTCCACCTTCAGCACCTGCATCCTCATCCTCCAAACAGAAAGCTCCAATGGACATATCTGATGAGGATTTACTATAGACTGTCTTTGATGATATGGATTAATGTAATTTTTGTATAATGTACTCCAATTTTATTAAAAAAAATCTCTCTTTTCACTATTTTCTGTTATCTCATCCTTTTGTTAATAATAAAGGGGGAATATATTAATGGGGAAAGGGGAAGAAAATATTAAAGGGGAGAAGGTTTATATTCTCTCATATATATAGGGGAAGAACTGTTTATATTTTCATATTCTCACATCACTGATTAATTTAGAAGATGCATTTAACTATAATTTTTGATAATAAAAAAGCGAGTGATTGTTGGACTCACCTGTTTTGATAATCCCAAATCCTTTTTTGATAATACCAAATCCTTTTTTGATAATCCCAAATCCTATTTTGATAATCCCTAATCCTATTTTGATAATCCCAAATCCTATTTTGATAATCCCAAATCCGATTTTGATAATCCTAAATCCTATTTTGATAATCCCAAATACTATTTTCATCATCACGGATCTTGTTTTGATAATTACAAATATTGATTTCATTTAAGTGATAACCATGTCTTCATTTTATGATAATTATGTTTCATTAATGTTTTCTATTCCTATAGATTAATATTTATATACTCTCAATCTCAATGCTTGATTGGTTTAGCTTACAGTGCAGAATTTAGCTATGTACAAATGTTATCATTACAAGATTATCATTATAGAGGTCACCGTTACAAATCTTACTACTACAAGGCTACAATTACAAACGTTTCCGCTACAAGGACACCATTACAAAGGATACTGCTACAAGGCTACCGTTACAATGGTTATTGATACAAGGCTACCATTATAAGTTTATCGGTACATTGTCATTGTCACATGGTCACCAGTGTAAGAATACCGTTCAAGTTGAAGAATAGCGATGTGAAACCTACTATTGAAGCCTACCGATATTAAGGATATCATTACCAGTCTACCGATGCTTAATATTTTATAAATTTTCAATTTCTAAATATTATTCTACAGGTCATATTTGATAAAATAAATGCTTTGACATTAAGTAATGATGATTGTAAACATTTCAGGAGACAATACATGGGATTGTATGAGGTACGAGAAAGCTTGCACGTGATCTACTCATTCCTATTGTCGGATCTCAAATATAAAAGAAAAAAAGACCCCGAAAGAGAGAGAAGGGGATTATATATGGCATGAACAATAAAAGGGAATCATATATTCCGACATGAATAAAGGGTGTTAAATGAGAAGTGTGGTAGAGCTTACTCTCTAGATCAAAAAATCCGAACCATCTAGCAATGAAACAAAAATACCCACAAGCTTCACGAAGATCATTCTAGGAAAAACTCATTACTTCCTTCTGTGGTGCATCAACTCTGGATCAAACACCACAAGAAAAACGCTAATTGCTAATTCTTGGAGTTGTGACACCTAGTTTGGAAGAAAAGTTTCATATAGGGACATAAACATCAAATTCGTAACTCTGAGGAGTCTTGAGCTAAATTACAAACATATAAAGACTTCTAAAATTTTCCCATCATCAGTGCTCTATTGTTTTTCTTTCTTATAAATCCTTGTAATGTGTGTGTGTCTATTTGAATCACACATTGTATCATGTGGTTAAATTGGGGGATACTGAATAACCTCGCATCAAACATCACCTATTCGTGTTTCCCACACATATCTTTGGAAGAGACCGGGTGTGCCTGTGCTGTTTGTTTTTCCAATGAAGAACTGTGGAAGAGGGTGTGAACCGTGGACAGTTTGTGAAAACTATTGTAAAGCTCAATACATGATGTGTATCATGTTTATTGTTAATATAAACTACTTGGTGTCATGTGATCACTGTGTGGATAGGATTAAGTATCGGCTTGAAATTTAAACTCTTGATTACATTGTTGTGAAAATCCTCATATACTCTGTTTTATTTTATCTACTGCTTATATTTTCTGAAACATAAAATTGTGTTTTATTAAACTTTGATGGTTAGATTTGGTTAGTGAGTGTATTTTTTTAATTTAGTAAAATTGTTTCAAAAGTTGAATTGGTGTTCTACACAGATTAATCTAAGGATAAATAACCCTTTGAAGAACATGTCTATCAATTGAACATTAACATTTCTATAACATTAATTAACTAGACCGTTTTTATATTAGGGGTTTTCTTAAAAAAAATGTTTTTAGTATAAATTGTAATTGGCACTCAATTCACCCACCACTTGAGTATCCACTCTGACAAACATAACACACCCCTTTCACCAACCTAAGAAAAAGGCATAAACGATGATGGAAAAATAATTATCAAATCAATTAAAATTTAGGGAAACAAAAATAATTAACAGTTGTGTTATGTACCTTTTTATAAATTATTAAAATAAGTAGATGTAAATCATTAATGGATGTCCTCTTATTTGTCTGAATTAAAGGCATATCGAAAATGAGAAATTTTAGCATCCTTTTGTGAAATAACCATTTAAACCCTAACCTATAAAATACTATAATCAATTGAAATAAGGTAAATGAAAATAGAGAGACTTGAGGATAATAAAATTCCTAAAAATTCTATATAATCACATAATGAATCACCTCAATCATATGGGATATGGCTGAGGGGGGAGGGCCTCGACATCCTCCACTCGTGGAATCCACGAATCTGAAGAATGAGTGAGGGGGTCACTCCCCCTTCAAAAATATAAAAAATAGTTCCCAAGTATAACTGTGTGATTGTAATATTCACTCCTTGATTATTATTTTTTAAAATCTTATTGGTCCCTCTTTCACACCATAAATCCCTCCAACACATGTTTGGAATCAATTTCACATTGTGTATACGATTTTTATGCTTTAAAAGGAAATTGTATTAGTTTTTAGTTGTCTCTACCGCATGGTGAACCAATTAGTAGTCTCTCGAAGCCCTGTAACACCTATGTTACCTTGAACCCCATCAAAAAACGCTATTTAGAGACATTAAAAGCCACTAAACCTCTATTGAAGACTCAATTCCAAAAAATTACCATCCACCAACCCAAACATTCATATTTTATATGGAATTTTTCAACATGTATAGATGTGGGTTCAAACATTTTGAAACATATTTTTTAAAAATTAAATAAATTACAAAAATCATAAAATCTTTCATATCACACTTATATAAGATTTACATTTATTTCATTCTTATATGTGATAGTTTATTCAACTCTATATTTATTAAATTAGTTTAAAAATACATTTTAACATTTGTTTCAAAGATAATGTAAAATAAACTAATATTGTTAGTATTTTTGACATATGTTTTGTAAAAGGATGTGACAATATTTAATTTAATAAGATTAAAAATATTACATGTATTATTTTTCAAGATGATGTCATAAATATCGTATAACATCAGTTATTTTTATATTTAATAATATAACAGTATTTTAAAATTTTTAATTTTTAGAGTCTATGTAAAAAAGATTATTTTTTTGACATTTAATGTCATTTATTACAATAAATAATGTCAAAAGTAATTTTTTTCATTGGTTATATTGTTAATTGTCATTATATGTTACCTTTTTATGTTTGTTTTCCAAAAAAATGATGTGTATAGTTCTTGAATTTTTTTAATATTCAAATGCAAGAGACTCCCTTGGAATTAATAATAAGATATTATAAATGCAGAATCTTACCAAAAAATTGAATACAAGTGAAAATAATTATAAAAATGTTGTAAATTCCATTATTCGAATAGTTTACTTAGAATATGAATAACATTTATTGAAATTCATTTTCATTTTAATAAAGAAATCATGAAAATTTCAAAATTAAAAATGATACAAAATATTAAACATTGTTTGGAAAATATCATTTTGATGATATATGTTTTCTATTATATTAGAAATATTATAATTCTTCATCAAAATATATCATCAAAAAATATCTTTGATGAATAAAATCACTAATATAAAAATTATGATTGCATAATTATAAATACCACAGTAAATTATAGAATAAAGAAGCATTGGAAGGATTAAAAATTAGATTGAATGTGGTTTCAATTTAAATTGCAGAGAGGGTTAAAATAAATTTTCATAAATGGAACATGAAATATTGTACCTACAATATAATAAATTTTAGTAATAATGTTAAAATTGTAATGGGTGTGAAATTTAAAAAATTAATTTTCACCTACAGTTTATATTAAATTTTAGTTTAATGGTTGGTTAATATATAACTGATTTTATAACCCATCATGATAATGATATAAAATAAAAAATATACTAACTTCTGTTAAAAAACTGACATCCTGTTTTTGTTAAAATATTATAGATTATAAGACTCTTTTCATGGTGGTTTTCAACGTCAGATATATTTTATTGGAAATTAAAACATTTTATTTTATAATTAGTTACATTAATAAATGAAGGTAATGATCCAATTGTTGTTTTTTTACCACGAGTTATATATTAATAAGTGGTTTCATCATCATTTTATTTTTTTGTCAACATAAAATCCACCTCAATAGTGATTTAAATATTTTTTTTCTTATAAATGATTATATATTATTTTTAATGGGAAATATTAAATAACTAATATCAAAACCCCGACACAAAGTCTATTTTTTCTAATGTTGTTATATTTCATCAAAATCTAAGAAAAAAATCTCATGTTTTTCATTATGACTAATTCATAATCGTGTATAATCTTAATATAAATTTTATCTCATTTTGGAAAAACAGAAATTTAATTTTCTGTATTATTAAATAAACTAATCGATGAACATTGTCTTATGTTTTCATGAAAACATAATCATTTTTTTGGATTGGATTATATCAATACTTTTTAAAAATTTTATTCTTAATAGAATATTTTATACATTCTAACTCTATCATATATCATCAGGATATGATATTAATCCCAACATATGATAAATTATTCTTTTATTATTGTCATAATATTTCCATAAAATTTGAGGCCTTTTTCTCAGTTTTAACCATGTTATATGGTTTTAATCAATTTTATCTATTACTATTTTTTAGTCATTAGAACCACCTATTAATTTGTATTTATGTTAATTTAAATAAGAAAATAAAATATTTATTTAATGATAATTTTCTTGTGATTTTGTAACAATTATATTTTTTTGTCATTTTGATAATATACAAGTCTTTGTTATCATTTCTTAATATTATGGGACATTATTTGACATTACATCCTTAGTGAAAACTTTTAAAAAACATAACACACGCACTACTGGAAAACTAACATATACCAATGGTTTGGAACCATTGGTATAGGCCTCCAAACTGTTGGTATAGCCTATACCAATAGTTTGGAGAACCGTTTCCAAGTAAGTCATTGGGATAGGTCTATACCAACAGTTTTTAGAAAACTCTTAGTATAGACCTATACCAACGGTTTTGGAAACTGTTGGTATAAGTAATATGAAAAGGTATACCAACTACTATGTAACCATTGGTATATATATTTCAAAAAAATACATTCGCTGGGATTTGATCCCAGGACCCCTAGTTTATCATTGAATGACTTAACCACTAAACTAACATGACATCTGTGAACATAAATACAGAAATATATATATGTATTCTCATAATTATTTTAAATTTTGATATATATAATGTTATTGGTAAGATGTTCTGATAAAAAAATTAAAGGACATATTCCAACGGTTTTGACAACCGCTGGTATAGGTCTTTGATTCTGGGTGCAATTCTGGGTAGAATTTTGATATATTGGGGACCTTTCCCAAACAGTTTGGAAAAATCGGTGGGAAATCCATACCCTTTCCCAACAGTTTTGGAAAACCGTTGTGAAAGGTGTCCTTAAAGAGGGCTTTTCAAATGGTTTGGCCAAACCGTTGGGAAAGGGGAGATATACAAATGGTTTTTACGAACCGTTGGTATAGAAGCATTGGGAAAGGTCAGATTTCTAGTAGTGACACATTTGAGCATTATAACCACACTATATATGTGTCATTAGTTCCAATGTTTTAAAAAATATTTAGTGATAGTTTTCAAAATATTTCTATATTTTCTATTCTTTTGAATAAATTTTACTACACCCTTTATTTTGAATTAATTTTAATTTTAAAATAGATTTATATATTTATGAATGTATAAAATTTTTAATTTATGTATTATTTATCTTTTCAAGAAATAAATAAATGTATAACCATATTCCATAGATTTAATAATGGTCTAATCTAGTTTGAAAAGTTTCTACAATTTGAAAAATGTTTTTATGTAATTAATTCTATATAATTATAGTTTCATTATTTAATAACACATTTCATATTACTTTTTTGTTTCATTTATTTTATATGAAATATATTCATTTAATCTCATTGTACACAAATTTCTTGAAAATACACGATCATTCGCTTGGTTTTGACATTATTAGTTATTTATAATATCGTTTTACATTTTAAATATAATTATTTATTATTATAACCAACATTCATGTTTTATTTTTTTGTTTATTATTTATTCTTATGAAAAAAAAATTTATTATCATTTTACATATAATTCATAAGAATATATTGTCTTTTTTTAATCCCAATTATTTTATAAGTTTTTACTCGCTTTTATTTCAAATAATTCTTCTGCAATCATTGATACCGTACAATATGTCATATTTATGTATCATTCCATTCTATATATCATTAATTAATCAGTAATCCTTGTTAGTGTAATTATTTAGAAATCAAGGACATGGGGTTAATTTTAAAAATATCACATATTTTTATTCACTATTTATTCTGAAGCTTATTTTTCAATATTTCACACCATATTGTACATCGGATTGACATATTTTTCATTCATAGAAATAAAAGAGTAATTAGTATTCATTTGTAGTTTATTTAATTAAAATATGACATTTTTTACTCATTGTGATTGTATCTCTTCTTTATAATCATTTTTTCCATCTAGAAATTTACCAAATAAAATTTAATAATAAGGTATCATTCATTTATGAAATGAAAAAATTAATCAAACAACATTATTATTGGATTCATAATGACCAATGATTTTTAATTGGTTTTTTTATTGATTTTTATTCTTTAATGTATAAAATTACACCTCTAATATATCAAACCACCCCACATACAATATTAGCTTTATATAAAATAAGAAATGTTTCATATTAATTAGTGATTATAGTTAAAAAATTTAATGAATATGCAAGTAAAAAATCCATAGTTTTTACTACATCAATTTTTTTTTAATTTTTAATCTAAATTGTTTTTTTGACATTTTTCACAAACTATAAATTGGATTTGCGTTTTTGGTCATTCATATTTCTCATATATTAATAAACTATTATTGGATGATGAATTATGTAAATATAATATCATTTTATTTGTTTTTACAATATCAATAGTTTCAAATCACTGTTAAATAGAAAATTTCATTTTATATCATTTTATCTACCACAAATGTTGAACGACATATCATTAAATCATCCAAATCAAAAATAAATCTATATTTATATAAAAATATTTCACTAAAATTCAATATAATTTGTGTGTTTATGGGAATATCACCTATTTTAAATCACTTTTTAATTTTAATGTCCATTTTTTCATTCATTCTAATCACTCCACATGTCTCATTGATATTTCCCTCATTTGTAAGTATTAAATTATAGCCAAGGATTGTTTTCCTATATTTCCACAAATATTTGAACTTGTATGGATATTTTATCAAATATTTTTTAAAAGAAAATGATAATATAAAATAATTTATTTTTCATTTTGACCCCAAAAAATTTTGGATTAATAATTCATTGGTTCCTGTATAATATAAATTACTTAGTGAATATTTTAAATTGTTTTCATGATTATCCAAATATTTTTATCAGTTTTGATTTTTTGATTCATTTTCTTTTATTTGAGAAAGTAATAATTGATTTTTTCTATTGATTTAGTGAGAAAATGAGAAAAACATTATGTCTCTGTGTATATAAATTTCTGTAAATCATTTCATAATCTAAAATTTATTTTTTATCATCCAAATCCCACCATATCTCAATTTGATGTGGAATTTATTTTGTAATATAATAAATTAATTATAGATCATTTTTTATGATTTCATATTAATCAACTGTAATTTTAACTATAATATTCATATAAATTTTTTTCTTATATTTTAGTATAATTTTTTAGTCTAAATGATCATGTTACACTATATATTGATTTCTCATTCAATCTTATGTCTCAAACACTAATTTATGATCATATAAAAATGGTTTATTGATAATAATTGACCATTTGATGGGTTCTCACTATTTGGTAAGAATTTTAAAATACATAATTGACTATAAACACACTTTTTTTAATTGTTACCACACTAAAAGCTAGATATACATTTCATTCATTCCATAATTTCAAAAAATTATAAGGGATTCATAAGATGTATGATGAAATTTTCATTGTTTTATTTATTACATATTTTCTATGTATTTTAGATTAAAAAATGATCCTTAAGAGGGGTATTTCATGTTTTACAGGATTTATTCATATCCATATAATATCTTATGCATATAAATAGTGGATTGGGAAATTTTTTTTGGAGGTAGTAGGTTTCATGATAAACCTTCAACGTCATTTTTAATTCTGTTACTAGTTCACTCTATCATAACTAGATCGGAGAACCATTGTACCTCTTCTATGCCTCAAAATAAAATTAAAATTATTGATTCACTATGAGGGTTTATGCGATGGGAGTGGGGAAACTATACCAACAGAAGATAAATAATAAAAACACAAAATAATAGTCAAAAATACTACCAATAAAAAAACCGTTGAAGTCTTACTAAATAACATGTAATAACATGTTTTATCAAAAACATAATAATCCATCTAATCATGAGAAATTTAATACACATCTTAGAAACCCAATAAAATCCAACATATACTAATCATATATTCATGCACATACTTGTAAAAAATTAAGAAAATCATCCTAACACAGATGAACCACTTTGTCAATTTATTAACAATGATTTCCAATCCATGCACCATAAAAATATACACTTTTAATAGTGCTTTAATGATGATCCAATAACATTTTCTATTCCCTGAATCATATGGTTTTAATGAATCCAGATAGTCCCGTGTATGGTGTAAGCAAAAAATAATGTAGGATCCACCAATGATGTCCCTGGATAACATATATATGTATGCTAATGTTTGGAAAATGAAATAAACTGTAACAAAAAACATATTATAAAACAAGGTCCACCAGCTCCCAATTATGCATATGTGAGCCTTTACATACCTCTTCTTACGCCAATGTTGAGCAATATGTCCATAATCCATCATATCAGAATTTCTAATTTCATTCTAACCAATTCCTTAGCACATATATGTCACACAAACCATAACTAATTTAACTATATTATGTAAACCATAATACCCAGAAGGTATTTAAAATTATGATATACCATTTTCTATGATCATTCAAATACATCATCAATTTTTACTCTTAATATCACGATGAATAGAAAAGTACATTCTCCTCGGTATCAATGAACCTCAACTTCATCCACCCAATACCAGTCAATTATGAAAGATATCACTATGAATCCATTGGAATGATCAACCTCATATTCCATATACTATACACAAATGATCTGAATAGCACTATCGCCATGGTGTGTAGCATTATACAATGACCATGACTTGGAGAACCTACTTCACTGCACATAAAAATGGATAAAACTATCCACATAACATTAGTGAACCCATATAACATAATTAAGAATGATAAAAATCGCCCTAAGTAACTTGTGTTACACCCATAAATGTCTATAAGTAAAATAAAATACATTAAATTTATTGAATGGCCTATTTACGACATACAAAATCATTATCATCAATTTAAAAAACCACGACAAAAGTAATGAAAAACCATACCATTACAAAACCATCACATCATATGGGATACTAGAAACACTAAAGTCTACATTTATAAAAAAACCCCACATGGTTCCACTCTCTTTCACCGACATTACCCTAAACAAGAAAATTTATTTCCCAATTCATAACCTAGATTATGACATTAGACATTATTAGAAACTAAAATCCTATAGTTAGTTGGAATCAATGCATCATGAAACTAATGACAATTTGTTTCCTATTAGATGAAATATTGTAATCAAAAATAATTCCCCAATTAGTGTTAAATTCATAGAAAATAAAGAAAGAATTATAAAAATATTATTAATAATTTAAGCAAAACCAATAAAACCCAAAAATACACCTTGAAAAAAATGGTTTGAAAATACTGGTGAGACCCAATTAAGATATCACTTGATGAATAAATGAAGAATGTGATATGAAACATAGGTTCACACAATATATTCCTGATATGAAATTTTATGTTTCCTTTTTCATACATAATAAATCTATTAATTATCAATTTTGAAAAATATAGATTTTTTTTCATAGTAATTGATTTTTATCAAAATCTAGGACACTTATGTATTCTCCCTTACATATGGAACCACTGCAAGTCACCCCCGATAAGTCTTATGTTTTACTAACCCTTAATCATCATTTATTAAAATTCAGAAAGAATGCATCCATTTTGTGTTTGTGGAAATGACACTTACATATAACCACTCAATCAATTAAATATCTTATATATTGAAATGAAATGACCAATCCATAACATCCTTTTTCATTAAAAATAAACATGATGTTGAATGGAATTATCATTTTTATCACCCCTTTATAATTTTATTAATCTAATCATATCATATGACCTATAAATATTAAATTTATTCCCTTACATATCATAGAGAACACTCTGGTTACCCTTATGTGTCGATCTGTGGTACTTTTATAACCTTATATAAATTAGTTTAACTAATAACCGTCATCTCAATAACACACACAAGGAAAAGTGTATATCCATACATAGATAAATTTTAGAAATTCAAGAGAAACATTACATATCTAGGGTAACATTATGTTTCTCCATATGTTACCTTCTAAATATTTCTATTATCAAGTTGTTACATTTATGTATATAGGGCTATTCCCAAGGTTCAAATACAAATTTACTTTAATATATATTTTCATTTACATATCCTATTTTAACAATTAAATATCATAGGGAACCCTTTTGTTTCATACATAGAGGTATTTCTCCTACCCACAACAAGGTGACTCTTTTGGATGGTGACCCTTATGCATCCTGACCCTTATAGATGACGAACCTTAGGACTAATCTTTTTTTAATTTTCTATAATTTAACAACACAACCAAAATATTACTAAATTAACCCTAAAACATTTTTAAATGTTTTTCAGTGTAAAAAACATCCTTATAATCACTAATTAATATAAAATCATTAATACAATTCACCTCTAAACATCAGACCTCTTCAAAACATAACTTCTAGATAGATTTCACCATTTAACACATGATCCAAAACCAACCCCTATGTGTCAATCGTCATCATATTCTAAAACATATTCATGTCAAATATTACATAGTTGATCTATGTACAAGTATGAATCACCATTATTGAATACTTAAACATTTAATACCTTCCCTAAATATGGTAGATCATCAAGATCTAACATGGAGAACATAGTTACCAACTCATACTGAGAACTATCTGTCCTACTCCTCACATTACAAAATCGCAAATATAATACTTAATACAACCATATCTTCCAAAATAACACTATCTACCCAATTATATCTGGCCAATCCCATTTGTGGGTATTCCCTACCAGATTAATCATCTACCATGATTCATCTCATCCAGACATACAAATATAATGATATTTCCATACCCATCAATAATTATGCCATTTGTGTGTACTATATATCCTCAAATTGACCCCATTAATCAATATCGTCATCCAACATCATACCAATGAACATTTACCTCCCATATCAAATAGAAAACCTATATTTCTCCAGCATCATACCTAACAACTCTATTTTTAATCCTATATCACATTTGATTACCATTTTCATTCCACATTAAACATTATTTACATTTTCAAATATCATAATAATGGATACCGATAATAATATAACATAATGCATGATTTGTAGAATTAGAATAATTCATATATGATTCCTTATTTTATACAATGCTTCTTGAATCTAATTATATCTAATATTCACACCTTAACCAACAATGTTTCATTCCATATACTGCATATTCATATTTTTCATCAATACCAGTCATAAAATTTCCAAATCATTCTCATGGAATACCATAAACGATAAGTGTATCTCTATATATCTATGGGTGATTTGACACAATCCCATATAGTAGAACTAAATCCTGACTTGCTGATACGTGTGATCATTATGGATTCACACTCACTATCTACCACTACCCCCTTTATTGGGTATCTCATCATCATTATTGAGGCATTCATGCTGAAATATTTACTATATCATCCTCCAAAACAGCTACTATTCCTACATAAAATTCATGAGTAAAAATCTATTCATAAACCTTATCTAAATGCGACTTCACTTGTCAAAAAGGATCTATATATCCGGTTTGGACACATGTGTGGAAATTTACCAACCATGATTCACAATGGGATCAAATTTTCTTTGTCTTCCCACACTCTAAATACCTAGTCAATGAACCTCTTTGAAGTGGTATCCTCATTCATTTACATTTACTACCATTTTGGTTTTTCACATTCCATCTCATCTCTATAAAAAATGATCCACTACTCATCTAAACAGACACTGTATTATCGATTAGTATAATCCCATACCCTGGATTCTATCCACTATCAACACCTTAGTCATAGCATTTAGAAAATTATTTCAGTCTAATGAAGTTTAAATTATCCATACTAGAAATTGTTAAACCATCATCGAATCTCTATACATTACAGATTTGATCTCCCTCCAATGTTGACCCAAACCATATAAAATATATTCAATTACCATCATATTTAATTTATGAAAACTCTCCCAACTTCTTGAACATGAAATAATAGGCTCTATAAACATCCAATCTCATAATGTAAAAGATTTAATGTTATCTATCTCAAAATATTTCAATGTAATCCAATCAATTATACCTACAATAACCTATACATTACAACATTATTTTTTTTGACCCCTTTTTATATATGTTTCCTATATAACTCTCTACCTTAGTGGTGTCTTGATGTAATAAAAAATCATCTATAATGAATCTATAAAGAAGTCTACTAAATGGTATTCTCCCACTCACTTGAACAAAGAAGGATGAGTTGATTTTAACCCCTGTATCATATCAATTAGGACGAGCTCAACTTCTAAGGAAAAATTCCTAGTTTCCATGATAAACCACACTAATCTCACCATAGGATTTAACAATAACTACTTCCATAACTCCTAAAATAGTTGAATCCATCATACCATCTAGAGAACCTCTATATGAATCTCACAGTCCCATTATCCCTTAGGGGAATCATCTAGTGAACTTTACAGATAGACTATAGCTATTCCCCCTATGAACTAATAGACTCCATCTTGGGGGAAATAGTATAAGAACCTCATAACATGAAAATTACACATATAAAATTCTACATATAACTAATTGGGATTATTTTAATGGGAAACATAACCCACTAGTCTACACACATTCCTTCCGTACTCATGTCACATGCCATCTAACCTCATAACCACACATACCGAAGTTAGGTCAAACTAATAAAAACACTATATAAAAACATAATATAAATATCCCAAAAAATCTAAACTCACACATCAATTTGGATGCATAAAATTCCATCTAGAAGATGTATTATAATTGTAACTTATTGACCCATACAATTAATTTATAAATATTTTTCTTCCACTAACTATAGGTGATGTCACAAAAACACAAATTGATAAAAATAAATAGTTTTTATTATTCAAATAGAGTGGAATGATTTTAAATAAAAGAATCAAACATCCATGAAAAAATTTTCTCCAAACTAGGCTTTATGATAAATGATGTGTAAAAAATACAACACAAATGAAATAAAAAACCATCAATATCATAGTAGCAACATTACATAAAACAAGACAACATAATAATATCTAGAAATACATAATTATGTGGACACATCAATGTGGAATCACACTAATAACTCCAAATTTGAACTCAAATATATATCATTATCCCATATATGTATAATCATAATGCTCAGCTGGAGAAAAAAACTTTTAATTTACCTTTTTTATAAAGATAATATTTTTTATGAGAACCAAATTATATATATATGGGTTGAGTAATAATTTTGAAAAGTAAATACCTAAGATAATTCCAAACTAAATCTACTAGAATATGAATATATTAACTCACAATACAAAATAAAATTAAAAAAAAGATAGGATTTCATAAACTAATTCCAAAAATTAAATCAATTTAACTTAATGTTGAAATAATGTATCCCATGTTTCACTTGTAATTCCCATTTCACATTCCTTAGATTAAAATATGTGAAAAAATGTTTTCCATGGATATTCTAATAATAATTATTGGTAAATCATCCATCCTCTATGTTATTCATTAGTGAAAATACTCCCAATTCCTCTAGTCTGGAACTAAATGCTATTAAAAGGAATCATGCAATGAAATTGAAAAACCCCAAACCCATGTATACCAAGATCATTTTTGAATTCATTTAAAAAAATTAAGTTATTATCAGTAACAAATTAATTTAAAAAATATTAAATAAAAAAATAACATAATTAAACTACTTAAATCAAAATTGATTTCAAAAAATTAGCTCAGATTTCAATGTTTTCCAAATCAAAAATAAAATAAGTATTTCATAAAATAAATCATCTAACCATTCATGTGAAAATACAAAAATATAATTGAAAATAAATTGAGAATTTAATTTCTAAACAATTAGATGAGAGTGAAAAAACAGCCTCATCATGAGGGGTCATAAGGAAAATGAATAATCAAAGAATTGTCAAGAAAATTTGGGAAAACATTCTCATTCCTTAAACAAATTAAAAAAATTAATTATCAAAAAATGATTGATCATATAAAAAATTAATTGAATCACATATCTATGGTTTCATTCAAATATAAATGAGAATATATAAAATGAAAAAATTACAATAGAATGGGGAAAATAGATTTAAATCTCTTAGATGATCTATTCAAATTAGCTTCTAAAGGATGTTTATTTTAAAAATCACCAAGAGGAGACATGTGGTTTGAGTTACAAGGAAAACATGATGTGAATGAGAATATTTTAAAGAATTGCGGAATCAAAATACATTTCTTGATGTTATTAATGTCTTCAAATAGTTTATAAAAATGTTCCAAAAATTATATGATAGTTGTATGAGTCATATATGACATAACCCAAGGCAACAATTTTTTTTAAAATCCATGTGAAATAACATTTTTAAATATTTCCATTTCATATGGTTTTTCCAAACCATGATCCAACTACGCACCTTCCTAGTAACACACAATTCCACATTCATTATCTCCCAGATAATCAATATAGTTTCCCCTAAACTTGTCCAAACCATATACCCCATGAAACTCATCCATAAACAAACCAAATCTACCCATAATCACATTTTACTAAATCCAATAATTATATAACTTAAAAAGTTATAATAAAAATAGAGATATAACTCAAATTGAGGGTGTCACGTTCTCCACACCATTTGGCATTTCATCAAAACAAATATTGATATAGTGGATGAATTGGGAAAATTTGGTCCATTTTTAGGATAAAATTTTAATGTTCACATGTTTCCTCTTATATTTCACTATGTTTTCATATTAATGGAAATAATGGACTATATTTACCCAGAAATAAATTGTATTTTATGTCTCATATATGAATTTTTGTAAGAAATAATATTAAATATTATACTAAATGTTGATGATCCCCTTGATTCCCATGGCTAGGATCGGGATGGTATTTCATTACTTGAGATACATATAAAATTATGAACCAAACATGATGAAGTTTACATATCTAATCAATAATAATGGTAATAAAATAATTCCAGAATATCAAGATGTCTAAAATACCTAAGAGACAGCATTCCTAGCATAAAAAATCAATGGTGTTTAAGATGTAGAGAGATATTCAGGAATACATGATCTCCTAGGAAAATCATCAAACAATGTTGTTGATACTCCCCATAACAACACTAAATGCATTGGAGTACAAAAATTTGTTTTTTTGGTCATATGTGTCTTACTAGTTATTTCATGAACAAGGATAGATATAAAATAAGATATTTCTCCATCCTATACCCAAAAAAGAAGTGATTGAAATTGAGGATTGTATAATTCCTTCAATAGATATATTTTTATCATCCCTAATAAATATATTTATAGGAAAACTAAACTAATGGAAAATGATCCTCCCATATGTGAAAAAACATAACATATACTATGAGTATATATTTCTATGTTTGGATTTTTAATTCTGACTACCTATCCATTTGAGGATGATGTTCTATTCTAATAGATAATAGAGTTCAAAAATACTGTAGAAAATATTCCATAAACGTGTAGGTAAATCAACGATCTCTTTTGGAGATTATCAAAATTGCCAATAATTCATTTTTGAAACATTTTGAATTTTTTTTTTTTAAAATTTGTTACCATATTAGATTTAAAAACTAGAATGACATGATCTGAATTTTTTATTTGGTCTCTAATTACCTAGAATAAATCATGATCAATGATAGTCCTCAGTATTACCTTTATAAAATCCACAACAATATTCTCTAATTTCTATATTTATATAAGTAAATACTTCATCATTATTTATCATAATTGTGGTTTATCCTTGACCCACTAACATGTTAGAAATTTTAAAACATAATTAACCATGATTAACATCATACCGGACCACCAAAAAGTGACCAGTAAATCCTTAAACATTATTTTGATTCCTAGAATGAATTCCCACTATGATTGGTGATATGAATATATAAGTTGTTTTTTATAATATGGAATAATGAATATATGGTCTCAAAAATAAAACAATGAGTTTGTAACTTGTTCAAAATTTACCATGTTCTCCCAACCATTATGTTTTCCTACGATGGTAAGGATCCCAAAATCCAATCTATGAAAATCCTTAAAATGATCAACCAAATCAGATATAATTATCATGAAAAATAAAATTCTATCTTTATTTAATATTCTTAAATAAATATGCATATCAAAAATAAAACTCATCAATTACCAATAATAAGAAGCTTCTATATATAATTTTTTGTATTATTTAAATCCTAAATTATCAACTCGTAAATTCTATATTCAATGATTATAATGAAATTTAAATTAGAATATCGTCATATATTTCATCCCTATTCATATACTTAGGTTTATATCTATTTGTAAGAATATTTTTTAATTCATTTTTAGGTAATTTTATGTACTAACATCTATCCAATGAGATAATAATTCTATGATTGGAATGAATGAACCAATTTTTCCAATTACATGTCATGGGTCGAATAATTTTTTTCATGAATTTTTTACGATCATGATCTATATGATATGACGTGATTTCATTTCAGAAAAAATAACAATGTTTAGATCCAACAGTGTCATAATAGAACACATAATATTTCATAGGATCTGGAAATATAATAATCTATGTCTATTTCAGTAGGGATTAATCTCTAAAATAATTTATACCACAACCACTCCACAGGAATATAGTTCCATTTTTTGTTATCAATTACATTGAATATGGGAGTTATGAGATATATCAATAGAAATGATGACAGTAAGAAACTATTCCTAGAAAGCTCTGTTTATGAATAATGTAGTTTTCCTGTTTCTATGAGTTTACATCATCTAATTTTTCTAGTTCTATGAATAAACCTATCTCATATATGAATTATCAAAGGAAATTGAATTAGTATATCTAGAAATAAATTTTAGTAGATTTTTTAAATAATGCTTGCTTATATAAAATTATCAACATAATCTATAAAATATCTTAATTATTTTTATAGTTTGTTAAAACACAAAAACATAAGAAAAATCACCACAATTAAACATTATACATATCATTAAAAACTTGATTAATAAATTCCCTAAAATCCATTGATACATTTATAAGACCAAAAGGAATGAATAGATATTAATAAATACTATAATGAATATAGAAAAATATCCTTATAATACTATCTTTCCTAAACCATAATCGTTGATTTCAGAGTATATATCAATTTTAGAGAACAGTTGGACTCCTTTTGATTGAACATGCACGTATCTATTCAAGGAAGATGATATCTATTCTGTACCATACCTGATTTGGTATATTATATGAAACACATAGTCATAATGAAACATCTACCTTCTTGAAAAAAGTGTTTGAGAATAAAAAGGTGATATAATCGGTCTTATAAAAATAATTCCTTACAATTCCTACAATTAGACCATTAATTTATACAATTTAATTGATGAAATTATAAAAAGTATATGTAAAATAGTATTATTATCATAGAAATTGATCAATAAAAATTCAAAAACGTATTCAGGTAGAAAACAATAAGTATTTTTGAGAAATATGTTAGGATACTGATTCGAAATGGTAGGAATATTTCATATCTCAATTATATCATGAGTATCAAAATTGACTAGTACCAAATGATATGAAATAATTCTAACCATGGGTAATAATGTTTACTTCTTCAATAATTTACATTCAACACTCCGTAAAAGAGATATATATTTTCATACGGATATTTTAGCATGTCTAATTTGGTTTAAACATAATTATGAACCTTGAAAAGAAACTAACTAGTCCATGCCCATGATTAATGGAAAAAATACGTGTTCAAATAGAAATGTATAAAAAATATAGACTCTATCGATAGTTATAAATCAAGATGCATGTTTTAATATTATATAGGCTCAATTACTTATAGGTTAATTCATACTAATAATGGGGGTCGATATAATCTGTATTTGAAAACCCATTTCATTAATGACACATCAAGCAATAATAGAGTCATATGTACCATTAACACTATGAACCAGGAAATGTATGGAGATATGAATAATGTTACTATGTATTGTCAAAGGAATGGGTGGATCCTCTATAATCATCTACTTAAAAATAAATAATGGCTTACTAGTTAATCCAAGTTCCATTCTTCTTTATTCTGATTTCGTCATCTGAGGAGTCATTGTGTTACTATAATCACCCTGCCTCACATAGTTCTTATTACATGAACAATTATGACATGATCATCTAGTTTGGGATAAGATATATGATACACATGAGATATTTTTCCTACAAAAAATTTATATTGTTACATTAATAACACTAAATATGACTCATCTGATTACAATTTTGACATGAATTTGGTGGTGTTGTTCTATCCAACTTATTAGGCTCCAATTGATCCCATTAGAAACATCATGCATTGTAACAGTGCATTAAGTATGTTTAATAGATCTAGTTATTTTATTTTATGTTTATATACCCCCAATTATGTTGGTTTCCATCTTTCACTTCTACCTCACTTTAGAGTTCCCACTTGTACACATGTACAACAAATTACATCCTCATATAGGATTCTGATCAATATTCATTTCATCAACTATTTATCTATTAATAATTTTTGAATAATTATTAATAGATATAACAACTATATTATAATAAATTTATTCTCCTTCTTTGGACATAAATATTTTTTCTTTCTAGGATTCACTAGTGGCCATTTCAAAAAAATGTAACTATTTTATAAAAAAAATAATGATGTTATATCATTTTATATTTTCATACTTAATACTAATGAAATATATTCTTATGGTTATCTAAAATGAGTTTGGGTGGTATTTGTTATAAAAAATTCCATAAATCACTCACATTTATGTACATGGATTAATTTCACATATACAATTTATCCCATAATTTTCATGAAATATACTCTATCATATAGACTATAATAATGTGTTTTATATCTATTATTGTTTTATGGAAATCGAATAACTGATTAGTACATATATTCATATCTTCTTCCTTTTTAGGAACTGAATAACCATAAAATATTGGTATCTTTTGTTCTATAAAATACAAAAAATAATCTTGTATTTCATGGTTTATCATTTCAATTTGCCTTATGAACAGTTTGGATTTTTTAAATAATTATTTTAGTAAATTATTTATTCACAAGCATTTCATTTTCACCACATTCTCTCTAACATATTCATTCATGTTTATATGTCATCTGACTAGTGTCATTTTTTATAGTCAGAATCAAACACAAATTAATCATTACATACTCATGTAATGAAAGATTATCATATTTTAAATCTTCAAAGGAAACTATCATTATAAATAAATTCCAACAATCATAAATTATAATATGAATTGTATCTTACTAGTGATATATCTCATTAATAATGCTTGATATTTTGTACTAATTGACCAATCCCCCAATGTTGAGATTACAATGGTCATAAAAATGTTAACAAAAAATTATTATACCCAAACCACCCGAGTAACTAGAATTTTAGCATAAAAAGGTTAATTATATATTTTTATGCTACACATTTTATGTTGTGAAATTTTTAATCACTTTTCTATGATCATAATATGATGGAAAGATCAAAACTCTTACAAATTGTATCATCTCGACCAAACCACTGACCTGGAAGGATATGATGTTCCACTAAACATAGGTTAATTCCACAAGAAAATAGAGTTACGAAATATATTCCAATGGATTACTCAATCATTGTGAAATTATTTTCTCTTCAAAATTAACACATCATGTAATTAAAAAATAAAATCATCCAAACCAAGCTATATGATGAATGATATTTAAACAATAAAAATAACATTAAATAAACAATAATCAAAAAATAATAGATAAGTATTATAATGAAAAATATTATATCCAATTAATATACAAACACTAATGCATAATCAATCCAATCACATTACAAGAGATCTATATGACCTACTCACATTCCAATGAATGTATAAAAATAATTCCCCATAAGAAAAAACTACATTTTCCTTTACCTATATCAAAAGGAAAAACATCTATAGACACACTAAATTGAATAAAATGGGTATTTGTAATCCTACACAATAAAAATTTCCCAAGATTCTACCCAAATCATGAAACTAGGATAGAAACATGTTATCTCTTAGTCAGAAATATTTTTAATACAATTGAGTGGATCACAAAAATTATTTTACAAAATTTAACAAATTTAACAAAATGAAAAAATGGTTTATTTGTTAGTTCTACATGTAATTCCAATTCAAATATCCACACACACATACACACATGCATTATATAATAGTACTATTACTCCTGAGTGTTAACTCGTTCATACACCTTGTCATTCATTGGTTATAATCCCCTTGATGCATAAATTATGTCATCATGTTCCATTAAATGGAGAAATCCTATAAAAATTAACGCTCACCAGTCCATGTACACCATATCATCACATCCATTAATTTCATATAAATGTATTCTTCCCTTTAAACAATTTTATTATGAATCATTCTTGAATTAAAATAATATAATAATTTAGAACCATAAATCTATGGAGTTTTCCAAAATCCATTAAAATTAAAATGTTTTTCTAATAAAGAACCAATACAGTTTTTCCTAAAATAAATAACCTAATGATCCCTTTTAAAATCAATGAAAAACATTTTAGAAAAACTAAGATAACTCTTGGGAAAATAATAAATTATCACTAATGTAATAAAACATTTAATGAAAACATATTTCATTTTGTTATGTAATAATACTCCATTATCTTATTACTAGAAATTAATTTAATGTTAATCATTTTAAATGTCAATATAAATATAAAATCGTAAATAATATAAGTATTTATCTTAATTTTTATCTGATTATGGATAGCTGAATATATATAAACATAGAAGATAAAGAATTATATATTCAATGTTGGTAAAAAGAATAAATGATATGTATAAGATATAGTAGCTATAGAATAATAATATTTCATGTTGTGTCCAAAACATAGTATTGGGGATGATATTTATTTAGTCAGGTAACATGGTTGAAGCCTCAGATGAGTTAGATAAAGGATTATAGATCATGAATGGTGAGGTCTAGGTCACAGAATCAAGAGGGAAGTGAAGACAATATAAAATGTGTTTTTAAAATTCATTTTTAATATTCATATATTTCCCCTCATCTATATGAATAATATTTTCTCTCAAATATATTTAATTCCTAATTAATCCACATTTAATCCATTTCCTTTTTAAATCATCCTATGAGTCATTTATAAACTCCTAAAAGTGCAGGAGTCAATTATGATTTTTAATATTGTTCATAACGTTCTAAAAATAACATGTTTTACAAATTTAATTACATAATTATGTTGAGAAGTATGTCATAGATGGATATGGTAAGAAGAAACATTGAATTTTGTGAAAAAATACTCCTATATGCATTATATAAATGTTGTGTAAGGGTAGTGGTGTTTTACTCTAATGTGGTTATCCACCATTATATGTGATTCTTAATTTATGGATTAACCTAACATACAAACTATGATGGGTGAATTACCTATAAATAAAGCTAGGAAGGACCCTTATAAAAGAATAAATTAACCATATATATGCATAAGGATTCCAAAATAACCCGTACATGATAAGAGGGGTCATAAGATTACCCATACACAGTAATTTTAAAAGGTAGTATTGCCATATTTGAAAAGTGTACTACACTTATGTAGGCCATGTTTCCACTACCGTATAATGATGTTAATAAGGTATCAAAATAAGAAAATAATTTACATGGTCATACTCAACTATTGGGAAAAGATTTTACATTTAAGAAATTGGAAACCTCCCTATAAAAAATAAAAACAACCAATCAAAACATTATAATTCATGACATGTAAACAATTCAAATCAAATGAAATACCAAAACCAGACAATATTAATCTATTTTAATAAATTAAATTTATACATCCACCAAAAAAAGATAATGAAATCCTAGTGTAAAAAAATTATATGAACCAATCCAACCACATCAGAATAAAATAATGAACACTAATCACTATAGTATGAAGGTGACATCATATTTCTCCACTAGAGAAAAAAGACCTTTTGTGTACGTTTGTTATGAATATAAATTTGTTAATATGCACCAAATTGAATATGAAATGTATAAGTTATAATACCCATTAGTAAGTCTCCAAGACACCTCTCAACTCATGACATTTGGAATGGATAATGTTATCTCATAGTTCATAATACAATTAATACAAAATCTTGGAACCCCAAAACTAGGTTACCATGTTTGAGAAATTTTTCCTAATGAGGAAAAATTTTATCCATTTGTTAGATGTACAATAACAATTAAATATTTCATACGCACACATAGACACATTAATTCCATGATATTACAAATACTTATGATCCATAAATCATTAATCCACCATCTCGGTCTATAGATATATTTATCATTGTGCCTCAAGTAAAGCACCAGGTGCCATTAAATGTCATAGGCCAAGGAAAATAATCAAACACCATTCCATACATTCCAATAACTATTATACTTTTATTTGAAATAAATTAATTCATCCATTTATATTATTTAATCATGAATATTATTTTCATTAAACCAAGAAAATAATTCAAACCATTAAATCAATGGGGTTTTCCTAAAATACCAAATATATTCCTTTTTTTTAAAATTTAATAATAATAGATCTTCATTAGATAATTCATATAATGAATAATTATCAAATTGTAGAATATTATTAAATAAAAACATGGACAAAATTTTCTTGAAAATGTAGAGAATATAGAGAAGCTACTATCCTCATAATGTATCTCAAGGAACAAAAATAATCATGAACTGATCTAGAAGATATGGGATCCCCTTCTTGTTCCTTCAAAAAATCCAAAAAATGTAATTTTTATAACATGATCAATCAAATTTATCCAGTTTTATCATCATAGATATATAATCTTTGTCACGACCCATCCTCGGGGCCCATTCCATGACTACTCCATGCCCACGTTCCATAGGCCAGGGGCTGGCGACTAGCACCAAGGCGTAATTCCCGATAAAAAGGGCAGGCGTCACCTTTGAAAAGTTAACAAACACCTTAGAGTAAGCAAGCAGAACTAAACACTAAGTAAAACTAGATACAATAGTATGTGCGGAAAAGTAAGTGGGCCAGAATAAAAACCCAAACTGAAAGTAAAGTACAACTGAAAAATGGATTACAACAACTGAAAAGTAAAGCCGCAACGTCGAGCCGTCCACGGGAACTCCCACCAGAAGGGTGGGTGAAGATTTCCACCTCAGCTCCTCGGGTCCATCCGTCCGCAACGTGTACGTCCCGCCCAGTGGTCCACCTCCAGGTACCAATTGCTCCACTATCCTCTACCATGATCAGCATTTTCTGTCGTCTACATCCAACACAATGTAGTGCAGGCATAGCCCGTGCAAGGGTGAGTATAAGCTACTCATTAGGGACCCCGAGACCCCCGTAGGTCTCCCAGAATCCACAAAGGATGATCCACAAAAGAAATATACAATCACGAAATAACAACCAACACTACTTATGTATATTCCCATACAAATACCTATGTCATCAATTCCAGTTCGCCTTCAGCATCCGAGCCCAAGATCAATGACGTCCACACATGATAGCACAAAACAATCCACATAGGAAAGCAAGTCAATCATATCGAATATAATGATTGTAAGTCAAGACTCAGCTCACACAGGTATATTTCTTCATAGAACGATAGAGATGATCATATGTAGCCACATATTATTCTAAGTCAATTGACCCACAAAGGATCGATAGGCACTAACCCCCGCAATGACCCATAAAGGATCGATAGGTACTAACCCCCACAATGACCCACAAAGGATTGATAGGTACTAACCCCCGCAATGACCCACACAGGATCAGACCCACACAGGATCGGTATACACTGGCCCACACAAGACCGTTGAGCGTTGACCCACACAGGATCTGATCCACACAGGATCGGTAGGTACTGACCCAAAGAGGATCGCTGAGTGTTGAAGTCATCGCTGTCGAACCGATGGAGGATTCCCGTATAGTCTTCATCGTCGTCGTAGTCGCAGCCAGCTCTAGGGTTCCCGCACATAGCTAGCTCGTTCGGGAGGGTCCTCTCCACGAGCCAAGGGGCTGATACATCAACTGACACTTATTTCAATGTTGATGTATCCAAAAGTTCCGTATTGTCAACAGGAACTCAACATCACAGACGGCGCGTCAATCGGAAACCCGGTCTAAGAGTTATTGGCTTTTTCGTCCCAGGGGCCCAGTTGGTTTTTAAGTCAAAACCTACCCGACCATACTCCAACTATGTCCAAACCTCAATCGGAGTAATCCAAAAGGTTTGTCTCACTAAAAGTAATCCAACAAAGTCAACGGCACGTCAATCGGACGTCCGAAGCTCAAGTTATAAGCGTTTCCGCTCTGAGGGCCCGGTTGGTTTCGTGTACGAACCAACCCGGCCAAACCCAAAGTACTGCGAAACCTTGAGTGTAATATACTGAAACGACCGTCTCGATCCATGGAGATCATCGTTGCTGACAATGCATCGATCGGAGGTCCACAACCCATGTTATACGCAAAAGACTGAAAGAGGTCCGAAAATAGGGGGTCCGGGCCAGGTCCGACCCGGCCCGATACCCCCTAGGTCAGCCCGAACCGGTTCGACCCGACCCGGGTCCAGGTCCGGCCCGGTGGGCACGGCCCGGCCCAGCCTGGCGCGCACGGCCTTGCCGGCGTGGCCACGCGGCTTGACCGTAACGACCGAGCGGAAGGGGGTGGGGGGCGTTGCCCCCCTGTTTGTCAAACCACAACCCCCATGTGGGGGGGGGGGCACTCCTTCAGCCGGTCGGGGGTTACGACCCCCGGTTCCTCGTTCGTCCGGCCAGGCTGGCCGGCCGTGGTGCTGCCACGGGACCCCACGGTCCCGCCCTCCTGCTCCGGCACCGGCCGCCAGTAGCAGACCGCCGCTCCCTACTCCGCCGCGGCCAAAGGCCCCGGCCTTGGTCCGACCAGAGTGTCGCGATAGCGCTGCGCCCCTCCACCGCGGCCCTTCTCTGGCCGTGGTGTCTTCGTGGTTCCCCAGAGCGGGGCGACTGTGCCTTGCTCCTTTTCCAGGGTTCTCTCATTTCCACGCGGTGTGATGGCTTTGTGCCATATCAGTTCCAATCCACAATGAAGGACATCAATAATAAGGAAGAGGGGTCGGCCGTGTTTTTGCGGTCCAGTCCCCTCCCGTTAATCGATAGCATGCGGCTAAAAGTTAATCGATGAATGACCAAAATTATTCACGACAGAAAACCAAACCCCTACCTCAACGAAAAGTTTGAACGAATGTTTGTCGCGGAATTGAACGTCGCGGAAGAAGGTGTCGCAGAAGGAGGATCGTCGGTGTAATAGAGAAAAGATTCGTCGTCGTCGCGTCGTCGATCTCCGAGGATGGCATCTCTCACCGCATGCGGAGAGGGAAGAAGACGGTACGACGAACTCCCCTTTGTGGTGACGAAGTTCTTCATCAAAGGCTCGGTGTTCTTTGCGTTCTTCGTTGTGGATAAAGAACTTCAAGACTTTGAGAAAATCCTCTCCCAAATCCTCTCGCACAACCAAAACAACACTAATAAAATAAGGGTCTCCTTATTTTATTACTCACGCCAAACGTTTTGAAATTCAAAATTGAATTATTCAATTAATTGAATTAATTGGAAAGTTTAAACTGCCCAATTAAAGAGGCTATTAATATTTTGTTAAACGCAAGAGTTGACTTCATTTAATGGGGGTACGGGTGCATTACCTAATTAAAATAGGGGGTTTGAGGAAGTTGAATAGGTGGGGCTTGTGTAAGCCCCACCCCACAAGTATCCTACCTAGTGGAGTAGGATAGAGTGGGTCCCACTCCAACCACTTATCTTTGGTTAAAATAAAATAAAATTTGTTGCACCATTTTATTTTATTCTTTTACTTAACCCAAAATTTTAAAACCACACTCGAGCAAACACATCTTCGGAAAAGGTGTTCCAAAGCAATTATCGGCACTGTGATTCCATCAGTTCCCTCAGATTTCGATTCCAAGAACCAGTTCAAAAGTTAGGAAAACCCGCTCGTCTGTTCACTGAACGTACCCGAGATAAACTTCAAAAAATGATTCCGGGCACACCGGGCCTCGGAATCAGGTGCCGTCAGAAATTGTGATCTTGTAAAATCCAAAAGAAAATTAATAAAAATATTTCCCTTGAATTTTTATGGGTCTTTACATTACTCCCACCTCAGGTATTTACGTCCCCGTAATGATACATCATAAACTAGGAAAACAAATGTGGGCACTGATCATGCATCTAAGCCTCCCGCTCCCAAGTGCTCTCCTGGAGGTTCCCGTGCTGCCATATGATGCGCACTAGAGGAATCGACCATCCACGTAGGACCCGCTCCTGTCCATCCTAAATCTCCACCAGGACTTCCGAAAAAGTCGGCCCATCATCAACGTCCAGCTCCCCATGGTCAATGATATGAGTCGGGTCGTGTACGTATCTCCTTAGCTGAGATACATGGAAGACGTCGTGCACCCAGTGAAACTGAGTTGGTAGATCCAGGTGATAAGCCACCTCGCCTATCCTGCTGAGGACCTAGAATGGTACGATGAAAATCAGAGATAACTTGTCACCTCAGACATATCTCTGTAAACCACATCGAGGTGAGACCCGCAAGAAGACGTGGTAACCATCCTCAAACTCTAGTATCCTTCTCCTCATATCATCATAAGACATCTGTCAGCTCTGAGATGTCCTCATATGCTCCTGGATGACCTGGACCTTTTCTTTCGTGGCCTAGACCATCTCCGGTCCCACAGGTGCCGACTCCCCAGGGTCTGTCCAGCATAGCGGTGATCTGCAAGGTCGTTCGTACAACGCCTCGTATGGTGCCATCCAGATGGTGGAGTGGTAGTTTTTGTTGTATGTGAACTCCACCAAGGGTAGGCGATCCTCCCAGCTGCAACCAAAGTTAAGGACACATGCACGGAGCATGTCCTCGAGGGTCTGAATAGTCCTCTCCGTCTGACTGTCTGTCTGAGGGTGAAAGGAGGTGCTCAGACGTAGCTGTGTCCTGGATTCCTCCTTCAACCCCTTCCAAAGCCGGGAAGTAAAGTGAGACTCTCAATCGGAGACAATAGATGATGACACACCATAAAGCCATAAAATCTCATGAATGTAGAGGCATCCCAAGCTCTCCACTGAGCCCTGCTCTCCGATGGGTAAGAAGTAGGCCGACTTGGTGAGTCGGTCGACAATCAGCCAAATGGAGTAGTGACCTCTGGAAGTGCGTGGATGTCCAGTCATGAAATTCATAGATATCCCATCCCACTTCCACTACGGGACCTACAAATGATGTACCAAGCCTGCTGGTACCTGGTTCTCTACCTTCACCTGCTGACAGGTGAGGCATCGACAAACGAACTCTGTTGTATCCTTCTTCATACCCGACCACCAGTGCTATCGTATGAGGGCCTGGTACATCTTCGCCACTCCTGGATGTACCGCTAAAGGGGAATTGTGAAACTCCCTCAGCACCTCTTCCTGTAAAGTAGCTGGTACCATGGTACATCCTGTGAAAAGGATGACGTGCTCTCCTCCCATAGAGAATCCATCAGGTGCCTGTCCTGAAGATATCTGTGCATGCCGTGTCTCACAGTTATTGTCACCATGATGTGCCTATATGAACCACTGTAGAAGTGGAGGAGTGACTGTGAATGACTGCAGAAAGGCTGCCCCATCACTATCCATGAAGGATATCTGCAATGCGGCTAGCTGCTCTGTCGCCTCCCCAAGTAGCTGAATTCCCATCCTCCTGCTGAGATCATCGGCTACTACGTTCCCCTTTCCAGGAGTATAGACTATCTCAAAGTCATAGTCCTCAAGGAACTCGAGCCATCACCGCTATCTCAGGTTCAGGTCCTTCTACGAGAAGATGTACCTGAGAATCTGCTGGTCAGAGTAGACTATAAAGCACTCACCCATCAGATAGTGTCGCCACATCTTCAGAGCGAAGACCACTACTGATAACTCCAGGTCATGGGTAGCGTAGTTCTGCTCATACTGCCTCAACTAATGTGATCCATAGGTGATCACGGCCCGTTCCTGCATCAGGACACATCCGAGTCTGGTTCCTGATGCATCACAGTAGACTACGTACCCTACTCCTTCCTCTAGTAGCCTCAAGATAGGCACGCTGGTCAATCTCTATCTCAGCTCCTAGAAGCTCTGATGTCATCTGTATGACCATACAAATGGTTTCCCCTTCTTCGTCAAAGCTGAGAGTGGTTCCGAAACTCTAGAAAAGTCTGTCACAATTCTCTGGTAGTACCCAGGCTGCCCCAAGAAACTCTACACCTCCGTCATGCTCCTGGGTGGCTCCCAAGCTAGCACTGCCACGATCTTCGCAGGATCCACCGCAACACCCACCTCAAAGATGACGTGTCCCAAGAAGTGGACCTCATGTATCCAGAACTGACACTTTGAGGGATTTCCATAAAGCTGGTGCTCTCGGATTTTGTCTAGTAAAACCTGCAAGTGGTAGGCGTTCTCCTCCTCAGTGGTCAAGTATATCAAAATGTCGTCAATGAAGACCACGACAAATCGATCGAGGTATGGCTGAAAGATCCTGTTCATGAGGCCCATGAACACTACTGGATAATTTGTTATGCCGAATGGCTTGACCAAGAACTCATAATTTCCATACCGACATCAGAAGGTCGTCTCCTGCACATCCTCGTCCTGAAATCTGAGCTGATGATAGCCTGACCTGAGATCTATCTTCAAGAACCACCGTGCTCCCTTGATCTGATCGAAGAGGTCTTCAATCCTTGGTAGAGGATAATTCATCCTCAAGGTCAGCTAGTTCAGGCGTCGATAGTCGTCACAAAGTTGCAAGCTCCTGTCTACCTTCATGGTGAACAATATTGGGGAAGCCCATGGTGAAACACTGGGTCAGATGAATCCCTTTCCCTGCAAGTCCTCCAACTGTACCCGTAGCTCTCGAAGGTCGGTGGGAGCCATCCGATATGCTGGGGTGGTTATCGGGGCTGTTCCAGGGTACAGGTCAATATAAAAGTGTACCTCTCTGGGAGGAGGTTGTCCTGAAACGTTGTCGGGAAAAATGTTTGTATACTGATCCACCACTGCAGGTAATCTTGGACTCTGCACGTAAACTGCTCCTAGGATGAGGCTAGCCAATTGATGAGTGATGGGTTGTACTATCCTCTGCGTGAGTCCATCCTGCACTGCAAAGGTTCCCTTCTCTCCGGTGAAGGTGAACCTGCTCCCGTCAGTGCGAACACATCGCACCTTGCGCCTAATATAGTCGATCTGAGCATGGACTGTAGATAGCCAATCCATGCCCAAGATGATGTCGTAAGGCCTAGACACTGCTACAAGAAGATCCCAGCCGACGCACTCGTCTCTTATAGTAAGCTCACACTACCGGCACTAGTGTGTAATCGTCGAGTCTACTCCCGTAGGAGTCTCTAGCCGTGAGGATCGAGTAAATGGCTACGTTGGAATCTCGGAGCTTGGAACAAGTGCAGCGGCAATGAAAGAATGACTCACTCCTTTGTAAATAAGAACTACAACAAGGGTGGAGTAGACACAGATCGTACCTCGAATCATCTCGGGTGCGCCGTGGTCGTAGGCCTCCGCTTCCTAGAGCTATCACTATCTCTGCCCGCTAGCTCCCTGTGGTCAGGGTGGCCCTCCTGTTGGTGGTGGTGGTAGAGCCTCAAAGCGTCTCCCACCACCTGCTGCTCGGCCAGCTCCTCTACCTCGTCCACCTGCTCCCTTCTGAAAACCACGGTCAACCCTCTGCTTCTTCTTGTGTGGTCCCTCAACCATCTGCTGCTCCTTGGTACGGAGGGTCGTGCAGTCACGAGCCATGTGGCCCTGCCCGCCGCATGCGTAGCACTGTCTGCCTCTCGAAAGACTGGCTCTGCGCTAAGTGCCCCGCACCTCTGGGCCAGTGTCCTGAGGTTGTCTACCTGAGGGTTTGGTCTACCTGGACCCATGAGTCATCTGTCGACTCCCTGCTGTAGAAGACTCTGCTACGTGCCGCCCAGCGGTAGGTCTCGCTGCTGATGTAGGCTAGGCAAGGATGCTCTCGATTAGAAGGGCTCGCTCCAGTACCCCTACCTGTTTCGAAATGCTGAGGGAGATCAGTGACGCCTTGATCTCATGCCTCAATCCCTCCTCAAAGGTTCGGGCCTGGAAGAATGGGTCTCGTACCATATCCATCGAGTAGCCTGAGTGATCTGTAAATCTTGCCGAGTACTGGGCGACCGTCAAGTTGCACTACCGCAGCTGTAGAAGCTCCTGGATGCGCACCGCACGGAGGGTGGCTGGGATAAACTCCGAGCGCAAGAGGCTCTCAAAGTCCATCTAGAGGAGAGATGCCTCATCGTGCACCTGGAGCATCAATCTCCACCATCTGCCTACTGCCACGTGTAGAAGACTCGATGCAAGGATAACCATGAGGTCTGTTGGTGTCCCTACCAATCGGAAAACTCATACAACTACCTCCATCCAATCCTCGGCTGCCTGAGGGTCTGTCTCCCTGCGGAACCTGGGCGGTCTCTGGTACTGAAACTCGTGCAGTGCACCAAGGCGACGTTCACTCTCAACGTTTGGGGCTGGTAGCATCAGTGGATCGGCGGGTAGTGGTACCGCTAGTGCCTCTATAGTAATAGGGCCCTACACCAAGTCCTCATCGCTCAGTGGGCTGTTGTCACATAGAAATTTCAGAACCCTAGCTAGCTGCCATCGTGGGGCCATCTTGAAAAGAGACAGGTGCGCCATGGTCAATACAGTATACCTGGTGAGCTGACACAAAGTAATGAAAAAGAAAACATGAAACACACATGCAATCAATGTTTTCGTACATTATGTCGGAAATCAGAAGTCAGGGTCCTGGTGTACGGATATGTCGGCTGCCACACCAAAACTGGACTCCCTGGACTGATAACCGCACTCAATACTCATAAAACTATTGATTCACATAGAAAAAGACCAGAGTCCTGAGTTCTGATGTAGAACTGAACTACTATGATACCAATTTGTCAAGACCGGTCCTCAGGGCCTGTGCCGTGACTACCCCAAGCCCGCCTTCCATAGGCCAGGGGCTGGCGACTAGCACCAAGGCGTAATTCTCAATAAAAAGGGAAGGCATCGCCTTTTAAAAGTAAACAAACACCTCAGAGTAAGCAAGCAGAAGTAAACACTAAGTAAAACTTGATACAATAGTAAGTGAGGAAAAGTAAGTGGGCAAGATTACAAACCCAAACTAAAAGTAAAGTACAACTGAAAAAGGGAGTACAACAACTGAAAAGTAAAGCCGTAACATTTAGTCGTCCACTGGTACTCCCACATGAAGGGTGGGTGCAGATAGCCACCTCTGCTCCTCGGGTCCAGCCGTTCGCTACGTGTACGTCCTGCCCAGTCGTCCACCTCCAGGTACCGACTGCTCCACTAGCCTCTACCACGATCAGCACTGTCCGTCGTCTGCATCCAACACAATGTAGTGCGGGCATAGGCCATGCAGGGGTGAGTATAAGCTACTCAATAGGGACCCCGAGACCCCCGTAGGTCTCCCAGAATCCACAAACTATGATCCACAAAAGAAAGATACAATCACGAAGTAACAACCAACACTACTTAAGTATATGCCCATACATATACCTAAGTCATCAATTACTATTCAGCTCCAGCATCCGAGCCCAAGTTCAATCACGTCCACACAGGATAGCACAATACAATCCACATAAGAAAGCAAGTCAATCATATCGAAGATAAAGATTGTATGTCAAGACTCAGCTAACACAGGTATATTTCTTTATAGGATGATAGAGATGATCAGAAATAGCCACTGATTAATCTAAGACGTCGGACCCACAAAGGATCGATAGGTACTAACCCCTGCAATTACCCACAAAGGATCGATAGGTACTAACCCCCACAATGACCCACAAAGGATCGATAGGTACTAACCCCCGAAATGACCCATATAGTATCGGATCCACATAGGATCGGTATGCGCTGGCCCACATAGGACCGCTGGGTGCTGACCCACACAGGATCTGATCCACACAGGATTGGTAGGCACTGACCCACAGAGGATCACTGAGTGTTGTAGTCATCGCTGTCGAAACCACGGAGGATTCACGTACAGTCTTCATCATCGTGGTAGTCGCAGCCAGCTCTAGGGTTCCCGCACACAGCAAGTTCGTTCGAGAGGGACCGCTCCACGAGCAGAGAGGCTGATACATCAACTGACATGTAGTCTGAAGATGATGTATCTAAAAGTTCCATATCGTCAACAGGAACTCAACGTCACATACGGCACGTCAATCAGACGCACGGTCAGAGAGTTATTGGCTTTTTCGTCCTAGGGGCCCGGTTGGTTTTTAAGTCAAAACTAACCCGACTGTACTCCAACTGTGTCCAAACCTCTATCTGAGTAAGCCAAAAGGTCTGTCTCACTAAAATGAATGCAAAAATGTCGACGACACGTCAATTGGATGTCCGAAGCTCAAGTTATAAGTGTTTCCGCTCTGAGGGCCCGGTTGGTTTCGTGTATGAACCAACCCGACCGAATCCAAAGTACTCCGAAACCTTGAGTGTAATATACCGAAACGACTGTCTCGATCCAAGGATCACATCTCAGCTGACGGTGCATCGATCGGAGGTTCACAGCCCTAATTATGGGCAAGAGACCGAAAGAGGTCCGGAAATAGGGGGTTCGGGCCAGATCCGACCCGGCCCGATACCCCCTGGACGGCCCGAACCGGGTCGACCCGACCCGGGTCTGGGCCCGGCCTGGCGCACATGACATGGCTGGCGTGTCATGGAAGCTCAGCCTTAATGGCCAAGCGGAAGGGGGGGGGGGGGGGCGCCGCCCCCCTGTTTGTCAAACCACGGCCCCCATGTGGGGGGCCGCTCCTTCGGTCGGCCGGGGGTTACGATCCCCGGTTACTCATTCGGCCGGCCCGGCAGGCCGGCCGTGCTACTGTCGTGGGACCCCATGGTCCCTCCCTCCTACTCTAGTGCCGGCGGCTGGCAGCTGCTCCCTGCTCTGCCGCGTCCCTACTCTTTCCATGGTGTCTTCTTGGTTCCCCGGCGCGGTGCGACGGTGCCGCGCTACTTTTCCACGGTTCTCTCATTTCTGCGCGGTGTGATGGCACATCACCATCTCCTTTCCAATCCACAAGAAAGGACATCAATAAAAAGGAAGGGGGGGTTCGGCCGTGTTTTTGCGGTCCGCCCCCCCCCCCCCCCCGTTAATTGATAGCATGCGGCTAAAAGTTTATATATGAACGCCCAAAATTATTCATGACATAAAACCAAAACCCTACCTCGATGAAAACTTTTAACGAAGGTTCGTCGCGGAAGAAGGCGTCACAGAAGGAGGATCTTCAGCGTCGCGGAGAAAAGATTCGTCGTTGATCTCCGAGGATAGAGTCTCTCACCAGCTGCAGAGAGGAAATAAGACGGTATGAAGAACTCCCCATTGCAGTGACAGAGTTCTTCTTTGAAGGCTCGGTGTTCTTTGCGTTCTTCGTTGTGGAAGAAGAACTTCAAGACTTGGAGAAAATCCTCTCCAAAATCCTCTTGCACAACCAAAACAAAACTAATAAAATAAGTGTTTCCTTATTTTATTACTCACGCCAAATGTTTTGAAATTAAAAATTGAATCATTCAATTAATTGAATTAATTGTAAAGTTTAAACCGCCCAATTAAAGAGGCTTTTAATATTTAGTTAAACGCAAGAATTGACTTCATTTAATGGGGGTACGGGTGCGTTACCTAATTAAAAGAGGGGGTTTGAGGAAGTTGAATAGGTGGGGCTCGTGTGGGCCCCACCCCAGAAATATCCTACCTAGTGGAGTAGGATATAGTGGGTCCCACTAAAACCACTTATCTTAGGTTAAAATAAAATAAAATTGGTTGCACCATTTTATTTTATTTTTTTACTTAACTCAAAATTTTAAAGACACACTCGAGCAAACGCAACTCTGGAAAAGTTGTTCCTAAGAAATTACCGGCGTTGCGATTCCATCGGTGTCCTCATATTTCGATTCCGAGTACTAGTTCAAATGTTATGAAAAACCGCTCGTCCTTTCATTAAACGTACTCGAGATATACTTAGGAAAATGATTCCGGGCACACTGGGCCCTGGAATCTGGTGCCGTCAGAAACTGCGTTCTTGTAAAATCCAAAAGAAAATTAAGAAAAAAATTTCACTTGAATTTTTATGGGTCTTTACACTCTTATTAAATGAAAAAGGATAATATCTTGGTGGAAGAGATAAATAAGGAGCTGGTATAGCTCTTACCGTCAATATCCAAGATCTAACACACATCCAACATTTCAAATAATTTTCTGAAGGGATATGAGTTTCAAAAAACACATAGAGGTGTCCTGAGGTTCCATAAAAGAGGAGAATATGATAAAAATACACTTTTTTATCATGAAATAGGAAAAATAAAATTTTCAGATGGTATTAATTACGTCACATGGTTATGATATCTGGTTTAAAAAATTTGGATGCAACCATGTTCATGATACTGGACATAACACAGGGCTTCATGGTTTAAAAAACTATATTTTAACCATGTGAAATACCAATACCCCAAAATGTTAAATTCCAATGTTTTCTAATTTATTTGTAAATATCATACGCATATCAATAACCTATCCAGTAAACCCCATATTCCCTTCATTATTTTCTAGATAGGCTATATGGTATCCTTTAACTGTTCTAAAACATTACACCCCCATAAACACTTTCAAAATAAAAAAACCCTTCATAACCGTCTAGAAATCATGATAAACATTACATAATATAAAAATATATAATAATAGGTTGAAGTACCTCAAACCAAGGGTGTTATAGGAAAACTCTATACAATTATAAAAATCAATATCCAAAATCCTCTCTATTTTATAACCGAATTCACAATCCCAAATATCACACATGTGTACTATGAGCCATCATGAATGAAATGATGCATGTTTACCAATGATTTCCTCTCAAATCCAATAGAGGGAAAAATATTCAATTTCAAATTTCATTATTTTTTACTAAATAAAGAATCTGAAACCACATAAAAATTTAATTCTCATTAGTAACATAATAATTCATAAATCAATTATCAGGACAACCACAGTCCATGACATGTTCCATAAGTTCCATTTCCAAAATAATGTTCTAGGAAATCTCTAAATGACTATCTAATAAAAATAAATAGAAAAAACATACCCTCCAACAACTTTTAAAAAACATTTTTTTGATACCATAATTTTATTTATCAAAAAATTTCATTTCACATTAATTAGGTAGTAGCACCACTAGACCTATTGTCATGCCTCCACAGACAAATATTATTCCAAAAAGTTGTATGGGTCTTTGGGGAGATATGTGGAGAATAAAACCTCTAAATATAAATTATATCAAAACCAAATTACAGTGGAATAAACTATAATTAAAATGAAATAACAATAGAATAAAAAACAAATGAAATCTAATTAAAAGTAATAATTTATATTCAACATGAAGTTTAATCATATACAATATCATTAAATTTATAAAAAACCCAACATATTTCTTATAGGTTATCTGTATATATAGACACCCAAAATTAGAAAAATAAAATTTCACCTTAGCATAAAATAAAAACTTTTACCATTAGTAAACCAATATTTTCATGTCATTAACCATAAATACATACACTTTCACAAAGATCTTAATTATGAACCTTTAACCATAAATATTCCAGGAATCATGAGGTATGAACATGTCATGGAGGTACCATAAAGGTTATAAATATGAACATATTACTAAAAAATTATTGGTGTCCCCAAAAAATATTCATATGTATACCAATATAATCCAAATTAAATAATATGTGAACAAAACACACCACCCAACCTAAAAACCCATTCCCAAGTTTTCACAATAGATACTATACTTACTTTGTCGAAATATGTGGTGGAAAAATTCATCCAAAACCTATCACCACATGAAACCATTTCCATTCAAAAACTGTCTATTGATATCTAGAACAAATTAAATCGTCTAGATTCGACCACAACACCCTTAAGTCCTATTCTTATATCATATCCCAAGTTCCATGGTAATCCAACCATTTCACTACATCTAGATCGAAATCTTCATAAAATTGGAGGAATGAAAATACACATACATATCTACATAAATCTCTTCAACCACATAGATAACCTATTCATGGTGATCATCATACTCCAATTTAGTTGTCTCACTCACCACTATGAATGAAAAAAATAATGTACCCTCATTTTTTGATGAAAAATATTATCATTATCCTACATATTTCACTAATCTGTTGAGGATACCACCATGTAGCTTGTAGTCAGAAATACATCATGAAAATTTTCTTATGTTTACATGACCATAATTTAATCATCCTCCATGATGAATGATATCACCAAGATTCTGCAGCCACACAAAATTGAACATCCATCACCACCTAGGACAATGGTCAGTGGTATATATATAATATTGGTGAACTCCCATCACCCAGTATGTGGTGATCAACATCTCCAGTAGTAACACATGGTGAAACCATCACATTTCCAAAGATCTGCATCAGTCATCACATTCCAGGAGTCGCCGCATTAAAATATACAAAATAAATCCCATTATCCCCTAAAACCCGACCATATGTGAATCTAAACAATATATTATAAATCTATAATAACACAAATACGACAACCCACTAGTATCTAATATGAAAAAATGAATAACAAAATTGGGTCTATTAAATATATCTTATACAAAAATACACATTCAGCATTATAATACAATTTGAAGATAGTTGTATAATAGAAGAAATAACTTGGTAGCTCTTACCTAGAGTTAGAAATAATCAAATAATCAAGAAAAATCAGTTAAAGTAACTCTAATTCTAATTAATATTTTAATAAGACAAAATCCTTGCATCTAGTCACTACCAATACCAAATGATGAAATGGTGATAAAAAGTAGTAAAAATCACTTAGGTAAAGCTAAACTAACATAAAATTTCTCCACATAATAAATGGTATTAATGAAAAAATACGGAGAAATGAAAATATAACTAAGTGGAGATCTAAAGAATAAAATAAAAATCTAATATGTATATATTGTATTATAGTTGATAAATCATAAATTAATCTTTTTATTCCAAATTATTAGTTAGAACATGAACCCTTATGTGTTGAATCTTATGTATGGGACCCATACACATATAACTCAGATAACCCTTATGTATCAGCAATCCTTACACATCATTTTCTATATTGAAAATACATTGGACCTTTATTTATCATGTAAAATGACCCATATCTGTTACACTTTAAATGGAAACGAAACATATGAATTTAGGTAAATGACACTTATGTATCAATATTTTTCTATATAAAAGGTAAATAATCCTTAAATTTAATAAATTCACCATTTTCTTAACCATTAAATATCATCTAACATATATTCATATAAGACTGATGCTTATAAATCACAATGAACACTCTTGTTATCCTTATGTACTGAAACATTCTTGTTTTCAAGCCATTGTGTATCACATGGTGAGTATAGAACATTACATATCACAGGGTACATAAATTGTTAGTAAAATTTTTCAAATAGAAAAATACACATATTTATCTTGGGTTCCTTTACATTTCACTAATGTGTGAAACTTTTTTATTTCCATTTCCACTAATTTACAATTATTTATTCACAGGTATTCCAATAATAATCTTACATATTCAATTTTAATGGATTTAATATTAAGAATCCATAAGATTGTCCTATTTATTATTGGTTTACCACATTATAAAGTACTAATTCATTGTTACTTATACATGATAGGGTGAATATTACATTTGGTTACCCTTCTACATCATCAACCATATTTATGATGACCTTTTAATATGGGAGTTTTATAATTTTCCAAAAAAAATAACTACAACTCCAAAATATTATTTGATTCACAAATAAAATTTTAAAAATTATTTTAAAAAACAAAATACATTATAAAAACATCAAGATTGAATAATATCGCATCAAAAATTCACCTTTGAACTCTAGACATCTTCATATATCCACCTGTATAATAATTTTATCTCTCTTACCATGATCATTAAAGAGCACTTGAGACTCAATTTCCAACATACACTAACAACAATAACACAATGACAGTGTCCAAAAAACATTTTAAATTAAGTATCGAACCAAAAAAACACATCTCTAATAATTAGTCCATTATAGGAAGCATTTACTTAAAAAATCCATATGATACATTAAAAGTATAATTTTTTTAATTTCTAGATAACAAAATTAAATTATATTCCAGGACTTATAATTTTGATTAATAATCCCCCTCATTTGAACTCAACCCAATATCCCCTTCAATTATCCATTATGTAACACTATCGTAAATGTTGATTTATCCTGGTATATCCTCTAAATTATCATATTTACTTCAATTTTCATCTTCTCCCCCATTTATTCTTCCTGTTCAATAATCCCCATATTAATAGTCCAAATGGATTCATATAGATTGAATGTCATATCTAGATGATTTCAATTTTGGTGATTATAAATCATTATATGGGGGATTCTTTTATTACATTTAGGTGTTTTACTACTTCTTCACTCTGTTTACAATTAATGAACAAGGTTCCGCCATAGATTCTTCTATTTTGATCAAACCAATTAATAATTTCATTTGAATCTTGATTTATATCAATAATTATTAATTTAAGTTCGCTATTGTTTATTTCTATTGTCTCTTTTGGTTCCCTTATCATTACCCTTCCCCCGGGGCCCATGCCATGGCTACCCAAAGCCCACCTTCCATAGGCCAGGGGATGGTGACTATCACTGAATGAGGTATTCACTAAAACCGGGAAGACATTTACATTATAACATGTAGACAAAAATATCCAAGAACACAACAAGATACGAACACAAGAAAAATTTATAATAAATAGAGAGTGTATAGTACGGAAAAGGGGACAGAATACAAGCCAAACTAGAAAGATCATGAAAATTTGGAAGTAACAGTAATCTGGAATCGCTCTTGTGAACTCCCGCCAAGGATCCTACCATAAGGGCAGGTACAGCTCTCCAACGGTCATCTCTACGGATCATCTCATCTAATATCATCCTCTGAGCTACCTCCAGTCCTAGTACTCACATCCTAAATCTGCACTATTCATCATCTAAACCAAACAAAATAAGGTGAGGGTATCGCTTTTGAAGGGGTGTGTATAACGATACTCAGTAGAGACCCTGAGACCCTTGAATATCTCACAAAATCCACAAAGGAGAAACAACAAAGCATGAACACAACTGACAACCCTACTTAGGTATATACCCTAATACATACCTAAGTTGTCATGTAAAACCATATCAATCATGAGGAAACACAATCCCCAGCTCAAAATTCCAAATATCAACTGTCCCATGAAGGAAATAATTCTACGAAGGTAACACTATGAAGGTACGTACCACAAAGGTAATGTCAAACAGAATAATACCACAAAGGTATCACCACGAAGGTATGCAACACATAGGTATGACACACAGATTATTACCAAAAAGGTAAAGGATCATCTCACACTAGGTATTAATTAGGTATGGTAGTAAATATGATTAGATGAATCTACTGAATAATCATACTCTGTTGAGAGGCAGACCCTAGTAGGATCCTAAATCCTCAAACCCACATAATATCCTAGAACAACAGACCCACATAGGATCCTAGAGTAATCCCACTTGGATTCCTTGAGTGGATACAATTGTATTACTGAAACACAGATACCCATTGGATCCCAAAGCACAGACCCATGTAGGACCCTAAGGCACAGACCCACATAGGATCCCTTTATCATCTTACAGCCATCCACAGGGTTCCCGAACTAAGCTCTCTAGATTCTGGGAGGGTCTGTTCCTCAAGCCAAAATTTGATACTCCAACTTCCATGAAGACCCACTATGAAGTATCCTAAAGGACCTCCCCATGATAGGGGTCTCAATGCAATAGACAGTGTGTAAATCGGATGCCCAGTCTGTATGTTTTTGGGATTTTAGTCCCGAGGGCCTGGTTGGATTTGTGTCCAATCCAACCCGGACATACCAAATCATTATCCAAAACTCATGTGGAGTATACCAAAAGGACCATCACGATCCACAGTTTCTGGTGCTATAGTTGGTTCATCTAACAGATGCTCGTAGCTTTAGTTATGGTCAGAATTGGGAAAATGGTCCAAGAAGGTCTGGGTCCGGTCTGACCCGGCCCGACCCGACATGGTTTCGGTCAACTCGGCCCAACCCAGGTCTAGCCTTAGGTCTAACATAGTCTACTGGTTCTTGCCGGAACATAGGTACTACCTACAGTGCGGTTGGAAAAGGGTGTCCTGCACTGAGCAGCTCTCGCTGTGCGGCCCGGAGCGTGTGGCCCGCAACTGGCCGAACGACCATCTGTCCTCCACGACGCTGTTGCGCACCGCACCACACACGGTAGCCGGAAGTGAACCAGATTCCTTCCTTCACTATTTCTACCTCCCCTTCACATGGATATCCATGAGGCGTTCAACAAAACTACTCTTCCGTGGCCGATGGGCCACAGCCCCCCACCTGTGGTGCGGTTGTGCCGCCGCCGTCTTCGCAGTCGGCCGGTGTGTCGGCCGCTGCTCCTGAGTCCAACTGGTGCATGTCGCCATCCTCCTCCATCGTGATGAATGCATGAAAAACCAAAACTGTTGAGTAGTGGTCTGTCCATGTTCATTTGGCCCGCACCCTCCACATTAGAGCTATATCAAGCGGCTAATGGGGAGAGACTCATCATAAAATAAATTAACTAAGATCAATCAAATCACACCACCACCTTTACATTTATTGGAGGATTCGAGATGTAAAATATGTTGTCATTGATGAACCTCAACATTTTTTGCTCCCTCAAAGAGATTCTGATCCAGGCTTGAGGTCGGATACTCATTCTTCACTGGAGAGGGTGTTCTTCATTGGAGAAAGAGTTTCTCCAAAGTTCTCCCCTTTGATAATGATTTCCCCAAGTAAATGAGGAGGCAACTAATTAAAATAATTTTTTCAAATTAATTTATGTTGACTCTATTAATGTTGGGCCAAATAAACTGCACAATTACTTAATTAGAGAGATGTGATGTTTTCCCCCGATAATAGGGGTTCAAGTGGTCCCCTTTACCATTAATTCAAATTGGGAGGTTTTTCTAGCTCGGGTGGTCCCCGCCTCCATAATTTCAAAAGAGAGGTTTCAAAAGAAAAATAAAAAGTTAATTATTAAATTTTTGTTCTTCCAATAAAATTTGAGAAACTATATTCCACCCTCGACCTACCACAGTCAAGGTGAAGCTCTCTTTAAGTGAATATCTGCACTATGAGTTCAACGGTGTCCTCAGATTTCAATTACGAGATCTTCTTCAAAAGTTATAAAAACCCACTCGCACATCTACTAAAGATACTTAAAAAATTACAAATTCATTAATGGCACAACGGGCCGTGGAATCATACAACGTTAATTTTTGGGGACTCATAATATTCCCATATAATTAAAAAATTCAAGAAAAAATTTGGGTCTTTACATTATCCCTACCTCAGGGCTTTGTGTCCCCATAAGCCACAACTCAAACTAATAGAACAAGTCGGGGTACTGAGCACTTTTCTAAGCCTCCTGCTCCCATGTTCTCTCCTGGAGGTTCCTATGAATCAATTAAATCCACACAAAAGGTATTGATCATCCACGATGGAATCTCCCATGTTGATCCTCAATCTCCACTGGAACCTCCGTAAACTTCACCCCATCATCGATGTCCATCTCTCCCCAGTCAATGATGTGTGAATGGTCATGCATGAATCTCTTTTTCTGGGATACATGGAAGATGTCATGCACCCAATGTAGCGGAGGTGGACGATCTAAGTAGTATTCCACCTCGCCAACTCTACTAAGGACCTGAAATAGTCAGATGAACCTCAAAGATAACTTGCTTCCCCAGCCAAATAATTTCAAACCTCATCAATGTGATACCCATAGAAAGACATGGTCACCATCCTAGAACTCTATAGGTCTTCATCTATTAATTGAATAAGACTTATCCCTACTCTGTGCAGTCTACACCCACTCCTGGATGATCTGCACTTTTTCCATGGTAGCGTATACCATCTTTGGTCCCATAAGTGCTGACTCCCTAAGGTCAGTCCAGCACAAAGACAATATGCAAGGACGACCATATAGAGGCTCGAAAGGTGCTATCCCAATGGTGGAGTGGTAGCTGTTGTTGTATGCAAACTCCACCAAGGGAAATTGATCCACCCAGCTATGACCAAAGTCGGGGACGCAAGCATGCAAAATGTCCTCGATGGCCTGAATGGTCCACTCTGTCTGGGAATCCATCTGGGGATAGGAGGTGGTGCTCAAATGAAGATGTGTCACGAAAGCCTCATGCAACACCTTCTGTAGATGGTAAGTGAAATTTTCATATTTATTAGAGACAATCATCGAGGGTACTCTATGTAGCTGTATAATATTTTGTACATAGAGGTGTCCCAAGCTATCTACTCAACTATGCTCACTGATTGGTAAGAAGTGGGCTGACTTAGTGAGCCGATCGACGGTCCCCCAAATAGAATCATGACCCGTGGATGTACGTTGATGTCCTATCAAGAAGTCTATCGATATCCCATCCCACTTCCCATCTAGGACCTATAAAGTCCAAACTAAGCATACTGGTACCTGATTCTCTACCTTCACTTGATGATAATTGAGGCACCGAGAGACAATCTATGCTTCTATTTTCTTCATTACCTACCACAAGTGATGTTGTTGGAGGTTCTAGTACATATTCCCCACTCTTGGGTGTACCTTTATAGGGGACGCATGGAACTCCCTAAAAAACATCCTCTTATAGAGCCACTGGGACTATTATATTCCATATAAAGGGGATGACATGGTCCCCACCATCATAAAATCCATTAGGTACATGTCCTGGGGATATCTGAGAATGTCGAGCCTCATAGTCAGTGTCCCCATGCTATGCCTCCCTGACTTGCAGAAGGAGTGGGTGAGTGACTGTAAGAGACTGAAGTAAAGCTACTCTATCTCGATCCCCACAGGATATCTGCAATGCAGCCAGATGCCCTATCACATCACCTCGAAGCTGTATACCAGATCTCCAGTTGATTTCATCTACTACAATTTTCCCCATCCCAGGGGTGTAGAATATCTCAATGTCATGGTCCTGGAGGAACTCAAGACAACATCGTTGTCTCAGGTTCAGGTTATTTTGGGAGAAGAAGTACATGAAACTCTGGGGATCAAAGTAGACCATAAAATGATTTCCCATAAGATAGGGTCACCACATCTTTAATGCGAAGAACACCACTTCCAACTCAAGGTCATGGGTAGCATAGTTCTGCTCATGTTTTCTTAGATGTCGAGAACCATATGCGATAACTACTCACTCTGGCATCAAGAAACATCTGAACCCGACCCCTAATTCATCATAGTAGTCTTCGTACCTAATTCTCTCCTCTATAAGCCATATGTTTGGGGCAACAGTCAGCATCTGCCTCACCTCCTGAAAACTCTGTTGGCTTCTCTCTGACCACTTGAAGGGTTTCCCCTTCTTCATCAACGTTGATAAAGTTGTTTATACTCTAGATAAAACTAGGAAAAATATCTGGAAGTATCTGAACAAACATAGGAAACTCCTTACCTCCATCACAATCCTAGGTGGCTCCCAACAAAGTACCACACCATTCTTCATTGAATCCACCACAACTCCATCATCCGAGATGAAATTTCCCAGAATGTGAACTTATCGGATCCAAAACTGGAACATTGAGAGCATACCATAAAGCTGGTGCTCTCATACTACGTCCATAACTAACTACAAATGATAATCATGCTCCTCCGCAATATCCAAGTGTATCAGAATGCCATAAATGAAGACCCCCACAATGTGATAATGATATGGCTGAAATATACTATTCATGAGTCCTAGGAACACTACACGAGCGTTGGGCATGCAAGGCATGACCAAAAACTCATAATGGCAATACCGAAATCTCCATGTCATATTATGCACACCCTCATCTCGTACTCTAAGTTTCTAATAGCCTAAAATTATGTATATCTTCGAGAACCACCATCCTCCCTTCAGCTGATCACAGAGGTCGTCAATCCATGGTAGTTGGTACTTGTTCTTCACAGTCCTTTGGTTCAGGCACCAATTGTTAAAAAAATGTCACAAAATCTCATCTACCTTCTTAGAGAAAAAAAACGGAGGCTTCCCTAGGTGAAACAATGGGCCTAATGAACCCCTTCCCCTATAAGTTCCCCAGTTATACCTCCATCTCACTAAGCACCGTAGGAGAAATCTCATATGCTGGTGTAGATATCAGTGCCGTAATGGGGTATAAGACAATGCAAAAGTCCACATCCCTATGAGGAGGTAGACCTGTAACATCATCAGGGGAGAAATTTATGTACTGGTCCTCCACTACAGGATAGCTCAGACTCTCCACATCAACCACTTTGAGGGTAAGGCTAGCAAACTTATGAGTGATCAACTGCACTCTTCTCCAGGTAAGTCCATCTGATGCTGCAAAGGCTCCCTTCTCACCAGTGAAGGTAATCCCAGTCCCATCCTTGTGGATACACAACAATTTTCTTCAAATGCAGTCAATATGGGCATTCATTGTAGATAACCAATCCATCCCCAAGATGATGCCTCAAGGCATCAATACCACTACTAGAAGATCAAATCTAAAGCTCTCACCTCCTTGAGTGAGATCACACTACAGACACCAGTGTGAAATCATCGAATAATCTCACGTAGGAGTCTCTATCTATAAGGATCAAGCCAACAGGTCCACCGGAATATTCGACCTGCAAACATGGGAAGTGGAAATAAAATAATTACTAACACCTGTGTCCATAAGTACGGCAGCTAAGGTGGAGTTGACACAGATCGTACCTCATATCATCTTTGTAGTGCCAAGGTTGTAGGCCTCAGCTGCCTGCAGCTAAGATCGCCCCTATCCACTTGCTCCCTATAGTCAGGGTGGACCAACTAGTGGTTGTGGAAATAACACCTTGAATCTTCGCACACCACCAGCTGCACAACTAGATCTTCTGCCACATCAGCCTACTCCCTATGTACCTCCTCGATCGAACCACTTTCTATGCCTCAACTGCCCCTTGACTATTTTTTGAATATTCATATTGTTGGTTGGGAAGTCACAAGACATGTGACCATGCCCTCCGCATATGTTACATTGTCTTCTCCTCGCATGATTGGCACTATCTCGGGTTCCCTGCACAACCAACCTGGAATCCTGGAGTCATCCACTCTTGGTCTGGTCCTCTTGGACCTCTTTGACATCTGTCTGTTGTAAGTGGAAGAAGACTCTAGTACGTGATTCATGGTGGTGGGTCTTGCTGCAGGTGACTACTCAGAAATATAATCTCCACTAATAGTGTTTTCTCTAACACCCCCACCTATGTCGGGATGCTGAGGGGAATCATTGAAGCCCTGATCTCCCGCCTGATTCCCTACTCAATGTTCTGGGCCTTGCAGAATGGGTCTCGCACCCTATTAGTTGAGTAGTGTGAGATGTTGGTGAACCACTCTGGGTATTGATCCACATCCATTCTACCCTACTGAAGACGAAGAAGCTCATGTATGCGCACTCCATGAATGGTCGCTCAGAAAAACTCTGCCCGAAACAGGTTCTATAAATCTGCTGAGGGAAATGTCTCCTCGTCGTGAACAAAGAGAATGAAGCTCCACCATCTTCTTGCTGCTTGCTATAGAAGACTGGCAGTAGGGATCATCATGAGATCATCTAGTGTCCCTACCAGTCGGGAGACTCTCACCCCAGCCTCCAACCAATCCTTAGCCGCCTGTGCGTCTGACTCACCCCAGAACTTTGGTGGCCTCTAGCGCTAGAAATCATGCAACATGCTCAAGTGGCATGTACACACCTCTACTGTGGTTCTTTCAATAAGTGGAACAATGGTTAATGGTACCTATGGTGCCTCTAATGGTGCCTCTACTAATAATGGGCCTTGTACCAAGGCCCCATCGCTTGGTTGGCTATCATCGAAAAATCTACCCAGAACCCTAGAAGGCTATCTGCTTGGAGGCATCCTGAAAGAGAACAGGTGTGCCATGAGGAATAAGTTATACTTGGTGAGATGACTCAAATTTATCACAAAGAAAACATTTTAAAACACACACTCAATTAGTGTTTTTTGTGCACTAAGTCAGAAATAAATATTCATGGTCCTTGTGAATGGATACATTGGCCGTCGCACCAACACTGAAATCCCTAAACTGATAACCACACTCATAACACGTAACACTATTTCCAGTAAAAGATCAGAGTCCAATGATATATGGCAGAGCCAAATTCGCTGATACCAATTTGTCACGACCCATCCCCTGGGGCCCATGCTGTTAATACCCCAAACCAACCTTCCATAATCCAGGGGCTATCTACTAGCACCAAATGGTGTATTACCTAAAACTGAGAAGGCATTGCTTTTATAACCTGTAAAAACACATATCCAAGCACACATAGAGATACAAACAAAATATAATTGTATAGTAAAAAGAGAGTGTATTCTAAGGAAATGGGCCAGAATACAATCCCAGCTAGAATGTATAAGAAAACTGGGATGTACAAGTAATCTGGAATAGCTCTTATGAACACCCGCCATGGATCCTACAAGAAGTGTATGTACAACTCTCAAGCGGACACCTCTATGGATCGTCTCATCTAATGTCCACTTCTGAGCTACGTATAGTCTAAGTAATCATTTCCTCAGTCATCATTGTATGTCGTCTTCACCAAACACAACATGGTGCGGGCATAGCCTATGCAGGGATGAGTATAACGATACATAGTAGGGACCCCAAGATCCTCGAAGGTCTCACAAAATCTACAAAGGATGAACTAGAATGCATGAAAACAACTGACAACCCTACTTAGGTATATGACCATACATATACCTATGTTTTCATGTAAACCATTCCCAATAATGAGGAAACTCAAGGACCAACTCAGAACCACAAAGCTCAACTGTCCCACGAAGGAAAGAATATCACGAAGATAACACCACAAAGGTATGTACCATAGAGGTAACTCCACACAAAAGAATTACACAAAGGTATCACCACGAAGGTATTCACCACCAACGCATTCTAAACATATGATTAAAACAATGTTAAAGACTTATCACACACTAGTTATTAATTAGGTATGTTAGTAATGATGATTATATGCATCTACTGAATCATCTTACTCTGTTGAGAGGCAGACCCATGTAGGATCCTAGTACAACAGATCCACGTAGGATCCCAGAGGAATCCCATGTGGATTCATAGAGTAGATCCAAGTGGAATACTGAAAAAACCCACGTAGAATCCCAAAGAACAGACCCACGTTGGATCCTAAGGCACAGACCATCATAGGATCTCTTTCTCATCTTACAACCAGCCACAAGGTTCCTGCACTAAGCTCGCTTGATTCTGAGAGGTTCTTCTCCTCAATCCACATGTAGATAATCCAACATCTAGGAATTCTCATGAAGAAGTATCTCAAAGGATCTCCACATGATATGGGTCTCAACGCAATAGATGTTGTATCAATCAGACACTCGTCCTGCAAGTTATTGGACTTTTAGTCTTGAGGGCCCGGTTGGATTTCTGTCCGATCCAACCTGGTCGTACCCTACCTTTATCCAAAACTCCAGTAGGGTATACCAAAAGGATCATCTCGATCCAAGGATTATGTCGCCATAGATGGTTCATCATAATGATGCTTGTATCTCTTGTTATCCCCAAATGAGTGAAAAGGGTCAAAGTTGGTCCGAGTGCAGTCCGACCCGTCCCCACCTGGCCTGGGCCAACCCAACCTCGTTCAGGTAGACCCGACCCGACTCAGGGCCTACCTGGTCCACCGGCGCGGCCCATGGCTTGCAAGATGACCATCCCTCCTCCGTGGCATGGTCGCACGTCATGCCTCAACCAGCGGCCAGCGGCGAGCCGGTCGCCCTCCATTGTCATTGCAACCTCATGTCGCGGCTCCTGTATGCCGACAGTGCGAACGCGCACCATTGCATCTCCATCGAGTGGTCGACCTCCGCCTCTGCTCCTTCATGGCTGACAGGCCGTGGTCTTGCATCGGCAATGCGCTTGCGCCGCCGCAGTCTTCAAAGCCTGCCAGTGTATCGGCTGCCTCTCCCGAGGCCTACTGGTTCCATTCACTGATACTAGTCGCCATCCTCCACCATCATGATGAACACATCAAAAACTAAAAAGGTTGCGGAGTGGTCGATCCATGTTCATTTGGGCTATAGCCTCCGTATTTGAGTGGTTGTAAGCGACTCATGTGGAGAGATTCAACGTAAAAGAAATTAACAAAAAGTAATCAAATCACACCCCAACCTTGTCGTTCGTTGGAGGATATGAGACGTTGAAGATGAAGTCATTGAATAATGTCGATGTTTTTTTCTCCCGCAATGCACATCCGATCTGGGCTCGAGTTTGGTTCCTCGTTTTTCCTTGGAGAGGGTGTTCTTTTTTGGAGGAATAGTTTATCTATTGTTTTCCCCTTTTCTAATGATTTCCCCAACGAAATGGGGAGACAACAAATTAAAATAGGTTTATTAAACTAATTTACATTAGCACAATTAATGTTGGCACAAATAAATGGAATAATTAATTAATTGTGGAGTTGAAAGGTTTTCCCCTATTAAGAGGGGATCGGGTGGTCCCCACCACGAAGAATTCAAATTTGGATGTTTTTCTAGCTCGGGCGGTCCCAACCTCCATAATTTCAATAGAGAGTTTTCAAAAGAAAAATAAAAGGTTAATTATTTTATTTTTCATCTTCCATGAAAAAGAGAAAAACTTTCTTCCACCCTCAACCTACTGTAGTCGAGGTGGAGGTCTCTTAAAGCGAATATCGGCGATGTGAGTTCAACAGTGTCCCCATATTACAATTTCATGCACCTGTTCAAAACATATATAAACACGCTCACATATTTACTGAACATACATAAAAAAAATTGGAAATTCATTCTTTTGCACTCTGGGCATCAAATTCATGCACCGTCAATTTTCACAGATTCGTAATATTCCCATATAATTAAAAATATATTACATGGAAAAATCAGGTTCTTTACATCCCCAATGATCTATTTATTTATATTTATACTCACTATAAACAAATACATTAAGCATATATTTTTAAAATCACACCCACTAGTTGATTGATTGAATTTCACCTTTGAATTTTCTAGAAATAATTAAATTGATATTATTGGATTCATTCCATATGAATTTAAATTATTTAGTAATGTTATTTATTAAAAATATCTACGATTAATGACACATTTTTTCAATTTGATGTCGACTTTTTCAGTTATAGAAACATTTTTATTTTTACAGATATACTTATTTTTAAGAAGTATTAGTCATATTTATAAATTGTCAAATCTATATCATTTTAAGGATTTTATTATTTTTTTGAATATTAAAATTTTAAATAAGATTTTGACTTTTACTATTATATCACGCATTATTTAAGCAGTTGTTACTCTTTATAAAAAAATAAAATATTATACAATAAGATATATTGTTTGATTATACCAAGATTGCGTTATCATTATTATTTTTTTATTTATAAATTTAAATTCATCAATGAAGGATGTTTAAATGTGATGTGGGGTTTTATTTTTCATTAATTTATTCTGTAATGTGGGTATTACAATGTAATGATATTCTCTATTTATTTTTCGTTGGAATAATTGGGTGGATAAACAAGAATATAGACATCGATACTTTATTTTTCATGATGTGGTTGTGTCTATTGGACCCAAGACATTACTATTATACGAGTAGTGGTTTTTCCCTCTCGATTAGGCTATGAAGTGTACAATTGATTATTTTTTCAGTTGGGTTAAATCAACAATTTCAATTAAATTTATTCAACTATTTTTCTTTCTAAATTGACTCCAAAGTTCTTGGGTGCTCCTTTAATGATTTCCCGTGAAATTTTTAATTCTTATTTTATTCATATTCATTATTATTTATTATCTACAGACTTTTATATTTATAATAAAATTGTTTATTTATAATCATGAATGGGTAATTGTATTTTGATACTAATGGAAAAGATTGATCAATTTGTTGTTATTGTGATTTATATCATGACACTTTAGTTATAGTATTTCAATGATATTCAATACAGATTTTTTATCATTTTATTATTCTTTTCAAAATATTATTTTTGGGAAAGTAAAATAAATGTTGTTATATTTTTTTGGAAATTTGATATTTGATAATGTAATCATAAATACGTTAAAATAAAACATATTCAATCACTTTTTATCTATATTAAAAGGTGGGATTTTCATAATGTTTTCTTTATCATTCTAATATAATTTGAATAAATTGAATTAATTTTTTATTATTTACTATCCCATTGTCTATGTTTTATCCGCACACCAAAAATTTTAATATAGAGTTTAAATAGATCATATCAAATTGAATGTTACTCATCCACTATGAAATGAAATGTATTTTTTAAACATGTATAATTTATACATGATAAAATAAATTATTATGTATGGAATTGGTGTTAATTTTTTAATAGTATTAATCTACAATTTACTTTTGTATTGATCTTTGGAACTAGTATTAATGGATTATTTTTTAAACGATGTGTGTGGGTATTTTAGAGGATGTATTTCCGGAATATTCACAAAAAATATATATATATACCTACTCCATATATGTATCCCATATTGTATATGATGTAGGTTCATGATAGATGTATCTTTTATGTATTTGATAAATAATAAATATTATAGTGGATAAATTGGGGGACATTACTGAGTATTTTCTTCTTGTCACATGAATGTGGTGGTTCCTGATTATTTTTTTTTAAATTTTGGTTATAAACTTATGGTATCATTGTGTTTATAATTCCACCACAACCATTGATTTTTATTTTCATATTTTAATTCAAATGATTATATTTATATTAAACTTAATTTATATAAATTTTGGGTTTTATTGTTCTGATAAATTATGTTTCTCTAGCCTATAGCATTGTATTCTTGTCAAAATGCCATATTTTTATTAATGAATTATTTCAAACAACATTTTTATATATATATTATTCTATGATATAGTAAATGATCATGTTATAATTACCTTGGATTTCATATTATTACTATTAATTAATAGGCTGAAATAATTCCCAATGGTGAATATTTTGATTCATTAGAACAATTTTCGAATCAGTAATGACCGAGGCATGCCTCCAGAATTACAGAAATCAATTTTTTATGATATGTAAGGTTGAACTTGGTTGGGTTTTTATAAAAATTTGTTAAAAAAAATACTAAATTTCTAATTATTTGGGGAGGCAGGATCGAAAATATACTGAATTATCAAAACACAATATGTATGTTACAAATAATTTTATAATAATCTATTCATGACATGTTGTATGTAATGAGGGGATGTTAGATTTGAATATTTTTATTTTATAGTTTTTTATATTTTAGTTTGGGAGATATTTTGACTTGTAAGATGAGTATAGGGGAAACTATTAAGTTTAATGTGAAGCCTTCATGGGATGCATATTATGCTTATGGGATCTACATCATGAAAATGTGTTTCTTTATTATGTATCACTCTTAAATTTTTTTCTAGTGTTTTATATAAGTCCTCAGGTATTCTTTATAACTAATAATAATAATGTTAATTTGATTTCAAATTACATTCTTTAAATTATTATTAACTTGAGTTAGACAGAGATGATTTCAATTATTTACTAATATTATTAAATTTTGTTGGTTCAAATTTCTTTTATTTTTTACTTTTGGCATATATTTTTTAAATGTTAATTTCATTATTTTATGGTATATTATAAAAAATCATTGAAATATTACAAATGAGTTTTCATTTTTGTTTGAATTACTCCCACATATTATTTTCATGCATATGAACTAATGAGAGTTGTTTTTAAGTTATTAATTAAAATTTCATTAATGAATTTAATTTTTTTAACATGTTATTAGATTTATTATGTAACCATATTAATATGGTAAAAGTTTAATCTTCATATAAATAGGGGAAAATAAAATTACAAGATATCCCAATTAAAGGGGGGGGCATTCGAGATCATAATAATCAATTCCCACAACGAAATCCTTCAAAAACAACATATGGATCATGAAAATTTTGACATGGATTCAAAACCACAAAAATATACAGTAAGTTCTTAATGATCCATGACCTTGTCACATATCCAATCATACCATCATTTGGTAAATAGAAACCAATTATAGGTCTAAAATCCATATAAAATAAAATTGTGACAACATAGGAGACAACCCCCTTTGAGTGAATATGTATCTACCATGATGTCTCTAACCACTTCTACATTACTATACATAGTGAAATAAAGAATGGAACATGTCCCCACTGTAATATTTAACAACCACATGAATAATCATTAGACAAACCTTGACTCTCAGCATATTAGAATCTCAGAATAATGTTTTCTAGATTCCCTGTCATGAAAAAAGGATTGATAAGATTGAGAAAGAGAGAGAGAGAGAGATATAGAGATACTCCATAAGTTAAATGTGACAAAAATGTAAAAATCCACATTACATGGGACATCGCAACGATTGACCACAAAATCCAAGATCCAAAGAACTGTGAAATCAAACAATAAGAATCCATTTTTTATTGTCACATATTTTAGAGGCTGTTCAGACACAACCATCAATATTCCACCAGGGTGAAAAACACAAAAAAATTGTACATAAAATATTATTCTATGATATTAAAAGACATACAACAATACATGGAATAAAATACAATAGAAATGTATAAATATCAATGAAAACTCAACAGTCTAAGAAGTCTCAATGAGAAAATTACCTCTTAGATGAAATTAAATGTTAAAGACACCTTAAAGTTGACCAATATTAATTATATAAAGAGATAATAAAAAATACATTGAAGGATATTGGAAAAGTGCTAATAGAATTGTTAGACCTGATGAAAAAAATTAGTTCATTTCGTTGGGAACAACGATTCACCTCCATTATAGAAAACCTAGACATGATTGAAATCATTCATATGAGAGCACACATTTATAAGCGAAAACAAATTATAGATATGCTAATTCATTGAGTTCCTAAAAAGGATATTATTACATTTTTGAGAGACGATCAGTTATGTTATGGGATAGAGAAACTAGAATAATTGAGGAGGTAATTAGTGAAATCAACTCCTAATAATATTTAACTCCAAAGGTTTTTACTAAATTTTAATAATGTGTATTCTAAAAGTGTATAGGGAAGATTATAAAAAATATATCATGTTTCCTATGTAAAATTATTTCAATTAAGAATAATGATATATTTCTTATATTATGTATGTTTTTCAAATTAAAGATTAATATAATAATTTAAATGATTGTTTCCAATTAATTTGATGTGATTTATTTAATTTTATTATAACTTATGTAATTTAAAAATTATTAATTTATAACGAATATATGTCACGATTTATGTCATTTTATAGTCTTACCTCTCAAGAGTGACTCAATTAACCCCTATAAGGGAAATGTGGATTTTAATACAACTAGACACTCATGTTGAATAAATTATTCTGGATTCATCCACTTATCTTCTTCATCTCAAGAATGTTAGTGTTTTTCAAGATCTGTTCCACCTAGTGTTTTGGAAGAGGATTTTCAAAACATAAATCCTTTAACTATTCAATGGAAATAATGTTCACATGAATTGAAGGAGCTGAAGAAAATGATTTTGATAAATTATTTTCATCAATTTTTTTGGAATCCATCATGTATACATTATATATTATCACCCTCGAAGGTCTAAATTTAATGTTGGGAGATTCTAATATTTAGAAATACTCATGTAATTACCATACATGGGAAGGAATCAAAATTATTTTCATTCCAAAATATTATGCCGAAATCATAAAACTATCTAAGGAAATAGATTATTATTTAATTTTTAAACTGATCAATTAGAGTTAGAGAAAAATAATCACTTTTTTGATCTATAACTACAACAAGATGAGTTAGTCATAGATGATGTTCATAAATTTAAATGTTTTGAAAGGATTATTCAACATTTTCATTAATTTATTTCTTATCTAACATCCTATTTTTATTTATTGATGTGGGTAATAAAATTCAATGTTATTATTGAAGGTGTTCATAAGAGGGAGATATTTCTTATATACCTATATGTGATGAAGGTAATTCAATATACATTAATGGGATACTAGTATAATTAAATGAATTTTGTTTTACTATAAAGCGGGTAACTCATTTTCACTATTTATATTATACCAAGGGTAAATGTTTCGTGATTCATCAATAAAGTAATCCATGACCTTTTAATCCTATAGATAATTTCTTTCATAAAATTATTAATTTTTTTAGTTGTTCAGTAGTCATAAAATGTTATTATGAATGCTTCATATAAAATTGAATATCTCATTCTACCATTTCTAGGGATACTAGAGTTCAACGTTCAAATCAGGATTCAGATGTGGTTACATGTTGAGGTATTATTTTTATTTTATATACCTTTTTCATAAGTAAATCATCTTTAAATTCTATGTTTGGTTTTGAATATGTGTTTATTCATATAATGTGATTTGTTTATTTTAGTGAATGTTATGATTGTCCAAATCTTGGAAAAAATTTATGAATTTTTTACCATATTTCCATTTGATTTTTTCATGTCACATTCAAATGTTTTTATACTAAATATGTGGATTCTCTTAGAGGATAGTGTCATTTGATGAGACTTTTAATAAAATATTTAATCTTTTTCAATAATCCTTTTAATCAAGAAGCAGTATATTACTATAAATTGAAATGGTGGAAATTCGCCCTTGTAATGGCCAATCTATATCTTATTAGTTTTTATCATCTAAAAAATCATCATGTAATTCCCCATTATTTGGAAGGGAATTCATGAATGACTACTACTATTAAATATATTATTTTTTCAGATTTTGATTTTGAGTTATCACCTATAATAGTACCGATAGAATAGTATGTAGAGGGTGTTGGATAACTATGTTGTTGTTTTTTATCTTGTTAATAATTAACATTATCCCACTCCCAACCCATAAATATATAAAAGGAAATTGATTAACATGAAACCCACAATAAATAGATATTTTAAACCCCATAGATATTAATCTCATTATTGAAAATATATTATTAAATCCTCTACTATTATTTTTTCATATGAGAGATTTGTATGTGTTGTGAGTTCAAGGCCCATTTATAGAGGATATCTGGTTTCTATTTCTGACCATGAAATTTCATCTCAAGGATTTATTTAATAGAAAATTATTGTAATTGTTTGTGAATAGATTAATGTATTATTCCAATTATAATTTTATATTAATTTTTACAAGAGTAGTTAAATGCACATCACTTATTTGGTATAACAACATTCCTACGACTTTATCTGCACAGAATGTGATATGGTTGGGTTAATTATAACACAATGAAAAAAAATTAAACTCTAATTTTCTAATTTATTACTATTTACTCCCATATCATTACTCTTAATTGTCCTCACCCTCCTAGAGTCTCTTTTATTTATCCTCCCCTTCTCAAATATTAATCTATTTCAAAAAATTTAATTTATCAAAATAATACTAATAAAATTAAATCCTCCCTTGTCCTTTCTGCTTATCTTATCTTCTTAATTCATGTTCTTCCTCCCCATTGTTCATAGAAACTAAAGTTTTTTTTGCGATTAATTTCATTTGCAATATTTGTATTTTTAGTGTTATAAATCATCATTTAATTTTTTTCTCGCTTTATGATAGAGATTAAAAATTCAATAGTTTAAATTTGGCTAGAGGATCCATTTTATATCCTTTCATGATCAAATAATTTGTGCTTACTATTTTCATAATGTATTTCATGCAAAATAAATTTTTTAATATCTATTTATGATGAATATATGATTCTATTTTAGGACACTAATTTTTTATTTCACGATGGAATAAAAATACTAAAATTTATAAAAAAAATACTTTATTAAATCATATACAAAAGCTGATCATTTTAACACCACATTTCTATTTTCTAAAAATAATTTAATGAAATTTCATGCACATATTACTTATGAATTATAATAATTTGATATTATATTTTTAATAATTTTTTCAAGGATTAAGGTTTTATTTTTCATTTTTAAGTTGACTTATTCTATTAGAAAATCAACATTGTCGGTTACTATTTACTTCTTCAAAAATGTATTGGTTATTGTTTAAAATTGCAAATATAATTTTATCATATTCTATTACAAATATTATTTCTAATAAATGTATATTTTAAAGACAATAATATTTTACAATTGTGTTACACTTGATGTGATCCACCTAATGTTGTTTATGAGAACATTAAAAATGGTATATTATGTGATATTAAAGGATCATCCTTGGATGATGGTTGGGGTTATTATGTGGATGTTTATGATAAAAGGAGGTATTTATATGATGTTTTTATAAATGAAATGGTTTTTTTATTTTAATTAATTGATTTAAAATTATATGTAATACTCTATATTATTCACCATTCTTTGTTTGTTATGGAAATAGTTGGAAAAAATTGTTGAAAATATAGGTATGAGTACTCTACAAGATATATTTTGACTATTTATAATGACCCCTTTATTTTAATTATCAATACATAAGGGATTTTACCAATTGGACTTGCTCAAAAAGGTAAAACTGAGTTTTTAAGAAGTGGTGCTACATAATGAATATTTATTAGATTATTTCATCTATAATATTTTCCTAAAATTTCATCAGGTATGAAAGGTGTTCCCTTGATGATTAACTATACATTTTTCAGTGTAATTATATTGATATTCATGGATATTTTTTATCAATACAATTATATTTTCAAAATAATATGGTATATATGCATAGATGAAATGGTAATTTTATTTTATTAAATATGAAATGGATGACTTAAATAATTTTATTATTATTATTTTTATGGCCATTCTCTTATCATATTTTATTGATATCCATTAATAATTTATTAATGGATTTATTATTCATTGATAAATATGTTTTATTTAAAGGGTTTTAAAAGGGATAAGATTTTCATTCGAGGAATGTAGTGTTGAATAATTTAATAGTAGACATGTTTAATCATTATTTATCTATATTTATGGAAGATTTTTTCCATAATGGATTAATAATAAGTGAAATATTATTTCCAAGTTTACATTGAAAATTTTTTAATAATTGGAAGGTTTTATACGTTTTATGTGATCATTAACCCATTCAATGCAATGTTATAAATTTATCATCACATATTATCTATCACTCCTCCTTTATTAATTGAAAATAATATTTCATTTAAAAATTGAAATTTTATAAATATTAAAGAAATTAATTCATTTTATGATTCCACATTACATAATTTAATTTATAAATAAAAATTTTCCTTCTTAATTTTTATCTCAAATTGGAGTTCATGGATTTTTTTAAGGATATGATTAGTTACTATGGAGGTTACCAATTGGGAAATTTCGCTCACATACTCCATACATACAGACCATGTTTATAAATAACTCATGACATTTTATATAGGATCAAGATACATAATACCTAGATTTTTTACATGAATGATATCTCTTGGTTTTTTCATTCTATAATGGTAATTTTTTATCACATAGATGTGTTGGTTTGGGTTTTTTTATATAAATTTTGGATATACCATTTTTGGTATCATCTTTTGAACTATAACTCCTCAACATATAATTTCTTATATTTATATTTTTTATTTGTTTATATTTTTATTAAATATTGATAAAGTAGTTTTTTGGATTCTTAATAGAGGTGTATTGAATTTTATTATCTATTAGTTAGATTTTACTCACGTTTTTATGATGAATTTGACAACATTTTTAATGTAGAAAAAATATATTTTATCGGTTTGATTGTTTAACACCCAATGAGATCATATCAAACATCCTTGTGAATTATGAAACCTCAACATATCATTTATTCATGGTTTTATCGTTACATGATCATTTCCATCAAAATTCATAGAATGATCAAATCATTTTTTCAGTTTTGAATATTACGGTTATTTGTAGTCATATATTAATTTCAAATTACATTATTCATTATTTTTTAAACTGTTATTAATATTGATGTGTTTTTATTCTTATGTAACACAAAATAATATATTTTCATTGTAATATTATTTAAATACAATTGTATTTCATATGGTTAGTTTTCAGTATTTCAATTATTTCTAAAAAAATTAATTTTTTATGAAATTATTAAAATGAAAGAGATATGTTTTTTAGTGTTTATTATTAAATGTATGAATTTAATGATTAATTGATTTTATTATGATTTCATGAAACTCTAATATATTATTCCATATATTATAGGTATATGTTTTCCTAATAAATATTTATTCCAAAAATATTTTCTTATCCCATTTAACAGGAACAAACATTAGATTGGCATGACATACATTTTTAAATTTCATACATTAATCAATGATCATTTTACTATAATTTTATGATGATTGAAGGTCATCAATTTTCATTCAATATTTTCACTTGTTTTTAGTCATTTTTAATCTAAAAAATATTTTTATATCATGTTATTAAATCATTATATTAGATTAACATTTTTATTTCAAAATTCTCAAAAACTCAATAATTCTCATTCTATTAGGATTTTACACTGATCCATGATTGGATTTAAAGAATAATATTGTTTTCCATATATTTTTGACAAATTAAATATTTTATAATGGAATTTTTTTCATTAAAACCCTTCAACGCATCATATTTATGTGTCATTCCATTTTAAGAACCACAAATTAATTAGATATTTTTTCTAGGAGTTCCCTACAACCAATGTTTTTCTCTATTTTTAGAAAATAACATTTTTTAATTATGTTATGGACTAATAATTTTTTTATTTAATTAAAAAGAATCTCCATTTTATGTTCCATTCATAACAATATGTAAAAAATTAATCGATGACTTTTTTTTGAACATGTATTTCATAATGATTTAAAAATGTTTAATCAATTATTATTATTAAATCCAAGTTTTAACGCACATAAATGTATTAAAAATCCATTTATTCATTCCAACCATTATAAATATTTGATTGATCTAATATTTATTCTAGATGACATTAATTAATAAAATATCTTACTAATAATATTTTTTAATGTCTGAGAAAAACATTTTGGTTTTAGGCATAACATTAGTTCACAATCACCTACTTACATAAAATTATTTTTCAAACATTATATCAAACCATTAGAGAAGTTTAATTTTTGTATTATATTTCACAACTAAAATGGAGATCATTGGTAAAGTATTTCTTAACATTATGGGCTTCTTTTATTATTTCATTATATCACTTGTTTATAATCAATTTATAATCCAAAACAATGGTTTTGATCATAATTATAGTATAATATTAAATATTCGTATTTGATTCCTTAAAAAATGTCTCAAATTTATCAATAAAAATTTTAATATCTTTTTAGGATAGACAATGGACATTTAATTGATTATTACGACATTATTTGTTTTTATGTATTTTTAAATATGAAACTACTTTTTCATATATTATTTCAATAATGAAAACCATATTGGATTGTCCATCATTTATTAATTTCAAAATTAAATAAATGATACTTTTTTTATGATCTCATAATGATTTAATCTTGATTAGCGGTTTTATTAATTTTTGAAATCTAAATATAAACACTTTAATATTTAAAATCATATATCATGTTATTTAGACCACACTATATGTCTACTTTATATTTTGTTCACTCATAAATTTCAAAAAATTATGGAAGTATTTTTTTCATGATATTTTTGTAAAATCTATGGTAATTTATTTTTTTACCATTTGACATTTTTTTAACTATTTTTTATTTTAAATTGATCAACCCAATTATGCATCAGATTGAGGTGTTACTCATTTATATATGATAAACATTGATAAATGGTTATTTTTTTATATTTATATAGACATATAATATTTTTTTATATGTTTTTATTGTATCATTTAATACTAATAATTTTTAAATATAATGTTATTTTTTGGTAATTTCAACCAAATATCACATAAGATTTCCATATAAATCATTCTAAATGACATCACATTCTCATCTTAATTGGTCTATTATTACATGAAAATACATGGAAATTTGGATAATTATAAATGTATTAGTTGTTTCAATATCCCTTTTTAATAAAATTTTTTTTATCCTTCTAATATCTAGTTATTATGTTTCATATTATTTAATCTAATTAATTTAGTAATAATTATTATATAATCTTACCAAAATATAATGTTATTTGATAAATTTTCACACTACCTCTTTATTAGTGTTTTATATAAAACTATACCTGTTTCATTGAAAAGACATTTTATATTAGAATAAAATTTTATTTTTTTGAATCTCAGAAATTAAAAGTGATCATTGCTATGAAATTTCATTATGATCCCCTTTTTTATCTATATTTTCATTTTAAAATATTTTTTAAACAATTAAATGAACAGAAACACACTTCTAGTCTCTTAATATAAATCCTCTAACCTGTTTCTTTATAGAGACCCAAACTTGACATACATGGAAATTACATTAATTTTGCGGAATACATAAAACATGACAAAAACATAATCCCAAAGGCCGTATTAGTTTAGTGTCTTTGGAAACTCGGAACATAATCTTCTAATCATGTTAAATGATCTTCAACATCTCCCATAAATATATTCCACTTTTGATTTCTTATATAAAACATTTATTTATATCCTAGGGAAAAGAAATCATAAAAAAGGTGATCTCAAAGGCTCTTTAAAGGCAAACATGAATATCATAAAACAACACTAAACATATAAACGTAAAAACAATGAACATAATTCATCAAAATCACGAGTAATGACATAAATCTTTTCAGTACATAAGGCATAGATCATAAAGGAACATTAATCAAGAAAAATTGCATGGGAATAAAACATGTATTTGGGGAAAACCATTATGCACATATTATGATTTCTATAGTATCCAAGGCATTGCTGTCAAGACCATTATAGTGGACAAAGTACATTAATGACCCGAGTTTACCTGACGTTTCAGCCCTGTATTATTGAACCAGATTTTACTTGCTATTCTAGCCATGTCTATCTCATGAGATATAAATAATTACCTAATTCATGAGAGGGAGATATAGGTCCCACCCATCTCATATTAAAATTATTCTTATGTGTTTCAAAAAACAATCATAAATCATTCATCATAACCCAAAGAATACTATGGGTTTCATAAACATCATCCCTTCATAACATAATCCATATAAAACAAATGGATGTCATTTCATCATAAGAAAAATAAAACCTTGTAAATAATAGAGGAATTATTCATGAAACAAAAACTAACCAAATAATGTAATCTTATTTGCAAAATAGTTTTGATAAAACACTTGAAATGATTTCTTCAGAAAAATATCATTTCTTCTACAAAATCATTTCCTTTTCACAAAATGCCATGAAATTTTAAAATAAAAAATTTTTTGTTGAAAATAATCATCAAATATTGTACAGGAAGCTTCAGAAAAATAAGTCTTTATGAAACTGTAAAAATCCGTTCATTCCGTATAAGTTGAAAAACATTCTTCTTATATTTTGCCGAAAAAGTCAAAAAGTACCTCATATGGTAAAAAAAGAATGATTACTTCCATACCAAGGGTTAAAAAATAGGAAAAATGACTTTAAACATACATGGAAGAATAGTAAACATTTTATGAAATCATTTTCAGAAAAAAAGGACATGGATGATAATCATTACCCTAGAAAATACTTATGAATAAACAATTTCGGATAAGAATGAGATTAGAATAATTATCTCATACCATTTATGATCGGTGAAATCATATGTGTCTGATAGAGAAAATATTTTCAATTAATTTAAATTGAATATCATTGTTTTAAACCCACAAAAGTGTTCCTCTAAGATTAATTGTTTCATTTTTATGATATTGGTGTTATTTTGAGCTGAATAGTAAAAATTGGCAATTTTGGATTTTTAACAGTTTCAAATTATTTCTGTAGTTTGGAAATAACATTACATAAACTAATAAAAATTGAAAAATTCTTTCAATTACAGATTATAAACATTTTGGGATTCATTTACTATTTTTGGACTAAAAGGTGAATCGGTCATATGGAAGCTCAAAAGAAGCTCACAAGTGGGAGAAAGAAAATTGTTTGCATTTTTGCCTAGTTTTGGTGTGGGATTCATAACTCATTCATGGTGGGCCCACATATTGTGATATTTAGTGGGTGGAAGCGAAAGGAGTTTTGGAGAATCCTTTTTGATGGACGGTCCACGTGAAGTGTCCGTATAAGGGGTCATTAAATCACCATAATCCAAATGTTTGCGATTTGGCTAGTATGACTAGACATAATAATTTCTCAGAGTAAAACTATCATATCTCTCGAAATACTTGTCCAAAACCACTAAAATGTTGAGGGGACATGGACAATACAATTATGAACGACATTCAACAAGGGATCATCACGTGAATATGTAAATTATTGGGGCTACAACGTGTCAACATCCGGTGGAAAAATTCTGGCAATAAAAGGAGGAGAGCTCCACCCTCTCAAAGCATCCATTTCTCTATCCCATTCCTTCCAGGACACAAAGAAGGAGAAAATTTCACATTTCTATTTTATTTTTTTTTTCATAGTTTTTTAATTCCTTATTCATACCCCTTTATCTCTATTACCTTTACCATGGTGTGGTAAACATTTGAATTGATTGAGGAAGGGTTGGTTTTCTAAATTGTTATTCTTGAGTTCTTGGATGCAATTGAATAAATTTGTTTCTTCTTCAAAGTTATTTTCAATATCTTATAGCGGATTTTATTATCAAGTGTGGTAGTTCTTGAATATTAATTATGTTATTTATTTTTTCCTTGGTAAAATAATCATAATCTAACTCCACTAATTTCTGGTTTATATACGATGGAATAAATCTGGAAGTAGTGGTAAAGTACTCGACGATCATCAGTACGTATAAAAGGTTTAATAAATCTTCCTAATTGTTTGGGATAAACAAAACACAATTGGGGATTGAATATTTTAATTAAGGACATTCAAGACAATTATTTAACACATGGAAGGAGAGTTGACCAAACAAAGATCTTGGTAAGGTTTTCTTTCACAATAATAATTTCACCAAGGAAGTGAGAGGAAACGATTATGGAAACTCACTTTAATCAACTAAGAAGAAGAGGTTTGAATTAAATTGAACAAGTATTTCATTAAAATAAGGAAACAGACACTGACTTAATCACCCTTTTAATTTCATAGTTTTTCAATCATTTGAATTTCAAATTTCCTTTCAAAAGAACAACATTTTTACCCCTGTTTTAAAGTGACAGCATGTTTTGTGTGTACTCATCTTCTAGAGACTTCCTAGGTCAACCACATTACTACATATTAACATAAGGAATAATTATTTTTACCATGACCTATGACAGGCGTGCGTCAAACATGGCACCATTTCCGAGGAGCCAAGTGGTTTTAATTCAACATTTTTATTCATATTGTGTAAATAATATTTCTTTCATTAAAAAAACAACAAAAAAATCATAAATTTAAAAAACTAAAAAAATTATTATTTGTTCTTGATGTCTTTAAATTCAAATTTTTATTCATGGACTGAATAATCTCAGATACCAGAAAATGTTTGTAATGAACTTGAAGCTCAATTTCATAGGATTAGTGATAATGTTTCAAAACTGGAGATCCAAATTGAATGGATTGGTGAATATGTATGCACATTCCAAGAGAAATCCGAACCTAAGCCAGAACCTGATCCAGAACGAGTGGTGGAATTTATTTCACAAATAATTTTTTATGTTAAAGAACCTAAGGTAGGTGAGAAAGAACTTCTAAAGGAACTAATCACATCATCTCACCCTCAACCATTGCTCGAGGAGGTCCTAGAAATACACATTCCAACTGATGCACTGATGGGAGGTCGCCATTATTTGGAAGAATCTTGGAATAACATTGTCAAATATAACTTGAAACATGATCTTTCCATCCCTGATAATGAAGAATTAGAAACTTTCTACCTCTCTCTTTCTTTGGATGATAATGAAGAAGATTCACCTATAGAGATTGAGTTTCCAATGGTCATGCCTGAAGAGATTAATTACCAAGTTAAATTAAATTTAAAGGGAAGAATTTGATATTGATTCATCATGATTTCATTTTTTTCAAATAGAATAAATCTCTGACATTCCCTTTGATTTTTCCCCAGATGTATCATACCTTCATCAACCACTGGATAATAAGGAAGATGTTGTTCTTGCAAAACCACAGAAATAGGATAAATCATTCATTGTCCTAACACCACCATGCATGTTTTATCTCATTGCAATGAGGGTGGACTTGGTGCATTTTATCGATGGAGTCCTCAAGAAAAATGAAGAAGTTCATCCTGGAAAGAAATGTTTTTGTTGGTTCATGAGCAAGAAACTTCACCCACCATCAGATTGGGGATAACCAATTAGAACTGCCCCTCTGAAGGTATTCAAAACCCAGGGCCCACTAGGGGGATTAAACCAAGTTTTATACTTCTATTCTCATCCTATTTCTATTTTCATTTCTTTCAATAAATATCTTATGTTTACTTTTTTTATTTTATTTGTAGGTTTTTAGAGTGCAACACTTAGGAGGTTTACTCAATGTTGCACTGCGAATAAATCAGGTTGTACCTATCCTTTACACTTTCTTGATGTTGTGCTTCATTTAAAAATTGTCTTAAATGTTATATCAACTTGAATGAATTGATTACACTGCATCATTTAAGTGTGGGGGAGGAAATATTTATAGTTTAGTATTTTCATTATGTGTTCGTTTTTTTTAAAATAAAATTTGCGTGTTTTCAAATTTCTCTGTGTTTTTTTAGTTTTTGAGGTGTTTTTGAACCTTTTGAGCTGAAATGATTATAATTTCCATTTTTGAAACCCATGTCAATGATTAAACCAATCTATTCCATGAAACTGAGCTTAAATGAATTCTGAAATGACTTTGTTTCGAGTTCAAATCTTTTGGAATTTCATGAAAAGTACACTGATTTTTGAATATCATGCCATATTTCACTGTCTATATCATTGAAATAACTTTCCTGTAAGACTTCTAAACCATTTCTGTCATATTCATTTCATTCTACTCATTTCATGAGAGAAACAAACTATGCTTTCTTAAACCAAAATTTGATTTATTCTTTTGAAATCATGAGGGTTTGGGGTACATGTGTTTTAAATGATTGAGGCATTTATTTGGTTTTAAGCCCTGTTTTCAAAATAATCCTTTTCATTAAGTCCCACCTTTGTATATATCCTTTATTATATCCTCTAGTAGCCATGAATTCCATGTTAGGTTAGCCACATTACAATCCAATTTTCCTTATCCTACCTTCTCTTGATGTGAAATTGCATGATCTAGTTGAACTTAAGTGCGGGGGAAGACGGCTTGTGATGTACTACCTCATTTGGTGATACATTTGGAGGAATATAAAATTTTGTAGAGCTGATGTTCCTATTCAATATTTCATTTTGTTAAAAGCTGTGCATTTTTAGATCTTTCATGATAAGAGATGTTGTGCTCTTCTAGAGCTTCTGATGTAAAAAAAGAAAGTTGTGCCTATCTGGAGCTTTCAAGAAAAATAATGTTTGAAAAGATTAAAATTTTTGCTGCTGAAATCCTGAGATTATTGAATTATGATGGAGCTGAGTTTTTACAAAGGGGATGATAAGGAGATCATATTTTACTGAAAATTAGAATCTTGCAATTTTGTTTCAATAAGATCCAAGCCCTCCTTTTTCGGCCTTAGAAGTTTTAACATCTAAATCCTATAAACTGGAAGCCATAGAACAACCCTGAAAAGTCCTCATGAGAAACACATGTCCTTGACTCACATCTGGTGGAGAAGTAGGAATTTATCAAGCCTATGGTGACTCTTGTGTGAGTTTGGATGAGAAAAGCCTTGTTCAGCATTTACATTTGTGAGATGAGAGAAATTTCCTGTGAGATAGGTGTTATGTGTGCATGGGATAAGAAATGAAGTGGAAATATATTAAAATATAAAATGGAGAACTTTAAATTAATTTTTTTATGAGGCATGATATCTTTTTGATTCTAGGAATTGATTTGGTAGATCTCATTGATATGTGTTTTGGATTTGATTTGATTTGAATTTTACTTGTCCAGGAGTCCAAGTGCTAAGTGCGGGGGAATTGATAGAGAAAATATTTTCAATTACATTATATTTAATATCATTGTTTTAAACCCATAAAAGTGTTCCTCTAAGATTATTTTTTTCATTTTTATGATATTGGTGTTATTTTGAGCTGAATAGTAAAAATTGGCCATTTTTGGATTATTAGGAGTTTTAAATTATTTTTGTAGTTTGGCCATAACATTTTCTACACTGATCGAAATTGATTTTTCTTTTATTTTCCAGATTTCTACACATTCAGGGATTCATTTACTATTTTTGGACAAAAAGCTGAATCGGTCATATGGAAGCTTAAAAGAAGCTCACAAGTGGTAGAAAGAAAACAGTTTACAGTTCTGCCTAGTTTTGGTGTGGGCTAAATAACACATTCATGGTTGGCCCAAATGTTGTGATATTCGGTGGGTGGAAGAAAAAAGGATTTTTGGAGCATCTTTTATGAAGGAATGGGTGCATGAAGTGGCCTTTTATTGGCCCATTAAATCACCCTAATCCGGTGGTTTACGATTTCGTGAGTCTGACTGGACAGAATAATTTCTCAGAGTAAAACATCCATAACTCTTGGAATACATGTCCAAATCCTCTGAGATTTTGAGGGGACACGGCCAAAACAATTATGAAAAACATTATAGATGGTCTCAACACGTAAAGATGTAATTTAATGGTGATACAATGCGTCCACATTCGGGGGAAAATTATGGCTATAAAAGGAGGAGAGCTCCACCCTCTCAAAGCATCCCATTCTCCACCCATTCCTTCCGGGACACTAAAAAGGAGAACTTTTCACCCTTATATTTTATTTTATTTTTCATTAATAGTTTTTTAATTCCTTATTCTTCCCCATTCATCCCAATTACCCTTACCATGGTGGGATAAACATTTGGAGTGATTGAAGAAGGGTTGGTTTTCTACATTGTAATGCTTGAGTTCTTGGACGCAAATGAATAAATTTTTTTCTTCTTCAAAGTTGTTTTCAATTTCATATAGCGGATTTTATTATCAAAGGCGATCATTATTGAATATTAATTCCGTTATTTATTTTTTCCTTGGTAAAATAATCATAATCTCCCTCCACTAATTTCTGGTTTATATACGATGGAATAATTCAGGAATTAGTGTTGAAGTACTCAATGATCGTCAGTACGTGTAAAAGGTGTAGTGAATGTTCCTGATTGTTTGGGATAAACAAAACACGATAGGGGATTGCCAATTTCAATTACGTATATTCAATACAACTATTTTACACATGGAAGGAGAGTTGACCAAACCAATATCTTGGTAAGGTTTTCATTCACAATAATAATTTCACCAAGGAAGTGATAGGAAATGATTGTGGAAACTCACTTTAAATAACTAAGAAGAAGAGGTTTGAATTAAATTGAACAAGGATATCATTAAAATTAGGAAACCGAACCCGACCTAATCACCATTTTAATTTCATAGTTTTTCAGTCATTTTAATTTTAAATTTCATTTCAAAAGCACAACATTTTTACCCTTCGTATTAAAGTGACATCCTGTTTTGTGTGAACTCCTCTTCCAGAGACTTACTAGGTCAACCACATTACTACATTTTAACTTAGGAAATAGTTGTTTTGATATGCCCTACGACAGGAGTGCATCAGTGTCATAAAATAATGATAATTACATTGATATTTAAATATCATATCCTTCATAATAGAAATCATTAAACTTTAATGGGAAGCATAAACACCATAAAAAATAAATAGATGGTGATCAAGGAATATGTCTCATTGAAATAAAAGTGAGAAGAAATAATCCATTACCTTATTTCCAATTTCTTCTGTATGTGTCCTACAATATTATATATTGGGTTTAAATATATTATTATATTTTATCAGTACCATAATAATATTTATGTTATCATATATTATTCACCTATGAGTTTATATTACCCATTCATTTGTAAATTCCATGTTAAAGCAGTGTTTTGGGTAAAATTGTTTCATTCATTGTATGGGTTTTGACTAGTAATTATTCATATGATTATATAGATCATGATTACATACTTCAACAATGTAAAACATGATTTATGTATAAAATATACTCACAATATACATATATATAATAGACTAATGAATGGAATGAAATACACCATTCACGGAGACGGTAGGCCGTACGTACGCATGAACACAATTTTAGTTTCCTTATTAAATTGAATGCAAGTAAGTTACTAACTAATACATAAATCAAGTATCATTATTATTTCATATATTTCATTATTATCTATTATATATACATTATAATCATTCTATAATGGTTAACATGGAGAATGAATCTCATCGCATCGTGGAGACAATAAACCGTATGTACGAACAAGCGATGATATCATTCCCATATTTATTGAATATAATTCTAGTGGATGATATCATTTATCAAAATAAGTATGATGTTATAATAATCATATATATTTATTATTTCCACCATTATAACCATCCAAGTATGGTGGTGGTGGAAAAACAAATTACACGACGACATGGACACGGTAAGTTGTACGTATGCACGCGTGGTGATTTATTTTTCTGTAGGATGGATAAAAGGTGAAATAGGGTGGTTTCATATTTATAATGACATATAATTATATCTAGGATACTGATGTTATTACATTATAATGAAACATCTCATATAGAGCAAGTAGATGAATAAAGAAACAAGGATGAATCGATAGAAGAGATTACCTCTTTTTCGACGCACCCTCTTTGAAATTCCTCTTAAGGGACTAGTGTAGGTCTTTTGAGAAGAAAAAAATCTCCAAAATGTTACTATTGAAGTTGAAAAGAGTAATGGGAAGGGTTTGGTGGATCTTGAAGGCTCAAAATGGTGTGATGAGGAGAGGGATGAGGTTCCCTTTTATAAGAGAAGAGAGGGGCACTTTTGGAAACCTCAAAAATATTAATTAAATAAAAAACCAAACCCACATAAAAACCACCAAAAACCACTAAATTAGAAGTTGAGATGTGATATGGTTGTATTTTTATCATCCAATAAAATTTAGACATGTTTTATTTTTATTTCAAACCGTATCATCTTGATTTATCCTTATTTAATCAATTTACTTTCATTTGCGGAAATAATATTCTAACATTTAAATTGTTATAAATACAAACTTATGTTATGTTAATTTTCCATAATTAGATACATTATTAAATTTTGGATCATATTATTTTCAATTTTTAATTTTTAAAAATTTCTGTGATTTTTAAACAACTTATTAATATGTTATTTTTATAAAATATCAATAGTGTCAATTTTTACACTATTCAATTATTTAAATCCACATAGAAGTTATATTCGAACCAAAATAATTAATAGATTAATACCTTGAAATATGCTTTTAAAAAATTCCGGGAACACATTAATTTGTTCATATAAAATTTATTTTAATATTTTTTAAACCATTTATTTTATATTTCCTTTAACAAACTAATTACTACAAAATATTGTATAATTATTTAATATACATATTTGTTGCATAAAAATTAAATATAAAATAGCATGATGTTGATAAATCTAATATCATCCATAATAATACTTTTACTCGAATTTATAATCTTAAAGTCCCATCATTTAAATTGTTATATTTATTAAATTATGAAGGTGACAACTTTGACATTATTTAAAATAAAATGATATATGTGCCATAATAACTTTTATAAGGATCCAAATGGTCAAATATTTGTCCATTGGATGTTTATGGTCTACATGTACCTGAAAAATAAATTTTGTTCAAGTGTTTCGGCCTTTTATGGTCACTATATGTTTAATAAAATCTATATTATCGATTTGTCACTAAAAAACAATTTCTGCATCAATATTGTGTCACCATTAATTTTAATAATTTATTCCCTAAAAATTATAAATAAATTCATATGATTTAGATATTCTTATTATATTTCTTTTTACTATTCATGTTCTATATTTTATGAATTTTAGCACAAAATTAAAATTATTACACATATAAGATATAAGAGAGTGGCATGTTGTCACTTTCTTTGGTTTTATTAATAATTACATCATTTTCATGTCAAAAGTCTATGAAATGAATCTATTCCTACCCTTAGGTGATATGGGTCTAATATTATTCATCCAATATAGTTTTTTTCTGATGTTAGGGTAATTTTATAATCTTATTTTTACCCTTAATTCATCACTTTACTTTTAACTATTGAAAATAAAAATTACCATAGTTATTATTAATAATGTCTAAAAATAAAAATTATCCTATTGACATAATTTCAAACTACCGATTAAAAATATGGAATCAATTTTTCCAAATTCAAAACACAAATGTAGTAGTATTTAATTTCAAATTAATCTCGTTGTTGAGAAAACGGGTTTTAAAAGATAAAACATTGCAAAAAATTGAAATGGTTTTACCTATGAATTCAATGTAAAATTATTGATAATGACATAAATTATATTAAATGGTAAAAATATATTCTATTTATACTTTAAAACCATTATATAAGATAATTTATCTATATAAATTATCTTGATGAAAATAGTTGTTTTTAATTAAAATGTAGCGTTTTTTTACTATTCATCAAAATAAGAAAGTTAACAGAAATATATTAAAAAATTATCCAAAGTAAATATTTATATACTTATTAAAATGAATAACTTTATTTTGTTAAATTGAACTCATAAACGTGTCAAAACTAGATTTATAGTGGTCGTTCCTACAAAAAGCTACAAAACATCAATTTTTTAAAAAATAATTATTTTACCTGAAACATTTATTTTGTTATCATAACTTGTTCTAGAATATGTTTAAGATGGATTATTATGTAATAAAATCCAAAATTTCTTTAATATTATTCATAATGGATAGTTCATAGTTATATATCGTTGTTTGGTGAATCTCTGTATTCCGTACAACGCACGTTATTGAGGAAGGTCGCTCTTTCGTGCATCCCAAGCCAAGAATAGTGTATGAGTATACTAAAATATAATATGGTGTTGCATATACTACAAGATAATATTTGGGTAGCTTAAAATACAAGACATCAAATAAATTAAAAAAAATATTTCTCATAAAATCTCAGGGTGTTACATTCAACCCCCCTTAAAATGAATTTCGCCCTCAAAATTCATAGGGGTTATTAATTATTTACTACTTGTAATTTCCTTTCATAGAAACCCGCATTGTAAAAATGAATACTAAAAATTAATTTTAAAAAGGAATGTTATAAAGATAACGGTCACCCAATGTAACCCAGCACTGGGTTTCCACATATGAGAATATATGTGAAAATTTGGATATGGAAGAAAATCTATCCATCTTGTTCTGATGAAGAGAGTTAGAGAACATAGACATGAAAACACCAACAATCATGAAGCCACAAATTTTTGATGATCTATGGTACCATCTAATTCATCGGATATGAGTGTACTAGGACAACATTTTTTGTTTTCAAAATAATTTCCCTAAAGTTGATGAAATTTTTTCATATGGATAGATTTTTACTTGATTCTAGTGGAATATAATCTTTGGTCCTTCCATGAACAATTTCCACTTCATATCATAAAAAAAAAGAAGTTTAATTTGTCAATTGCGAAGTGTTAGAATATCCTACGATAGAATTATGTGTCATTCGATCTGTCTGAAACAAAAGGTTAGAAAAAGTTATTAAATATAAATAAGTACATATATGGTGATATTAATCATGTATGGTTACAAAAATGGACTTCTAATTCAACTACCATACCTCTAAATAAAATAAAACTATTTTCTATTAACCATGGACTTCTTATAGGCCAGTGGTAGGCGATAAAGGCCTGTTGCACTTCAGTTGTGGGTTCGATCCCCACATCCTTCTCTGACATGACAGGTTGTCACCCATCTTACGGGTTTACATTTTCTGAAACAATACTATTATAATATAAAAAGGATCTAGCCTTAAGAAATTTTATTTTATGCTTAAGTTAACTCATTCCAATCATTAGGATTATCCAAAACATGTATGTCCAATCTCATAGTATAACGAAAAATCTTACTAGAGAGGTCATCCGCAATGCATGTGAATACCATCATTTATCCACCATATATCATAAGATATATCTTGTTGGTCATATTAAAGACATGTGAAGACCTTAATCATGTATTCTCTCGAAACATGAATTACCATAAGACCTTAGTGAAAACATGAATGCTGTCAAAAGTTGATTATTTCCACATACCAAAATCCCAAAATTTATATATACTCAAACCAAGATGTCACTTTGTCCTTATATCAGTCATGAGCTCATTAATACTATGAAAAAATATTATTTTCTCCATATCCATTCATTATTCGCATATCAACTTCTTTCCAAAAATATCGGAATAACCTATCATGGTCACATGTAACATTAAACATATACATTCAAATACTTTAGAAAAAACAATAGTGTAATAATCCTTAGATGTTTGATTATTCCATAGTACCATTAAGTTACATATCCAACATAACTCTTGATAAACATACAATCAATCCACTACCTTTTTAAACAATTGACCTAGCTTTATCATTTTATTCCTCAACACTTCTTTCATCTCATATATCATTTATAGTCTCTTTATCTTCATCAACATAAATACTACCCATATGACCATTATGATTATCTTCATGAGATTTTCCCTTAGGGAAATGGTTTGCATAATTCCCATACATTCCACATTTAAAGTATTTAACAGTTGTTGATGTCTTAGAAATACCATTATACCTTTCCATTGTGTTAACATAACCTTTTATTTTGAAAATACAGGCTTTGTAGCCTACTTTTTTCACACCCAAATCATCTTCTAGTTCCTCTGAAACATTCTACTTGATGCCACATCCCACACGATTTACATGAGGGAAATTTAACTTTCTTTCCTCTATGATCATCATTAAACTCCATCTTTCTCTTGTAAGCTAAGTCAGAAAACTTACCAAAGTTATGATTATTGATCATATTATGAGATTGTTGATTAGGAATAATAACAATATGTGGACTTCCAAATCCCATTTCATTTGGTTTCTCATGAATAATATCATTACACTATCCATCATATTTTCCATTATCATGATTCTTCCTATTTCCAACCATTTTTCTAAAACCCGAAAAGAATAGTGTGAGTGGAAAAAATAATGCTAGGAATATAACATAATAAAAGGGAGTACCTTCAATATCTATCATCTTAGGTTTAATTCTAATATATTTATCGTTATTCTAGGACTATAACCTATATGTATTCTTAACCATAGGTACATCCCTATACAAACCTTAAAAATATCTCTAGAGATTTTACTAATGTTTTCGCATCCTAGTTTACAAAGGATAAATAAAAATTCACTCTGATACCAACTATAGAGACTGAAAATTGATGTACATAAACATTACATTACTTTTGCACAATAAATAATACATGAGAAAAACATACACCCAAATACTGTATTAGTTTAGTTTCTTTGAAACTCAAAACATAATATTCCAATCTTGGTGAATGATCTTCAACATCTCCAATAAATATCTTACCCTTTTGTTTTCTTACCTAAAACCCTTCTTTATATACTGGGGAAAAGAAATCAAAAAAAAGGTGAGCTCAAATTCTAAATAATGGTAAACATGGATGTAACACCCGATAAATTTATGTTATATAAATCATCAAAGTAATCTTTTTCTACACACAACACTTTCTTGGCTTTCTTTACACGGAATCGCGACCTTCCTCGATATCTTGCTTCGTACGCAATACCGAGTTTCACAAAACAATGATATACTATTAAAATATTATTAAAACTAGCCATTATGAATAGTAATAACCACTTTTTGAAATTTTATATATTTTATTTTTCAAAATGGAATTCATTTTTGGATTCGGAAAATCGATATTAGCCTAGGGTGAAATTTTGGTATTTTTCTGAAAACTTTCAACTTTTGATTAATAGTGAAACCACTAAGAGGTAGTTAAAAAACTGAATTTTTCATAAAAAATAATTTTACCACTTCTGTGAGTGGAATTTCAAAAATTCGAGAGACACGGTTGATGTCAGTAAGTAAAATGTGGTTCAATGAGATGAAAATAATTTTTGGTGAATAGTAACTGTTTACTTTTATTTTCCACGGTTAAAAGTAAATAGGGTAATTAAGGGTAAAAATGATATTTTTATTACCCTAACACATGTCCTAATTCTATTGGATAAGTTTAATTCGACCAAAAACAACCTTGGGAATAAAATATTACCATTTAGGCCCACTTGGATAAGATTAGGACATTTATTATTAATTTATTTAAAGAAGGGTTAAAATAGTTAAAATCAAAGTTTAATAAGAAAATAATTTTTAATATAGGGTTATACATAAGATAAAATCGTCTATAAATATTAATTAGAAATATAAAAATATTTCCTACATAATTATCATTTAATTGTAATTTTTAGAATTTAAATAAGTTAATTTATTTATGACGCAAAGATGATGCAGTAATTATCTTATTAATGAAATATTGACATAATTGATGTTATAAATACCCAAATAAATGTAATTTGAGACTTTTTAGGAATTAAAATAATTTTATAAGTTAATATGACATGTTAGTATTGATTTAATTAACTTTTTTAGAACTAATCATTCTGTTATGATTTTCAAAAAAATCAATTACTAAATAGTGTCAAAATTGACATAAAATATTTTTTAAAACAAATATTATAATATTATTTTTTATTTTATTCCTAAAAATATAAGGATCGGCCAAATGACTTAGATAAGGTTATATATTAATAATAAACAACTTGGGGTTCGTTTGGCTTGTTATAGTAAGTTTATTAACTTTCTAGTATAAGAACACAAGAAGACACGGTAAAAGTAAAATTATTTAACTTAATGTTAAATCTAAATGACAAGGTTAAAATAGGAACCTAAACATGTCTAAATACTATTGTATGAGAGAATTGAGACCCATACCCACCTTAGCTTCGAAATAAATCAATTTGGATCTATTTAAAACTGAACATGACTTTATAATAAAATAATATTTTTAGTTTTTCCAAAGGAGCCCCTCTCCTCCCTTAAAAAGGGCACCTCCTCCCCCTCTTCCTCACACAACATTGAGCCTTCAATCTCGGCCAAACCCTGCCAATTTCTCCTCTAAACTTCCCTAGAAACATCATAGAGGTTCTGGTCTTCTTGAAAGACCTATTTTAGTGCCCTAAAAGGAGGTCTCAAAGAAGAACTTCAAAGAAGAGGTAATGTCTGTTACCAATTAGTTCAACTTTATTTCTTCTTCCACTTCTTCTTCCTTTGGTTTTTCATTATGAAGTAATAACATCAGTATCACTAATATACTGATATGTTATTATATTTATGAAACAACCCTATTTCACCAACTATCCATCCTACGGAACACGAAATCACCGCGCGTGCGTATGTACGGAATACCGTCTCCATGCTGTGGTGTAATCTATTTTCCACCACCACCTTACATGGATGGGTATAGTGGTGTAAATAATGACTATATATGACTATTGTAAAGTGATATTGATTCTGAAATAGTATAAATACATTCCAATACAATTCCACAATCATGGGAACGATATCATCGCTCGTGTGTACGTACGGAATACCGTCTCAATGATGGGATGCGACTCGTTCTACATGATTTTCATTGCATAATGATTACATAAATGAATTGAGTGAATAAATATGATATATATTACACTAATAACATTCTGGAAATGAGTTATCTATAAACTAAAAAGAAAAATAATAATTTATTTGACAAGACACGCATAAGAACAAAAAGTAATAAACACCCGAATAACAAGTAGTAATGAAATATTACTAATAAGAATCTATGAATATGACCATATATGATATCAAAAAAATAAGTATGATTCTGGAATAAGTCAATAAAATTATTTAAATCATTATACAGGAGGTTTGAAGACGTAAAAATCTTACCAGACCTAAGGTAAGGGAAATATCACAATCTCATTTTTATCCGAGATTGTTTATACTTCGGTATTTACTGGGGTGTATTTTATCATCCACATCCATGTTTCCTCAATATGTAATATTATTTCCATCCACATACAATTGTTTAAATCCAATTTTACCCTTCGGGGAGTTTTTATTAAAAGATATGAAAGGAATATTTTGTCATTTTTCGAACGAGGTACTTTTTGACTTTTCCAACAACAGTATGTGAAGAATGTTTTTTTAACTTATATGGCATGAATTGATTTTTAAAATAATATTTCCAAGAACCTTACTATAAAAGTTTTCAAGTTTATTTTTAATCAACTTCTTTTAGTTTAGAATTGTATGACATATTAAGAAAGGAATAGTGTTTTTGAAGTAGAAAGGATATTTTCCTCAAGAATGGAGTTCAAGTGTTTTATCAAAATTATTTTCCATATAAGATAATAAAGGGTTCTATTTTTACCCCTATTATTACAATTATTTGATTATGTTGTGATGGAATTATTTTTATGAATTACTTTATCTTATATTAATTGTTTTATGATTCCCATTTTTTTTACATGGGTTATGCTATGATGTATGGTTTATGATTTTGTGGCACACATAAGAATGGTATCATTATGAGATGGGTCGGACCTATATCTCCCTCCAATGCATTGGGTAAAGATTTTATATCTCATGAGATAGACATGGCTGGAACGGCAGGTTAAACTGGTTCAGTGAAACAACACTGAAACAAGGAGTGAACTCGGTTCAGAAATGGACTTTGTCCACTAACATAGTCTTGGAAATGAGTCTTGACTAATATTAAATGATTCTCTATGATTATGTGTGTATGCCACAAAGTTTCATGTTTCAAGTTATGATTATTTGGATTACATTTCACTACTATGATTTATCCCATGTTATGAAATTATGATTTCTTTTGCAGGTTATGATTTCCAAAAGTTATGTTCTTATGTATATGATGTGATTGATATTTCTTTTGTTTACCCTTACTAAGCATTTGGGCTCACCCTTTTGTATGTTTTATTTCCCCAGGTCAGGAAGAATGTTATTAAGTAGGATATGCCAAAAAGGGACTCTAGATATGATGAAATAAATCAGAGGCAAAGTAGACGCTTTATGAACAAATTGTTTATGTTTCCCAGTTTCTAAAGACACTATACCTATACGGTCCTTTCCTGGTTTTGTTATATGTTGTAATAAGTGTGCTTCAATTTTGAAGTAATAACAATGTATGTAAAGTATGGGACCTTATAGTTGGTATCAGAGGAAAGGTATAGTCAACCTTTGGAAACTAGGATGTGAAAGCCTTAGTAAGAACCCCAAGGATAAGTCTAAGCATAGAACACAATCTTAGTGTTTTAGAAATGGCCCTGAATAACCTAGGATAGGACCTTAAGTGTGAAATTTTATTCTTGATTATGTGGTTTTCCTATTATAATTAGTGTTTTTCACACTATTCTTCTTGGTTTTAGTCAATGGCTGGAACCCGAAGGAACCGTGTTAATGTGGAATGCGACGTGCAATGCAATGATTGTCCCATTGAGAAACAAAACATTATGGGAGCTGGAATGAAAAATCTTGTAGCCATGCTCACACAACTTTCTCAAGCTATGAATCATGCAGGACTTCCAAACGAGTAAATAAAGGACCAACATTCTGTTGAATCCTTCATGAGACAACGTCCACCTTCATTCAGCGGGTCTACTAATCCATTAGTTGGTGAACAATGGATTAGTACTACTAAAAAGATATTTTCAGTTCTTCAATGTTTTGAACATGATAAATTCATCTTAGCAGTGTACCATTTGGAAGGTGATGCTGATCAATGGTGGAATTTTATTAAGAATACGAGGCAAAGGGATGAAATTGAGTCCATGGAATGGGATGAGTTCAAGAACTTATTTTTCAATAAGTACATCCCTTGTATTATCCAAACAAAGATGGAGAAAGAGTTTCTTGAACTGAGGCAAAAGGATGATGAATCTTTTGGTACCTATGAAGAAAATTTTACAAGACTTGAAAGGTATGCTTCTAGTATTATTATTCAACCTGATAGTAAGATCGATTGATTGTTTAGTGGATTAAAACCATGTCGTCAAAGGGTGTTAGCCATAAGGGACTTCAATAGCCATGAGGAAATTGTTCGATGTTCTCTCAAAGTCTAGGTGGAGATTGGAGTAACCCATCAGTCATATGGGTTTGATATGAAGAGGAAAATGGAATTCAAAGGAAAATCTAAAGAACACACTGAAAAGAAGATGAGTTTTCCCTTATGCTAAAAGTGTGGAAAGAAACATGGAGGTAGTTGTCTTAAAGGGACAAGTAAATGTTTCAAATTTGGAAAGGAAGGTCAAAGGGCATTTGAATGCCACAATGATGGGAAGAAGATTTCTAATGATACAAACAAAGGAAGGGATACATAGAATGAACCTACTACACTTCAATGTTTCAAGTGCAAGGAGATGGGGCATTATGCCAATCAATGCCCAAATCCAAGGGTTGATGATGATGGTCGACGTCAACAAACTCTTAAGGCTAAAGTCAAAGGAAAGTCACATGCACTTTCTTTCAGCGATGTGGAGTACGATAACGATGTGGTAAAAGGTACACATACCATCCACTCTAAAGTAGAAAATGTTTTATTTGATTCTTGATCCACCCACTCCTTTATTTATGAAGAATTTTTTGAGGATATCACCGTATTACCTCAACAATTAGACATTGAGTTAGCTATGACAACCCCTAATGGCACAACGGTCGCATCAAAAGTTTATAATTCTTCTCTGATTGAAGTTTGTGGGAAAGTGCTTCCTGAAAATCTTGTGATCCTTCCTATAGTGGAATTTGATGTGATTCTTGGCATGGATTGGCTTTATCTACATGGAGCTCATATCAATTGCCAAAGAAGGGAAGTCACATTTCATATTCTAGATCAATCTATGATCGTCTATCGATGCAAGGATGAACATAACCTTCCAGTGGAAATTTCTTCCATTTTATGGGTATTGATTACACTAAATGAAGGTTATTTATCTCAAATGGTTGGTGAGAAACTCACGATTAATAATATGCCCATTGTACGGTAGTTTGATGATGTCTTTCCGGAGGAATTACCAGGTCTTCCACCAAATAGTGAAGTTGAGTTTTCAATAGAACTCATACCAGGTGCTTTGCCTATTTCAAAGACACATTATAGAATGGCCCCAATTGAGTTGCGGGAATTGAAGAAGCAACTCCAAGAGAATCTTGATAAGGGGTTCATTCGCCCTAGTGTGTCACCTTGGGGAGCACCTGTTCTGTTTTTTAAGAAGAAAGATGGATCAATGAGACTCTGCATTGATTATCGAGAACTTAACAATATCAATATCAAGAACAAATATCATCTCCCATGAATTTATGACTTATTCGACCAACTACGCGGAGCTCAATACTTTTCCAAGATTGATCTTCATTCAGGGTATCATCAATTAAGGGTCAAAAGGGAGGATATACCAAATACGGCTTTCCGTACAAGGTATGGACACTATGAATTTATAGTGATGTCATTTGGTCTTACTAATTCCCCTGCTATCTTCATGGATCTGATGAATAGAGTCTTTAGAGACTATCTTGATCAGTTTGTGGTAGTCTTTATATACAATATTCTTATCTATTCAATGAGAACGGAAGAACATGAAGATCACATGATAATTATATTGAAGACCATGAGAAAAGAGAATCTTTATGCCAAATTTACCAAGTTTGAATTTTGGCTTCAAAAAGTTTCATTTTTGGGTCACATAATCTCAAAAGAGGGGATATCTGTGGATCCAGCAAAAACAGAGGTTATCGAAAGATGGTCGAGACCAACAACAGTGACTGAGATCCGAAGTTTTCTTGTTTTTCTGGATATTATCAATTTTTTATGAAATATTTTTCATGATTATATATTACACTCACCAAGTTGACTCGGAAAGGAGTTAAGTTTGTTTGGACGGAGGAATGTGAAGAGAATTTCAAGGAGTTGAAAAGAAGGTTATCCAGTGCACCTGTGCTCACACTGCCTTGTAGTGGAGAATGGTTTGTGATCTATAGTGATGCATCCAAGAAGGGATTGGGGTGTGTTATTATGCACAATGATATGGTGATAGATTATGCCTCACGAAAATTGAAAATACATGAGCAAAATTACCCAACTCATGATTTGGAGTTAGCTGCGGTAATCTTTGCATTAATGATTTGGAGGCATTATCTTTATGGAGAAAGGTGTGACATTTATACTGATCATAAAAGTTTAAAGTATATTTTCACACAAAAGGAGCTGAATATGCGCCAATGAAGATTGTTGGAGCTTATTACAGATTACGACTGCTCAATCCATTACAACCCTAGGAAAGAAAACAAGGTGGCAGATGCATTAAGTTGACAAGACCATGCCAGTTTATCCATGATGAGGATAAAAAAAGATCCAATATTTATGGATTTACAAAGGATGGATCGTGGAAATATAATGAAAGGGGAAAAATCGTATCTTTCTCAAATTAATGTTCAACCATCTATACATGTGAAGATTAAATAGGCACATAAAGAAGATGTAGAGTTACAAAAGAAGGTGGGAAATGTTCCTGAATTCAACCTGGATTGTGATGGGATAATAAAGTTTAGGAATCGGGTTTGTGTTCATACCATCCCCGAATTAAATAAGGAGCTGCTGGATGAGGCTCATAGTTCTTCATTCTATATTCATCATGGAAGCATGAAGATGTATAGGGACCTGAAAGAGTACTTCTGGTGGGATGGCATGAAAAGAGATGTTGCTGAATATGTCTCCCGATGCTTGGTTTGTCAGCAAGTTAAAGCTGAGAGACAGAAGTCTAATGGGATGTTACAACCATTACCCATACCCGAATGTAAATGGGAAAACATCACTATGGACTTTGTCACCAGACTTCCTAAAACATCCAAAGGCAATAATGTTATCTGGGTCATAGTTGATCATCATACAAAGTCTGCAAACTTCATTACTATTAGTGAGGATTTCTCTCTGGATCAGCTTGTTAGGATATATGTAAAGGAAGTGATAAGATTGCATGGAGTACCACTTTCTATTATATCTGATCAGGATCTGAGGGTTACCTCAATGTTCTGGCGAAGTCTTCAACATACTCTAGATACAGAGTTGTGTTTCAGCACTGCTTATCATCCTCAGACAGACGGTCAGTCTGAGAGAACAATTCAAACTCTAGAATATATGTTGAGATCTTGCTTTATGGATTTCAAAGGTGGTTGGGATCAACACCTACCTTTGGTGGAATTTTCATATAATAATAGCATTCACTCCAGTATTCAGATGGCTCCTTATGAAGCTCTATATGGAAAGAAATGCAGGACTCGAACTTTCTGGGATGAAGTTGGGGAAAGAAAGATATTAGGACCTGATCTCGTTGATGAAATAGAAGAAAAGGGTAGATCTATTCACCAACACATAAGAGCAGCTCAGAGTCGACAGAAAAGATATGCCGACAACCGAAGAAATGACCTAGAGTTTGAAGTGGGTGATAAAGTTTTCTTACAAATATCTCCCTGGAAGAGGGTCATGAGATTTGGAAAGAAGGGGAAGTAGATCCCTAGATATATCAGTCCTTTCGAAATACTGGATCATGTTTGGAAGGTAGCTTGCCGATTGGCGCTACCAACGAATCTCTCTCAAGTTCACGATGTGTTCCATATATCTCTTCTGAGAAAGTACATACCTAATCCTTCACATCTACTTAGCTCAGAAGTTGTACCGCTGGAGCACGATCTTTCTTATGAAGAATAGCCGATAGAGATTCTGGATCGTAGCGAAAAAGTCCTACGAAACAAGACAACTCGATTGGTGAATGTTTTATGCAGAAACCACCCATTAGAAGAAGCTACATAGGAGCTTGAGGATATTATGAGGTAGAGGTATCCTCATCTATTTGTTACAAAGTGACGAATTTCGAGGGAGAAATTCATTTTAAGGGGGGTTGAATGTAACATCCGAGACTTTTATGTTATATAAATCATCAAAGGAATCTTTTTCTACACAAAACACTTGCTTGTCTTACTTTACACGAAATCACGACCTTCCTCGATAGCTTGCGTCGTACGCAATACCGAGTTTCACTAAACAATGATATATTATTAAAATATTATTAAAACTAGCCGTTATGAATAGTAATAACCACTTTTTGAAATTTTATAAATTTTATTTTTCAAAATGGACTTCATTTTTGAATTCAGAATATCAAAATTAGCCTAGGGTGAAATTTTGGTATTTTTCCGAAAACTTTCAATTTTTGATGAATAGTGAAACCACTAAGTGGTAGTTAAAAAACTGAATTTTTCATAAAACATAATTTTACAGCTTCTGTGAGAGGAATTTCAAAAATTCGAGAGACACAGTTGATGTCAGTAAGTAAAAATGTTGTTCAATGAGATGAAAATAATTTTTGGTGAATAGTAACTTTTTACTTTTATTTACCACGGTTAAAAGTAAATAGGGTTATTAAGGGTAAAAATGATATTTCTATTACCCTAACACATGTCATAATTCTATTGGATAAGTGTAATTCGACCAAAAACAACCTTAGGAATAAAATATGACCATTTGGGCCCACTTGAATTAGATTAGGATATTTATTATTAATTTATTTAAAGAAGGGTTAAAATAGTTAAAATCAAAGTTTAATAAGAAAATACATTTTAATATAGGGTTATACATAAGATAAAATCGACTATAAATATTCATTATAAAGATAAAACGATTTCCTACATAATTATAGTTTAATTGTAATTTTTAGAATTTAAATATGTTAATTTATTTACGACACAAAGATGAGGCAGTAATTATCTTATTCATGAAATATTGACATAATTGATGTTATAAATACCCAAATAAATGTAATATGAGACTTTTTATGAATTAAAATAATTTCCTAGGATAATATGACATGTTAGTATTGATTTAATTAACTTTTTTCGAACTAATCATTCTGTTATTATTTTCAAAAAAATCAATTACTAAATAGTGTCAAAATTGACATAAAATAGTTTTTAAAACAAATATTATATTATTAATTTTTATTTTATTCCTAAAATTATATATTTCGGAAAAATGACTTATATAAGGTTATATATATTAATAATAAACAACTTGGGGTTCGTTTGGATTGTTATAGTAAGTTTATTATCCTTATTGTATAAGAACACAAGAAGACAAGGTAAAAGTAAAATTATTTAACTTAATGTTAAATCTAAATGATAAGGATAAAATAGGAACCTAAACATGTCTAAATTATATTTGATGAGATTATTTAGACCCATCCCCACCATAGATTTGAAATAAATCAATTTGGAGCTATTTAAAACCAAACATGACTTTATAATAAAATAATATTTTTAGTTTTTCCAAAGGAGACCGTCTCCTCCCTTATAAAAGGGCACCTCATCCCCTCTTCCTCGCACCAATTTGAGCCTTCAAGATAGCACAAACCCTGAAAATATCTCCTCTAAACTTCCCTAGAAACATCTTATAGGTTCTGGTCTTCTTCAAAGACCTATTTTATTGCCCTAAAAGGAGGTCTCAAAGAAACACTTCAAAGAAGAGGTAATGTATGTTACCAATTCTTTCAACTTTGTTTTTTCTTCAACTTCTTCTTCTTTAATTGTTTAATTATGAAGTAATAACATAAGTATCACTCATATACTGATATGTTATTATAAGTATGAAACAACCCTATTTCAACATCTATCCATCCTACGGAAAACGAAATCACCGTGCGTGCGTACGTACAGAATACCGTCTCCACGTCGTGGTGTAATCTATTTTCCACCCTATTACATTGATTTGATTATGTTGTGATGGAATTATTTTTATGAATTCCTTTATCTTATATGAATTGTTCTATGATTCACATTATTATTACATAGGTTATGCTATGATGTATGGTTTATGATTTTGTGGCACACATAAGAATGGTATCATTATGAGATGGGTGGGACCTATATCTCCCTCTAATTCATTGGTTACAGATTTTATATCTCATGAGATATAAATGGCTGGAACGGTAGGTTAAATCGGTTCAGTGAAACAGGACTGAAACGAGGAGTGAACTCGACTCAAAAATGGACTTTATCCACTAAGATAGTCTTTTCAATGAGTCTTGACTAATAATAAATGATTCTCTATTATTATGTGTGTATGACACAAAGTTTCATGTTTTAAGTTATGATTATTGGGATTACATTTCACTACTATGATTTATCCCATGTTATGAAATTATGATTTCTTTTGCAGGTTAAGATTTTCAAAAGTTATGCTCTTATGTGTATGATGTGATTGATATTTCGATTTTTTACCCTTACTGAGCATTTGAGCTCACCCTTTTGTATTTTTTATTTCCCCAGGTCAGGAATAAGGTTATTAAGTAGGATATGCCAAAAAGGGACTTTAGATATGATTAAATAAATGGGAGGCAAAGTATACGATTTATGAACCAGTTGTTTATGTTTCCCAGTTTCTAAAGACACTATACCTATACGGTCCTTTCCTGGTTTTGTTATATGTTGTAATAAGTGTGATTCAATTCTGAAGTAATCACAATGTATGTAAAGTATGGGTCGTTATAATGGATAACATAAAACAACCCATAAACATTTGAAAGTAAAAAATTATGAAAATAAAACTTCAAAATCATGAGTAATGACATAAATAATGGAAGTACATAAGGAATAGATCATAAAAGAACATTAATTATGGTAAAATAGCATGGGAATAAAACATGTATTTTTGGGAAACAATTATTCACATGTTATGATTTCCATAATGTCCAAGGCACTGCTACCAAGACCATCATGGTGGGAAAAGTCCATTACTAAACCGGGTTAACTTCCTGTTTCAGCCCTATATTACTGAACCAGATATTACTTTCCATTCTAGGAATGTCTATCTCATGAGAAATAAATCTTTACCCAATATATTGGAGGGATATATAGGTCCCACCCATATCATATTGAAATCATTCTTACATGTTCGATAAAACAATCATAAATCATTTATCATAACCCAAATAAAAAAATGGGTTCCATAAACATCATCCCTTCATAACATAATCTATATTAAAAAATGGATGTCATTTCATCATAATAAAAATCAAACCATTTAAATAATAGAGACATTATTCTTGAACCATAAACATACTAAATAATATCATCTCATATGGAAAATAGTTTTGATAAAACACTTGATATGAATTCTTGAGGAAAATATCTTTTCCTTATCAAAATCATTTTCTTTTCAGAAAATGCAATGAAAATTTGAAAGAAAATGAATTTTTTTTAAAATAATCTTGAAATATTGTACAGGAATCTTCATGAAAATAAGACGCTATGAAACTGTAAAAAATTTTCATGCTGTATAAGTTAAAAAACATTCTTCTTGTACTTTTTCCAGAAAAGTCAAAAAGTACCTCATATAGTAAACAAAAGAAATATTCCTTCCATACCATGTGGTACAAAAAGGGGTAAAAATGACTTTAAACATACATGGAAGAATATTAAACATTTTATGAAAACATTTTGAGAAAACATGTACATGGATGATAAACGTAACCCTAGTAAATACTTACGAATAAACAATCTCGGATAAGAATGAGATTGTAATAATTATCTCTTACCATTTATGATATGTGAAATAATACCTATCAAAAAATAAAGACAATTACATGAATATGTAAATATCATATCCTTCATAATAAAAATCAAAAAACACTAATGTGAATCATAAACACCATACAAATGAAATAGGTGGTGATTAAGGCATACGTCTCACAGAAATAAAAGTGAGACAAAATAATCCCTTACCTTATGTCCAATTTCTTATGTATGTGTCCTATAATCCTATATAGTGGGTTTAATCATTTTATTAAAATGTATTAGAAACATAATAATATTTATTTTATCATATATAATTCACTTATGTGTTTATATTACTCATTCATTTGTCAATTCCATGTTAAAGCAGTGTTTTGGGTAAAATTGTTTCATTCATCATACGTGTTTTGACTTGTAATTAATCATATGATTACATAAATCATGATTAATTACTTCTAGAATGTAAAAAATTATTTATATATAATATATACTCAGAATATACATATAAACAACAGATCTATAAATGGAATTAAATACACCGTTCAAGGAGATGGTAGGACGTACGTACTCATGGACACTGTTTTTGTTTACTTGTTAAATTGAATAGAAGTAAGTAAATAACAGGTAAATAAATCCAGTATCATTATTATGTCATATATTTCATGATTATTTATCATATATACTTTATATTCATTCTTTAATGGTTAACTTGGAGAATGAATCTCCTCACGTCGTGGCAACGGTAATCCGTACGTACGCACGGGAGATGATATCATTCCTATAATTATTGAATGGAATTGGAGTGGATGATATAATTCTTCAGAATCATTATGATGTTATAATAATAATATATAGTTATTATTTCCACCATTATACCCATCCTCGTATGGTGGTGGTGGAAAAAAAAGTACACCACGGCATGGAGACGGTAAACCGTACGTATGCACACGCGGTGATTTGGTTTTCCGTAGGATGTATATAAGGTAAAATAGGGTTATTTCTTATTTATAATAACATATCAGTATAATAGTTATAATGATATTATAACTTTATAATTAAACAACTCATATTGTGGAAGTAGAAGAATAAAGAAACTTCAAAGAATCAGTAGAAGGGATTACCTTTTTTTCGACGCTCCTCTTTTGAACATCCTATTAAGGGACTAGAGATGGCCTTTTGAGGAGAGAAAAATCACCAAAATGTTACTAGGGAAGTTTGAGAAATGTAATAGTCAGGGGTTGGCCGATCCTGAAGGCTCAAAATGGTGTGAGGAGGAGAGTGATGAGGTTCCCTTTTATAGGAGAAGAGAGGTGCACTTTTGAAAACCTCAAATATATTAATTAAAAAAAATCAAAACCCCCTTAAAAACTTCCAAATATCACTAAATTCAGAGTTGAAATGAGATAGGGTTGTAATCTCATCAAAAAATAAAATTTATACATGCTTAATGTTTATTTTAAACCTTATCATCTTGATTTATTATTATTTAGTCGATTTAGTTTTATTTGTGATAATAATATTATAATTTTTAAATTGTTACAAATAATTTTTTATGTTATGTGAATTTTCCATAATTGGATACATTATTAAATTTTACACCATATAAATTTCAATTTTTTTTAATTTTTTTTGTGATTTTTAAACAATTTAATAATATGTTATTTTTATAAAATATCAATAGGGTAAATTTTTACACTTCAATTATTTGAATCCACACAAAATATATATTAGATCTAAAATATTTAATAGATTCATAACATGTCATATTAATCAAAAAAATTCATGAATCACATTAATTTGTTCATATATCATTTATTTTAATATTTTTAAAACCATTTATTTGATATTTTCTTTAATAAAATAATTACTACAACATAAATTTATAATTATTTTTTATACTTTTTTGTTGCATAAAAATTAAAAGTAAAATACTATAATTCAGATAAATCTAATATATTAAATAAAAATACATTTACTCTAATTTTTCATCTTAAAATCACAACTTTAAAATTGTTATTTTTATTAAATTATAAAGTTGACAAGTGTGCCATTATTTAATATAAAATAATATAAGTGTCATAATAGATCTTATAAGGCTCCAAATGGTCAAATATTCTACCATTGGATGATTATGGTTTACATGTACAAGATCAATAAGTTTTGGTCAGGTGTTTGTGCCTTTTATGGTCACTATTAATTTAATAAAAACTATATTACTGATTTTTCACAAAATAAATTATTTTTGCATCACTATTGTGTCACCATTAATGATAATCATTTAATCCCTAAAAATTCTTAACAAATTTTCACGATGTAGATAATTTTATTTTATTTCTAGTGACTATATATGTTAGAAGTTTTATGAAATTTATCACTAAATTAAAATTATTACACATATAAGATATAAGAGAGTGACATGTTGTCACTTTCTTTGGTTTTAATAATAATTGCATCATTTTCATGGTCAAAAGCCTATGAAAGGAATCTATTCCGACCCTCAAGTGATATGGGTCAAATTTAATTCATCCATTCGAGTTTTTTCTGGTGTTAGGTTTATTTTATAATCTTATTTTTACTCTTAATTACCCGATTTATCTATAATTATAGTAAATAATAATTAGTATAGTTACTATTCATAAAGTCAAAAAATAAAACATCTTCCATAAAAATAATTTTTACCTATAGATCTCAAATATGGAATCAATTTTTCTAAATTAAAATCACAGATGTTTCAGTATTTAATTTAAAATTAATCCCGTTGTTGATAAAATGAGTTTTAAAAGATATAACATTGTAATGGACTGAAATGTTTTTACCTATGATTTCCATGTAAAATTAATGATAATAACATAAATTATATTAAATGGTAAAAATATATTCTATTTATAGTTTAAAACCATTCAATTTTATAATTTAACCATATAATATATCTTAATGAAAACTGTTGTTTTTGATTAAAATTTATCGTATTTTTACTATTCATCAAAATATTAAAGTTAACATAAAAATATTAAAAAAATTATTCAAAGTAAATTTTTATATAAATATTACAATGACTAGGTTTATTTTGTTAAATTGATATCATAAATGTGTTAAAACAATATTAAAAGTCAGTTCCCCATCAAAATGGGGCAAAAACGCATTTTTTTAAAAATACTTATTTTCATAGAAAAATTTATTTTTTTCTCATAACATGTTCGAGAATATGTTTAAGTTGAATTATTATGTAATAAAATTCAAAATTTATTTAATACTATTTATAATGGCTAGTTCATAACTATATATCATTATTTAGTGAAACTCGGTATTGCATACACCACACACTATTGAGGAAGGTCGCTCTGGTGTGCAACACAAGCCAAGAATAGTGATTGCATATACTACAAGATAATACGGTGTGTCTTATAGTGCGATCTAATCTTGGTGTAGCATACAAATCAAGACATCAAAGAAATTAAAAGGAATATTTCTCATAAAATCTCAGGGTGTTAAATTTTCCACCTTGGTGACAGAACTATGTGACACGCACCTCCAGAATGCTTCCCAATATTCCATAAAAGTGATATGCATCAGTATATACCATGTGGGAAGATAATAAAATCTTGTATATACAACCATAAACCTATATTATTAAATAATGTGTAACAATAACCCCCAAAATAGTAATTAAAAAATAGTAATCGTTAATTTATAACCAATAGTAATATAATAAAATATTATATATAAATGAACATTTTGTATGCTTTAAATGCCTTGAGAGTAATAGTAAAAACTCCTCTATGATAATTATAAACAAAGAAAACAAAAAATTAAATTAGGGGACACGTCCGAAATTAGTCTAGAGTTATATCGAAGACCTATCTCTTGACTCCTACTAGTCCCCACAATCCCTTTCATCCAAAGAAAAACACAATTTTCATTTAAGTGAGTTAGAAAAGAGGTATTCTTTTTTGGTTCCACAACCCCCCAATAGGGAGTTTGTAAAACATAGATAGCCACCACAAATAGTAATCCCATATAATATAGTGTATAATGGTTTCTTCTTTATATTAAATAATATTAAATTTTTTTGTAAAATAATATCCTTCCACTCTGTGGAGTTACCCATTAAATAAAAGGGTGATGATTCATACATTTTCTATTTCCTGAATTTTGTGACATGTCCATTGTATGTGACCAAAAACCAAGGATGAATGATATTTAACACCTCCTATAATATTCATGGAGGATGATTAGTCATCCACATAAATTGTAGGGGATTTATATTTCACTAATACATTCCATGATTGGGAATAGTTTACCACCAAATAGATATGAAATGTGAATGGGTCATTATTGGATAAAAAGATTTCAAAAATGGAATATAGATAATACCCTAAAATTTCCATGTTAGGTGGATGACAGGATACAATCTCATTGATCGGGTTAATGAGTAATAGAAAAAAATAGACAAATAGGTGAGGAATATAACACAAATATAATTATCATGGTGGTTTTCATACCACCATTTCTAGGCCCCTACTAGACAATAAACCAATAATATCACATCCATTTGTATACAATGAAACACCTATAAAATCTTCTATGTGTAAAATTTACCCATTGATTAAAATTTATTATAGGAAATAAACATATAGTATCGGGTAATTGGTGATCATTATATAATTAGAATACACCCGAAAGTACATGATTCACCATCTGAATAGCTCCAACAAGATGATGATGCTCCACTGGCATAAAATATCATTTACATGATATACCAAAAATAAGAGATAACAAATTGCACAAGGTTCTATTATTTCATTTTTCTATTGTGGAATGATGGATAACTAGAACTATTGTATATTAAAACATACCACTAAATATATCCAAGTAATAGATATACAACTAGGTCCAAAAAATGTTGATAGGATACCACCATTGATTAGCATTAGTTAGATGGGGCATAAAACTACTATTGTAAATTCACTAAAAAATTATTTATATTCTATGGTAGATTTATATCTTTGTCCAATACATGCCTAATACATATTTTTATGGATACAATTGGGCCATATTGTTAGATGAGTGGTGAATCCTCTATCATATGTTATTATGGGAATATGATATGTGATAACTAGTGTATATGAACGTTTTTATTAAAAAATTGTTTCCACAAATTAGGTATTAATTGGATAATTATTATTTCGATTGTAAAAAATACTCATTTGAATCATAAAAACTTAGTACCCACCAATAATGCATTATTGGTAACACAAGTCGACTATTGAGCACTGGATTTAGATGATCAAATACCATCATTACTTGTTGGAAGTCCATATAAGGATGTGATCCACATGATAATGGATGTTCATATAATAACTACACATTCCCAATGATATTATCCCTATTGATTATCAATTTTTATTCATTGATGAATGTTATAGAATTCAATTGAAGTTAATAGGGCCTACAGTGAGCATATATGGAATCAGGTGGATATTGTGCATTCCAATAGAGTTTATATTTCATTAGATATCACTTTAATATGTATTCTTTTATTTTTTTTAGTGATAAGGAACTTTTTTATTGAGATATGAATATTTATGTTTCAATTTAATAATTTAAATTTGTTTCTATGATGATAGATTTTGTATTATTATTGGTTTCCACAACTACGATGATAATGATATAGTTCTAAAATCCCATCAATGATATCAACTACACATTCATATTCAAATAATTATGTTATTTTACATATTTCATGAAAAAATTAATATCATAACGAATTTTAGGAGACATAATATAATATGATATGTTGCGGAATATCCTCAGCTTTCAGATCGCTCTTCCAAGCATTACAATCTAAAATTTTTTATTTTTGAATTCTATTTTTATCAGATATATAGTAAAACTTGTTTTACTGTAGTTTATGATCGATTAAAATATCATCATTATGTATACATTTATAATATGAAATATAGGATATCATATCCTTTGACATAAATTCCTTGACTTTCAAAAATATTTCCTTCAACTATAATGATGATATAGAATATATCCCAAATTTTGATATGAAAAATGTGATATGATTTATCATAACCACTTATCCGAATAAAACATTTGATAGATAATTTTCCTTGTGAATAATAAATTAATATATTTTCCAAAAAGAAGATAAAAACATTTAGGTTAAAATTATTTTTGTTTATAACATATTTATAAAATATTAATGTTAGTAATTGAAAATATAATAATTTCTTGCATAAATAAAATATTAAACAATCATATTAATATCACATGAAAACTGAATATACAATTCGTTTAATGATTAGTTTATTTCATTTTAATATTCATATATATATATATATAATGTTTATAATGTGTTGGTACTATTAATTCATAAAATCATTTGAATAATTAATTATTATAAAATTATCACTCTATATTTCATATTGTAATATTTGATTTTTTTCTTATTCAATGAATTTAGCTTATAATATAAATTATTTTCTTCAATATTGTGCTTATATAATGTTTTTGAATTTTAATAATTATATATATAATGGAAATTAGATCTATATTTAGTATTGTTTCTTTGGGTAGAGGGACATTAGGATAAACTTTCACTTTCCTAGAGGATTATTCCATGCCCATAAATGTGGGGGTTGGTTCTCTAAGTCTCTATTCCCATTATCTTGGGATTTTTAGTTATATATAATTATAAAAAATCATAGTAAATTAGTTTCATATACCATATTGATGAGATTAATATGGACATATTTATCTATTTTTAGCTATTATTTTCGGGGAGTAACATAAAGAGTGGGTTGGGTAAAAACTTACATACTAATTTTTTTTGAACTGATTAATTTGGTGGATGGAATAGAAATTATAATACTAAATCATTAAAATCATTTATATATAAAGGAATAAACCATTAAAAAATAAAAATTGAATGGGAAATATCATATGTGGAAAAAATATAAATTTAATCTATAGTAAATGGTGATCCATCCAAATAAATACCCAAAAATAATATTGGTGAGACTCCACCAATGGTAAAAAAATATAAATATAATGATAATACAACCAAGTGGTTCATTCTAAATCATTGTACCTAAGGATTATATTGTGTTTGTATGGATGATTATGAATGACCCTATTAGGCATAGGTGTAAATATTTCATTATGATAAATGGGTAAATATTATCCATGAAACACTAATATGATCTAGATTCTAAATGAATAGAGTTTAGTTAACCCATATGAAGGAGTTCTGAAATGGGTTTTCCAATAAACTCTAATTATCATATGTGATATTATTATCATGATAGTTATCGTAAATATCTATTTGATTGGAGAAATTATAAAAAAACAATAAATGAGTGAAATATTGATCTTTTTCTACTAATGGTATTGATATATGGGGGCATCATATTAGAAGAGTAGATTCATTAAAATTCCCAAATGAAAAATAAAATACATGACACCCACCAATTGATTTTCTATTTTTATTGTTTATGTCAACGAACATGGTTAATGTTTTTTGGTCACATATAGGTTTGACATATAAAAATAATTCTATATTTGTATTTAAGGTTGATAATCATTTTCAAATACAAGAATTTTGAGTATATGGATATGAATAGTATATATATATAAACATTTATATATCTATAATTCATTCATATTATTTATTAGGTGTGCATTACATATTTCTATTGATAAATACAATAATGGAGATAAAAGAGAATAAAAAATATGAAGAATATCTACATATTTGAAATAGAGAAGTATTATTTTCAATATAGTTCATAATATATTATATGTTAATACATAGGGAATTAGTTTTATAATTATAAAATACATATTATGTTCCCATCATAAAAAAATTATTTATGTATCATGGCTACTAAAAGAATTTTTTCAATTACAATTAGAAACATGAGTCGTTATATATATATTACTGAATATTTTATGGCATTAAGAAAATAATTTTGGATATATATATTTACGATATATATAATTGCATCTATAAATATTATACTAATAAAATCATGGTTGTTATTAACCACACGAAAAATTGGAATTTTTGTGAAATGTAAATGGTAATTTTTTTAAAAAATATATATAAATAGAATATTTATTTATTTTGATAAGGAATTTTTTGATACATGTGATTCATTTTGATTTTTAAAAATTTTCAAATACCCATTTTTTCAAAATATTTAGATGGTTTGTGGACAATTTTACATTATTGACAGTTATCTATATGAAGAATTGAATACCCAATAAAGAGGTGGGCATGGGTAAATCATATCATTAATCAATGAATTTGTTCGATATGGTTATTTGTTTATCATGAGACACATGTTTGAGAATATTATATAGTTTATATTTTAATATTGAATTATATAATTTATGGGGAAAATTATTAAAATTATATAATCAGTGAAAGGTAGTGAATAAATATCAATGTAATTAATTTTTCTTCTAATATATTGTAAAATTGTTTCATAAATCACTCCTTATAAAACTACAAAATGGAATGTCATTTTTGGGAACAAGTAAAATACAATGTCAGAAAAGGATTGATTGATTATTATTTGGTGTTATCATGAAACATAATTTGGGGGATATAGTTAAGAAACTATTTCATTAAAAATTAATTAAATTTCATATATAAGTTACATAAAGAGACAATATTATATATGTAATGGAAAACATTCAAATTTCTATTTTATGAATATTTTAGTTTGTAAAGAAAATATATGATGTATGTTATCTGTTAAACTATACCCCATATTTAAAAATTATTATTTTTTCTTATCTAAATGAAAAAAAATTATATATTACATGTATAGTTTTAATAAGGTAAAAGTGTTTATAGACTGAACAATTTTGTTCTGTGGGAGGTAATATTTTATTCTAGGAGTCGTTGGGTGTAATTTTAATCACATAGTTGTTTAAGATCAATCAACAAGAATTGTTTATAAGATGGATGTTTTGTATATTATATAATGAGTTAAGGAATACTAACACACTCAATTTATACAGAAACCTATAATGTCTCTTATAATTCATTAGGAACATGAAATATGTGGATTTAAAATTGAAAATTTTGATAAAATAATTTTCATAATTATTGAACCTACTAACTTTAGAGAGTCCATTTAGAGTTATGATTTAGATAGATGGATAAATGATATAAAATATGAAATGGAATCAATGTACACAAACAACATTTTAGATGTGGATGATTTAGCTGATGGTTTAATACCCATATTGTTAAACATTGTTTTTATTAGAATAATAATTAATATTTTTTAGTTTTCTACCTATAATTCCTTCATATTGGAAAAAGATTATAAATAAATTTATAGTATTAAATAAGAAGAATCCTTTTCAATGATTTGATGCTAAATTAATTTTACATATTACTATCCATAACTATTCACTATAATTATTAAATTATAAAATAATATTAGAAACATTACTCATAAAATTAATTTTATTGCTGAAATATATAAGATATATCCCAAATGATTTGAATTTACAAATGAAACTGATATGTTTTGAAGGATACAACTATATATTTAAGGATTGATGAATGATTCAAAGAATGGGACAACTGTTTTACGGTATTATTAATGGATTTGGATTCATCAAGAAAAATATGGATTATTGTGTATTCGATAATGTTAGTGGGAATTTTTTGGTATTTTTGATATTGAATATAGATGTGATAATAGTTATCAAAAATGATTTCATAAAATTTCATTTTTTAATGTGGTGGTTGAAATAATTATTCTCCATGAAATACATTACTGTGGAAGCCTACATAATGGGTAAAAATAACTTTTTAGAAGGATCCAAGAGGTTTCATAGATTGATTCAGAAGAATATATTGATAATTATATGATGTGTTATATAATGTATAATACTCATAATTGTTCATTACCAGCGTGTAATAGAAAGAATCTTAGGTTAATTCAAATTCATTATTAAGAGTTTGGAATATTGGGCATTATTCATTATACATATTCCATATAATCTATCATGAATTAAATTATCACATTCAAATTTATACACTAATTTTTTGTTAATAATAAGAGAATTCCCATAAAATCAATGTGTTAATATCTAGCTTATTGTATGGAAAATTCGTAGGTTCTTGAGAGAAATTAAGTATAAATTAATTGTCTTTAGAGGAGAGGTTTGGATCATTATTGGGGGTATCATTGGTAATATTTTCCACTATAAATATTTTTGAGTGATATCTCAATATGGATTTCAATTTCCCCTAAAGAGAAGATTTAACAATTATATAAGTTCCAAACAAGATGCCTTATCATATTCAAAAACCTTGTCCATGTTCATAAATACATTGAATATTTTGAATATTTTAAAAAAAACTATTTTCATAAATGAATATGGGATCTTTCCTATCATTTAGGGAGAAATAAATAAGTATTACGGAAATTTCGAGCTATTGAATGGGAAAAGGAACAAAAGTGTCATCAAAGGATCAAATAATTAATTATCAAATACCATATCAGTAATGATATAATTTAAAATAATCATGTTAAAATCATTTCGGTGGATATATAAAAAAATTTATAAGGTCATATAAAAAACAAAGTAATGATGAAAAAATAATGGCCATGGTAAATCTATTATAGTGGGAGACATGATTTATTTGATTTAGTTGTTGTAAAACATATTATGGTATTATATTAAAGTTATTCTATATTTTCCATTCATCAATGAATGTGAATTTATATTACATTAATAGTCGAATTTTACTTTCCCCTCAATGTATGAATATTGTTATTACCTATTTGATGAACATCATGGAAAATAATGGGTTGTGATGATATGTTCATATTATTAAGTATGGAATATTTTACTAAATATACATATTTTTATGTTGTACAAATTGTATAATTATGATATAATATGTTTTGAATTATAATTAATACCAAACTGCTCCATTATATCACATTGTATGTCATATAGTCATTCCTAACCTTAATTATGTATACATATTATGAATCACATTTCCCTATGGTCAGTGAGACTCTTTTCATGAAAACCATTATACATAGATATCATTATTAAAACTGACTTAATTGAATTTTATTAAGGGAATGAATGAATATTCTACATTCAGTGACATGTTATGTGCTTGAAAACCTGGATGATGATATGTCCTGTATTAATTCAAACATGTCATTCTATTTTAGATTATCATGAAATAATGATTTAGCCTATATCATATGGACATGTTCGAATTATAGTGGGAATAAGATGTCTTGGAGGAAGGGATTATATTGGTATTCATAGTTGGTGTATGATGTATCATTTGGTGGACATGTTTGTATAGTCATTAGAGTATGTTAAATCGAGAATATGCAAGATCTCATTGTAGATTGAGTGGATCTACTCTGTTTCTCGAGGAAAAATTTTATTTTCATTTGTGAAATCAAGATATCAATTTTTTTCCAATGCTATAATAACCCAAAAGGTCACATTTTATGTCCATAGAATAAGGATTAATTTTTTATATAGTTTTCATTACAAAATAAATATAGTTCTCTAGAACATGTCCAATGTAAATTGAATATATTTATAATGATTTGAGATGTTTTTTATAATTTTATTTCATAATTACTAATTATTTAGGCGTTTTTGATAATGTGATAAAATTAGATCAATCACATTTTATCACTAATATATACAATAAGACAAGATATTAGTGATATTCATTCCATTACATATTACAACGCCTTATCCATAGGGTCATGATGATTCATCAGGAAATTGTTAATATTCTACTATGATAAAAGATATCAACTATATAGCCACTACTACAAATTATATTTAGATTAATTTCGTTATGAATCTTCTGGATGATTCACTTATTTTTTAACAAAAAGAAAATAATTAATATGAAATTTAAAATTATCATATCATAATGGGAATGAATTATGGGTTACCCATTTCAACAACCATGTATTGGTATCAAATGACCATCTTTCATCAAATATAGTAAACCTATATATTGAATTGATCATCAAATTGGATGATGTGTTTGAACAAACTACAAATAGTTGAAGCACTCTATTATCATCGATATCTTTTCCAATTTATCAAGGATGTTTATAGAATATTATTCACTCTATAGGGTTAATTTATAAAATTCTAGGATTATAATGACCAATTTTCGTCCATGTGGACATAAGATTATGTTTGTTGTATATTTGTGATACTAATTGAATGTACTCAATTGATATAAGAAATTATGGATCACATATTGATTGTGAAAATAATATTTATTATTCATGATTAATATTTCAATATGTTTCATGAATTCTAATGGGTTTCTTAAACTTGGTTGATCATAATATTATATTATAAAACCAATCATATAGACCATGAAATCAGATATATGAAAAATATACTATTTTAAAATTATTCTATTAATTTATAAATATTTACCATATTAAATTTATTTCACATAAACCATAAATCTAAGTAGTTATCATGTGAGTAAGCAATTCTTCTGAAATCGTAGCATGTTCATTGGTTATTTCAAAAAATTCGTTACACTAGAGCCCTACACTCGACTATTAGGGTCAAATATCAACAATAATAACACATTAGGGTTCAAAATTAAATGTTATATAACATGTATCATTGGATAATTGGTCAGAAATGATGAATATTGTCGATGCACACCTCATAATGTCTATTAATTTCTAATTGGGTTCTGAAAAAACAAATAGAATTCAAGGAAAAGGTTTTAATTTATTTTTTGTAATATAATATACTTAATCATTTCCATCATTTCATATGAACATTCAAGATAATAAAACACAAAATGTAATGAATTAGACCAACAAAATTAAACAAATAGTGTCCTTATCATTGAATATCATTTTTAAATTCAAAATCAAATAGAGGAAATTAAAAATATATAAAAATTAATGTGTAACATCAAAAATATGGAGAAAATAAAATATCATATAACGAGGAGGGGAGATGTCATTACCCTTAGAAACCCAATACGACTAATCATAATTTGATCTAAGAATATATAAGGGTCGTTCACATTATAAAGTATAATAATATATGACAGTTGATGGGTATGGTTGTTCACAACCTTATAACATAGATGAAGTGAAAAATAATCATTTTTAACATTATCATTCATCTAATTAATTAATATTTAATGTTAACATTACATGATTGGTCCAAAATACTCATTTCTAGGAACTCACTAAAACCCTTATGGCCCCAATAGAATTCTAGTTCCTACAAAGTGGAATCCGACTGGATTTGAATTTATCCACTATAATATCGCACAATTTTCTGATGGGACCCCACCCAATAATTCTATTTATAGATAAAAAAACATAGTAGACATCTCCATAACTAGTCTATCTCTACGAAACTCAAGACCATTCCACATATCACCCCTTTAACTGTAATGAAATGTATCATACAAAACCCATAATTAAGTGTATTATAATTTTTTTTGTTCCTATAATATTTCTAGGATCGTTTTACATTATATATTAAAATAATTTATAAAAAACATTACAAAATAAAATTTACATTTTTATGTGGTTTGTATATTTTCTATAAAAAATTACCTCTCAATTTACACCCATATTTCATTTTATATTAATTGTCACAAATTAAGATGATTCACAAAAGAAAAATATTGACCATGGTAAAATTTTAACTCAACCATAAATCAGTTGATAGATATTTGAAAATGTAGGATGAGAAACTCAAAGCATAGTGTGGTATAAAAAGAAACACTCTCTTTAGTACAGAAAAAAATATTAAGACCAATGAAGTCATTTAGATTTATCTGATTAAAATTTTAACACCTAAATATAAATGTTTCACATGAGAAAATATAATATTTCTAACAGAAATCATATACTTCACATTTTAAATTATAATAAAAACAATAAATTAATTCAGATTCATGTGGAAACACTTGAAAACATTTCGTTGAAAAAAAATTCACCATTAAATGAATGTAGACATTACTTGCAACATGAAAAAAATATTTCCTCAAATTACCTATCTTCCAAGAATAATATAGGTATGATAGATCATCATATTCATAACTATAGTTCATTAATTTATAAACTATTTCAAAATCACTAATCCTTAGTTAATTTCATAGGTTAACAAAGATAATTATCTCTATCAATATTCACCATCAAAGAAAATTAATTAATAAAGGCATTAGAGAATTACATCTAGCCCACCTATCATCATGAGATATATCAGGACAACCCAACATCATCTAGATTTACAAAATACCATATCATGAAGAAATAACATGTATGATTTCATTTTTTTCATTATAAAAACATTAAAAAGCATTTATACATAGATTATTAGGAAACATTCCATTATCAAATTACCATATTATGATTTATATTTTTTATTTGAAAATAATTAAGATTGAACAATTCCCAGAAGAGATATAGTAGGATATACATTGAAAAACCTAGGTTAAATTAGTGATGAATCAGGATAATGAAATAATTTTATGAAATATTGATATTTATTTCACGGTATATAAGTTAAAATATTTGTTCTCCCCTTTGGAAATAAAATTTTAATAAAGTCTTGTACATTAAAATTTTAATACTTTCCTTTCAAAACTATTAAAAAGATATATAAATTTAGTTTAATATGAATTTTAAAATTCAATTTTTTTATAAATAATTACATTTTTCAACATCGTAAATATCATGTGTATGGAGAATAAATATTTCAATGTAATAATTTTAAACATTGTTTAAAAGACAATTTAGGTTCCATCATTCCATTCTATCTTTGTACATTATCCAACTCCTAAATATTAAATTTATATAAGATGTATATACTGTTAAAAAACATTATTGTCAATTTATTTTTTATTATTAATTTTATTTTATTTATTTAAAATTTTCATCTGCTTGCAAAATCAATTACCTTTACTTTGGTCACTTTGGTGTCATTTGGTTTACTACTTCCAAAAAACATCAATGTGTTGACTATGGTAACATGGTTTTGAATCAATTACCTAATTAATATTAAAAATTATTATATAATCATATTCATTATATTGTTTACCATTTTAATAAATTTAATATAAGGCATTCTTTGAAAATGAATCACCATTATTCACGGAGTCGGTAGTCCGTACGTACGCGTGTGAGAAATTTTACTTGTTCTACAAAGATGAAATGAAATAAAAAATTAATAATTTATATTTAAAGAATTGTAAATTTTATATTTATATCACATTTAATATTTAATATTATCTTTATTACCATTCATGGATAGTATAAATGAAAAATAAATCACATCAGTATGTGGATATAGTATTCCATACGTACAGACAATCGATGTAATCAATTTTTAATAGAAGGAAAGTGTATGTGGATAAGTAATTTATTATTATTAAAAAATAATAACTGTGAAATAGATATCATATATATTAATTTTCACTATCATTTTAACCACCCATATAATTTGGTTATGAAAAACAAAACAAATCACTTCATGGAGGTGGTAGTCCACACCTACGCCTTTGCAATGTTTTTATTTCACATAGGGTAAAAAATGTGTTCAAAAATAGGTTTTATCATATTCATGATAATATTTTATTATATTTAATATATGTATTTTCTTATTTTATCATATTTAAATAACATTTTAATGATATAAATTTATAAATAAACATAAAACACTTCATTAAGTGTTATAATTTTCCTTTATGAAACATCATTTGTGTTACAAATATAGCCTCTCGGTTTATTCTTTTGGTGAGAAAAGGACCACTACAAAATTGGTAGGGATGTTAGGGAGTAAATTAAATAGGGATTGGGTGATCTATATTGTTCAAAAGGTGTTATTATGAGAGGATATGGGTTTCTATAGAATCCCGCCTTTTTATCACATAAACTTTAATTACATTTTACAAAAACTGAGGATCTTTAAGGTTTAGTGTCTTGGAAACCAGGAACATAATAAATGAAACAAAAAAAACATTCTTCTTAAACACTTGAAAGGCTTCTCCTCAAGTTCATCCTAGGTTCATTACTACATCTCATAACCTGGGAACACACATCAAAAGAAGGGGTGAGCAGAAAGCCCAGTAAGGGAAACAAGAGGAACATTTTACATGTGAAATTGATATACATCAATAAGGACATGAAAATAACTATAAGGCATGAGAAAGAAATAATGAGATACATTATAATAAAAATAACAGTTTTCATAACTTGAAGATGTGGCTGCAACATTTAATATTGACATTCGTTTCGTTTCACCAAGGTCCATCCCCAAGGTGCCGTTAAAAATTACCAAGGTTATTCACCAAGGCGTCGTTAAAATGGTCATCTCTAGAGATTAAGTCTTTACCCAATGCATTGGAGCGCTATCAGGGCGCACCCTTAAATTTGCCTTTATTATCATGTTATCCAAATATATAATCATCAAACATTTCATAAATAACCCATATAGCATAAAATAAATGGGTTTCATTTCATAATCATAACGTTTTAAAAACTGCTTTAAAGACATGATCTTTACGTCACTTTAAAACCCACAGAAAGGGAAAGTGGGTATGATGTATGTAAATCCCAGAATTTAAAATAGAACATTTTGATATATATGTGAATACCCTTGTAGAAATAAGAGCTTGAGTATTCACTTTATAACATAAAATAATTTTGAGAAAAGAGGGAGGTATTTTGAGACAAAAATTCTGCAGCATAACGGCTATGTTTCGGGGTTTTAGAAAACATTGAAAAGAGAGGGGAAATGGGTCACCCACTCACAATTGATCCATAAAACAGTAGGGGGACAAAATAAGAAGGATAAATGGACATGGTAATGAAGTTTTAAGGACATACCATTTGAAATTAAAAACATGGAAGGAAGACAAAAATTAGATTTCTCTTATGAAAATTCGGCAGCCTAACGACATCACTTAACTTCAATAAAATTGAATTGACAAGGTCAAATATGGTCTCTAATCATATGAACATAAGAGTCCAGTATTATAGATATAGAGATCATACCCCAACATAATATAAAGGAACTTGAAAGAATTGACATGAAAGTAGAACTTCAAAACGAGAAGGGTGAAGAACCACTTAAAAATTCGGCAGCCTAACGGCGCCACTTAAAACATCAAAATACTGAATTGAAGAGATCAAATGGGGTCTCTCATCATATTATCATAAAATATCAGTATGATAAACTTAGAGATCATACCCCAAAAAAATAAAAAGGAACTTTAAATACTTTACATGAAAATAGAACTTAAAAAAACGAGAAGGGGTGAAAGAATCTCTTAAAATTTCGGCAGCCTAACGGCGCCACATAAATATTCTTAAAACGAATTGATGAGAGAAAGAGGGGGTATCTCATCATATGAACATAACAAGGACAGTAGGATGAATATAAAAGAACATCCTCCAACATAAGAACATGGATCATAAAAGATATGACATAAAAGAGAGTACTTGAAAAGAATGAGAGAGGTCGGATCCCTTACCTTAAAATGTAACTCTTAAACCTCAAAGGTTGGGACCTTGAGGGCTTGGGGGCACCTTGGGAGGACTCCTTGGGAGGTAATGAGACCCGAACTTCGTTGGGGAGGAGTGGGGAGTCGAATTGATGAGAGGAGGGCTTGGTATTTATAGGGAAAGTGAGGGGACAAGACATTAATGGCCAAGGGACACCTCACATGTGCTTTTCTCAAACCCATGTGCTCTCCCTTGGCATTTATCATGGAGTTAGGCCTCATGGGGCCCCCAAAACAATAATTCATCACCCTTGGCCGGCCAACCCTTAAAAGATCTCATGACATCATCATGACACAGTTATGATGTCATTAAACATACAGAAACCCTAAAACTGCATTTTTACTATTTACTGAAAAATTCATCTTTCTCAGAAAAATCCCAAAATTTCACCTTAACTAAATATCGATGCTCTAATTGCATTTATGAAACCCATTTTATAAAAATAATTTTCTAAATATTTTTAATTTAAATTTTAAATAAAAACACTATTCATCGAAAATTCAATTTTTTCAGAAAAATCCCCAAAAATTACCATAACATAATATCGATGCTCTGAGTTCAAAAATAAAGTCCTTTTTATAAAAATAATTTTCTAATTATTTTTAATTAAATTTTTAATTAAAAAACACTATTCACCCGAAAAAAGTAATACTTGAATAATAATTTATGAAACTGTTATTTAACCATTTTATTGAATCACATTACTTAATCAAGGTGCCTAGATTATTTTAAAACTTTCTTTAAGTGAGATTACTAATCCATTTGGTCATATTACTAATCCTAATCATAAAATCACTATTCATAATTTACTATTCATCAAAAATCATGTTGATCTTATTAGACTCTAAATTTCGTACTGAAAATAATTGTAGAAGACCATTTTTTGAGAATCATTACACATTTTAAGTTATTTAAGGTTTACACAAACATTTTTTTAAAATATCCTTTTGAAAATTCATCAAAAATATGCATACTATTTTTATCCAGTCATTTGAAAATTCATAAACTTCATCATAAGAAGGAATCCCAATTTTTATTTAAAACAAGGATTACACAAGGCAAATACGGTCTCGTTACATAACCCCTTATAATACCAGCATAGGACCTAAGAGTAAGGTGTGCTAGGGTGATAGAATTTTGGGGCGGCTCAGTCAACATTGCCTGAGTAGTAATTTCTATCAGTTTGAACTTCTCGCGAAGGCGATTCCGTTCTAGCTTCACATGATGAAGTTCGGCTTGGATTTGGTCCAGAGCAAAGCCCAATGGTGCTACCTCCTTCCCAACCTCTGTTAGATGGGCTTCGATCGGCCCAAGACTACTAGGTGAGGCCATCAAATCTTCTTTCTATAATAATTAACCAAGATTACTTAAATTTAGAGACAATAATCAAAACATTTTGTTCATGGCGGTCATATTGACCGATGTTCATATAACACTCAAAAACCAATGGTCCAATTTTAATTATAATCATGTTTATCAAATAAAACTTTTTTTTGAGTATAAAAAAAATAACACATGAAATTAGGAAACATGATTTATTCAAAATTTCGGGTCGTTACAATCTTCCCCACTTAAGAAATTGCGTCCTCGCAATTTTTTTTTTAAATTGGGTTTTTTAAATTTCATTGAAAGTCCCACATCGGAAAAAGAGTCAGTAACACTATTACTTTAAAAGAAAGAAAAGGAAGTACAAAGGCCACCCGAGTTTACTCATACTAGGATTCCATGCAGGAAACATGGACATGGAGGAGAAAACAAAGGGTAACGTTCTAAAGGAGAGTGATAGAAAACATGATTTGGAGGAATTTAACCACCAGAAAATCCCAAAATTATGATGTGTGTAAGCGGTCTTTGATTACCTAGTAGGAAACATAAACCAACAACGTTTTTGTTTTACGTTCGTTTTCATAACTTTGAGTAATTCATTTACAACATAGATAAAAAACATAGGAAATATATCTACCTTCATGTAGAGTTTCATACTTTAATAAGTTTCTTCCAAAACTAATCTTTTCTCCAAACTATGAGCATTCAAAACTACTTGGTCTCATCAAAACACAAGAATCATCTTCTAGAGAATCACATAATCCACAAAAGGTCAACTATCTATTTCTTCTATATTTAAACATTTTCCCAAAATTAGAAAGGGTAAGGTAAAACAACTCTTCAAAAAGAATCCCATAGGAATGGAAACTACTTTTAAATCTTCAAAGTTCCATGGTAATACCCAAAGTTCATCATAGACAATTCCATAAATAACAGTCCTTAAAATTCCTCAAAGTAAACTAAACTAAGATTGAAACCCAAATACAAGAAGGACTTGATAACATAGTCTTCCAAAATAAACTTTATTGTTCATCTCCAAACAACATCAACCACTCCTAACATCTTATAACAAAAGTAGCTAACCTAAACATATTTTACCCAAGATAGGTTAATCATTCCCGTAAGTAACCTAAATTACTATAAGTCCACCATAAATTCATTGATTCTTAAAAATATAAGTCAACCTTACTCCTCAATGAGAATACCGTAGTAATCTATTTACCTTGATCATATATGGTCCTCAAAATAGTGAACGTCTTCCAAAATAATAATCATCTTTTAATCCCCTAATCATCTCTGTCGTATTAATACGGCAATCGTAGCATTTCCTATCACATTGGTTGTTGGGACATGTTCTTACATTTCCCGCCATTAACTAAGAAAAGAAGCTATAGTTAGGGGCTTAAATACTTAGCCAATAATCATGGAAAGAAACTTAAAGAATATAAGGATAACTTGTAGAAGTAAAGTATACCCTAACTAGTGATCCCCTAGGTTCCCTTCTAGGTCATCCATGATCATATATTTTTATGTAAACATTTATTTTATTTTATCTTTGTTCCTTTAACAATGGTTCATATTAAGCTTATGAATTTACCAAAGCACATCCCCCGGGAGTGTCGTAACCAAGAGTGCAGCAAGGCCCGTTGTCGGGTACCAGTTCCCGTTCGAGTCTAGCTCAAAGCGGTGTTTTCGGGTTTTACCCCTATGTACATCTGTGCCAGAGCCACCTCTACCTGCTCGTATCCAGACAGGGATGTATTTGCTTGGAAACCCCTTACTCAATACTCACCAAAATACCAGGAAGATTTCCTATATTTAAACTCTTCTATAGGGTTCTTCCTAATGTTTTTATATCCTAATTTCCACAAATAACTAAACCATCCTTTGATACCAACTATAGCATCCCGCCTTTTTATCACATAAACTTTCATTACATTTTACAAAAACCGAGGATCTTTAAGGTTTAGTGTCTTGGAAACCAGGAACATAATAAATGAAACAAAAAAAACATTCTTCTTAAACACTTGAATGGCTTCTCCTCAAGTTCATCCTAGGTTCATTACTGCATCTCATAACCTAGGAACACACATCAAAAGAAGGGGTGAGCAGAAAGCCCAGTAAGGGAAACAAGAGGAACATTTTACATGTGAAATTGATATACTTCAATAAGGACATGAAAATAACTTTAAGGCATGGGAAAGAAATCATGAGATACATCATAATAAAAATAACATTTTTCATAACTTGAAGATGTGGCTGCAACATTTAATATTGACATTCGTTTCGTTTCACCAAGGTCCATCCCCAAGGTGTCGTTAAAAATTACCAAGGTTATTCACCAAGGCGTCGTTAAAATGGTCATCTATAGAGATTAAGTCTTTACCCAATGCATTGGAGCGCTATCAGGGCGCACCCTTAAATTTGCCTTTATTTTCATGTGAGCCAAATATATAATCATCAAACATTTTACAAATAACCCATATAGCATAAAATAAATGGGTTTCATTTCATAATCATAACATTTTAAAAACTGCTTTAAAGACATGATCTTTACGTCACTTTAAAACCCACAGAAAGGGAAAGTGGGTCTCATGTATGTAAATCCCGGAATTTAAAATAGAACATTTTGATATATATGTGAATACCCTTGTAGAAATAAGATCTTGAGTATTCACTTTATAACATAAAATAATTTTGAGAAAAGAGGGAGGCATTTTGAGACAAAAATTCTGCAGCATAACGGCTATGTTTCGGGGTTTTAGAAAACATTGAAAAGAGAGGGGACATGGGTCACCCACTCACAATTGATCCATAAAACAGTAGGGGGACAAAATAAGAAGGATAAATGGACATGGTAATTAAGTTTTAAGGACATACCATTTGAAATGAAAAACATGGAAGGAAGACAAAAATTAGATTTCTCTTATGAAAATTCGGCAGCCTAACGGCGTCACTTAACTTCAATAAAATTGAATTGACAAGGTCAAATATGGTCTCTAATCATATGAACATAAGAGTCAAGTATGATAGATATAGAGATCATACCCCAACATAATATAAAGGAACTTGAAAGAATTGACATGAAAGTAGAACTTCAAAACGAGATGGGTGAAGAACCACTTAAAAATTCGGCAGCCTAACGGCGCCACTTAAAACTTCAAAATACGGAATTGAAGAGATCAAATTGGGTCTCTCATCATATGATCATAAAATATCAGTATGATAAATTTAGAGATCATACCCCAAAAAAATAAAAAGGAACTTGAAATACTTTACATGAAAATAGAACTTAAAAAACGAGAAGGGGTGAAAGAATCTCTTAAAATTTCGGCAGCCTAACGGCGCCACATAAACATTCTTAAAACGAATTGATGAGAGAAAGAGGGGGTCTCTCATCATATGAACATAACAAGGACAGTAGGATGAATATAAAAGAACATCCTCCAACATAAGAACATGGATCATAAAAGATATGACATAAAAGAGAGTACTTGAAAAGAATGAGAGAGGTCGGATCCCTTACCTTAAAATGTAACTCTTAAACCTCAAAGGTTGGGACCTTGAGGGCTTGGGGCACCTTGGGAGGACTCCTTGGGAGGTAATGAGACCAGAAATTCGTTGGGGAGGAGTGGGGAGTCTAATTGATGAGAGGAGGGCTTGGTATTTATAGGGAAAGTGTGGGGACAAGACATTAATGGCCAAGGGACACCTCACATGTGCTTTTCTCAAACCCATGTGCTCTCCCTTGGAATTTATCATGGAGTTAGGCCACATGGGGCCCCCAAAACAATAATGCATCACCCTTGGCCGGCCAACCCTTAAAAGATCTCATTACATCATCATGACACAGTTATGATGTCATTAAACATACTGAAACCCTAAAACTGACTTTTTACTATTCACTGAAAAATTAATCTTTCTCAGAAAAATCCCAAAATTTCACCTTAACTAAATATCTATGCTCTAATTACATTTATGAAACCCATTTTATAAAAATAATTTTCTAAATATTTTTAATTAAATTTTTAAATAAAAACACTATTCATCCAAAATTCATTTTTTTCAGAAAAATCCCCAAATATTACCATAACATAATATCGATGCTCTGAGTTCAAAAATAAAGTCCTTTTTATAAAAATAATTTTCTAATTATTTTTAATTAAATTTTTAATTAAAAAACACTATTCACCCGAAAAAAGTAATACTTGAATAATAATTTATGAAACTGTTATTTAACCATTTTATTGAATCACATTACTTAATCAAGGTGCCTAGATTATTTTAAAACTTTCTTTAAGTGAGATTACTAATCCATTTGGTCATATTACTAATCCTAATCATAAAATCACTATTCATAATTTACTATTCATCAAAAATCATGTTGATCTTATTAGACTCTAAATTTCGTACTGAACATAATTGTAGAAGACCATTTTTTGAGAATCATTACACATTTTAAGTTATTTAAGGTTTACACAAACATTTTTTTAAAATATCCTTTTGAAAATTCATCAAAAATATGCATACTATTTTTATCCAGTCATTTGAAAATTCATAAACTTCATCATAAGAAGGAATCCCAATTTTTATTTAAAACAAGGATTACACAAGGCAATTACGGTCTCGTTACATAACCCCTTATAATACCCGCATAGGACCTAAGAGTAAGGTGTGCTAGGGTGATAGAATTTTGGGGCGGCTCAGTCAACATTGCCTGAGTAGTAATTTCTATCAGTTTGAACTTCTCGCGAAGGCGATTCCGTTCTAGCTTCACATGATGAAGTTCGGCTTGGATTTGGTCCAGAGCAAAGCCCAATGGTGCTACCTCCTTCCCAAGCTCTGTTAGATGGGCTTCGATCGGCCCAAGACTACTAGGTGAGGCCATCAAATCTTCTTTCTATAATAATTAACCAAGATTACTTAAATTTAGAGACAATAATCAAAACATTTTGTTCATGGCGGTCATATTGACCGATGGTCATATAACACTCAAAAACCAATGGTCTCATTTTAATTATAATCATGTTTATCAAATAAAACTTTTTTTTGAGTATAAAAAAAATAACACATGAAATTAGGAAACAAGATTTATTCAAAATTTCGGGTCGTTAAAGTTTCCATTTAAAACTATAGTGGAGTGGAACACATTTTTTTTATAATTTTGAAAAAATTTAATTTATTAGTCTAATTAAAATGGATTGAAACTATATACATTCAATGATAAGGTGATAAGGGTAAAATTTTAATTTTCCATTTAGATTTATTACGATTTCATTAGGTCTTATTACAAATTATCTACATTAACTAACAAGATTTCCCCTCTTACTATGGTGATATATGTTTATAATGGTTACAATTCATAATGAGAAAAAATAATATTTCCCATAAAAATAAATTTGAACAACCTGATTCAAAATATAAATCAAATTTTAAATAATCAGTTTTTATAACTCACATAATTTTGTTTATTATAAGTTTAAAAAATGAAAATAAAAAAAATTATTTAATTTTTTTTTCTATGTATAAAATTAAGTTCTATCAAAATAAATGAAAATATTACCTCATGTGAAATGTTTTGGTTATTTTAATTAATATACACATATTGACATTAATATAATATTTCAAATATATTGTTACTTTAAAAGTATCTAATTTAATGGAAAAAGTTTACATTTAGAAAAATATTTCCTTTTCACAATTAACTAATAAATCAATCATTTAAACAAACTATATAAAATCCTAAAAAGAAATTTATTGTGATAATAAAAACAATGAATTTAATTTTATAAAAATTAAATTCAGTAAATTTATAAATTTATCTTTGAAATAAAACAAAATAATTATGGGAAAATACTATATAGTTAAAGAAAACTATTCCTTTTTCGACTAAAACCATTTATAAATTTATTTATAAACCAACGATGATTAATTATCTATTAAATGATTAATTATAAGTCTTAATGTTTTTTAATGTTTATAATTACTTGGGTTTTCACATTCTTACCCTATTATGAAATTTTAACCTCATAATTTATTCATTACAAAATTAACGAGGGGGAATTTCACCCTCATTCATTTTGTGATTCCCATAATTCTTTATGAATCATGTTATTCATCCATTAAATTTAAATATAACGAATCACCTAATTTTATATAAAATCCTATCTAAAATCAAAAATACAAATAGGATTTCCTTTAAAATAATTTTCTCCTTCAAATTTTCAACATTAGGGATAAAAACATTTGATAAATCAAGTATATTCTTGTGTAGGAAGGAAATATGAAACACATAATGTTACTAATTTAAACATGTTTATATTGATATATTTAATGAAATTGACCTCAAATAGTCCAAAATAGCATTAGTTACAATAAACAATGGAAAAAACATTACCATTTTATCAAAACACATAACACATTTCCAACGAGATCTTTATGTAAAACATGATCATTTTCAAAATATGTATGATATTTCGTCCTGATATCGAAAAAAAAATTCTACTCTAATAATACCTCATATCATATTGATTCATATTTATGTTCTCAACCATATCATTTACCTATATTGGTCTTTGAAAATTCCATTCACCAATATTATTCTAACAATATAGAGTTAAACACACCATTCATTTAATTCCTCAAATAGTTAAATATATATACTAGAATGAAAATTATTTTTCATATAATGTTACACAAATATATCTTGTAGATATCAAAATCACTGATAATCCTAGGAGAAATCAAAATTAATTTCATCCAAATTGGGATTTCATTTTAATGTCATTTTGATTGAGGAAAAAGAGTTGTACAAAAACGTAACTCTATGCCCATAAATATTTAAAGTCCTTTTTTAAAATTTGAGGTAAATCTTTGATCATAATAAGATATAATAGAGAGTGGTATCCTAGGTAATATTACTATATCATTATGATAATGGATAGAAAACTAATCCGAATATATAGTATCTTGAATAGAAAAAATTTTATTATTTACTCGTAATACACAAAATATTGAAAATTTAATTATTATTTCAATATTTCATTGATAATACCACAAAATTTATATGGATATATTCTTATATTCCTATTTAAGAATTAGAAAATGTTGATGAAATCCCATTGAATGTTATTATTCATCTTTAACCAACTAAACAATCCAAAATTTCCTAGTAAAATTGCCAATATAATTATCCATACCTACCAACCAATAATATTCCCATTGAATATTATATATATTATAACTACAAGGATGAATTGAAAATAGAGAGCTATGATCTTTAAAAAAATTAATTTTTAAATAAGGAATCACATTGAAAACACTGAAAATTTTGAAACATGACAATTCCATCTATTAAGATACTAAATAGAATTAATTTACCATTTTTAAGAAAATATACTCTTTATTTGAAGACAACATATTACTTTAATGTATCCTAATATATTTGTATAAATGATAAATATACAAATACTTGAGCGAAAATATAGTTTTTTGTGTAAATTTCTTTTCCAAATCCAATTTTCCTTAAATTAGTGACCAAATTATCAGGTTCCAAATGTAACATGGTTAAAGATTCATTATCATTTCAACTAAAAACATCAAATTCCTAGTTATATTTTTCTGGATGATATGAATGATGCGATAATTATCCTTTATCTGTTACAAAAATCATTTCTTTCTCATTTTTAACTCCTTTTTAGTAAATATATATTTTAGTAATTTATGCCTTTATATATCTCACCTTTTAACACATATAAATTATTACACCAAAATTATTAATTAAAAAACCATTAATTCATTATCAAGATTATTCATGGGGTATTAATTCTCTATGATTGTGAATCAATGTGAAGAATAAGTAGTCACCCAATCTAGTAACACTAAGACACATCCATATCCCATAAAAGAATCATTACTCTAAATAATAAATTCTTTATTTATTACTGTAAAGTCTAACACTAGATAACTAAACAATATTTATTTTTATTCAAAAATATTGTCATCACATTCCATTTTCCAGATGAATTTAACATTTTTACTTTATAAATTGGTAATTAATATAAAAAAATATGAAAATTTATCATGAAACTGCCTGTAGTAAACCTCTAATATTTGAAAACACTGATCTCAATGAAATATTCACCCTTGTCCCATATTCCAGCACTTTTTTAGAATGGTCAATAATATTTAGATCAGTTGAAACAATATTCCAATGGGGTATAATTTATTGTAGCTATAAAAATAATTTATGTAATTATCCATTTATCTTATTTTAGTTAAATGATAATACCACAATCCTTACATTAATTTCATGTTACACATAACAATAAGAATAAACCAGAATGTCCTCAATTCAATCCACCACAAATTTATTCAAATACTCATGGTAATATTTATTCATCATATACATTAATATAGGGGTTTCAATTTTAAACCTAAATAGAATGACAAAAAAAATAATGACCAACCCTAGTATAGAAAACTGCCCTTGTAATTTATTATACTATCCACTATATCTTGTGATACATAGACTGAATTTCAAAAATCAAAAAATATTTATTAAGCAATTTTTGATCAAATGAATAATTAATATGAGGAAAATGATACTTATTTTTAATGGTGATGTCATTGTTTCCACTATAGTGAATTCAATGTCACATTAAAGAATCATAATTTTTAATAAATAAAATATGATATCCCCATTTTTATGTTATTGTGAGAATGAAACCATTAATATAAAAAAATTATCTGTTAACATTTCTGATTCGAACAAATAAAATGAAGACATTAAATAATGTTGTTTTGAATTTGGCTAATCATGAGGTGTTAAATCAATAGTAATCTCACCCACCTAATCTAGAATAACTCTAGAGAATCATCTGTAAAGGATTATAAATATTTTTTTACCACTATCATATAACTAATATTAGTAGTTCGATTCTTTTAGATATTTTATGAATGATAATATTCACTTATATATTTTATCATTTTCATAGAATCATGTATTATTATCAATGGTATACACTCATTTTAAAATTTTAATTAGAACTAACATTAAAAATTGAAGATAAATTATTTATCTCTACAATCTATATTATATTAATATATTGAAATCCCATCAATACCATAAATAATATAAAAAATATAATAGAAAATACAATACATTTTACAAGAAAAACAAATACAATAATAAATAAATAATATTTATATAAGTTCACGATTCTTTTATACTATCCCCAAGAGTTGTTATCTAACATTCTAACATCATTTCATGAGATCATATTTTTATTTAACATGAAAATTATCAAGAAATAAAATAATGTTTAGATCCAAAATCATGAAATACATGGTCATAAACCAAATAAGAAAGTAATATACCTTCATTTAACAATTTGATGGGACATAATCTATCATCGTAGTAGAAATATACTTTTATACACCTAATTTATTTTTTCCTCAATGATTAAAACCATGATTAAATGACACAAAACATGCATTATAATAATTACCTGACATATGATAATAGAAACATCTAACATGTACCTGACTATATGTTTTTCCATTTCTATAATTATTAGAAAACTTTTCATTACAGTCATGTCTAAATTGAATGATTTTAATACATCATTATATCATTCATGATCTTAACCAAAAATTATTCAAATATATTTTACCATATCTCAATATTTTAGGGTGATTACATGAATTTTTATTTGTTAAAATGATCTCCATTAATCTCAAACTTGATCACTTCTTACATTTCATGTCACAGAAGTTAGTAGATGTCTACAAACTTCCCCATAATATTTATATTCATAAGTGTCCAACACTCATCACAAACAATTTTTTAAACCTATTTAAATTCTATCATTTTTAATCTCATGGGCCAGAATAAATTTCTATCCAGACTTGGTTAATCTTGTACAATTTTCCTCATAAGGATCCACTATGTGATAAAATTTTTCTTCTACTATTGAGAATATATTTATGTTCTAAATAGAGTGAAATTTTAAAAATACCTCTCAAGGAAAAGATATTTTATGATAAAATACTCCATGAAATCAAACTCACCATATTACTTCGTATGTTTATTTATAAACCACCATTGATCAACACCAACATCAACATTGTTAATAGATAGAGTTACCTTTTAATGTTTTTTATATCCCAAAAGAGAAAATAAATTCTCTATTTCATTTATCTTTCCTTCAAATCTCACTAGGTAGGAATATACAATAAATTTTCACGTGCGTTGTTTCATAAAATTCTACAACATATACTTTATCCCCTATAGAGAATTTGTTCATCCAAATTTGTTCCTCCCACTATTAATAACCTATGTTAATAGATTCAAAATATCTACAAACTACTATATTAAAATCATTACATGATTGTTAATCATTTTATTATTATCTCTTTAATGACTTCATATCTCATATACCATGTTTCCTTTCTAGAAAAAAATTTAAATAAATATGGATTAGATGTATCAATATGTAAATATACAAAATATACCGTATGTCAATATAATAATTAATTAATTTTTTTTATCTTTTATTATAAAATTTCATAAAACTATAAAGGTATCCAAATGTTTCCTCTTATACCAACTAAAAAAGCTTCCAATATAGTCAATCCGTTAATACATTATTCATAAAAATTCATGACCATCTAACATTTCTAAGAATATATTTTTTTATAATATTAGTGAATGAAGTAAAACCTTTAATAATAATGTGGAATATTTCAAAAATTAATCATTTGGTCTATAAAAATAGAACTCAATGTTTACACCCATGATTCATTAAAGAAATATTATTATCATTTAAAATGATCCACCGTAGAAAAAATTCCACACTTTATAAAATGTATCCCCATCATTAGATTCTAGGATTTGTTTTTAAACATGTGATGAGAAATATTCAATATAGTAAGTGGTAAAAATAAGGAATCAATTTATTTATTTGAAAAACATAAAAAACCCAGGAATATTTTTTTTTTTAAAAAAGATCTTGAGCACAAAAATATATAATATTCAAATGATAAAAAACATTTATCAAAGAAAACCATTTAAATCCATTAAAAAAATGAAAACCCATTATATAAATATGAGGCCTATATGGACTCAAAAAAAATTTATTGTAAAAAACTCATTCACCATTGAAATTTAATAAACATTCCTTACCTCTTAAAATAAGAACATTTCAATAAATTCCTTTTTAATTTATTTATATTGGTAACTTGGCGAATCATATTCATTAAACATTCCCAGAAATGTTTCACCTACTCTACAATAATTGAATCCTTGTAAATTCCATATGAGTAATATACCCATTAATCTCCCTCATTTTCCCATTTTTAGACTATTCACCACCCAATGCATTTGAGAGCTATATAATTCATACCCATTGTCATGAGATATAACAGATATACTATTCATCAAAAATATTATCATGTACGAAATAATGAAGTAATTTATTGTATGATTGAATTTTTTAAAATAATTATGTTGAAAAACTAAATTGAACCAATAAGAAAAAAACATTCCAAATTAAATTTACAAGAATTTAATATAAATTATTTAGTAAAAACCCTTAATGTTGATAATTTCCTAGAAGATAATGATTAAAATAAACATATACACATAAAAATATATTTTTGTGTAATGTTGATAAGAAATAAAAAAATATAAAAAAATATAATAGCTGGTAAACCTGTATAAGTTAAAAAAAATTTAAAGACTTCTAAAATGATATCAAAATGATTATAATGTAAATCTTTTAAATATTGAATTTTAACTAATAAAATTATTTTCCATTATTGTTAAAGATAATTAAAAATATTTTATGTATAGGGAATATTTTTCTCAGTTCATTTTGATATACATGTATAAAAATGATTAATATATGAAATAAATAACAGAAAATAATATTTAAAAGAAAAATATAAAAACATAAGTTTCTTCTACCTTGAAACATTTTGTGACTTTTTAATAACAAAATAATATTATTTTTTAAAATCTCCCAATAACCTTATTAATATTTATTTAATTAACATCATTCTATATATATCATTTACTACTATTTTTATTTAGTTACTAAAAATGTTAAGTTCATGTTGTATTTTTTGGGGTCGTTTGATTTATAACCTCCAAAAAACATCAATATGATGACCATGTTCAAAGGGGTGATGGTCCTATTTTCTCTATTCTAATATAAAATTTTTATGTATAACATTAACTCATTATATAAAGGTTTAAAACCTACTATTTAGTGCAGTCTAAAAAAATAAATGAAATCATTTCAGGGAGACAGATGTCCATACATATGCATGAACAACGTTTCCATTTTCCTATTGAGTGGAACATAAATATTTTACTAAAACTTTTACATTACAATATTGATTAATATGTTATTAATGTCATATTTATTATATATTTACAACTATATTACCATATTTTTAATGTAGAAATATAAAATGAATTTCATTCATTCATTGAGGTGATATTCCACATATATCCATGAGTGACATTATCAATTTACAATGGATGGATATGGTAAGAAGGTATGTTCTATATTTAAGAATCCAAGGATTTAAAAAATAAATTCAAATGCATGAAACACTGAATATCTTCATTATGAAATGCTTTATTAGGTTTAATGTTATGAAATATCTTTTAATCGTAATTTTTTCATTTCTATGTTTTGAATTTCAAAAAACGGTCATCTATGGCTGTAATCAGTAATTTATTTTGAGTATGATAAAACCAACTTGTTTTTTAGTGAATAGTAATATAACATTAAGAATAGTAAAATTAATAGTAATATGACCCTTATGAATTGTAAAATGTATTATTATTATATTTTCTTAATGTTATAATATAATGTGTTCCTGATTAAAATTTTAAGGTGATATAATTTGAGTTACAATTTTAAAATTGTTATTTTTTGAATAAAATATAATTTATCTAAGAAATAACAAATAATATAGAGGAAATTATTTTCAAAAAATGGATTTCATTTTTGAATTTTACACGTTGAAAAAAATTTCAGGTGTTTGTTGTGATTTTATTTGAGATAGTTGAATTTTTAGTGAATAGTAAAAAAAATACAGTTTTCATTTTTCATGGGTTTAATGACATAATAATGATATAATAAAGGTAAAATCATTCGGGTAAACTCTTTATGATTAAATTATGATATGTGGTGTTCCAAGTGGCCAACAAACTCATAGAAAACTATGTACAAGACCATGGTTTTGAAAATACCACCAATGAGGTGTCCTTTGAAATTAATTGAAAACTCCCCCGCATTAACTATAAATATCACCATCTCCCCTTCTTCCTCTCACACCACTCATGGTTTGAGAATTTCCTATATTCTACCCATTCTCCTTCACATGTTTATTCCACATATAGGATTCATTTTGGTCCCTATAAAAGGAAAAAACTAAAGGCCTTAAGTTTGATCTCATGGAGAAGAGATCATGAGGTATGTATTCTCTTTCATTTTTCTCTGTTTTCTTTTCAAAAAATTTCTATTCTTATACTATCTTCTCCTCACCTTTTCCAAGCGGCATGAAATCTCAATATTATATATATTATGGATTTTTATCATGTTTATAAAAATATTCATAATCATTATTCCACTTCTCATCCTCTTATTCAAATCATAAAAACATCATTCGTGATGTATCGATTTATTGATATCGTGGACAAAGTGTCTTCAATTTCATTTAATTCCTTAAAAATGGTTTGTAAAACCATTTTAATGGCTGAAAGAAATTTTAAAGTGTATGATATGTCATATTTTTTGAATTAGAGTTATCATATATACATAATATTATGTTTTATAGTGAAACTAGTTTGTGATTATCAAAGAACTGCTTAAATGATTTAAAAGGATATCACTAAAAATTATCTAATGATACATCGTAATAAAATATAACCAATATTTATTTATGTAATTATTTAAAATTTTGGAAAGATATGAATACCAATTCATTCCTTCCTTGGATTTTCCAATCCATTTGAACAAAAAATCAAATACAAATAGGCCATGAAAATCAGGTAAAGAATACACCAAAAAGATAGGAAGGAACAAAATTCTTAAAACATAAAGGGTTAAATGATGTTATTAAATTATAATATAAGATGTTTTTAAACTTTATATGATTCTTTAAATTTTTAGTAACACACTTTTAACCGCTGTAAAAGAGGTTCAAACATGTTTGAAGTAACATGAACCCATTGTAGAGGAATTCATAACCCCATTTCCATTATTTGGATTAACCTTCTATTTAATTAAATATTTGGTATTAAAATTATTTAGGGATTTTTTATATTATGTTGAATTATATGTATTTAGAGTGTATATACATATTCAATCCACTATATTATATCTTATTATAATTTCATTGTATTTGTTGTGGGATATTCTTTTAATTTTTTTTAATAAAATTCTATTTTATAGAATTAAAATGAAATGTTGTTATAAAATTATTCATATTGATTGATTACGTTCAAGTTCATGATAGTTTTTTTTTATGACTGTTGGGGCCTATATCTTCCTATAATTAAATTGGTATTTTTTTATTCGACATGAGTTATATGGTTACTCTAACTGTAATAGTTATGATTAAATAATAAGGTAGTTGTGAGGGTTTCATTGTAAAGTAGCTACGAGGGCTACAAATCATTAGGAAGTTGTGGGGATCAAAATATTTTGCCATTAATTCTCCAATATACCTTTATGGTTCTATTTATGTTCATTATATTTTTCAGAAATCTCCTTGAAATATCAGGATTCAAAAAGTAAGTATTTATGGGTGACAAGTATGACTTTTTGAAATTGATTTCAAACATTTACAATTATTTATGGACTACTAATTTATTTCCATGATTTTATATTCCTTTCTAAGATTTATTGGCAGATACAAATATTTGAAATGGAATTCACAGGTTATAAGTATGTGTACGAAAAATAAAGAATCCATGTTAAATGTTATAACAATTTTTCAGGTAAAACATGTTTTATTTGAAATGTTTTATATTTTTCAACAAATGGATATTGTTTCGTTGTATCTACTTTGTATAAATCATGAATTATATATATTTCTATATCACAATTTTGTAAAAATATATAATTGAAAGCATCCTCAATGATAAGGGAAGTGATTTCATCTCTAAAATTCAATATTATGGAATGTAATAAGGATGAGTCTTATAGTTGGCATTATAGGTTGGTTTTGAGATGTTCAGCATTATTATGATTTTAATAGAATAAAATAATTTTTTTAATTCTATGTTTAATTTGAAATGTTATTTAATTTAATGTTTAACATGTTGATTCAACTAAGATATGTTAGTTCTGAGTAGCTTTCCATATAAAAATAGGGAAGTTGATGTTGGAAGGCACTAACAGAACGACATACATCTGAATCGGTAGCCTAGAATGGTAGGGATTGGAACTGAAATGTTTTTTATTGTAATGGATTATCTGACGCATGCAATAAATGGAGGTTTACCCTGTGAATGATAAATCCCCGAGTTACCACAAAGAAACATAATGATAGTGGAACATTTTATGAGGAAAAGACCTCCCGCTTTTAGTTGATCTTTTGAACCAATACCAGATTTAGGTTCGATTAAATCATTAGAAATGAGATTTGAAGTTATTAGATGTTTAAATAATCAAGTGTTATGACTTTCCAATTATCATCATGAAGTTGTAGCTAAATAGTTGTAGTGAATTTTCAAGAATACCAGGAATAGAGTGGATATTAAATCCTTAGAGTGGGAGGTCTGTAAAATTATTTTCCATGAAAGGCATTATCCTAATATTGTTCGACATGGGATGGGGATGAAGTTAGATGAATTATAGAAAAAAATGATTCATTGGAAGTGTATAAAAAAACTTCACCTGACTGGTGAGGAATGAATTAAATTGTATTATGGATCTTGATAGAAAAAACAATTGTTTTTACTTGGGATTGAATCCAAGATATCGAATGGAATTGGATTCATGTGAGTTCAAATGGTATGAGACACATGTACAATGAGATTGCTGGGTATAAATGATGTTTTATTATGACCACATGTACTTTATGAAAAAAGAGAATAAGTGGTCCTGAAGGCAAGTTATGTGTAAGAATCAATCAATGAAATATGATGGTAAGATTTTACAGTTTCATGTTTATGAAAAGTGGGGAGAAAAGAATCCTGGTGAATTACTTACCATAACTAGGAAGTGTTTTCAATGTGGTATGTTTGGACATATGGCCTGATATTGTAATGGAAATTATCCTCATACTAATCCTAATAATAAAACTACAAAGTTTTTTAAATTTGGTGATATGACTCATTATGATAATTCCTTCCCAAAGAGAGATATGTATGATGAAATGAAGCTAGAATATAAGAAAAAAGGCAGGTTGAGATCATCTCTAACTACATTAGTAGTCGTTGGGCCATCCAATGATGTTTTGCATATACCTTGTTTGTCTACACATAATTTTCCAAAGTTCTATTTGACACATGGTCTACATATTCCATTAATTCAAATAAATTTTCCTGTAAATTGGAAATGTAACCTCAACAAATGAGACTAGAACATATTGTTAAAACACAAAGGGGAATATTATTTAAAAGCTATTTATAAGAATATTTATATTTTTATCTATAGATATACTTTACCTGCAATCCATGTTGTTTAAACCATAGTAGAGTTTGAGGTCATTCTGGTTATGGATTTTCTTTCTATTTATCATGCTAAGATAGGTTATAGAGCTAATGATGTTGTTTTTCAGAAATTTTGTTAGTTTGAATACAATAATTTACACATTAAATTAATACTATATCATGAAGTTTATGATATGTTGAATGACGAAAACAAAAAATATCTTACTCATATTGAATAAAATAATGGAACTAATTATATTAATGGATTTCCAATGGTAAATTAATATCTTGATGTTTTATCTGATGAGTTACTGGATGTTATAAATGATTAAGATGTTGAATTCACAACATAATTAGTTCCTGGTTCTAATTCAATTTCAAATCCCCCTTATCGAATATCTCAAATCGAATTTCTTGATTTAAAAAATCAGTTGACGGTGTTTCTTGATAAAGGATTCATTCATTCTAGAACATCACCATGGGGAACTCTTGTTTTGTTCATTAATATAAAAGATGGATCCATTTGAATTTAGATTGATTTTAGAGATTTTAATAACATTAGTGTTATGATTAAGTATACATTTCCTCATATGGATGACCTGTTTGATCATATCTAGGGAGCACAACATTTTTAAAATTTAGTTGAGTTCGGGGTACCATTAGTTGAATGTAAACAATTATACATTCTAAATACTATGTTCTGTATTCGATAAAGGCATTATGATTTTGTAGTTATTCTATTTCGGTTAACTAATGCACCTGTTGTATTTATGGATCTTATGAATAGAATATTTCATAGATTCTATAATATGTTTTTAGTTGTGTTTATTGATGACTTTAATATATTTTCTAAAACTAAAGAGGATCATGAGAAACATCTCAAAGATGTTTTGAGAACCATAAAGGAAAATAATCAATATTGAAATTTTAGAATGGGTGATTTTGGTTTTAATTGATTTATTTTCTTGGGAACATTGTAAATAAGGATGGAATACCAGTTGATCCTATCAATATAAAAGTGTATGATGAATATCCAAGACCTACAAATGTTACAAAAATTCATAGTTTTCCTAGAATCGTAGTTTATTACCAATGGATTATTAAAATATTTTCATATTTATCTATCCGTAAAATATTTTAACAAAAAAGGGGATAAATTTATTAGTACAGATGAATGTGATGTTTGATTTAATGAACCGCAAAAGATACTTTTGAATACTCATTTTTGGATCTACCTTCCTGAAACAGTGATTTTTTTCATCTACAATGACGCATTATTGAATGGAATTGGTTGTGTTTCGATATGGAATTATTAGTTAATTTATTAGGATTCAAAACAACCAAAAAATCTTGTGTTAATTTATCCCACAAATGATTTGTAATTTAAATATGTGGTTTTTTATTTGAAAATTTGGAGGCATCGTTTATACGGATCCAAATGTGAAATAAATACTGACTATAAAAGTTGAAGTATATATTCCCTCAAAATAAATTAAACAAGAGGTAGAGAAGATATCATTAACTAATAATGGATTATAATTTCAAAATCAATTATCATCCTTTAAATGGAAAAAAAGTGGTGGATTCCATGAGTCAAAAAATCATGCATCATTAACCATTTTATGTTTAGAACATGATCAATTGATTAATGATTTGACTAATTTTTGGATAGGTAGTTGTTGATGTAGGAAATACCTCTATTTTGTTTCAGGATTCATTGTAGTAATCATTATTAGTGAGAATATAGTAGGTGCATATAGAAGACTGTGATATACAGAAAAAGGTAGAATTTCTAAAAATGTGTATATTTCCATAATTTAACATTGATACAGATTGTTTTTTAATATTTGGAAAAATACTCTGTGTCACTTATAAGTCCCAATTGAAGAAAAATTTATTTTTTAAGGTCATTTTTGTCCATTATAATTTAATTAGGGAAATTATAATATGTATAGAGATCATCGTGAGTATTACTGTTGGGATGGAATGAAAAGGGATATTTTAGATTTCACAATGAAATGTTTGGCATATCAACAAGTTAAAGAAGAGCAGCAGTTTACCCAAGGGGTGGCTTAAACTATTGTTATTTACATAGTAGAAATGGGAAAATGTATCCATAGACATCATGGTGGGACTACAACAGACATCCATATGTAACATAATGATTTGGTGGATTGACGACCAACAGACTAAATCTACCAATTTTCATTCTATTCAAGATATAATGTATTTTCATCAGAATCCTAAATTGTACATCAAAGAGATTGTTAGGTTAAATGGAGTACCACATTCTATTATATTTATCTCAGATCCCAGATTCACTTATTATTTTTGAAGGCCCTTTAGATGTTTTTGGGAACATAGTTAAATTTTGTATAGCTTTTCATCCTTAATCATATGGGAGGTCAGAACAGATGATTCAAATATTGGAGGATATTCTCTAAGCTTGTTCAATGGATTACTAGGGATGTTGGGATAATAAAATTTATTTAATTTAATTTTATAATAATAAAAGTTTTCATTCCAGTATACATACAGAACCTTTTCAGGATTTATATACAAAGATGTGATGAACTCTAGCCTTTTTGGATGAAGTTAGGTAAAGAAAGATGACGGGATCAAAATTAGTATAGGAAGTGGATATGAATTTGAAGATGATCCATAAACACATGAGGAAATCCCATAGTACGAATAAAATTTATGAAGATAATAGGATTATAGACAATTATTTTGAGGTAGGTGGTCATGTTTTTCATAGAATATCTCCATGGAAATATGTTTTCTGTTTTCGTAAAAAGGAAAGTTATGTCCATGGTTCTTTTGATATTATGAAATTCTCGAGAAATTTGGACCCCTTTACTACCATGTATCTTTTCTATTGAGTTCATTTCAAGTACCCAATGTTTTTAATGTTTTAATGTTGAGAGTGTATGTGCCAGAATCGTCTCATTTTTTTAGCCCAATAGCTTTCTACCTGGAAGAGAACCTTTCGAAGGAAGAGAAACCAGTTCAGATTCTTGATAGAAAAGAAAACATATTGTGGAATAAGGAAATCCACTAGGAAATGGTTTTTTAGAGAAATCACATGTTTGATTAATCCATAAGGTAATCTAAAAATTCTATGAGGGAAAGTTAAACTCAATTTTTTAATATGTAAAAAAAATAATGAGGAAGCAATTCCAAGAATATTAGAAGACTATAACTCTCTACGGTTTAAAAAATACGTTTAAATGCATGAAACACTGAGTCTCTAAAAAACATTGTTTTATATATAATGTTCTAAAATAACTATTTATCATAATTTCTCTGCTTCTATGTTTTGAATTTTAAAAAATGGTATTCTTAGGTTGTGATTAGTATGTTATTCAGTGTCTCATAGAACCATATTTCTTTTTGTGAATAGAAACATAAACTTAAGAATTGTAAAATGATTATTATTATGACCTATTGGAATAATAATAAATATTATTATTTTATTTTATAAATGTTATAGGTTAAAGAGATCTTGATTTATTATTCAATATGATATAAAATGAGTTATAGTTATAAAATTATTATTTTGGAATAAAAGTAATTTAATTTAAAAATAAATTTATATTATATAGATTTTTTTTCAAAAAAATGGAGTTCAATTTTGAATTAGACATGTAAAAAAGTGTTTAGGGTATTTTTTTTCTATTTTTCAAATATAGCTAAATTTTTGGTGATTAATAAGAAAAATTATTTTATATTTTTGGTTATTTAATTACATCATAATGATGTAATAATGATAATACTTTTGGTCAAATCATGAGGATTAAAATATTACATGGGTTGTCCTATTTGGTCAATACCATGGGAATAATCCTTGGTAAAACCCATGATTTTTCAAAATTCCACTAATGGGTTGTCCTTTGAAATTAATTAAAAACTCCCCTCTTTTAATATAATTTCCACCTAAACCCCATCTTCATCTCACACCTCATAAGTTTTATAATTATTTAAATTCTACTCAATCCCTTTCCCATGGATCTTCTGTGCGTTCTAGACCTCCTGGACTCACCCAGAGGCAAAAATCAATGGATTTAGGGAAGATCTCAAGGAGAAGATATCAAAAGGTAAATATCACCATTTATTTCTTGTGTTTTCATTCAAATTCAGTTATTTTTTTTACTATCTTATCCTCAAATTATCCAAGGTGAATTGAAGCTCTAGAATAATATATATTTTTTATTTTCATCATGTTTATGGAAAATTGCATCACCAGTCTTCCTCTTCTACTCCTATAATTCTAAAAACAAAAACAATGTCTCTAATGTGTCGAATTAATGTGATCACGGATGACGTGTATTATCTTTACTTTACATCCTTATAAAATTTTATATAACCAGTTTAATGGTTGAAAAATATTTTAATGTTAATGAAAGATCATCTTTCATGTTCTATAGTTAACATATATTCAATATATAATGTTATATAATAAAACTGGTTTGTGATTATCAGAGAACCCCCAAAATGATCTAAAAAGATATCACAAATGATTTATCAAATGAGTCATACTCATAACATATAACCAAAAAAGACTTCTCTCATAATTTACCATTTATAAAACATATGAATACCATTTCATTCTACTAGAATAATATTATTTTCTAACAACAAGAATATCAAATACAAACCAGCTATCGAAATCATGAAAAAAATGAACTTGAAACATTGGAAACAACAATATAATAATATGTAAAGGGTGAAATGATTTTATGAAATGAAAAAATAAGGAATTATAAACATGAATATGTATATTTATGGTATTAATAACACAATTTTATCCACTATACGAGATGATTAAATTCTTTTGAAGTAACAAGAACCAAATACAAGAGAATTCTTAACCTAATTTCCATTCTTTGGGTTAACCTTCTACATCATTAATTATGTTGTATTAACATTGTCTGACTGATAAACTTTGATAATATAATTTTTAGTTATGATTATTTATTGTGTATATAGAAATTCAATCCACTCTTATTAGACTCACTTCAATTATATAATATTAGTAATTGATTTTTCGTTTAAAATACCTTTTAAAAATTCTTTTTTAGAAAATTCAAGATCTATGTTTTTAGGTAATTATTCATGTTTTAAGATTATGTTTTGGTTTTTGGGGATTATTGATAAAGAATTTTGGGACCTATAAATCCTTCCAACGTATTGGGTATTTTTATATTGAAGGTTGGTCGTGTGGTTACACCATGTGTTACTATGATGGTTACATAATAAGGTAGCTGCGAGGGTTAAATTTTATGGTACCCATGAGGGTAACAAATAATTTGGTAGTTAAAAGTGTTTCAATATTATTTATTTAATTTTCCAAGATACCTTCATGGTATTATTTATGTTCAATATGATTTATTGAAATATCATGTTACACAATGTAGGTATACATGTGTGATAAGTAAGTCTTTTTTTTAAAGTGATTTGATAAGATTAGATGTATTCATGGAGTAGTGTTTTATTTAATTATTTTTATACCCATCAATGATCATTTTTTCTCTTCCCATGTTTTTAAATTATATTCAAAGGTTATACATATTTGTAAGACAATGAAGGAATCCAAGTAAAGTGTTATGAAGATTCATCCCTAAAAACCTGTTTTTTTAAGTTTTATATTTAGGAAGAAATGGATACTATTTTTGTGGAATCTAATATATATAAATGAGGAATGTTTTGTATATATTATATCCCAATTCTATAAAACACTAAACATGAAAATATATTCAATGTATAAGGATGTGAGTTCTTGACTAAAATTCAAGATTATGTAATGTAATATGTTTGGGGACATATAGTATATTATCATTAGAGAATAATAATAACGACATATATATCATATATATTCGTTTTATCTATTATTTTAACCATCCATATAATATAATGATTAAAAATCAACACATTTCTTTATAGATGTGGTAGTCCTTAAATACCCATGAACAATGCTTTCATTTCCCATATGATGGAAAAGCATAAGAAAATTTTTATTAACATCAAAATAATAAAATTTATGTATATATAAGAAATTCATGTCATTATTTAATCATTGTTAAATATTATTTGTTGTATGTACTATAATAAAAAACCATGAAACACTCAGTTATGCATTAATTCTATTATTTGTGAGACCTGTTTTAGATTACACCTTAAAACTTATAGTTTTCGTATTTTTCTGATATTAGGATCCATAGGATGTTGAAGGAATATTTGAATGATATTTCTGTCAGTACATAATAATATATAGTGGTAAAAACATTTGAGGAATAAAGGAGAGGACATACAATTTTCTAAGTGAGGGGTGGCAGAGTTGTATCTTTTCAAAAAAATTGAATATTATAAATGTTTTAATCTTGGTATAATGTATAAAAACTATCAAATGTTGGATATAAGGTTATAATTGTTAAAGTAAATGTATAAAAATTTATTTATGTTGACTTTTATTGATTTATCACAGTGTTTTTAACAAAATTAGTATGATTTACCCTTTAATTTTGTGACACATTTTTAAAATAGTTGTTATTCATTAGGGATAAAAATGAAATTGTTATCTGTAAAAAAAAATTAATCCCAATAATTAAAAATATAGAATATAATTTTAAAAATTACACTTTTATAACTAGAAAAAATTAAATTTAATATATGTGTACAAAATTCAATGAAATAATGTTTTTAGAAAATATCATTTACAAAAATTAAAATGATCTTATTCAAAAATCAAATATATTAAATATTGCTGAGGAATTATTTTAATTATTTTTAATCTAATTGTTCTTATGTTATTTATATACAAATAAGAGATAGAGTTTGACTTTAAAATTAAATCATTTATATAAAATAATGTCATTTTTGGAGAAAAAAGTATTTTTCACTATTCACCTGAAATCATTCTTTTATAGAAGAATTCCATATAAATTACTCCATTAATTATATAATATTCTATTTTAAAAAGTGCATTCAATTTTATCAATAGACAATTATAATAATTAAAATATTATCTTATATATTTTCCCATTTAATATAAGGAAAAACAATTTATTTAAACAACACTATTCATTTTTTGACTGAAAACTTATATAAAATTATTTATTTAAATATATTGATTATTAATCCTTGAAATTAGTAATAATAATAATCCATAATATATATTTACTTCTATAACTAACTATTTATCACATTAACTCTTATAAAATTAAATAATACCATTGTTTTAGTAGGAAATGGATCAAATTTATACCTCAAAAAGGCTTTGAGTGACACAACCATATAAATATAAGGCATATTGTCCCATCAATGAACCATTGATAATTTGGTATCCAATGAAATAATCCATTTAACCTACATATTAGACTATATTTACTCTCTATATTCCTAGATAGGCCAATTGTTCCACAAAATCATAACTAGAGGAATATTCATCTCATACATAAATTTCTTTTTTAGTTACTAACTCTAAATTTGTCTCAAATCGAATGAAGAATCCTGCTCAATATCAACTTCGTTGGGGATGATCACATTTGATGAATTATGTTGGAATTTTAAATCCTTAGATGCATTAAATAAATATTTCATAGCACTATATCATTGACGATTATTTATCCAATAATATATTGTATCAAACCTCTGGACTAGCTCAAACAACCCCATAATCATGGGATCAATTTTCACCAACTAAAGATTATTATTGTAGAGACCCGAAGCTTAACATACATGGACATTACATTACTTTTTCGGAATACTTAGTGCATAACAAAAACACAGACATAAGGATCATAATAGTTTAGTGTCTTTGGAAACTCGGAATATAATCTTCTAATCGTGGTGAAAGATCTTCAACATCTCCCATAAAGATCTTCTTTTTTTACCTAAAACCTTTATTTATATCCTGGGGAAAAGAAAACATAAAAGGGTGAGATCAAATGCTCAGTAAGGGTAAACAAAAGAAATATCAATCACATCATATTCATATGAACATAACATTTTGGAAATCTTAACCTGCAAAAGAGAGAATAGTTTCATAAAATGGGATAAATCATAGTAGTGAAATGTAATCACAATAACATAAAACATGAAGCTTTGTGGCATACACACATAATCATAGAGAATCATAACTTATTAGTCAAGACTCATTGCCAAGACTATCTTAGTGGACAAAGTCCATTTCTGAACCAAGTCACCCTCATTTCAGTCCTGTTTCACTGAACCGGTATAACCTACCGTTGAAGCCATGTCTATCTCATTAGATATAAAATCTTTAACCAGTGCATTGGAGGGAGATATAGGTCCCACCCATCTCATAATGATACCATTCTTATGTGTGCCACAAAATCATAACCATACATCATAGCATAACCCATGTAATAAAAATGGGAATCTTAAACATCGTGACATCAAAAAACAATTCATATAAGGAAAAGGAATTAATAAACATAATTCCATCACAACATAATAAAATCAATGTAATAATAGGGATAGAAACAGAACCCTTTATTATCTTAGATGGAAAATATTTTTGATAAAACACTTGAACTCCATTCTTGAGGAAAATATCAGTTCTACTTCAAAAACACTTTTCCTTTCTTAACATGTCATAAAATTCTAAACTAAAAGAAGTTGACTAAAAATAAACTTGAAAACTTGTAAAGTAATCTTCTTGTAAATAATGTTTTAAAAATCCATTCATGTCGTATAAGTTAAAAGAAAACATTCTTCTCGTACTTTTGTCGGAAAAGTCAAAAAGTACCTCGTACGAAAAACGACAAAAGATTCCTTTCATATCTTTTACTAAAAACTCAGCGAAGGGTAAAATTGGATTTAAACCATTGTAGGTGAATGGAAATAATATTACATATTGAGTAAACATGGATGTGGATGACAAAATACACCCTAATAAATGCCAAAGTATAAACAATCTCGGATAAAAATGAGATTGTGATATTTCCCTTAACTTAGGTCCGATATGCTTCTTAAGTGTCCGAACATCATGTATAATGATTTAAATAATGTTATTGAATTATTCCAGAATCATAATTATTGTTATGATATCATATATGGTCATATTCTTAGCATCTTATTATTAATATTTCATTACTACTTGTTATTCAGGTGTTTATTACTTTTTGTTCTTATGCGTGTTTGTCGAATAAATTCTTATTCTTCTCTTTAGGTTATAGATACCTCATTTTTAGAATGGTATTAGTGTAACATATATCATATTCATTCATTCAACTCATTTATATAATCATTATGAAATTAAGATCATGTAGAACGAGTCGCATCACATCGTGGAGACGGTATTCCGTACGTACGCACGAGTGATGATATCGTCCCAATGATCGTGGAATTGTATTTTAGTGTTTGTATACTATTTCATAATCAATATCACTTTATAATAGTCATATATAGTCATTATTTACACCATTATACCCATCCCAGTAAGGTGGTGGTGTAAAATAGATTACACCACGGCGTGGAGACGGTATTCCGTACGTACGCACGCGCGGTGATTTCCTTTTTCCGTAGGATGGATAGAAAGTTAATTTGAGGTTTTTCCTATTTATAATAACATATAAGTATATAATAAATACTTATGTTATTACTTTATCATGAAACAACTAAATAAGAATAAGTTGGTGAAGAAATAAATTGAAAAAGATCGGTAATGGATATTACCTCTTTTTGACACGCCTTCACTTAACCTCCACTTAAAGAACTAAGGATGGTCTTTGAAGAAGACCAGGACCTCTAGGATGATACTAGGGAAGTGGAGAAGATAATTTGGCAGGGTTTGGCCGAGCTTGAATGCTCAAATTGGTGTGAGGAGGAGAGGGAGGAGGTTCCCTTTTATAAGGGAGGAGAGGGGCACCTTAGGAAAATCTCAAAATATTATTTTATATTAAGGTAAAATTAGGTTTATAATGGTTACAAATGGTCTTATTTAGAATATAAATGGGGATGGGTCGAAATACTCTCATCCAATAGGTTTTAGACAAGTTTGTGTAATTATTTTAACCTTATCAATTAGATTTAACTCTAAGTTAAATAATTTAACTTTACCGTGTCTTTTTGTTTTCCTACACTATATGGTTAATAAACTTAACATAACAAGACAAAATAACCCAAAGTTGTTTATTATTAATATATTTATCCTTATCTAAGTCATTTTTCTGAACCTTATATTTTTATGAATTAAATAACAATTAATAATATAATATTTGTTTTAAAAGCTAATTGATGTCAATTTTGACACTATTTGGTACATGATTTTTATGAAATTCATAACAGAATGATAAGTTCGAAAAAAGTTACTTATATCACCAATACCATGTCATATTAACCTATAAAATTAATTCATGTCATAAAAAGTCTCAAATTACATTTATTTGGGCATTTATAACATCAATTATGTCAATATTTCATTAATAGGACAATTACTACATCATCTTTGTGTCATAATAAATGATAATTATTTAATCCCAAAAAATTCTAAATAAATTTCTATGATGTATATAATTGTATCAGCTTTCTGGATACTATTCATGTTCGAAGTTTTATGAAGTGTATCACTAAATTAAAATTATTATACTTATAAGATTTAAGAAAGTGACATGTTGTCACATTCTTTGGTTTTAATAATAATTAAATTATTTTCATGGACAAAAGTCCATAAAATGAATCTAATCTGACCCTTAGGATATATGGGTCTAAATTTATCCATCCAATTGGATTTTTCCAAGAGTTAGGGTAATTTTATAATCTTATATTTACCCTTAATTACCCGATTTACCTTTAACTATAGTAAATAAAATTTACCATAGTTACTATTCACAATGCCCAAAAATAAAAAGTAGCTTATTAACATAATTTGGACCCACTAATTCTAAATATGGAATCAATTTTTCCAAATTCCATACACAAAATATGTATAAATTAAATTAAAATTAATCCTGTTGTCGATAGAAAACGGGTTTTTTTTAAAACATTGCAAAAGATTGAATTGATTTAACCTACGAATTTAAGGTAAAATCAATGCTAATGACATACATTATATTAAATGGTAAAAATATATTCTATTTATAGTTTAAAACAATTAAATATTATAATTTAACCACCTAAGATATTACGATGAAAAAAGTTGTTTTTAATTAAAATATAGCGTGTTTTTACTATTCATTAAAATATGAAAGTTATCGGAAAAATATCAAAACTTTATCTGATGTAAATTTTTATTTCCTGATTCGAAAGAAGAATTTTATTTTGTCAAATTGAACTTATAAACATGTCAAAAACTAGATTTAATGTGGGTGCGCCATCAAAAGGTGGCAAAACTGCATTTTTTGAAAAATACTTATTTTACCCGAAAAATTTATTTTGTTCGTATACCATGTTCTAGAAATGTGTAAGATGAATAATAATGTTATAAAATTCAAAATTTAGTTAACACTATTCATAACGGCTAGTTCATAACCATATGATAATAATATATCATTGTTTAGTAAAACTTGGTATTGCGTACAACACACGCTATCGAGGAAGGTCGTGATTGCATGTAATGCAAGCCAAGTCAGGGTTGCGTGTTGTGCAAGAATCCTTAGTTTTTTCGTATAACATAATCCAACCATATTTAATCTATACATTGAATATATATATATATATATATACTCAATGTTGCGTAGAATAACTATTATCAAAATTGTGTGTAACATGATCCAAGAATAGTGTTGTGTATACTGCAAGCTAATACGGTGTTGCGTATAGTGCAAGTTAATCTTGGTGTAGCATACAACACAAGACATTAATGAAATTAAAAGAATATTTTTCATAAAATCTCGGGGTGTTACATTTTACCCCCCTTAAAATCAATTTTTCCCTCGAAATTCGTCGGGGTTATAAATGCTTTACTACTGGAAAGTTTGTTTAATAGAAACCCACATCGTAAAAAGGAATACCAAAACATGGCTTTAAAAACTAAAGTATGAAATGTAACGGTTACCCAAATTAACTCATCACTGGGTTTACACATAGGAGAACATAGGTGAAAATATGGATATGGAAGAAAAATCTAACCATCAAGTTCTGATGGAGAGTGGTAGAGAACATGGCTTTGGAAAAGCCAGCAATCACAAAGCCATAGATTTGTGATTATCTAGGGTACCATCTGATTCATCGGATATAAGGGCACTAGGACAACATTTTTCTGGTTTTCAAGATCATTTCCCTAAAGTTGACGATTTTGAATTAGAATAAATACTTACTTTATTTTTGTACAATCTCACTGTTGTTCGTGCTTTGAAAAATTTCCACTTCATATCCTAAAGAAATGAAGTTGAATTTGTTATTCATGAAGTGTTAATAGATCATGTGATAGAATGATGGGTCATTCCATCTATTTCAAACAAAAGGTTAGAAAAGTTATCAAAAATACATAAGTCTATCTATAGTGATATTAATCTTATATAGTTCCTAAAATGGTCTTATACTTCATATATCATACTGCTTAATATAATAAAACTAGTTTCTACTAAATAGGGAATTCCTGTAGGCCAGTGGTAGGCGATAAAGGCCAGTCGCACTTCGGTTGTGGGTTCGATTCCCACGGCCTTGTTCGACGCGATGGGCTATCGCCCGTCCTGCAGGTTGTCCTTTTTCTAAAACTACATTACTATAAAATCCCATCAGTAATATCGAAAAATGTTCTATCCTTATACAATACTTAGCATATGTCCAAGATAATCCATTCCAATATTTAGGCTTATCTAAAATACTTCGGTCCAAGATTATAGTATAAAGAAAATGATTACTTGAAATGTCATCAACCAAGCATGTGAATACCATCATTTATCCCCCATATATATATTCTTGGTCACATTCCAATCAATTGAATACCTTAATAAAGTATTCTCTTGAAAAAATGAATACCCATTGAACCTTAGTGGAAACATGAATGCAGTTAAAAGTTAACACATTCCACATACCAAAATCCTCAAAATTCTATATACTCAAACCATGATATCACTTAGTCCTTATATCAATCATGAGCTCATGAATACTTTTAAACATTTCATTTTCTCGTTTTCACTTCATTATTCGCATATCATCTTATTTCCAAAAATATCTCAATCACTTTGAATACCACAATATACCAATACATAAATATTCCAATACACCATAAAAGTACCTCAACAACATTATTCTTGAATACCAATACATAAACACTTCAGTCCATCAACTTTAATAATTGTCCTCGAATAAGTCCTTCCTTGATTTAGAAGTAACTTTTTAGGTCAGGGCATTGAGTTGGGTAATGCCCATGTTCTCCGCAAATAAGATATTGAACTCCATAATAGTCTGTCACTCCATGACCCTTTTCTCCACACAGATAACATCGGTCCCTCCATTTGAGGTATTCCTCAAGGTTCTTCTTCCCTTCTTTAGAAATCTCAATCTTCCTTTCTTTATGCTCCTCAACATGCGAACATGAATAATAGTTTATCTTCCTCTTCTTTGATGAATTAGGCATACCAATAAATTTCACCTTGTTAATCATATATCGCGATGGCTGATACGGCATAATCACAATATCTTTCTCTCTAGGAATTACACAATTTTGTTGCTCATAGTCACCAATTTGTCCATTGGATTCAATGTTAACCGAATTCCTTCTGGTTCCCACCATTAACTAAAACACAAAAATAATCTTGTGAGAGGAAAAAATCATGCTAAAGAAAACAACATAGTAAAGGGGGGGGGGTAACCTCAATATCTAACATATTATGTTAAATTCTAATATCGTTACCGTAGTTCTAGGACTATATCCTATACGTATACTTATCCCTAGACATACCTTAGAAATATCTCTAGGGATCTCACTAACATTCTCACATCCTAGTTTCCAAAGGTTGACTAAACATTTCCTTTGATACCAACTGTAGAGACCTGAAGCTTAACGTACATGGACATTACATTACTTTTGAGGAATACTTAGTACATGACAAAAACACACACACAAGGATCATAATAGTTTAGTGTCTTCGGAAACTCAGAATATAATCTTCTAATCGTGGTGAAAGATCTTCAACATCTTCCATAAAGATCTTCTTTTTTTAACCTTAAACCATTCTTTATATTCTGGGGAAAAGAAAATATAAAAGGGTGTGCTCAAATGCTCAGTAAGGGTAAACAAAAGAAATATCAATCACATCATATTCCTATGAACATTACATTTAGGAAATCTTAACCTTCAAAAGAGAGAATAGTTTCATATCATGGGATAAATCATAGTAGTGAAATGTAATCACAATAAATTAAAACATGATGCTTTGTGGCATACACACATAATAATAGAGAATCATATATTATTAGTCAATACGCATTGCCAAGACTATCTTAGTGGACAAAGTCCATTTCTGAACCGAGTCACCCTCGTTTCAGTCATATTTCACTGAACCGGTATAACCTACCATTCCATCCATGTCTATCTCATGAGATATAAAATCATTACCCAATGTATTGGAGGGAGATATAGGTCCCACCCATCTCATAATTATACCATTCTTATGTGTGCCACAAAATCATAACCATACATTATAGCATAACCCATGTAATAAAAATTGGAATCTTAAACATCGTGACTTCATAAAACAATTCATATAAGATAAAGGAATTCATAAACATAATTCCATCACAACATTATAAAATCAATGTAATAATTGGGATAGAAACAAAACCCTTTATTATCTTAGATGGAAAATAATTCTGATAAAACACTTCAACTCCATTCTTTAGGAAAATATCCTTTATACTTCAAAAACACTTTTCCTTTCTTAACATGTCATAAAATTATAAACAAAAAGATGTTGATTAAAAATAAACTTGAAAACTTGTAAAGTAAGCTTCTTGGAAATAATGTTTTAAAAATCCATTCATGTCGTATAAGTCAAAAGAAAACAGTCTTCTCGTACTTTTGTCAGAAAAGTCAAAAAGTACCTTGTACGAAAAACGACAAAAGATTCCTTTAATATCATTTACTAAAAACTCACCGAAGGGTAAAATTGGATTTAAACAATTTTAGGTGAATGGAAATAAAATTACATATTGAGGAAACATGGATGTGGATGATAAAATACACCCCAGTAAATTCCAAAGTATAAACAATCTCGGATAAAAATGAAATTGTGATATTTCCCTTACCTTAGGTCAGATATGCTTCGTAAGTGTCCGAACCTCCTGTATAATGATTTAAATAATGTTATTGACTTATTCCAGAATCATAATTATTGTTATGATATCACATATGGTCATATTCGTAGCTTCTTATTAGTAATATTTCATTACTACTTGTTATTCGGGTGTTTATTACTTTTTGTTCTTATGCGTGTTTGCCAAATAAATTCTTATTCTTCTATTTAGGTTATAGATACCTCATTTCCAGAATGTTATTAGTGTAAAATATATCATATTCATTCATTCAATTCATTTATATAATCATTATAAAATGAAGATCATGTAGAATGAGTCGCATCACATCGTGGAGACGGTATTCCGTACGTATGCACGAGTGATGATATCATCCCTATGATAGTGGAATTGTATTGGAGTGTATTTATAATATTCAGAATCAATATCACTTTATAATAGTCATATATAGTCATTATTTACACCATTATACCCATCCAAGTAAGGTGGTGGTGGAAAATAGATTACACCACGGCGTGGAGACGGTATTCCGTACGTACGCACGCGCGGTGATTTCCTTTTTCCGTAGGATGGATAGAAAGTTAATTTGAGGTTTTTCCTATTTATAATAACATATCAGTATATAATAAATACTTATGTTATTACTTTATCATGAAACAACTAAATAAGAAGAAGTTGGAAAAGAAATAAATTAAAAAAGATCGGTAATGGATATTACCTCTTTTTGACGCGCCTTCACTTAACCTCCACTTAAAGAACTAAGGATGGTCTTTGAAGAAGACCAGGACCTCTAGGATGATACTAGGGAAGTGGAGAAGATAATTTGGCAGGGTTTGGCCGAGCTTGAATGCTCAAATTGGTGTGAGGAGGAGAGGGAGGAGGTTCCCTTTTATAAGGGAGGAGAGGGGCACCTTAGGAAAATCTCAAAATATTATTTTATATTAAGGTCAAATTAGGTTTATAATGGTTAAAAATGGTCTTATTTAGAATATAAATGGGGATGGGTCGAAATACTCTCATCCAATAGGTTTTAGACAATTTTATGTAATTATTTTAACCTTATCAATTAGATTTAACTCTAAGTTAAATAATTTAACTTTTACCGTGTCTTTTTGTTTTCTTACACTATATGGTTAATAAACGTACCATAACAAGCCAAACGAACCCCAAGATGTTTATTATTAATATATCTATCCTTATATAAGTCATTTGTCCGACCCTTAGATTTTTATGAATTAAATAACAATTAATAATATAATATTTGTTTCAAAAAATAATTTATGTCAATTTTGACACTATTTGGTACATGATTTTTATTAAATTCATAACAGAATTATACGTTCCAACCAAGTTACTTATATCAACAATAAAATGTCATATTAACCTAGAAAATTAATTTAAGTCATAAAAAGTCTCAAATTACATTTATTTGGGCATTTATAACATCAATTATGTCAATATTTCATTAATAAGACAATTACTACATCATCTTTGTGTCATAATAAATGATAATTATTTAATCCCTAAAAATTATAAATAAATTACTATCATGTATATAATTGTATTATCTTTCTGTAGACTATTAATTTTTGAAGTTTCATGATGTTAATAATTAAATTAAAATTGTTATACTTATAAGATTTAAGAAAGTGACATGTTGTCACATTCTTTGGTTTTAATAATAATTAAATTATTTTCCTGGAAAAAAGTCCATAAAATGAATATAATCAGACCCTTAGGTTATATGGGTCTAATTTTATCCATCCAATAGGATTTTTCCTAGTGTTAGGGTAATTTTATAATCTTATATTTACCCTTAATTACCCGATTTACCTTTAACTATAGTAAATAAAATTTACCGTAGTTACTATTCACAATGCCCAAAAATAAAAATTAACTTAATAACATAATTTGGACCCACTGATTCCAAATATGGAATCCATTTTTCCATATTACATACAATAAAGATGCATAAATTAAATTAAAATTAATCCCATTGTCGAAAGAAAACGGGTTTTTCTTTAAAACATTGCAAAAGATTGAATTGATTTAACCTACAATTTCAAGGTAAAATCAATGCTAATGGCTTACATTATATTAAATGGTAAAAATATATTATATTTATACTTTAAAACCATTCAATATTATAATTTAACCACATAATATATTACGATGAAAAAAGTTGTTTTTAATTAATATATAGCATGTTTTTACTATTCATTAAAATATGAAAGTTATCGGAAAAATATCAAATCTTTATCTAATGTAAATTTTTATATCCTGATTCAAAAGAAGAATTTTATTTTTTCAAATTGAACTTATAAACATTTCAAAAACTAGATTTAAAGTGGGTGCGCCATCAAAAGGCGGCAAAACTGCATTTTTTGAAAAATACTTATTTTACCCAAAAAAATTATTTTGTTCTTATACCATGTTCTAGAAAAGTGTAAGATAAATAATAATGTTACAAAATTCAAAATTTAGTTAACACTATTCATAACGGATAGTTCATAACAATATTATAATAATATATCATTATTTAGTAAAACCCGGTATTGCGTACAACACACGCTATCGAGGAAGGTCGTGATTGCATGTAATGCAAGCCAAGTCAGGGTTGTGTGTTGTGAAAGAATCTTTAGTTGTTTCGTATAACATAATCCAACCATATTTCATCTATACATTGAATATATATATATATATATATACTCAATGTTTCGTAGAATAACTATTATCAAAATTGTGTGTCACATGATCCAAGAATAGTGTTGCGTATACTGCAAGCTAATACGGTGTTTGGTATAGTACAAGGTAATCTTGGTGTAGCATACAACACAAGACATTAATGAAATTAAAAGAATATTTTTCATAAAATCTCGGGGTGTTACAATTATTATGTCCCAAATGAGGTGAAACTCAAAAAATACCCAATCTTCAACCAAATATTCCAATATTTTCTTTTTTTTTCAATATATAATCACTTATTTCTATAAGTAATTTCTATCCACTTCTTTATAAAAAAAATTTCTTCAATCATCTTCCATATGATACACTTCTAGAAAACTACTGACTCTATAGCCTTTATCCAACACAATAAAAATTGATATAAACTAACACACAAATAGTTATAATAATCTATCTTAATTGATGCTACATAAATATTATAAAAGAAAAAAAATTATTCACTAGATGAATATCCCAAAATACACCAAAATTATGGATACATTCTTATATTATGTCATCCAATTCCCAAATGATATTCTAAAACATTAAAATGTTTTGAGGATGGTAGGTTGTGCTAAAAATAACATATGTATCCAAACAATTATAAATTCCACAATATTTACATTGTAAACTGGGTTCCATATTCAAAAATAATTTTCATTAAAACCTATTATTAACATATTATATCATGTATAATGATTATTCCCACCTCATTATTGGAATGTGTGTCTTAGATTTATAAATAATTTATGAACATCGTCATATGGTCCCCAAAAAACCATGGTGTATCACTAAATTGAAATGAGATTAAAATTCCAACACAAAATAGATGGACAAATCATAAAACATCCACTCAATAAAGGATAATGATTGAAGAAGACACGTGGTTCATTGATGATGGACCTCCACTTGTTGACAGGAAAATATCATGCAAAAACCTAGTTATAACCATCATCTAATCAATAAACTAATATTTCCTACAAATTTCATGATTTATATTATAAATTATATATTGAAAACCCATATCAAGGAATTTGAATTATATATTATATTTTTATGGATACTTATAAAAAACAACCACACAAACTCTTATTTGTAGTACATCATCATAAGCATAGTATAAATAAATTGGAAACTCATCAACATATATATTATAACTAATCACTATAAAATCTAAATTTGATAGATGGATCTCCATTACCCACTCAAATATTTAAAATGTATTAACCATGTATTTCATAGTTAGTATCCTTGATTATTCTGAACATCAAGTTACTTCTCTATAATGGGGATCTTCCACATGTTTCTAGAATGTTGACCTACCTATGCCAGAATCTTATTACTTATAGAAATAGCTATCAAATTAATCTTCCAGTGGGAGCTTTCCATCTTCATTTCAATAGACTAATGATACTCATACCACCATCACTATCAAGGATTTAAGATCCTCTGAGAAATGATATATTTGATACTATTATGGTCTGTATACCCAATAAACCTCTCACCAATAAGATGGTGATGTCAACATTATAGAAAATGAACATCTACATATAGATCTAAATTATATGTTGTGTAACTTCAATCACATAGAATTATTTCCATAAACAAATGGGAAACAATATAACAAACATATATTATAACATCCTTATGTGTCAATCCCATTGAATCATAATATTTTGAAAGCTTTCAAAAATTTTAATGTAATGTAAAGACTAACATAGTGTTTTAAACTTTTTTCAGATCCTAATAGTCTTCTCACATACATCAATGTAGATGAAATTAACCAAATTTTTTTTCAAGGTCATCAGCAGCACTGCCTAGAAAGATATTTCCATGAAAAATAATTATCAATATAATCCCATTTAATATCACCAAACCCATACACCTACATATACTGATAAAACAATATTCCGTATATACTAGATATCAAACTAACGAAAGTGAAAAAAAACTAAATCTTCCATAATTATAGTATCGATAACAAATATCGAGCCAGTTACATAGATAAATTTTGTTAGGATTACATTTTTAACTAATTGTGAAAAGATATTCACAATGAAATCCCAAATACCAATCATCCGATTGATATTTTTTCTATATAACCCCAAATTGTTAATTTATAATAAGACATATACAAATAAAAAAATTCCACAAACATGAATCCATTTTAAAAATTTCATATGTATTACTCTTTTCCATAACCGAGGTTAATTGAAACATAAGTTGGGTGATATCATACTATGAATAAAAATATATACCATATAATTAACAAGGCATGAATAATATGGAAGGAATAATTAATAATTAAATAATTTCATATAATAAATAACAACAATATTTGATTTTTCAAAGGATATGTTTACAATTATATAATTACATATAAACCATTAAATGATTTCATTATGATAGAACACATAATGTTGAACATATTATTATTTCTAACAAGGGATCATTCATTGATATCATATATACTTTCAAGGTCTAAATGAAAAAAATTAAAAAGGGTTATTTGTATACCAAATTCTGCAAAAAAATTTGTCTCAAGTGACTTTAAAATTAATCGTGGGGATATATAATTTATTACTCCATCCATCACTAATTATGTCCAACGAATTCATCATAAAAAGGGACTGAATAAGAAACAAAATAAACAAAAATAAAAACATTGTATCAATAATACTCAGTATTTGGACAAGAACCAAATATTGTCAATATCTTCCAAGTCTACATGTTGAATAGATTTTCCAATAATCTCCATTAATAATGGAATCATTTATATTTTTGTTCGTATAGTTATATCTATAACACAAAATCCAATTTAAGTTAAAAGTAAATGATATAGAATATCTCAATGATATTAAATAACATATATATTATAAATTTTAATACTTATTATATATAGATATTACATATAAATATATTAATAATAATTAAATAACATAACCAATCCATTCTTGAACCTTATAGGTTTTGTGTCATTGGATTCCTAGTAGCACATACAACTAATTCAAAATTAATCAACATCATCTCCCACTTATTCCTTAATCACTATAATGCTTTTATACATATCATACATTCTACCATACTTCAAATACATGGGGAAAATAAAAATATGAAAAGGGTGAGCTCAGATTTTAGGTAAGGGTAAACAATGAATACATAGATATTAACATAATCATAAGGCTTACAAATATAAAAAATAATAATATTCTATCACGTATATAAAAAAACATTGATAATGTGTCATGGAATAAATCATTAATGTTCATAAGTAATCAAATAACATATTCCAGGATATCATAACATAATACATGGAATTATGGAATAAACATAATTATAGAAAATAATTTCAATATTACTAATTTCTAATTTCCAAGACCATCATAGCGTAAAAAGTCTTTAACTGAACCGATTTGTCTCTCCTTTCTACCCATGTGATATTGAACCGAGTGGAAATCTTGTTTTAGACCTATATTATTGAATCATATTAATTCATTTTTCTAGTCCTATCTATCTCATGAGTTAATTTTTTTTACCCAATTCATTGAATAAAGATAGAAGCCTCACCAAAAACATAATTAAAACAATACATATGTGTTCAATAATAATAGAATTAATTTATCATATCAGAACCCAGAAAATGCAATGGATTTCATAATAATGTTATCCTAACCTATATTTTAAAAAATAAACAGAATTCATAAACATCATTATATCATAAAAATGACATATTTAGATAAATAATAATGAATTTATCCTTATACTATATACATACTATTGAGTAAATAACATCAAATAATTTTTCATTATATGGAAATTTATTTTGAAAGATCACTTTAACTAATTCTTGGGGAAACTATCCATTCAATTTTTTTTAAATTCCATGTTATTATAAAAGAAGGAATTTTTATGGAAACAACATTTAAATTTTATAAAGCACTATTAAAGTCTTTACGGCATCCTAAATGCATAAAAATAAATTTATTCCTTTTATATTAAAAAAAATTTTATTTATTTTTTGATGCATAATTCACAAAGTACCATATTTGGAAAATGAAAATAATGTTCAATTAAAAAAAATTAAAAATTTAAATATGGTTAAAAATTTACCTATTAATTTTTAGAATAATTGTAAAAATTATTTTGAAATTATTTTTTTAAATATGTTCATGGAAAAGAAATATTCCCTAGAATATACTTACATATAAACATTACCATATAAAATGATATTGTAAAATTAATAATAACTTTTGTATAATTTCCTTAATACATATCTGAACCTCTTGTATAATGTTTTAAATAACATCAATAATTTATAATAGAATGATATTGATATTTCAATTATCATCTTATCACATGTTTGTTAATAATATTTTATAATTACACATCATTCGTATGTTAACGACTTCATTTTCATATGCATGTTTTGTTGTGTAAGTCACAATTCTCATACATATGATATAGTTATGTAATATCCAAATTTATATTAAGGTAATAGATTTCATATTTATTAATTATATAAATGTATATAATAATTCTTGAATGATGATCATAGAAAATGAATCGCATCTCATTGTGGATATGGTAGGTCATATGTTCACACGAGCAATTTTATACTTACCTTCACGGTGAAGAGGGAAGGAAGTGGGTGTAATAATTTTTTTAATAATAAATATCATTTTATAATTATGATATATATCTATTATTTACATCATTATACCAATTCATGTGAATTGGTAATGAGAATCTGATTAATCCACGTTCTGGAGACTGTATGTTGTACGTAGGCATGCACGGTGCTTTCATTTTTCATAGGATGGATAAAAGGTGGAATATGGTTATCACATAATCATAATCAAATATATGAATATAGATTATATTTTAGTTGTTACTAGATAATGGGAAAAACATATGATTATTGTGGTGTAAAAGAATAAATAAACTTGAATGAGTCTGTAAGACTAAAACCTATAAATCAGGGAACATCATTTAGATACTCTATTCGGGACAATTGTGTTCATCTTCTGAGAAGGAAAACACTATAATTAGAATAAGGATGTTTATAATTAAAATGAAAAGGGATTGTCTAGTGTGAAGGATCAATGTGAAGGGATGAAATTATGGAGTGGGTGTCCTTTTATAAATGAGGTTAGAGGAACTTTTGGAATTTTGGAAAAGAATAAATTATAAAAAATCATTTTTATTTTCAAATTCCATTAAAATAGAAATAGATTTGAAACTAAGATATTGTACGGTTGTAATAACATCATCAAATATATTTTATAATAGTTTTGGTAGTAATATAATCATTAAAATTTGTATTAACCATTAGATAACCAATTTTTAATATTAACAGCAATAATAAATTTTCCAATATTATAAGGTTGTATTTTTTATTATGTGATGCCATTTAGACCATAAATGATATATTTATAACATTTTATACCATATAATTTTTTTTGTATTTAGTGATTTTATATTATTTAAAATAATTTAGTAATATATTATCTCTATATAATTTCATTACTGTCAATTTTGACAGTACTTATTACACGGGCTTATAAAAATATCAATATAACAATTTAACAGATAAAAAATATTTTATTATATCCCTCAAAGGTATTTTTAAAGTTAAAAATGCGTTTATAACATTTATTATCTCAAATTATAGTTATTTTTTTATTATTAATACCATATATTTGACATTTTGATTAATAAAATTATTACTTCATTAGCGGTGGGTAAGTATTTAAGGAAATTATTTACTCACTAAAAATTATAAATAATTTTACATCATATATATAAATTATTTTTCATTTAAAATTGTATTTATTATATATGATATATCAATGATAAATCTATATTCAAAATGATATAATATTTAAAACATGAGTGTAAATCATGGAATTTTAATTAAATAAAATATCATAAAATTAATAATCTCTTCCATGTGGCCTAAACAGAAAAAAATAAATTTATATCATAAAAATGTGTTTATTATGTTAAAATTGACATTTATATTTATCCATTTTATGCATTTTTTCCATGAGCACTCATAAGAGATATTTTAGACATATAAAGCGATATTTTTTAACATTATTTGATTTAAATATAATAAATAATTTTAATTGAATTTTATTATTAAAAACATAATCTAGATCCATAGAGGCTTTGGGTAGATTTTTATACATAAAATAAAATATGATAAACTTTTAGGGTCATTTTATATTGCTTATTATTGTATTTTTATACAAAATTACCCAATTAGAACTTTACATAGGAAATAAAATTCACCATGTTTTCTATTAATATTGATCCAAAATAAAAAGTAACTATTCAAAAATAATTTACCATATGAATCCATGTTTAAAATCCATTTTTAAAAATTCAATACACATAATTTAAAAAATTTAATTTAAAATAAAACTGATAAAATTACAAGAAAACAATTTTCTTCAAAAATGATATTTGTTAACATAAATTGTTTTCAATACAAAATCAGGAATAAAATCCTTTTTAAAAACCATAAATATATTTTTTTAATAAAAATGAACTAATAAAAATTTTAAATTAATCCAAAACATAATTTTACCTTGTAAATAATTTAAATAAAACAAAACATTTAATAAAAAATAGTATATTCTCTATTCATGGGGAAAAAATTTCAATAAATAATGTAAAAATATTTTAGATAATTTTTCATGCCAAATTCAGAATGAAATTCAAATTCTCAAATTAATTATCTAGATACTATTTAAATTAACGTTGACTAATAATAATAAAAATCAATCATTTTTATAAAAAATTTATTTGTCAAAAATAATGTGACTTTACTAAAAAATGGTGATTATTTTATAAGAAATTAAAAATAAATTCTTATTGATTTAGAAATTTTTATTTATTTCATTTAATAGTTATTAATATTTGTTCTCTTTGAAATAATATATATTTTATAAAAAATTTAAACTAGTAATATATCTGTAGTTTCTCATGGTTCTTTTAAATTTGGTTTTTCGTGCAATTAAAGCTATCAAAGAAACCAAATTATTTAATGAGAAATATTAAATAAAAATACATTAGTGATACATTATAACCCCATTAATATGAAATTATACCTATATGTTCGTTAATATTATAAAAATATTTAAAGGTACCTCTACCTCATCACATTCTCAGATTCCCACATAGCCTCCAAAAATTGAAGGTTTTGCGAGGAAATTTCAATAACACTGGTGGTATTATTTTGTAGATTTTTTTCTATAATCAATAATATAAATTGGTTGTTCATTATAAGAATGATATTTTCCCAATGGCATCACATCAATGTTTAGTAAATTTGAAGGATCATAAATGTACTTCCATAGGAGAGATACATGGAACACATCAAGAACTTGAGGGATATTCGGTGGAAGTACCAATCAAAATGATACCTTCCCAATAAGATAAATAATTTATAAATAATCATATATGTATCTGAGATTTCCCTTCATTAAAATTTCATCATGCTCTTCAAAGGATATATTTATAGCTACACCTCATCACCCAATTCAAACTCAATGTCTTTTTTTAAATTATTAGCTTAAATTTTTTAACGGCTCTCACATTCACTTATATTATATTGAATAGATCTACCAATCACTTCTATAAGATCAACTAGATCATGTCATAATAGAATAATTTCCCAAACATCATTCAAACATTTGGGTGTTCTCCTTGTATTACCATAGAGAGATTTATAGGGATCCATTTGAATACTGAGGTGAAAACTATTGTTGAAAGAAAATTATAATAATGGTACGTGTTAATAACAAACACCATTAAGGTATATAGATAAATATATATATATATTTTCTTGATTTTGAATTTTCTACCATGCTTGGAAATTTTTCTAAGGATGAAATTATTTTCTAAATGAATAATTATATCTAGAACCTATTTAAGACTTCTCTAGGACATCTAGGTAATCCTCGGATCCTGATTTGATACAATAGAATGTGTTAATACATGAAAAATTACCACTTCATTAATATATATTCTATAAATACAATCAAGAGAAAAATAATTTCTGATATTTGTGAAGTGGTATTACTTCATAAGTTGATCCACTATAACCCCCATAGCATTATGGTCTTTTGATTTGTTGTGAATTCGGATAAAAAAATCCATGTTGATGTTTTCCCATTTCCATTCTCTTATGGGTAATGGTTGTAACATCACATTATAAATATTTTTCTCTTAATTTTTTTTCAATCCAACAACTATAAAACATATTCTACAATATCATCCTTCATGTCATCTGACCAGAAATACTTTCTCAGGACTCTTTGTATCTTGGTCCATCTAGGTTGAAATGATAATGATGAACAATTTCCCTAATCCAAATGATCCTTTTTTTAATTTGTTATGGTTTAGATATTAAAGTATCCAAAAACATAAACTTCTTTCAAAATAAATTTTGATCAAAGGAAAAAAAATTCACCCTTTTTGCAACACTATATATTCCTTCTATGCCTCATAAATCTTCACATAAATATATTTATAAACATTAATCTGCACCAGGTGAGATTTCATCAATTAATTTTATATTTCTATATCAATCCTTTGAAAATAAATATTATATATTTAGTGGTACTCATCAACAATAGTCTGGAATGGTCCTTTCATCACAAGTTATCTTCCACATTAGTCACTTTTAAGGGGTGGTAATTTTTTGGGGAGTCATAATCATAAATCTACTCCAACATTCTTTTTCGGAGAATATTTAACTCTTTTGGAGTGGAAATATACATTAATATTATTTATCATTATATATTTATTAAATTTTCCAATATAGTAAGTGAATCAATATTTTAAATTTAAAAAATACCACATCTATCTCCAAATAATTTTTATGGTAATTTTTCTCATGGATCATCAATTATATTGAGGTATACACAATCATAAATTCATTTCCCTGAGAACACATCCTATACCCTTCTTTGATGAATCATTATAGATCAAACGACTATCTCTACTATAGGGTAGAGTGAGAAAAGATGCACTAACTATCATTCATTATAATTCCTGGAAATTATCTTCAATTTTATCTATACATATGATCATAAATCATTTTGATGTCAATTTTGTGATTGGATTAAGTAATCATGTGATATATTTCACAAAACATCAATAATATCCATCCATACTATGAAAAATTAAAATCTCAATTGTTATTTCTTGTTTATGAAAATGCTCAAAAACATTTATCATTGTTGAACCGAATATATACTCTCTCTTCAAATTATATTACCATAAAATGAAAATTTTGGAATCCAAAATCTGCATATGGTAAATTTTCCACAAAAAAATCAACCTTATTAGGTTCTTCAACACAATCCTCAAGTTATCTTAATGATCTTAGATTATTTTTTAATATAGGTGAATATTTTCTTTAAAGAGGACAAAAAAATGATCAAGATAGATTCTAAATACATTATTCAATAAATATATTATTATAGTGGATGAATTTGATATACTAAAACGTATCTATTAGTACCAAAAGGGGCCTAGATACCATGAGATGGGGGTGAATCAGGATATTGATATTATACTCACAAAATTCATCCTGTCCCAATGGATCATGACCTCCAAATTATAAGGTTCACATTGTTTTCTCTTATGTTCATTACATGTATCTTGTTCTTTCTATATTTATCCGATAAGGATAATTTGTATACAATGTAGGGAAGCAAACAGGAAGATTTTTTTTTGCATGGTTTAACCTCACAGGGATGCATTCAAGGAGTAAACAATGGCGATATCCCATTATAAAAAATATAATAAATCTCAATACCAATTTACAATGTTAGAGATTGATCAATTTTATGCCCAGGCTCCCCACCATTATAATGTTTAGGTTTAGTTAACTACTTTCTAAAGGGTCACTCCCTATCTCTCTATGACAACCCTGCTTTTTATTACAACTTATACATGATTTATTACATAAAACATCACATGATACAACAAAGAAGATCATGAGGTTTAGTGTCATTGGGGCTTAGGATCATTATATAAAAACTTAAAACATGCAATACAACATCTTTATTGGAAACTTCCTTTAAATGACCACTGCATTCCTTCGTACTTAGTATTTCATGGGATAACCTGAGGACATGCATAAGAAAATGGTGAGCTATAAAGCCCAGTAAGGGAGTACACATGGAATAACACGAGGAGTAAAATACATGTTAGACAATAGGAATATCAATATAGTATAAGAAAAACATGAACATAAAGGCATGATAAATCATGATAATCATAACATGGAAATGTGGCAACAACACTTAACATGGAATTAGCACGAGCCAAGGCTCATTGCACATGGAGCATGAGTAAATCCTCATTGCACATAAAGCACGAGTAAACCCTCATTTCAGTTGAATTAGCAAGATTCAACACTCATTCCACATGACGTATCATGATACAATACTTTAACCAATGCATTGGAGCGCTATAAGGGCACACCCTTCTTAAACATTTCATTTCATGCATAAGTGTGCCACGTGGATCAAAAAACATGGATTCATAAAACATAATAATTTATTATACGACAAAAGAATGTGGAATTAATACATGAAACTTTACAATATATAAGTAATTGTTCATAAAGGTGAATACCCTTGATGGAGAAATGGGCATGGTATTCACTACACAATGACATTGGCTTGGAAAATCAGTGCGATTTCGGCAGCATAACGGCGTGACATAAGAATTCATAAAAATGGTTGATGAGAGAGAAAGGGGTTCCTCATCATATTTACATGTAATGTAAAGTAATGAGGTCATATAGATACATGTCCCAACAATTTTAATGGAATTTATATTCATGATACAAAAGTATTACTTGAATGTAAAAGAGGAGAGAGATGTTCCTTTCAGAATTTCGGTATAGTAACAGGTGTACATGGGAGGAATTTAATGAGAGAGAAAGGGTCTAACATCATTAAAACATAAAGAGGGCAGTATAAGGGAGGTTCTAACCCATACCCCAACATTTATAATTGAAATTAAAAGGGAAAAACAACTTAAAGAAAATTGGACAAAAATGAGAAAGGAAGAAAAAACCCTTACTTGGAAGTGTGCTTCCAAAGGCTAGAGAGAGGCTTGTGAGAGGCTTCTTGGGAGCTTGGGGCACCTTGGGAGGATCCTAGAGAGAGTAGGAAAGAGGTTGGATGAACTCAAAAGGCTTTTATTGAGGAGGAAGTGGGAGTTTGGGTGGGTTTATATAGGAAAGGTGAGGGAATTCTTTATTATTTAGGTTTGGGACCCCTTATATTAAATTAATCCAAAACACAAACCATCCCATGGTTTTTGCCCATGGATTTTGGAAAAGAGAAGAGAAAAATAAAATTTTATAAGGCCAAGTTCCGAACTTCATAAAATATTATGTTTTCTTATATGGAGGTGAGTCACACTCCCCTGGAAATTAATTTAAAAAGACAAGGTGTTTAATAAGTCTTGAGGGGTCCATTCATTCTTTGAAAAGTAAGCCAAACAAACCCAAAATCACATTATTTTAATGGTAAAACACATATTGTCCGAACATAAAGATTATAGTATTTCATTACATAACTATTGGGTCATTATGATGTCATAAAACACATTATATATTTAAACAGTATTTAATTTTTACTCAAAAATTTAACTGTCTCAGAAAATTATGAAAAATTCAATTTTGGATAATTTCGATGTCCTGATTCCAAAAATAACATTTATTTTATCTAAATAATTTTCTAAATATTTTAATTTTTACTTTTAAAATTAAAACCGACATTTATAAAAAATTCACGGGTTTTGACAAAAATGGCTTTCAAACCTTAATAAAAATTATAATAGTATTCATACAATTACATGATAAATTATATATAATAAAATTAACCTAATAATAATAATAATAATTGTTTATTAAAATATTATTTAATTCAGAAATCCCTTAATTTAATAAAATAGATTTCTTAATTAAATAATAACTAAAAACACCATTTGTACTTTAAATTTTTTTACAATGTATCAATAATGACAAGAAATTATATTCATTATTATATACATAAATAATGTAAATGAACATAGTATTATCGATTTGGTACATAACCCCATAAAACATCCGCATAAGACCTAAGGGTAAGGTTTACGATGGTGAGAGACTCTTGGGGTGGCTCAGATAACATCGCTCGAGTGGTAATTTCTATCAACATCCACTTCTTCTGTAGATGGTCCCATTCGAGCTTGACATGGTGAAGCTTAGCTTTGTCTTTGTCAAGAGCGAAGTCCAAAGACACCACCCCTTTTTCGAGCTCTGATAAATGGAATTCTTATGCGGCAATTCTTCTAGATGAGGCCATCGCTTCCTTTATATAAGTAAAATTGGATGTGTTAAAGCCATATATTTATACTAATCATGTGATCACTATTCAATGACTATAAATGTAACTGTCACAATTCTTATCATAAAACCAATGAAGTTGAATTTTTATAAAAATATTTTATATAAAGATACATTTAATAAGATCAATAGGGATTTTCCATTAATGAATCTTTGGGTTGTTATAATATTCCCCTTAATAAATTTCGCCCTCGAAATTTTCCTTTTCACACACTAAAACAGATGTGTGTAAATCAGCTTTATCACTTCCTCTGATGCCCAAGTCGCTTCTTCAAACTTGTGGTTTCTCCACAACACCTTGAAGAGGGGCATTGTCTTATTTCATAGAACTTTTTATCTACGATATAAAATCTTCATAGGTTGATACTCATAAGAAAGATCATCTTCCAGTTGTACCACCTTAGAAGAGAGTACATGTGAAGGGTCCGATATGTACTTCTTTAAGAGGGATACATGAAAGTAATCATGTACATTGGCCATAATAGGCCGATGTTCTAGTTGATAGGCCACATCCCCAACACGATCAAGAATCTCGAAGGGTCTGATGTACCTTGGACTAAACTTCCCTTTCTTTCCAAACCTCATGACCATCTTCCATGGAGATATCCATAGAAAAACCATGTCTCCATCTATAAACTCAAGGTCTCATTGACGATTATCTGCATAACTCTTATGTCGACTATGGGATTCCTTGATATGTTGCTGAATGGATTTCACCTTCTCCACCATTTCCATGACCATTTCTGGTCCAAGAAGATTATGTTCATTGACCTCATCCCAACATGTCGGTGTTCTGCACCTTTTCCCATATAGGGATTCATATGGTTCCATTTGGATGCTCGAGTGGCAACTGTTATTATAAGAGGACTCAACCAGAGGAATATGTTGATCCCATCCTCCTTTAAAGTCCATTGAGCCTCCTCTCAACATATCCTAAAGTGTTTGGATTGTCCACTTGGATTGGCCATCATTTTGAGGATGATAGGCCGTATTAAAGTTCAATTCAGTATTCGGAGCATGTTGAAGACTCTCCCAAAACGTAGAGGTGAATCTTGGATCTCGGTCAGACACAATAGATAGTGTCACTCCATGAAACCTTACCACTTCCCTGATATATATCCATGCCAGTTGATCCAATGAGAAATCCTCCCGAATAGCAATGAAGTGTGCAGTCTTTGTAAGACGATCCACAACAACCCATATTGCATTGTTTCCTTTGGATGTCCTCGGATGTCCGGTGACAAAGTCCATGGTGATTTTTTCCCATTTCCATTCTAGTATGGGAAATGGTTGCATCATCCCCTTAGACTTCTGCCTCTCGGGCTTCACTTGCTGAAACACCAGTCACTTTGATGTATATTCAGCAATCTCCTTCTTCATATTATCCCACCAATGTTTTCTCTGATATATCAATACATCTTTTTGCTCCATGGGTGAATAGGTAAATTTGAACTACGTGCATCATCCAAAAGTTCCTTCTTCGGCTCTGGGCTTGATGGAACACATAGTCTTTTCCCAAACCGCACAATTAATTCTTAATTAACATTAAACTCTGAGGATTTCGCTTTTTCGATAGCTCCCGCTTTTTCTTGAATTCCTACATCATCATTTTTTGCATCCTTTAACCTTTACAAAAGAGATGGTTGAGAAATAATTTGTGAAAGGATTTATGATGTTACCTTCTCTATGATTCCCATGTACATCTTCATCAAGTCTAAGAAGATTGGATCCTTCTCATTTCTCATCATTGATAGAATCGCTGGATCCATTCTACTTAGGGCATCGGTAACCTTGTTCACTTTCCCAGGGTGGTAATGTATTGAATAGTCATAATCCTTGATGATCTCTATCTATCTTCTCTGGTGCATATTAATCTCTTTCTGTGTGAATATATCTTTAAGACTCTTTTGGTCAGTATATTTATCACATTTCTCTCCATAGAGATAATGCTGCCAGATTTTCAAGACAAAGATCACCACCGCCAACTCTAGATCATGCATTGGATATTTTCTCTCATGGATTTTCATCTTCCATGAGGCATAGGATATCACTTTATCATTCTACATTAGCACAAATCTTATGCCCTTCTTCGAAGCATCACTGAATACCACAAAAGCTCCCCAATTGTGGGTAAAGTTAGCACGAGCGCAGTGATAAGCCAACTTTTCAACTCCATGAAGCTTTCTTCGCATTCATCACTCCAAGAAAACTTTACTCCCTTTTGAGTTATCTTGGTAAGAGGGTTGGACAATCGTGAGAAATTTCTCACAATTCGTCGATAATATCCAGCTTACCCCACGAAGCTACGGATATTTGTTACCGATGTTGGCCTTGGCCATCCCTCAATTGCATCTATTTTGGAGGGATCCACGGATATCCCATTGATTGTGATGATATGGTCCATGAATGAGACCTCCTTCAACCAGAACTCACACTTGATGTACATTGCATAGAACTTATCCTTGAGCAAAGTCTCTAGTACAGTTCTTAAATTCTCCTCATGATCCTCCTTGGTTTTGGAGTATATTAGAATATCATCTATAATGACTACAACAAATATGTCTAGGTTATCTCTAAAGACTCTATTCATCAATTCCATGAAGATTTTTGGAGCATTGGTGAGTCCGAAAGGCATTACTATTAATTTATAGTGCCCGTATCTTATACGGAAAGCAGTCTTGGGGACATATTCCTTCTTCACCCTTACATGATAATATCCCGACTGCAAATCTACCTTCGAGATAAATTGTGCTCCACGTAGCTGATCGAACAAGTCATCAATTCCTGGGATAGGATACTTGTTCTTTACCGTGATTTTGTTATGTTCATGATAATCGATGAAAATTCGCATTGACCCATCCTTCTTCTTGACGAAGAGTACTGGTGCACCCCATGGTGAAGCACTTGGGCGTATAAACCCTTTATCCAGATTATCATGTAGTTGTTTCTTTAGCTCTTAAATCTCTACAACATCCATTCTATATAGAGTCTTGGATATTGGTAAAGCCCCGGGTATTAGTTCAATTGAGAATTCAACATCCCTTCTAGGAGGATGACCAGGCAGTTCCTCAGGAAACACTTCAGCAAATTCCCTCACAATAGGCATTTCATCAAAGATGGTTTCTTTCATGGACTCAGTCATCTGAGCCAAATACGCGTGCTCATAAGGTAGTAATATCCAAGCTTGAGATGATGGAGCCAAAAGAGATTCATCTTCCTCCTTACACTTGTAAATAATCGAGGGTCGATTCTCCATATGGATGGTGATTTCCCTCTCCCGACAATTTATGATGGCTATATACAAGGAGTGAAAATCCATCCCAAGAATTGCATAAAATTCCACCAGATGGAGTATGACGAGGTTATCTAGGAAATTCAATCCACAGATTATAATAGGGGAGGACTTATATTCATGGGATGCAAGGATTGACCCATTTGTCGTACTCATCTATATATTCACTTCCATGTTTTGTGGTGGTGCTGGGATTGTTCTACTAAACATTCTAGATATAAAAGAATGCGTAGAACCTGAATCAAAAATTACATTCACTATTCTTGAATTAATAACTAGTGTACTTGTCACCACATTGTTGCCGGGGTTCACTTCGGCAGAAGTGATTGAAAAATCTCTTCCTTGCTACCTTGGAGGTTGTTGGTTGTCTCCGAAAACCCTTGTATTAGGGAACTGATTTTCAAAATGACCTGGTTCTTTTCATTTTTAGCATTGAACAATGCGTTGAGGTTCGAACGGAGTGTTCCTCTTCTCTGTCGCAGCCGTGGGACTTTCTTGCTGGTAGTTAACAGCTAGGTTCCCTTCTCTTACACACTTGAAGCATTTCCTCGTCCCCTTAAGGCAATTTACAGGGTGCTTCTTTCCGCACTTTTGGCAAGTGGGGTGCTGGATCTTCTTAGCACCATTGGATTTATCCATCATCCCACTAGAAATGACATCCACCTTACGCTTCTTATCAATATAATACCCCTGTGATTCTCTGATCTCCATTTTGACCTTGAGGGAACATCAGACAATTTCCTCATAGCTATCGAAGTCACGGATCGCTAATACTTTCCATAGGCCAGGCTTCAGCCCACCATAGACGCGGTCAACCTTGCATTTGGGGGTAACAACAAATCCAGAAGCGTATCGTGAAAGCCTTGTGAATTTTTCCTCGTACGCTCTAATAGATTCTTCATCTTTTTACTTGAGGGAAAGGAATTCCGTTTCCATCTTAAGTCGGGGGGTGCGCGGAAAATATTTATCAAAAAACATCTTCTGGAAATCTTTCCATTCCAACACCACGATCTCCTCCTCATGATTCATATTTTTGATCAACGTCAACCATTGATCAGCTTCATCCTCCATATGATAAGCTGCCACGAGAACCTTCTCTTGTTCAGAATAGTGAAAAATGGAGAATATCTTTTCAATGGAGTTGATCCATTGTTCAGTGATCGTGGGATCAGATGATCCACTAAAATTAGGAGGCCTTTGTCTCATGATGATCTTGATAGAGACTTGTTCTTTCATAGGGGGGTTTGGACATTCCTATTGAGCCGTGTTTCTATTAAATACTTGATTTATCTGAGAGAGAAGCATGACAAAGTTCGCGATTCCCGCTCCCATTGGATTGGGAATCTCATTAGTACAGTCATCACAGTGATCATCACATTGGTTGTTTTCCCGAGTCCTCCTATTACCACCCATTGGCTGGAATAAAAGAAATGATAGGGGTAACACATAAAGGGTAATCCAAAGACAAAATTTGATGACTTATAAATAAACTTTCATTTCCTTAACTCATGAGTCTATAGGCTTCAATCTAGGATTTTCATGATCTACTTTCTAACATATATTCTTAGGGGCATTTTTTTAATTCCCTTAATAAGGTTTCATACTAATATTGTGAATTTACCAAAGCATATCCCCTGGGAGTGTCGTAACCAAGAGTGCAGCAAGGCCCACTTTCGTGAACCAGTTCTCATTCGAGTCTAGCTCAAAGTGGTGTTTTCGGGTTTTACCCCTAGGATACATATGTGCCAGAGCCGCCTATATCTGCTCGTATCCAGACAAGTATGTATTTGCTTAATGACCCACTTACTCAATACTCACCAAAACTTAGAGACATTTTTATTGTTCTTAGTCTTTTATCTAAGGCTTTACTAGGGTTCTGTAATCATAATTCCAAAAATAACCAATCCTATCCTTCGATACCAACTATGACAACCCTTCTTTTTATTACAACTTAAACATGATTTGTTACATAAAAATTCACTTGATACAAAAAAGAATATCGAGAGGTTTAGTGTCTTTGGGGATTAGGATCAATACATAAAAACATAAAGCATGAAAGACAACATATTTATTGAAAACTTCAATTACATGACCATTAAATTCCTTTTTACTTAGCATTGCATGGGATAACCTGAGGACATGCATAAGAAAAGGGTGAGATATAAAGCCCAGTAAGGGAGTGCACATGGAATAACATGATGAGTAAAATACATGTTAGACAACAGGCATATCAATAGTGCATAAGAGAAACATGAACATAAAGGCATGATAAAGTATGATAATCATAACATGGAAATGTGGCAACAACACTTAACATGGAATTAGCATAAGCCAAGGCTTATTTCACATGGAGCATGAGTAAATCCTCATTGCACATAAAGCACGAGTAACCCCTCATTGAATTTGAATTAGCATGATTCATCACTCATTGCACATGGCGTATCATGGTACTATACTTTACCCAATGCATTGGAGCGCTATAAGGGCCCACCCTTCTTAAACATTTCATTTCATGCATAAGTGTGCCACATGGATCATAAAACATGGATTCATAAAACATAATCATTTATTACACGATAAAGGAATGTGGAATTCATAAATGAAACATAACAATAAATAAGTAAATGTGCATAAAGATGAATACCCTTTATGGAGAAATGGGCATGGTATTCACTACACAATGACATTGGCTTAGAAAATCGGTGGGATTTCGACAGCGTAATGGCGTGACATAAGAATTCATAAAAATGGTTGATGAGAGAGAAAGGGGTTCCTCATCATATTTAAATGTAATTGAGAGTAAGGAGGTCATATATATACATGTACCAACAATTTTAATGGAATTTAGATTCATGATACAAAATAATTGCTTGAATGTAAAAGAGGAGAGAGAAGTTTCTTTCAGAATTTCGGCACAGTAACGGGTGTAAATGGGAGGCATTTAATGATAGAGAAAGGGTCTCCCATCATTCAAACATAAAAAGGTCAGTATGAGGGAGGTGCGAAACCATACCCCATCATTTATAATTGAAATTAAAAGGTCAAAATAACTTAAAGAAAATTGGACAAAAATGAGAAAGGATGAAAAAATCCTTACTTGGTAGTGTGCTTCCAAAGGCTAGAGAGAAGCTTGTGAGAGGATTCTTGGGAGCTTGGGGAACCTTGGGAGGATTCTAGAGAGAGTAGGGCAGAGGTTGGATGAACTCCAATGGCTTTGAGTGAGAAGGAAGTGGGAGATTGGGTGGGATTATATAGGAATGGTGAGGGAATTCTTTATTATTTAGGTTTGGGACCCCTTATATTAAATTATTCCAAACCAGAAACCATCCCATGGTTTTTGACCATGGTTTTTGGAAAAAAGAAGATGAATATAATATTTTATAATTCAAAGGTCAGAAATTCTTAAAATATTAGGGTTGCTTATATGGAGGTGAGTCACACTCCCATGGAAATTAATTTAAAAAGACAAGGTGTTTAATAAGTCTTGAGGGGTCCATTAATGCTTTGAAAAGTAAGTCAAACAAACCCAAAATCACATTTTTTAATGTTAAAACATATATTGGCCGAACATAATGATTTTATTATTTTATTACATCAATATTGGTTCATTATGATGTCATAAAACACATTATATATTTAAACAGTATTTAATTTTTACTCAAAAATCTGAACATCTTATAAATTTATGAAAAATTCACTGTTGGATAATTTCGACATCCTGATTCCAAAAATAATATTTATTTTATCTAAATATTATTATAAATATGGTAATTTTCACTTTTAAAATAAAAACTGACATTTATCAAAAATTCACAGGTTTTGACAAAAATGGCTTCCAAACCTTAATAAAAATTCTAATTGCATTCATACAATTACATGATCATTTATATATAATAAAATTAATCTAATAATAATAATAATATTTGAATAAAATATTATTTAATTCAAAAATACCGTAATTTAATAAAATAGATTTATTAATTAAATAATAACTAAAAACACAATTTCTACTTTAAAAAAAATTTACAATGTATCAACAATAACAAGAAATTATATTAATTATTATAAAAAAATAATTTACATGAACATTGTACTATCGATTAGTTATATAACCCCTTAAAATAGCCGTATAAGACCTAAGGGTAAGGTGTGCGATGGTGACAGACTCTTGGGGTGGCTCAGATAACATCGCTCAAGTGGTAATTTCTAACAACTTCCACTTCTCCCATAGACGGTCCCGTTTGAGCATGACATGGTGATTCTCAGCTTGGGCTTGGTCAAGAGCGAAGCCCAAGGATGCCACCTCTTTTCTGAGATCCGATAAATGGGCTTCGTATGGGGCAATTCTACTGGATGAGGTCATCACTTCCTTTGTCTAAGTAAAATTAGATGTGTTAAAGCCCTAAATTTATACTAATCATGTGATCATTATTCAACGGCTATAAAAGTAATGGTCACAATTCTTATCATAAAACCAATGAAGTAGACATTTTAAAAACACATTTTATATAAAGATACATTTAATAAGATCAAGAGGGATTTTCCATTAATGAAACATTGGGTCGTTACACTCTATCTCTCTCTCTGGCTCACTACCTGTAGAAAGGATCACCTTATTTTACTTCCATTCATCACTGCCCTAGAAAGGATCCACACACAATTTATGGACTTGTAGGTTCGTTCAATATCACTACTGAAATATTCATCTTAAACTATTGATAGATGCTCAATTGACGTCAAAATTTCACCTGTAGAAGAATCTCAGATTGCATCATGTGTACCAGGAATCTCAAATTTTTGCCTGCAACCCTTACAGTACCATGTGTGTAATAACCTTACATTTCACATAATACAATTTTTGCGCAACACCTCTTTTATGTGCAACCAATTGTCTTACGTGAAATAGCCTTCTTTTACATGCAACTTTTTCATTATGCAGAAAAACGTTTTTACCTATTGTATGAGCTTTATGCTCAACCTTGTTTTTACACGTAGCCTTTTATTTTCACACAAACACCTGACATTACATGCAAAATTGATGTTGGCGCTCAAATACCTTGCATATTCTAACTTCATTCACCCATTATCAGATACACTCTATGTCTTGTGCTTCTACAAATAAGTGGATTCAATTCATATTTATAAGCAAAATCGACCCCTGTGTGAAAAACCCTACTTCTGCATGTAATACTCATGGAGCTGGAAAAAACAGATCATCCACGCAACAACATATTTCACACAATTATCCAATATTTCTCCCACCTCCTTCCTTTTCCAATTTTCTAGATTCTGATCTCCGACACCTATTGCATTAAAACCACTTTCCTCTATTTAACACACCATGCCTATATTTTATGCACCACTTTCATTTTCGTGCACCACTATTATTTTACATTCTCCTCATGCCTTTGCCGATTTTTTAGCTTCGGATCTCAAACCACATTTTGCATGAAAAACTTCTCGTCACTATTTCGCTCACCACAACAATGTTTCCCACACCACATTTTTTTTGAGCACCACTCCCATTTTGCACACACCTCCATTTTCGAAAAATACATATCTCGAATTTCCAATTTTTGGGCCCAAAAATTTGGAAAACATTGGAAAATGCCACCACATTTTATCTCCTCTTTTTGTAATTCCTCCAGATCGTCCATTCTGTTATCGAGGTTCGTCATTCAAACATGGATAGCCAACAACATCTCTTCAGCCCAAAAATTCACTATATAAACCCACTTTGTCATCAAATTATACATCATGGTCTGATTTGTGAGCAAACACAACACAGAGGCGCACTTTTTCAACCAACACATTCACCTCAAAATGATTCGATAATACCTTGAGAGATTTTTGCCCAACAATTTCCCCCATTGGGTTTGTTGAGAATTCTTCTCATAAAAATTCACTGCACTTCGATATCTCATTTACACTTCTTCCAATTTCTACAACCATTTTCCTCTTTCAATTCTGATTGTGATCAGGGATTCACTCAACACATGCTTTATTCCAACATGATCCCACAGGAGCAATGCTCAAAGGGAGAAAGAAGAGTTAATGAAAAGATCCCCAATGAATCACTATATTTCAAAAAACCAATTGTTGACTCCAAACTAATACCAATTGGAAAACTAATACCAATTGTTGATACCAAAATAATTCCAATTGGTGATAGGCGGAAACTGTCTAACACCATTCTCACACCACGCTTCTTCTTTAATCACAATCCTCATCTATCGTGATATGTACTCTATGATTGATCCCTTATAGCATCATAATATTTCAAAACATCCATTGTCTGCTGACAGCTTTAACTCCTCCTAAGATTTCAGCTTCCCCTATCTCATTGCACTCCTCGTATCTCGCTGATCTACCTATCTTCTTCTCCTCGTGTCTTTGACTAAGATATTTTCTCCCTTCCTTTGCCACATTTTCTCCTACATGTGGAGTCTGTATTTCAACCCCATTGTCAATAAACGAAAAGTTCACTCATTTGTGGTCGACAATAGAGTAGAGAAATCATATCAGAACATTAGGGAAAACACACCATACATCAAGGAGATGGGGGAGGGGAACTAGATTCACACTTTTTCAAGTTTAGGGAGTTTACTGGACTCCCAGAGCAAGCCGATTCTTCTCAAATGCATCCTTGGGTTAGGCCTTTGTCAGAATATCCACAACATGTAGCTCGGTAGGCATATAATCCAACTTCAAAATCCCTTGCTCAACCTTCCCCTTAATAAAATAATACTTTATATAAATGTTCTTTGTCATTGAGTGATGTATGGGATTTTTTCTGATATTTATATCACTTGAGTTTCCGCACTATATTTTGATCAGATACTTTTCATAAACTCCCATATCTTCAAGCTACTGCCTCATCTACAATATTCGTTTGCAAGCATGGATAACCGCAATATAATCAGCTTCTTCGGTTCTTAATGAAATGAAATCATTCTTCTTTCTTATCCATGAAATACAAAATCCACCAAGATAGAAAGAAGCTCCTAATGTTTATTTTCTTTCATTTGCTGAACCAGGCCAATCAAAGTAGTCATTTCACTGAAATCAAGTGTATTTTCTTAGGAGTACTCTGACATCTCACTTCTTGACATGTGGCAAATACTATTTCAGGTCATGTCGCTATAATATAAAGTAAATTTCAAATTTATTGCCTATATTATGTGATATTAAACACCTTGCCTTCATCATCTTTTGACTCATTAATCCATGTAGTCTCCATCTCCTTGGAATTTTCAATTCTAAAACTCCTCAAAAACTTCTTTTCATATTTTTAAAAACCACCATTACTATGCTTCATCAAAAACTAATCTTCTTAAAATACACATCCAATATTGAATACTATGCTCCTCTAACTGCTCAATATTCAATTCTTCTTCCCAAATCACGTTAAAAAATAAAGACATAACATGCATCTGGATCACATTGAACATGTGTTTCATTATAAAGGCTATGAATAATCAGATTATCTCCATCCCACATCTTCCAAGTCTGCACTAATACTGTCTTATTACATGTTATATCTTTCATGTCAATTTCAGATGATATCTTCGATATTCATGATGATATATAATTTCCTTCCTCATGGTCTATATCATTGTCTACTTATGAATTTTAATTTTCCACTTCTACTTCCCATGAGTATCTTACAACTTCATTACTTTCAACAAGCATCTTTCCACTGTGACATATCATTTCTTTCAATTTCGTTTCTCAGCATATTGTTGAAGTGTTGTTGATATTCTCTAGTAGATTCTTAGTATCTAGAAAAATGTCTACTGATACCACAATGCTAGAACAAAATAGATAATCATAAAATTCATGATTTTTGCTGCTTTACCACAATCCTTATTGTCTCGTCAGAAAAATAAGACAAAACATTTGAACTGGGGCATGATACCAATGGATATATATTAAATGTAACTCATAACCACTAGATCATCCATTTATATCATTGAGATTTATTCATTATCAATGTATACTGTTTGTTATATAATCTTTTCATTCTACAAAACATAACCATCTGAGACAGATTTGAATAATGTAATCATTATGTAATAGAACCTGTTGAATATAATATCATATGTGAGTTTTATCTATTCGGGTCATTATATTCTCTCATTATATCATCAACCATCATATCCCTTTAAGATGTTTCATTGGGTTAGGAGGTAGAATATTCCCCCTGTGATTTTCATCACTTTCAGTTATAAGGCTTATTGTTTAGACCCATAAAAATTCTTCTTATCCTACATCATTTCATCACATGTGATTACAGGGTTGAGAAAATTCTCTCGCTCACTAAAATCAATGACATAATAATTGAGAGAATTCACCACTTATAAATGTTCTATCAACTAAATCTCTATGCCTACTAAGTTGGAACTATGTGTAGTAAACAAGAGATAATGTTAATAACACAATCAATATCTTTTGTGCTCAATTACATCCACAAGTCTCATGAATCCATATAACATTAACTCCATTCATATAATTCAGCCATATTCCTTCATTAACTCTCGTAACATTTTTGAATTAGATGACATTATTATGCATATCACTTATCCACTTCAAATCATTAAATTCCACTTCCCCTTGGATTGTATCTCCCTAAAACCTGAATCACATCAATCATCAGTTATTATCATTTAAATACATATGGACAGGGGATCTTCATGAATCCTCAAGATGATGTTTTTGGTTGATCTAGATGGGTTAAATCATTGATTCTTTCTTTAATATAATCACACTTCTTACTTGGTTCTTCTAGCTGCCTTGCCAACTTTAGTTGCTCTGCCATATGACTATGAATTCCTTACCCACATGCTGAGTCTTTTTCTGATATGTTGATTCTATTGGCTTGGTCTTTCTCACACATTGATGTTTAAACCCACAAGTAATCATTTCCTTGTTTAGTGTTCCATCAATATGAAACTACTCCTAATTTTTTCTTGGAGTAGGAATCCATTTTTTTATCATCTTCCCTTGCTTCTTCCTCCATTGTAGGGATCTTCTGCTTTCCTCTACTTCTCTATATGGCACACGACATGTGATGTTTTCAATATATTCATTGTTTATCTTTCTATAATCAGATATCTAAGACAACACACTATTTTTTACTGGTGGTGATTCCTCCAATGAATTTTCATTCTTCTTACTCATAACTGGAGTAGATCTCCCCATAATATTTCACATTTGTTCAAATTCTTTCCATGAGAGTTATTCATTTTTCCTTCAAGTGCATAATTTTTTATCATGCACTACTTGAGTTGAGAATCCCCTTTGGAGTTCCTTTTATTTTCTTGGTATCTTCTTGCTACAATGTCATTCCAAATGACCATAATTAGGAAATATAAATCATTTTCCATCAATGTCTTACCCAATCTCATTATTTTTATTTCATTATGTTGATTCATCTTGAGTTCTTCCTCTGAAATTGATCTCCTCAGCTTCCTGACACATATTCATGTGGTGTCCCATTCTTCCATAGCAATTGAATCTAATTATTTCTTTCCTATGAGAAATTATTCTTTATGATTTCTCATATTTAGTGAAGTTTCTATTTTAAAAACCTAAAAGGTATTCGGATACTTTGAATAAAAGCTTGATGTATGTCCACGAATCCCACAAAAATATCACATGCTGTCACAACTTCTTGTAATAAACTTTTTAGGTCTATCTCCAGCACCAGAAAGTTTTTTCTTATCTCTAGAGATTTTCATTTCTCTTTTCCTATCACACATTAGAGTGGAATCATCATATCCAATTCTAGATTTTCCCAAAATGGATGGCCTTTGGGATGATACAATAATTTCATGAATCTCCTCTGATGTAGAATATTTGGAATTCATTTCATCATTACCTGCAAAAGGATAATGAAATAATAAGTACAAGGCATCCTTCAACTTGGACTTGTTTTTGGAATTTGATTTCTCTATTTCATTCTTGACCGATTCTATTTAATCTACAAAATTTTGAGTCATTATATCCCTTAATTCATGTTGGGTATCAAGTTATTTCTTGATAATATGACATCTACTCATCTCATCTTTCATTTCACATCTCAACATATCCATCAGTTCACTTTGCTTATTTACAATCAATTTTTCAAGAGAAATAGAATTAGGACAACATGAATTCTCTTATTATTGCCTTTGATTCTCCTTAATGAGTTTAGATATTTCTACAGTAAGATCATCATTTCTAGATTTCAGATTCAGAATTTCATCTAACTTCTGATTCTCTCCCTTGTTATCATTTTTGTTTATTTATCTCTTTGAAGATATATTATTCAGTTCCTAAACATGAGATTCATTTTTCTCCATCAAATTAGTGGCCTCATCCAAAATCCATTGATTTATTCCTCTTATCTTGATAACCTCTATATACATTTCTTGTATCCAGATTGCTTTAGATTTCATTTACTTATCGATTTTATGATCTAGTTCCTTTTCCTTCTGGAAAACATCCAATTTTAGACTTCTTAGAGTTTCTTCATCATCAGTTGATCGAACATCACTTCGAATATCTGGTTCTTCACTAAATTTTTCTACATCATTGAATGAGTAAGTATATGGATGTTATGATTAATCCAAATCATTAATATTTTCACTAAATAATTCCTTTAACTGAATCACACATTTTCCATTGACACTTCCACATTGGGGAATTTCACAAGAAATCTTCTTCTTCTTTGAAGTAGTACCCTTTTCCATGGCACACCAAGATAAGAGCAGACCTAATCTTTAACCTCACAAATCGACTAACACATGTTAGAACAAAAAAAATATGATAAAAGAAACCTTCCCTATGATACCAATTTTTAGGACCAAAAGGGTCTTAGATACCCTGATGAGGGGGGGTGAATATGGGCATTGATATTCAATTATAAAAACTCTTCCTACCCCACTAGATCTTGGAATTTATATTATAAGGGTAACATTTATTGATATTATGTTGTTAACAAGTATCTTGTTCATTCCTTATTTATCTGATAGGGATACTTTGGAAGCAATGTAGGGAAGAAAGCAGGAAGACATGGAGATTTATACTTAGTTCACCCTCACTGGACTATGTCCAAGGCGCATACAACAATGATGTCTTATTGTACCCAATCCTCTAAATATCACTACCAATTTAGAATGTTTGGGCTAGATTACTTCTAATCCCAGGCCCATTGCCTTTATAGTGTTTAGGGTTAGCTCACTACTTTTCCAAGGATCACTCCCTGTTTCTCTTTCTCTCTCTCTCTCTCTGGCTCATTGATAGTAGAAAAGATCACATTCTTCCTCTTCCTTTAATCACTACTCTAGAAAGGATCCACACATTGCTTATGTACTTTTATGTCTATTCGTTATCACTAATGAAATATGCATCTTTATTTGTTTATAGTTTCTCTGTTGACGACCAACTTTCACCCACAGATGAATCTCACTTTGCACTGGGTGTACCGGGCATCTCCAGTTTTTTCGCGCAGCCATTACTGCACATTGCTCATAATTCTGTTGCCTTGCATGAAATACAATTTTCACGCAACACCTCTTTTACAGACAACCATTTTTTTACATGCTACATCCTTCTTTTATGTGAAAATTTTTGTTTACACGCATCATCCTTTCTACGCAGAGCCTGAGCATTATGCGTAACCATTTTCTTACGTGAAACATTTTCTTTACAAACTAGCTCATGACTTTATGACAAAACACGAAGTTTGTGCACAAATCCCTTGTGTATTCGAATTTCGGGTGCCAAAGATCAGATACTCTCTATGTCTTGAGCTTCTATGAATGATGGGGGTCACTTCATATTTATATGAAAAATCGAAACCTACGTGGAAAACCCTCTTTTGCGCATAATCCACTTTGAGCATGAAAAACAAATCTTCTGCACAATATCATATTTCGTGAATTACACCAAATGTTTTCGAACCTCATCCTTTTCAAATTTTTGAGATTCTAATATCATGACACCTCTAGTGAAAAAAACACCATTCCACTATTTCCTGCACCACACCAATATTGCACACACAACTTTTTTTCTTGCACCACTATTATTTTACGCGCACCTCATTCATTTTCCAATTTTCAAGCTTCTAATCTCAAAACACTTTTTTCGCAAAAAGCATTTCATCTCTATTTCACACAGCACACAAATTTTTCACGCACCACTTTTCTTTTCGCACAACACAATAATTTGGAACCCACCTCCATTTTCCAAAAACCCATATCTTCATTTTCCAATTTATAGGCCTAAATATTTGGAAAACACAAGAAAATAGTTCCACATTGTATCTTCTCTTTTTTTACCAACTCCATATTATTCGTTCCTTTTTTGAGGTTCTTCAATCAAACAAGGATATCCCACAACATCTATTAAACCCAAAAAATAACTATGTAATACCCCGTTTTCAAAAAACTATACATCGTGGTCTGCTTTGTGAATGAACACAACACAGTGGCCCACTTTTTCTAATAAACACAATCACCTAAAAATTGCTTCAATGTATCCTTAAGGGATTTTGGCCCAACAGTATCACTATAAGTTAATTATGTCCATACTGTAGTTATAATGTCATATTGGTTATATCATCCTCACTTAATATCAATTGATGATTTAAATAATGAATATCAATCATTTAATGGTGTAGATTTATACATAGATGGCCAAATAAGTAATCAATATGGGAGAAATGATATATTTTAATTATTGTGATCTTGTTTTGTACTCTATAATCAATAAAAATACTCATTGATCAATATTTATTCGTAAAAATACAATAGTTACACCCCAATTTGATGTAATAGGGAATTTTAATCCCATTTAAACATCCTTTTATTGTTCTTCTTAAATTCCTCTAGCTAAATTGGGGACATTCTATGAGGAGTCTATGATATAGGCATAGAACTAGTTTTGAGTTCCATTGAAAACTAAAATTCAAAATTCAGTGGAAGACCTGAAAATTATTATGGAAAGACAACGAAAAACATCCATACAGTATGTCTATCATTAATTGTATGTCTCTCCATAACCATCAGAGATAGATTCCCATCATTTATAAGAATAAATACCCACATGATGGAATTAATTTCATTTGAAAGTTGATATTCTTCCTTGTATTGATTGATGGTCATAGATTTATTTAAAATATGAAATGTGACTCCCCTTACATGATAATTAATTTGGGATCCCTATAATGAAACCAAATACCTTATAAGAATTAAATTGAATTAAACTACCTTGAGAATCATGATATTTTCATGAAGAACGTTTCCATAAAATTTTACTTGAGAAGAATTATTATCATATGATTTGACCAATTTTCCATTATGAATTCTCACAACTATCTAAACCTATTATGGTAAAGGTGATAAGATGATAACCATATAAAATTCATTATAAATGGAATATTGGCTTGATCTAGAATAAAATAAAACAACAGAAACATTATAGTGTATGGTGTGTGTGTACCGTTCATCACAACATTTTCATACTCCACATTGATAATAATGACCACTTAATATTTTTCATTTATTTTTATTCTTAAGGGGATGCTAACATCTATACTCATCAATATCCCTTGAATATAGTAATTGGTAATTATAATTATCATATTTTTTTCATCGAATCATTGATGTGTGGAAGGTGATTTTTGCAAAGACTTCTCCCTATTCACACCACTAGTTTAATAATTCTCATCGCCTTGGAAATAAATATATTGATGACCTTCAATTCCACACATAAATCATTTAAACATCTACATAATATAGTTTCAATATTTTTTCATTCCACACATCAAAGAAAATTGAAATAGCATCTTATTTTCACCAGTTTTTTTATTTTCCCTCAAATTACAATTTTATCTTCTTATCAAACCCATATGATTTTTGGGTGACTAAAATATCCATCTCAACCATGAGAGCACATAATTGATTTTCCAAATTTACTAAAATCCCTTATAGATAACATCATTTGGAGACAAGTTTTTAAGACAATGAAAAATAGATCTTCATTTATGTTAGGATTGATGATAATTCCAAAATTGCACCATGCATGTTTAAAAAAAATTCCTCAAACATAAAAATTCATTCAACATCCTTTTTATTTAGCTCAATTTACTCATTCTTCATCATTATAAAATGAATAAAAGGAATTTTAATATTGAATAATGTATTCAGGAACTCAACCTATTCCATAGAGTCAATTAAAATTTGTTTCCTTATATTCATGAAAAGATTGCACCATTGATCTTCTTCACCTTCAAAATGATAGTTTTCTAAAATTAAATTCTCATGTTCTGAACATTGGAGAAATGAAAATATCTTCAATGTGGTATTGATCTATTTTTTGTCCACAAGAGGTCTATTCTACCAAATGAAATAATGTGTACACTTCCTCATCAAGTAATGAATAGAGTTTTGTTCCCTCCTTTTATCATTTTGAAGTCCATCATGATTCATAGCATGATAATGATGTATGAGAATAAAAATAATATTTTCGTTCCAGATCCCATAACATTCAATTTCCTAGTTTGGTAATATTTTTATTTCCCATAGAATTTAACATTGACATAGTTCCTTTTCGTTTTATTCATTGAATAAAACCATGAAATAAATGACTGAACAATTCTAATCCTAGTGGGATGACCACATAATTATGTGAAATTTCTTATAAAAATTAAATTTTTGAAACACTAGGTTTAATCCTTTGTTATTCATGATAGTTAACAATATTCTATAATTTAATCCAATACATAGAATCAACGTTAGTGTTTTACTAATGTTTCTCCATCATTATTAACAAATAATAACTAAACCTTACTCTCTTATAAAATATAATGGGTCATACGTTTCACACGGAGATACTGAAACTAAAAATAAAAATATTCATCACATAATATAAAAACCCATTACATAACTATATAGGTTTAATTTCATTTGAATCATGCAAGCATATACAACTGATTAATAAAACATCTACATTAGCACCCAATTATTACAGCATAACCGGAACCCCTTTTGAAATATCCTTCATAATTTCTTTCTCCATATCATGTGTTAAAGAATCAAATGAAAATGGTGTGATTAGATTCTCTATAAATGTAAAAAGAGGATACCAATAATAATTAATGGAAAATCCATGATAACATAGAAAAAAATTAAAAATTATATCATGAATTACAAATATCATGATATTGTGTAATTTATTAAATCAAATAAGTTCATAATGAACCAACAAACATTTTCCATAAGTTAATATCAGAAGACATGGAATTCTAGCGTATAAATAATCCTTTAACATTATTTAAATATTAGTCAAGGATAATTTCAAAAACAATCATAGAGTGAAAATTATTTTATTGAACCGGGTTCACTCACCACTTCATCATTGTGTTACTGAACCGAGTTTACATCCCATTCTCAAACAATATTACTGAAATAAATTTACTTCCCATTCTCATCCTAAAAATCTGATAAGATATAAATTTCTACCAAATTCACTGGAGGGAGATATAGGTCTCAACTATCTTATAATAATTAAAATACATATGTGTTCCAATAGAACACAATTCATTCATCATTTTAGAATTTTTAAAAAGAAATGGGTTACATAAACATTTCTTCATAACATAACATATAGAAAAGAAATTGAATTCATAAAAATTATTCCGCATTAAACATAAAACAATATAAGAATGAATAAGAATGGTATCCTTTTATCATATCCATATTTAATAATAAATTACATCAAATAATATAGTCCTAGTTATATAATGAATTTCAAAAGGTCACACAAAATAAATATTGATGAAAGTATCCTTTAAATTTTGATAATTTTTTTTAAAATAATCACAATTATAAATGAATTAATTTTATTTTAAAATAACCTTTTAATAAAATATAATAATGTTCAATTCATTAATGTATTATTATTTTGTAAAAATATAGTAATGACGAATATGTTAAAAACCATTTTTTTAAAATTTTCTCTGAAAAAGTCACAAAGTACCACATTAGGAAAATGATAAAAATATCCATTTTAGTGTTTTTAGTAAAAGTAAACACATGTCTTAATATGAATATAATCAATTTTATAATAACATTAAAAATACTTTTGAAATTAGTTTTAGGAAACATGGAAATAGAATAGAAATATTCCCCAGTAAATACATATATATAAATGATCATGTATAAAATTAGATTGTGAAATTAACCCTTACCTTAGGTATGATCTCTTGTGTATATATATGAACCCCACATATAATTTTTTAAATAAAGTTTTTAATTTATACCAAAATAATAATAATATTTATTATATCATATTATAAATCATAATTTAATATTTATTAGTTATTACCCTTCTTTCATGTGTTAACTGCTTTATTTATTAATGCATGTTTTTCTTTCAAGTGTCAGTTATTATGGATTGGAGATTTTTTGATCATTTATAGAATGATGTTAAATTAATATAAAACATAATTATTCAGTAAATAAATTTATATAGTAATTAGTGATTTCTGATTATAGAAAATTAATCGCATCATGTTATTGATATGGTTGGTCATATATGCATACAAGAGGTGATATCATTCCTTTAATATAGAAAGGGAATTAAATGGATGGAATTATAATTTTTTAGATACAATAAATTGTTATAATTATAATATATATCTATTATTACCATCATTATACCCATCCATGTTATGTGGGGATGAAAAAAAAGTCACACCACATTGTGGATACGGTAAAACATATGTATGGATGAACGGTTCTTTCATTTTTCATTGGATGGATAATAGGGGGAACATGGTTTTACCATAGTCATTATAAAATATCAAAATCTATATTATCCAGGAGTGATTTATTTATAAATGAAATAAAATTTTATGATGATGTCGAAAAGGAAAAACACATGAAAGATTCGGTATAGATGACTACCTCTTCTCCAAGAAATCATCCTTTAGATCTCCACTTATATACATTATAGTTAGTATTATGAGTAGAACAAATCCCCTAGAATATTTATATGAAATATTAGAAAAAAATTGTAAGGTGTGGTTGATATTTAAGGATCATATTGGTTTGAATAAGTGAGGGAGAAGTTTTCCTTTTCAAATTGTTGTTAGGGGCGCTTTCAGAATTTCCAAAAAAATTAAATTATAATAAAAAAAATTATCCAGATATCACTAAATTTTCATGGATACAAATCCATGATATGAGATGTTTATAAAATTAAAATCTAATATATTTTATATAAGTTATTTTATTAATTAAAACATTATCATTTGGATTACCCTTAGATAACCTGGAATTTTATTTTTCCTATGGAGACAAATTTTTCAATAATAATAGGTTGTGATATTTTATTCGGTATGTCAGTTGCACAAAACTTGAATAATTTATTAATTATTGTAATCTAATATAATTATTTATAAATTTTTAAGAGTTTTTACGAATTTAAATAAATTTATTATTTTATTTTGATAAAATATCTTTTGTGCCAATTTTGTTACTATTAATTACGTGGTGTTTTAAAAATATCAAGATAATATGTAAAATAGGAAAAACATTTATTTATCCCCAACTTGTAAACATCATCAATAATTTTTTTTCTAATCAAATTTACTATCTATAATTTAATATATTTTGTAATTTTTATTGACCTTAATTTGATATTTCCATTAATAAAATAATTACTACATCAATATTGTGTATGTTTTAAGGGAATTATTTATTTACAAAAAATTTTAAATAAATTACCATGATAGAGATAAATATTTTTTTATATAAAATAATATTTTTGGAAGATATATCATTGATAACCCTTTATTAAAAATGATACAATATTTTTGTCATCACTGTAACATCATTGATTTTTTGTTATGTAAATTATTATAAATATCATAATCCCTTCTTTATGGCACAAAAAGTCAAAAATAAATATTTTTCATGAAAATATTTTTATTAATTTAATATATAGATATTTATATTCATTTATAACTATCATTTTCCCCATGTAGACACATATTGGACATTTAAGACAATGAAATTGACATTATGTAACTTTCATTGATTTAAATATCATATAAGTTATTTTGATTGAAAATTAAACATTACAAAAATTAATTAAGAAAATAATGTTTTAATTGTCCTTTTATATTCAACCATTAAAATATTTTATTTTTTAGGGTAATTTTATTGTTCTTATCATTTTATTTTGAACCCAAATTAGCGAATTTACCCATTACCGTGGTAATTTTTTTACAACATTACTATTCTTATTTGAAAAAATAAAAGGGAAATATTCAATAAATTGAGAGATTATAAATAATAATTTTAAATCTAATATTCAAAATTTAAAACATTAATTTTTTATATTTTAATTGAAAATAAATCAAGTAAAACTCCATGAAAATAATTATCATAAAAATTCTCTTTTAAGACATAAAATGTTTTTAAAAAACATTGTGTATAAAATAATTTTCAATTAAAATATTTTATTATTTTATATAAAAATTAAATACTAAAAAATAAAATATAACATAAATAAAAATTTTCCCTTTTAAAGACATTAATGAAAATACAGTTTTCAATAAAATTATGCATTTTCACTATTCCTTGAAACAAAAGTTTTCAGAAACTTTTATAAAATAATATTAACATAACATGGACATGAATAATAAAAAATTAAATATAATTTTTGAAAAAAAAATATAAAGCATATATAAATTAATATTGCTTCATAAAAAGAATAAAAACTTATTATTGATGGAAACATATTTTTGAAAAATAAGGTGACAATAATAAAAATGGTGTTACTATTTTCTAAGAAATTACCAATAAATTAATAATGAGTTGGAACATTATATTTATCTAATATATTTGTTATTCAAAATTTTCAATCTAATTTAACGACAACATTATAATAAATATTTTAAACTAATAATATTTTAGTAGTACCTCATGGTTCATTTAAACTTAGTGTTATGTGAAATACAAGTTGTTAATGAAAAAAAATAATTAATGATAAGTAATTAATAAAAATGTATTGGTGTAATATACAAGAAAGGGGAAATTAATTTTAACATGGATACAAGGAGGTTAATTTTGATACAGAAAATAACAATTTTGAATATAATCTATTAATTCATAAGAGAGTTTATACTGAAAGACCTGAATAATAACTCCAATATAGATAGATATTTTAGAGTATGGGAGGAAATATATAAGAAAAAAATAAATTTTCTATAAATATTAAAAAAATTAATTAATTAATATTTATATTAAAGGGAAATAACAATTTTGGAAAGTGCATCTCATATGGTAAATATTAGCAATGAGATTCATATCACACTATAGTGAGGCATTTCAAAAAAATACTAGTGTAAAACAATTTTGAGGAGTGTTTAAAAAATGGGATTATAAATAAAAAAGGAAACATAAAATGACATTAAGAAATCATAGATGTAGGTAATAAATAATTTATAAACAATATAAAAAATATAAACATTGTGAAAAATGATTCGTGAGAGTAATGAAGGGATAAAGTTGAGTCCACGTGAAAGAAAATTATTTTTTGAATTTTGATCCAAAGTAAGGTGAATTTTATGAAGGCATTTTTTCTAAAGAAAAATATATTTAATGAAATATAATACAATTATATGGTTAATTTGATCTAAAATATAATATGAAGTTTAAGTATTCAATATGACTCAATGAAGGTAAATTCAGTTAATAACAACCATTACAACTCTATTAATGTATACATCAAATAAATTGGAAATGTTAAAACATTAATTAATGGAAATTTTCTGATAGGTTTTTTAAAGGCAAAAGTGTTAAATATTGTTTTATTTAAAAAATAATAATTTAAATCCAATTATAATAAGAAAAATTCTATAAGGAAATGATATTTGAAAAAATATCCTTTACAACTTTCACAACATTTGAATTAAAACCAACCGAATGATATAAAATTAAATATACCATAACATACCATGATTACAAGGATATTTTTTATATTATATGTAAAATAATATTTTTATTCAACAAATAAATTAAAATAGGTTCCTAAAATGAAACATTTCTCAATGATGTGAAACGGAGTTGAATGGCCCTTACAATGTATTCCTACTTAGTTGGAAGCACTATTAACTAATTTATAATTAAATAAAAATAATTATATAAAGAAATCAAAAAAATATTCATTTATAATACTATTGTTATTTTTTTTGTATATCAATGTGATATATAGTTAATACTTAGTTTTAGTGAATATTGATCATCAGTTTTCAGTTGTTGTAATTATTCCTGCATGCATTGATATAATATTTTTGGTTTGCATAAAATTGTGATGATTTACTTATTTATATAGTTTTGAATGTAATTTAATGCATTTAATAAATAATTAATGATATTTTAAGTTAATTCCATTTAATATTTATATATAGTTATGAATGTTGAATCATATAATGGAATTTTTTTTAATTTATAATGAACTAAAGGCTTTGTCTTAATAATGAGTTAAACCTTAATATTATACCTCAATAATATAAAAACCCATATTTATACCCTAAAAAGGTGTTTTTCTTTATAACAAATCATTATTCACATATTAACATCAAATCATACGAGTACCAAAAAAAATTAATTTTCAATAGGTCATTATAAATTTCATTCAAATAATAAAATGCTTCACACTATGATCATTTTAAGAGATTAAATTTTATGTTGACCATTTATTTTTAATATTACAAATATAATATTAATATTATCATTACAGAATATTATTCATGGTGTAAATATATTACTCATTCATCAAGTAAATATTTATATCCATATATGTGAATCAATGATGAATTGAAATATTTATTTCATGGAAGTGTTAATCGACACAAAACACTAGTGGGGTTTCAATTACCAATTGATTATAGGTAGTCAGATAATGTATGTTCTATAAAAATAATGAAATTTTATTTTAATAATTATATCATTGTTGTTATATAATTATTTTTAAAATATATTTTTAGGAGGATGAAGAATAAAGAAACATTATGGAACTTGATTGATAAAATTAACATTTCCATGTATATCTGTATTTAAGTCACACCATAAGCCTCATGGGATAGAATTTTTATGAAAATGTGACTTTTATATGTGGTAAATAGGGCCCATGAGCTGTTTTTTCTAGAGTATTCAATATCTCATATGCATTTACTATATGTAATTAAGGGTTGTGAAAGGGTTCCTTTCATAAATAATAGGGGTGGTGTTCTTATAACTATTTGTTTCATAATATAAAAAGGGATCTTATATTATTGGAAATTTGATCCAAAATGGATAGAAATTGATAAAGGATAATGGGGGCATATACCTACCCTCTCTACATCCATTTTAAAAATGTTTTATTGTTATTTTAATTATTTAACACTTTATTTAACACATTTATCACATTTTAGTCCTTACCATGGTGACTAACTTTTACCAATGTATCTTGTTTTTATGACTAAAATATAAATAAATTTATTAACTAATTATGAATTATATTATTCTAAATATAAAAACTACTCTACAAAATTTAATTTCCATAGTTGTTAACAAATAATTTTAATAAATATATTCTTAAAAAAAGATAAACTGTTTAAAATAAATACCTTTTAAAAAATAAATTCTAATTTAAAAAATTATAGAATTCATTCCCATGAAATATCATAATATTTAGTTAAAAATTGATGTATGGTTCTTTAGTATCATTCAAAACCCAATAAAACTTTTTTAATACTTAATTAATGTGAAAGGACCAAAAATAGTTTTTATTGCAATAGAATATCACTTATTATTTAAAATTTGAAACATATTTTTAAAAATCCAATATAATATTTTTAATACCTTATTTTAATCCTTAAATTTATATTTATTGATCCAAGGGTTTCATAATTTTTTAGTTAATTATTTTACCATTGTAGTGATATAAAATTTATGATATTTGTAAAACCAGTATAATTTGTTGTTCACAAAATGTAAACTCTTTTATAAAAACCCAAAAAATTATTGTTAATATAATTTTAATATGATGAATATCAATATTATTTCATTTTATTAAATTGAAATTCAAAATTACAGGGAACTTAATTTTAGTATTGGAATGCATAAAACATAATAACGACTTTTAGGGATTTTATTTAAAATATAAAAGGAATATTATTTGTAATAATGGGAATAGTATTTTATTAAATTTACAATTAAATGTTTATATTATAATTTAATGTTTATAGAAATAATCAATTACATCATATAATATTTTTCGTTAGAATAATAAATGGTGGCATGTGATGCCCTCCAGATCACATGTATGTATAATTTTGATATTGGTATTTTACTTTGTTGTTCCATGTGGTTTTTGGGGAACTGAATATTCAAAATTTATAATTGTGTGAATAATATAACCAGAACAAGGATTAGGTGAACTGTTAGTTACAAAATTGAGTAGCTATATTAAATTTATTTTCATTTTAGTGGCATTTTACATGGTTTTAGATTAGTTTTTCAAACAATTTGATTCTCTAGGTAATATTTGCAGATGTTTTGGATTTGGAACAAAGATTATCACATGGATTGAGCATGATTTTTCAAGTCATGTAACAATATTTAGGAAACTATTTGACTTGGATGTTGAAGGATAGTTTGCAACCCATTTTTGGATCATGGATTACCAATCTGTGTGGCCTAACCATGGTCCTAATTAGAACATCTTAATGTTTAGATTTTCCCTACATCACTTAATCTATTTAACCTAAAATCCATTCCTAATTCCTTATTATCATGAACCATCCTTTATGTAATTCACTACTAGGTCATCAATCAATTCCTTGGTGATCCCTGATCATTTTTTTCGATCTCATTAAGGTACATTTGGGTTTTCTATCATTTTATATTCATCTCCCAAGATATACTCTGAATATATCTTTCCTATTTGAGGACACTACCATAATTGGATATTCTTACGAGATATGATAATATGATTGGGAATTTATGGTTTTTCTCAATGATGAAGTCTTGTGAGGACCCATTAACATTGTTTTCATCACATTATTTTAAATTAAATGAGTCTCTATTTGATCCCGAAGTTGGTTTCTATATCCAACCTACATTACTGAGGTATTATATTTATTCATAAGACTACCATTTATTTTAATTTATGTAATTGATGATTTAAAATTTATGTGAGAAAAAATTGATATAAATAGATATTGAATTCATTTATAGAAATTGGTTTTTCATAAAAAATTGTTTTTCTTCACATGAAATGGTTAAAAAAATTCCCCATGGAAGATTTTTATTTGAGAAGGATTATAATTCAGAGAAATGGAATTTATTTCATTGGAAAAATTTTAAGAAATTATAATTTTATTTCAATAATGAGATGATGGAATAATTGAACATTAGGAAGACCATGGTCTTTAGGAATAACTAAAAAATTATATACCATCGTACAATTAACAATAATTAAAGGATTTTCCATTGATTCCATGGTTTCTATTGGGTATCCTTTTCGACAGATTATAGTCCACAATATTCAGTCACAGTTATTTTAGAAAGTGTTTCATATTTTTAGATTTCTGTACACTTGTGTTGTGATAATCCACTTAGTTTTTAATAGATACATTACATGATTATGTATTTCATATTATACTTGATATTGTGTTATGGATGTGTGAAAACATAGTTATTTCCTTGGATTGTACCTTATGTATTTATTTATATTCTTATCATTTATTTAATATCACTATATTTTGAATTGGAATAATTTTTTTAGAGTGGAATGTTTTATAAATGAAATGATTAATTTAAGTATAATTTAAATAAGACTATTTTTAATAAGAAATAACAAACATATGTGGATTGAAATTTTATAGATTTAAGGGTTTTATCACACTTTGATTCAGTTTTACACCCTAATTTTGAATTTATGTGTTTGTTGACTTGGTTTTTCAAGATACATGTTAAGGGTAGGGCATCAAGTAGAGGATGTATCTCCTTACTCGTGATGAATTTTTGGTGTTTTTTGGATTGTAGTGACATATTGTCACATGGATATAGAATCATGGTTTATTTTGAAGGAAAATTATTTTTTATTCATTGTATTCTTAATTTACTCAATTGTTTCCACATCCTTTGATGTTATTTTTTGGTTTGGTTTTTTGACATATGGTACGTTCTTTTTAATCTCTTAATTTACACATTTTTATCTTACCATATGTTTAATAAAGGTTTAAATAATTTATAGACTTATTTTTATGATTCTATGTTGTTTGTATCCACCATATGGTGATTTGGAACATACATTATTCCATATCTAAGGATAATTTAGAGCACAATTTTAATTTTCTGATGATAGTGTGTTTCAAATTTTTATCAATTGGATAGCTTATTGTATGTGATTATTCTCATACCTATGTATAATCTCTTCTGTATGGGGGTTGTTGATAATCTAGAGAGAAAACTATTTGAACTCAATAGGGATTGTTCTACTGTTCCTAGGATGATTTTTTCCAATTTAATATCAAGATACCATGACATATTCATGTTTTTCTACCATATTTGTTTTTATTTTCATCCATTTCGGCATTATTCTTACAAGTTAACTATATTATAGTGAAACTGAATTACGTTATTAGGCGTTTTCATCATCTTGTTTTATAAATATGCATCCTCAATGATGAAAACTCTTAAATTTTAGAGGTGAATATGTGGATAAATAAAAATAGATTAATTATATGGTTGAGTTAGATTTTATGGAAACAATAGTATGAATATGGGCAATTATGGTTCAAGTCATCAATGTGGAATTACAATGATGAGTAGACCATGATTTATAATTCACTATATAGAAGCTAATAATCATACATCGTGTTATGGGACACTATTAATCAATTTAATATAGATTATTTCAACTTTTTGAATCCGCTAAAATAATCCATGGTGTATTTTAACACATAGATTCATGAAGGGTTGGGTAGGAGGTTGTGGAAGTCTATTGTTCATTATATGTTTCATAAATATATCACATTAAATAATTTTAACAAATCCATTAATAAATAGTGCTTTGTTGACATAGTAATCATGTTAAAGGATCAATTAAAGAATGATTTTATCATTGATTATCCTATTTGGTTTTTTAAGTTGGTGTACACAACTCAATGGAACTTATAATGAATTTATCATGGAGTAGAGGTTCAAGGTGTTTTGTGGTAATATATTGGATCTATGATGATTTATAAGTTTAGATAATTCCTTTTTAAGGTTTATTAAAAAAATTCTAGGGATGAATTTGAAATAGCTATCAATGGTGGGATCATTGGATCACTAATGAAATCATGTTGTATCCATATTTCCCTTTTAATCAAGAAGAGGAATCAAAGTGACCAATGAAGACGTGGATGAAAGAGTGCACAACACATGTCCGGGATACGCCAACTGGTATTTTAATAATGTTGGATAAAGGAACACCACATATCTTATTTTTTCTATAAACCCAAGGTATGTGACATGTGTGGAAAATATTTTCATCTGTATAATTTCATTGTTAAAGAATCAAATGTAATTAGAGTTTGATCCAACATTTCCAATAGATCTCCATTCATACTTAAAACAACATAAGGTATGGAATATAAACCTCATTCTATGTGTAATAATTACGATAAAAATAAGTTGAAGGATGAAACTACATATATCTATGCAATGGAACATCATCCTTAGGTGTTATTGTTAGGACATTCTACCACAAGTTGATTAGTGTTTATTGCATCTTTTATGGTTATGTATTTCTTATTTTATAGGGTGATACTCATTCAATTAAATTTTTGATACATATCAATGTGATGGTATTTTATATAGATACTATGTATTTCATGATAATTCTTTCAAATCCATTGTGAAAGAAGTCAAAGAAGATGTTTAAATGCACCATGTGTTGGGTGATGATTTTTTATTATGAAATTTTATGTTATTTTTTAGATCATGATCATTAGATTTTTGACGTAATCATTGGAATAGATAGGGTGATTATTTATAAAGCACATATATATTGATATATTTGTTAGGACCAAAATATTTCTTGTGATGTAGTCACTCATTTGTTTCTGGGAGAGAAATGACCTTAATTGGGGAGAGAATTTATAGTTCTTCCAAGTGCTTAGATGGTCTCATATCAGTTTTTAGAGTTGTTTCAAAAAAACTATCCAATCCATAGTGTCTCTTTTACCATGTAAGTGACAAATAATATTTATGATTTGTACTTTATTTTTCAATTATACGTCCCCTCAATGAAGTTGAGTTCTTTATATAATTTATCCCATGTATGGGACACATGTATTTATATTCACTCACAATGAGACCCAAAAAATTGATACAATATGTTTTCATCTTCAGTATCATCGGTAAAAGGGATTTATTTTTCCTATTATTAACCATGGGAATCACTAATGATCATGGAAATGAAATACGAATAGAGTATAATGATTTGTTTTAAAAAATAGAAACTCAATTAGGTGATGATTATAAATAAATGTCACCAGAATAAGAATTATGACCTTTCTGTCTGGCTCATGTTAGTCTAGTGGTATTTGGAAACTAATTTGATATTGAGGTACCATTAGACATGGGAATAGGTGGATGATTTTTATAAATGGAATTCCATATTAAGTAGGGGAATTATGAATATATGGCCATTAAATTTCAAAATAATAATTCTTTTTTAGCCCCATTGGTTATGAAGAATTTAATATTTCTTCAATTTATAGATTATTTTTTTGTTCATTTCATGGATGATATCATTGTATTTTCTAGATCATAATAGGTCCATATTGATAATTTTAATTTCATCCTTTATGTCATATGAAAACATAATATATATAGGATTTCACATAGTTGATTGTTCTAGACTCTCGTGTTTGAATTTCTAGGTCATGTTATTTCTAAAAAAGGGATATTAATGGTTCATGGAAGGATTCAGGATGTGTTGTCTTGGGTGCATCACAAGAATTTGTTTGAAATTCAAATTTTAATTGGATTAGAATGTTTTTATAGGATATTTTTTCAATAACTCTCTAATCTAATATCCATATTTATATAGTCAACTGATATGGGTGAAAATATTTTTTGGAATAATGATCTCCATATATTTTTCATGGAGTGGATTGTGAGATTGACATTAAATCATGTCTGTATTCTCTCATTGTTGAGATTGGGACCTGAGGACTACTGTGATTCCTTAGGTATGTGTTTCGGTTGTGTTCTAATTAAATGGATACTAGTGGTAGCATATGGTTCCAATAAGTTAAACCAACAAGATAATAACAACCACATAAATGATATTAATTTGGCAGTAGTGATTTACGCTCCAAAGACGTGGTAACACTACAACTTACCAGATCATTTTGAAGTGTATTTGTAACAATATAGCCATATGTATATCTTCTATTAGAGGGATATCTTATATATATAAAAACATTAGGTATATTTCCTTTAGAACATCAATTATAATATTTCATACACCCCTAGAAAATGGAATGTGGTCGTAGATGCTTTAAGAAGGATGTTACCAAGTCAGGCAATTAACGAATTTCTGAAATAATTATTCTTTATTAGATTATTTGAGAATATGTTCATGGATTAAGGGTGACTGGTTTTTATGTATTCATTACATGAATGGAGGATGAATATTCTATGGATGATAAAATTTAACTTGGATAGGATGAGGATTCAACATAGTATCACATTAGTGGGAATATTTAACATAGTTAGACCCCATTATGAGTAGAATATACCTTTATAGGTGGGTTTATGCTTCAAATGAATGATGGTTCTTCTAAATATCATAATAAATATATTATTGGAGGATCGAAACTAGTCTAGTTTTTCCGTTCACCCTGAATCATCAGATATGTTTCAGGAAATGTAACATTATTACTAGTGGTAAAAAATGAGGTGGTAATTTGAATAGATTGTTTCTTAGTACCTTTTGTGTTAGAATATTTTTGTGAATAATCAGAGGATTCATTGTTGTCTATAACATTAACCATTCTTGTACAAAAAATGGATGATATAGACAAAGAAATCATTACAGGGATACCATGGAATCATAGTGGTAATGATTCAATATGGGTGACTATTGACTGAATCATGATATCATCACATTTCAAAAACTATTAAGATGATGACAATGATAGAGGATATTGGGAACATTTAAATGATGGAGATTGTAAAATTTTATGGTTTTCCGTGGTATATCATTTAAAATTGGGACCCTCTCTTCAAATGGTAATTTTTTGTGGATTGTAGGTAGTGATGGGTTCTCAGTTATTATTAATAATGGCTTATCATCCCCATATCGATGGCCAATCTGACTAGACAATCTCTATTCATGAATACATGCTTCAAGAATTAGTTTATTATGTTAGTGGATCTTTGGAGAAATGTATACCCATATTGGAGTTTCCATATATAAATATTAATGATTAATTTATTGGGATGGTTCTATTTGAGGTGTTTTATGGAAGTCATTTCAAATCACCACCATCATGGTATGTAGTTGGAGAAAGGTCCTTAGTGAGACTGAGTTTCATTCATTATACAAATTATATCATCCATTTGATAAGGAAAATATTATAAATAATTAAGGGTCTCTAGAATTCTTTTGATGAATTATATTACAATCTATTTTATTTTGAGGTGAGAGATCATGTTTTTTTCAATGATTCATCTTGATTGCGACATAAATGATTGGTAAGGTATTATAAGTTAAAACATAATTATGTCAGCCCATTTGATAATATACAGTGACTAAAAAATTTAGATTATTGAATACTCTTACCACCTCATTTGAAATTTATTCATAAATATTTTAATGTTTCCCAACTGATGAAATATCAGTTAGACCTATCCTGGATGATCAGGGGAGGATGTTGAGAATAAAACCATCACATCAGTGGTTGAAATTCTAGTAGCTGAATTTGAAATAAAGGATAAGGTGTTGTGTGGATATATGATTCCATTGGATCAATTGTGATGATAGTGTCTTAGGTAAAACCATAATACTTGTGAGCATGATGCCAGGATAATGAAATTGTAGCCTTTTGTCTCTTTGGGTCCATCTTATAAAATGATTCTGGGGAAATAATATTTTCATGGAAGAGAGATTTATGAAATCCACTCTGTCAAAACTAAATATAATTTTGACCCCATTAATTATATTTTTATTTTCTATAAGTATTGTGGGTAAGGTATTAAAAAATTTAGTTTTGGAAAAATAACCAAGGATCTTATTTTAGGATAATAGTTTGTTATACCCTATGCTAATGGAATAAAATTGATTTTTTGGGTTTAATTGTAATTATCATAGTTTGATAATGGTTTCTCAGATTTTTTGGGGATCTAGGAAAATCATACGTATATTCCATAGTTATTCTATAGTTTTTTTGTATTGCTTTAGCATGGTTTTTTCAAATCGTTTGACCCTATCCGTGAACCTAAGTTACATGGTTGTCAAAGGAATGTTTCTAACACATGGATAGAACAAGACTTCTCAAATTATGTAGACTAATCATATACTCTGACATTAACATCATAAATTTAAAATTTAGCAAGAATATCATAGTATTTTTAAACTCTAATACTCTTTTAATTCCACATTTTCATAAAATATCCCCTCTATTATTCTTTAAAATACTCTCCCTTTTATTTCTTTTTGATCCATGGTCATTTTCGGTGGATCTCATAAATGTACATTTTCTTATTCTACCATTTCTTTTCTTTAATATAGATATCCTTTTTATAATTATTCATATTATATTGATCGATCCCTAAGGGGTTATGAAAACCTGATCTGTAGAACTTGATTGGGAATTGATGGTGTTTATGTTAGATCTAGTATTGAAAGGACTCATTCTCTCTACTTCTATCATAGAATTTTGAAAACAATAATGATTATCTTATACCTTATATAGTTTTATAAATATATAAGGATTCCCATGGAATTATTTACATTATTATTTTTTTTAATTTATGAAATTTATTATTTGAAATTCAAGATAGGAGAAATTGATCATTGATAGATGTAGATTTTTTTTAAAAAAGTGTTTTTTAGTGGTTTGGATATACATGATGTTTTTTATAAAATTCATCAACGATGAATTTGATTTAGAAATTGGATTTTGGTGCATAAAAATGGAATTGATTGTAAATACTCAACACACTAAAGTCCACTAGACTAGTTGAATGCCAATTTTTTACAACCATAAGATAATACCCAATAGGCTGGGGGCTTCTGAAAAAGACTAAGAAGGTAGGAACGACATGGGAGGAATTTTTCTAAATTAACCATATTCACACATCCATCAATATCTATGAAATAGTGGTGATTGATATTAAATAAAAATAAAATTGATGTGTGAAACACATGCAATTACCTCTTGGATAATACAACAAAGTATGAATGTGTAATCTAAAATATTAAGGGGAAAATATATGACAAACATTAATTGTATCCCCCATTTGAAAAAAACTAGAATAATAGAAAAATAATATATCCTAACACATAATTTTGATGTCTCATCTGCCAGACTCGATTAATGCACCAATGTATATCAAAGAAATTTTTAAATCATTATTGATCTCAGAAACATCTAAAAAATACACTACCCATGATAAGAAATCCCATACTTGTGTGATTATATACATACCCAATAAAAAACCCCAAAAACTAATTTTGGTGAAAATTAAATATACATAAAACATCATGTCAACCCAAAACATGAGGGAAAAAACCCCCATCATATACATAGACTCATAAAGAAACATAGTATAGAGGGAAAATGTGATCTCCATCTCATAACCAAAACAAAGATGATGACTCTACATGCATCACTCAAAATCCATCTATAATGCACATCATAAAATAGAACCATATCAGAATCTTTGTGGAGGTCCCACTCCTCACTATTGTTCACCCTATGTGATGGTTCCACAACATATGTTGATGACATTCATGCATCAAGAGATTGATGATAGGGGAGTACCACAGAGTATATTTAAGACTCACACCCAAGGTAGGGGTGTACCATCTATATATATATATATATAGATTATGTGTAACATGTTCCCTACTGATATAAGGGAGTGTTGAACGCAATAACTCTATACTGATCATTCCAGATCACTATAATTTTCATCCATTTACTAAATTAAATTCATGCTCAAAGAACCTCACATACAATCTCATATGCCTCAAAAAATCACACCATCACATTATATATTAAATATTACTTAGGATAGGCTACTCACAAGTAAAATTCTGTTTATAATTAAAGGATATGAATTAGATGAAGTTTTATAAGGGAGCATGCGGCATGTATGGGGTGACATGATTTATGGGACCAACTCATTGTTTTTTTTATTCCGCCAAGAAAAATCATTGTATCAATTTCATTTTATGTTTTATTTTTAGGTTGTACATGGTGCCTCTCAACTACTCATGACCTTCCAGTGTTCTCTTAGCCTTTATTGTGTACTTCGGGTCCTTCTCATGTACCATGTATTGTCTAGGTACAGGCATGTGCCGATGTACTCCTGATGTACATGGTGTGTTTGTCCACCTCAGATTATGGGATGTGCCCGCTAGTTTATGGCTTGGTCCCCCATGGATGGTTAATAAGAAATGTGGGTTCAAACTAACTACATGTTATCAATAAATCTATGAGAAACCCTAGACCTAGTTAGGGGATGTCATATAAATAGTGATCTTCTATAATACTTGTTATGTAGTTGGGTTTTTTCAATGTAAGGAAATCCTGATTTTCACACATCCCTATATCTACATCGGACTCTATGATTTACATTTTTTTTAACAACTCTAAAATGATAGAAATGTCATATGATAATTTATTCCCTACCACTGTTGGCTAGTAATTTGAATCTATAAATATTTATGAATCCCACAATGTAACATATAGCTCAATCCCATTTCCACTTTAGATCCAAGATCAAGGAATAATCACCTAAAACCCCATTTTATTTTTAGATCCATTCTTTAAACACCTATATATTCATCATAACCACATCCACTTTGAATACAGGGGGTCTAATCATGCTCTAATTCATCCAGGAATTACCGAATTATGACCCGTTGGCCCAAAGGTGAATAATACGAATAATGGAAAGGGAAATGTAAAAGAACCAAGGTTTATCTATCATAGTCCATGACCACTCAGCAAATAATATCAAAAATGGAATATCTAGGGTGATTAAATGGAATAATAAATAAATTAAAATTAAATCATTTAGTTAATTTAAATTTTCTCATGATAATGATGAATAATAACAAATACAATTAAACTATATTAATACAATGAATTTAAAATCCAATAAAAAGTGTAAAAATAAAATTTTATGACTCCCAAATAAATTTTGGATGGATACATGGTGAATAATGTGTTCACAGGTGATGAAGAAGACTCATTGTGATTGATACCTCTTGATCCACCTCGATCTGGTCACCTTTCATTTTCTTAACATGATATGTCCATGAAAAATGCTCATATATTGTATCAATTATCCCAAATTTATTTGAATTAACCTAAATAATTTGCGTAGTGTATTAAAATAAGAATATTAAAAATATTTAATTTAAAAATAATATAAAATTATTTTTTATTTATTTTATTATACATACTAACAAAAAGATACCTCCGGTGGATATCTATAGGAGACTAACCTTATGTTACACCTTAGGAAGACAAAGTGATTTGAAATCAACCCTGATCTTGAATTTCCCATATGAGGTCTAAAACAATATAAAGGTATATATCCACTAAAATTAATCATTCACATAGAATAAAATATTTTAATATTTATTATGTGTTATGTATAAATCATGAAACAATTATCATTTTGCTCATGACCTAAATTTATGCATTAGTAATAAGTAAAAGGGATCACATCCCAAATGACCATATAGTTTAGTTGCTTTTGAAAAAGAAATACAATAATATGTTTTATATTACAACCTAAAATGAAATACATCATATAAATTCCATTAGAAAAATACATATTCTCCAAGATTATCCAGGAATGTTGTTCATAAATATAATCCTATCATCCTGCAGAAATATAAAACATATGAAATGTTGTGAGATCAGTTGCTTTATAAGGGTTAGCATATAGTGGAAAAATTTATATATAAACATTAAGAATTATGAAATGAGAATTATTTAAAAAATATTTCATTAAAACATAATCTTGAGCATAATATGGTATAAAATTTTTTATCATATAATGGAATATAAATAATCATATGAAAATGGAACTTAACCAAGGATATTATTCTATCATAATAATCACATCGATTATTAATAAAATATCTCATAATGAAGAAATTCATAATGAAGGTGTTAAAAAACATACCATCATGTCATCTACCAAGAATTTTATCTAAATGGGAAATCCTTTGAGAAAAACATGGTCTAGTTTGTCTCATAAGAACTATTGATGCATCGAGGTACTATAATAGGACATTTTCGTCAAATAGTAAGTCCATTGAATTCCTCATATGAAAGAGGTGAATCATAATTGACATATACATTCATATTAAATCTATAATATGAATTCTAAATAATTTTCCCAACTAGTAATCACAATCTTAAAAAATCCAAGGTAATATAGAAAATTGTATAAATATAATAAATCCCTAGTCAGAATGATCATAAAAATTTTAAAAAAATGGTGTATATTATCGTCATATATCCGCATAAATTATGAATAAGATGAAATAATGGTCGTTTATATTGACTAAAATTCTCTTACAAAATCGTTGATAAATTCTTGAGGTAAACAACAAATTACTTGAAATCTATTATTTAAAATTCTGTGTGATGATAAAAGGCATATATTATATTGAAAATAACCTTCTAAAAATATAGATGATTCTTGAAAACATTAAGTAAATATGAAATCTAAAAAAAATATCTAAATTTGTCTTCATAATAACACTCTATTTGAATTTTGAATGAAAAATATTTTAGAATTGTATTTTAAAATAAACTGTAAAAAGAAACCAAATGAATCGATTATGTGTATAAATTGGAAAAACACATAATCCAAGTGGAAATAAAAAATCAGATACTAAAAAATAATTATGAACTTATCATATCATTATTTAATAAATGGTGTAGAATTTTATCCCAAATAATGGATTTTGGGTTATGAATTCCCATCAAAATTTTATAATAGTCGAACTATGAGCCCCCTAAAATTATTGATTAGCAAATGAAAATTTTAATACAATGTATAAAACTAGGTTCATGATATGATATTCCAAAGGAAAGTATACATACAACAAATAATAGAAATATGTGGTGAATATGAAATATTTGACATTAATGAAAGTGAGAAGAAAAACCACTTACCTTAGGTCTGAAATAACTATTCATCTATTCAAAATGTATTGGATAGTCAAATTAGATTCTGTAATTACATAATAAAAACCAATTAAACATTTAACTGATTTATTATTATTTTATTATGTATATTTATGGAAATTTTGATTGGTTATTATGTTAAATTTCTTTATACTATGAGTGTTTCTTTCATGGTTTAATGGTCGGTTCAATTGAGTACAAATATGAGAGTATATGTGATTTTATATAACTTATCCAAACGTTAAATTTCTTTCTATTAATAATATTTAATAACTTTAAAATATTTCAAATATCATTTGGTTCTATGTTATATTAATTATTCATTATATAAAATTTTGATGAAAAATCCCTAATTTATTTTTCCAGTTCTTATGATCATCATGAAGTAGTATCATTTTATTTAATAATTCTATTTATTATACATACAAAACATAAAAAATATAACATAGATATTATAATATGGATTTATGAGAAGAACTGGTTTTTGGAAATCCATGAAGGCTATAATGAAAATGTAAAACTCATCATCCATGATGGCGGTGAATCGACACCTCATGGATGATGTTTTCATTAGAGAATAAAAGAAAATGATACAATATATGATGATTGATATTATAATGATGCAACAAAATTATATTATATATATGATACTAGATAAACCATTTCAAATTGGAATGAGATGTTATATATGTAAAAATAATCATAAAAGAAATTAAAAAATAACAAGGGATGGTTTTACTTCTTGAGTTTGTCTCCTTGATAACCTACTAAGAGAACATGGAAATGGTATTTTGGTGATACTATAAATACCAGAGTATGGAGTAGATGAATAGTAGAATAATTACTCATAATATAAGAATGATTTAAATCATAAAATGTCTGGGGAGTAAAGGCAGTGTGGTTGTTTTTTTATTATTTTATTCATTTGTTTGTTTCTTTGGATCAAGACTAATAATAGTGTTGATTCATATAATTATGTACAGTAACTAGTTTGTGTGAGTTCAAACTAATGGGTTCATACATAGTGAATGGCATTATAAATTATGTATTTGTCTTATAATGTTAGGTAATGTAAATTACTGCATTTTACTATTCATAAAAATACAACTATTTTAGGAAAAAATTTAATTATTAACCCAGTGAATTTTTTTTGATTATTTCAAAAATGTGATAAATTTAAAAAATTAATTTGAAATATTATTAAAGATTTAACATTGTAATTAAAATCTTTTTTTTAAAAAAAATACTGATATTAATTTTATAACTAATTCGATGAAGCATTTAAAAATTAATTAATGACATAGAAGATTGTTTTAGAATTATAATATAGAAAAAATATAATTTATGATTCTATATTATGAAAGGGGATTTTCATTTTATCATTATATTAATTATAATATTTTAAATATGTATATGTATTTCAATAAAATACCGACACTTTATTTATAATTTTTAAAACATTTATTAACTTGTTCTATGATATAAATTTATCAAATTTTTATTTATTAGACACCTTCATTTTATTAATACTTTAATAGGTGAGGTTATTTTACTAATGGTCATATTACTATTCCTAATAATCACATTACTTTTCTAATGGTAATTATTATATTTCAAACTGTATCATGGTATTAAACATAGAATCTCATGAAACATAAGATATCAAATATGTTAAATTTAAAATAAACATTCAATAAAATCATGGGGTGTTACGTTCTCCCCTATTTCAATATATTTTGTCCTCAAAATTTAGTCTTTCAATTGGTAATCAAAGAGTTTTCAATTCTAAAATTCCATTTTCAAAAAGTTAGTTTTCACAAGACTACTAATCTGTGATCCGTTAATGTACCATTGACTTATAAAAAATAAACGCTTATAGAAAATGTTTTTATTGCAATTTGATTTCTCTAAAGTGATGAGTACTTTTAGTTATAAATAAGCTCTTGAAGGAATAAACATTTTTGATTAACATCGATTTAACAATCCTAATATCATGCATTGGTATATCATATATCAATTTACACTTCATTTAAGAAACCAAATATTGTTATTAATTATGAATTTGTATTGATGAATAAATTTTATTAAACATTAAATAATTCACTCCATAAGCCATTATATACTTATAAAACAAGATATTTTTATAAAATATTATCCATGTTTATAAATCATACAATAATCATAGTTAAAATTAATCCATTCCACTTTTAGTTACATTAATGATTTGTAAAGTCCCAGAAATTTCAAGGAATTTTTTTCATAAATACTATGGAATATTACGAGACTGTGGTTTCTAACGGAACCTGATTCTGAGGCCCAGTGTGCCCGAAATGAATTTTTTATGTTTTTTCAGGTCAATTCAGTAATCATAGGAGTGGGTTTTTCTATCTTTTGAACCAGTGCTCAGAATTGAAATCCGAGGACACTGATGAACTCGCAGCACCGACATTCTCTTAAGGCAACCTTTATCGTAGTTGTCTTTTATGCAAGTTGAAAGTTATAATTTGGGGATTTATCATAAATTAAATAAAATTGTGGTAATAGACAATTTTATTAGAAGAGGTGGTTAATTCCTCCAAGGGGAAGTTAGGGGTGGGCCCACACCCCACATAACCTCCCATGTGAGGATTTAGTGTGGTGGGGCCCACACAAACCCAAAAACTTTCACCTACCCTCAACTCCTTTAAATTCCCCATTAACACCCCCTCATTTATTATAGTGGAGCCTCTCCACCTCCCTCTCATTAATAATCACAACACAATTAATTAATGACTTCATTAATTAATTTTTGGGTAAACAATTGATTTGAATTTTTTTGAATTGCATGGAAATTCTATTTTATTGGGGGAATCGTTTCTATAATGTTTTCTTGGAAAATATTTGGTCATGGAGCCTTTAGAGAATTGGAGGAGAGCTTCATCCGTCACCATCTTAAAACAAGAGGAATAATATCCACTCGAAGACTGAGTCAAGAAAGTGAGGTGATGCTCATGAGGAATGCCATTCTTCTTCTTCTTCCTCCGCTTCAATGGTGGAGATGCCACCTGTGAGGAAACATCAACTACGCTACCTCCTTAGATGCACCCTGACATCAAAAAATTGACGTCGACATCAGATCCTCTTTCCTCAACACGGAAAAGTGAGAATTAGAATCAAGGTAAGGGGTTTGATATAAATTTATGTGAATGAAATTGTATTCTGTCCTTGGTGAATGTTTGTTTTGTCTTCGGCCAATTGATATCACCAAACGCGGAGGGCGCGGGGCAAACGAACAAGGAACGAGGACCCTCCGATAGTTATTGAATATTTTGGCGGCGAGAACGGGAGGAGGAGGTGACCGGAGGTGACATCGAACCGAGGTGGCGGCGACCGCGCACCGGCCACGTGATGGAAACCATGGCCCGCATCCACATTCCGCTCAACCAAAGAAGAACCGGACGACCATAGTTGGCCGGGCTAGAGAACCACGACGCCTCTAAGGGGCTGCGCTGCGGAGAACCGCAGCCCGCAATCCATGGGTTGCTTTGGTGGTGAATCGGACAGCCGCCTGTCGGCCGGGTTGAAGGAGGCTACATCACACACAGGTGCCGTGCGGGAGAACTGTAGTCATCCTGTGCTGGCTGATCGCACTGGCAAGACAGGCAGGCTTCGACTGGCCGGACAAGAGGAGTGGCACCGCTCAGCGCTGCCGGTTCGGGATACCAGCCCCCCCTGCAACGCTCAGCCAGCTTACGCCGGGCCGGGCCACGCCCTGCTGGGCCGAGCGGCGCTCTGATGGGCCGAGCCGCGCCCCGCTGGTCGGGCCGCGCCACGCCGGGCCGGGTCGCGCCACGCTGGGCCGGGTCGCGCCCCACTGTGCCGGGCCACCCCCACAGGGTCAGTCCGTGCTCCATCGGGCCGAGCCGACCGCCCTGCCGGGTCAGACCTACCGAAAAAGGTTGGGCCGACCCACTAGCCCACTGGGCTTGACGGGTCAGGCCTGTTCCACTTAAACGTGTATAATATTAAGACCACACGTCCGATCGATGCACCGTCTATGGAACTGGAACCCTTGCTATTAGGAGGTCCTTTTGAGATACTCTTAGTGAGTTTTGGACGACTTTTGAAAATGGTCGAGTTTGGAATGAGCGTAATTCCAACAGGGCCCCTGGAACCGAAAAGCCAATAACTCCTAGACCGAAGGTCCGAATGACGCTCCGTCTATCATTCTGGATTTATTTTGATGAGGCGATACTTTTGGATACATAAAATCTAGACATTGTGATAGTTGATGTATCGACCCCTTTTCATGAGTAGCGGAACCTCTCGGAATCGGGCATCCTGTGTGCGGGAACACTAGAGCTGACTGTGATTGGGACTGCGACGACAACTGTACTGGAATCCTCCATGGGTTCAGCAGCAACGACAAATATAATGGAATCCTTCATGGGTTCGACAGTGACGACAACTATACTGGAATCATCCTTGGGTTCGGAATCGACGACAACTATACTGTAATCCTTTGTGGGATCGATAGAGTAGCTGGTCTAGTATCCTACTTGGGTCCGACATCTTAGCTGGTCTAGTATCCTATGTGGGTCTGATAGCTTAGATGAATCAGTGAATACATTTGATCATCTCTATCTCTATTCAAAAGTTTTATACCTATGTGAGCTGAGACTTGAGTTTCAATCATTATCATCCATGTGATTGACTTGCTTTCCTATGTGGACTCGGTTGTGATTTGGCTCGAGAGTTAGAGACGAACTGTGATTGATAACTTGGATATATGTATGGAAATATACCTAAGTATAGTTGTTTGATACTTTGAGATTGCATCATTCTTCTATGGTTTATCCTTCGTGGATTTTGGGAGACCTTCGGGGGTCTCAGGGTCCCTACTGAGTATCGTATACTCACCCATGCACGGTCTTTTCCAGCACTACGTTGTGTTGGATGCGGACTACGGGCAGCACTAATCGAGGAGGAAACTTATGGAGCTTGATGGTACCCGGAGGTGGACCACTTGTCGAGACGTACATAGAGTGGACGGATGGACCTAGAGTGTTGAGGAGGCCATGTGTACCCACCCTTCAGGTGGGATTCCCAGAGGATGACCTAGTAGTTTTTGTATTACTTTACTAGTGTTGTACTAGATTTTAAGTTTTACTGTACTTACTGCAGTGCTTGTATTTCCGGCCCCTATCCTTTCTGCACTTACTTTTTTATTCAGTATTATATAGTGCTTAATTCTGTTGCATGCCTTGTTTTTTTTTACTTTTATAAAGGCAATGCATTCCCTTTTTATTGGGATTTACGCCTTTGGTGCTAGTCGCCAGCCCCTGTCCTAGGGAAGGCGGGCTTGGGGTTGTCATGGAACAGACCCCGAGGAAGGGTCGTGACGAATTGGTATTAGAGTAGTTGGTTCTACCATAGAACTCTGGACTCTGATCATTCTTTCTGTGAAGAAATAGTTTTTAGATTATTGAGTGTGGTTCTCAGTCCAGGGAGTTCAGTGTTGGTGTAGTGGTCGACATATCCATACACCAGGACCCTGACCTCTGATTTCCGACTAAGTGTATGAAAATAATGATTTCATGTGTGTTTCAAAAGGTTTCTTTGTGATTTCTTTGTGTTAGCTCACAAGGTATACTAATTGACCGTGGCACACCTGTTTCTTTTTAGGATGGCCCCATGAAGGCAGCCAGCTTGGGTTCTGAGTTACGTAAGAGATGGTAGCCCTCCGAGTGACGAGGCCTCGGTGCAGGGCCCCATCAAAGTGGAGGCACCAGCGGTACCACTATACGATGGGACACCGATACCACCATCCAAAAAAGAAGAGATTGCACCCCATCTGAGAGTGTGGCACGAGTTCCAAAGACAGAGGCCGCCCATGTTCCGTGGAGAGACAGACCCACAGACAGATGAGGATTGGTTGGTGGTTGTCGTCAAAGTTTTTAGATTAGTAGGGACATCAATTGACCTTTTGGTGATCCTTGATGTGAGTATCCTGCACACAGTTGTAGGTAGATGATGGAGCTTGATGCTCCAGGCGCATGATGATGCATCATTAATATGGACATACTTCGAGAGTCTCTTTCACTTGGAGTTCGTTCCATCCATCCTTCGTGCGGTGCAGATTCAAGAGTTACTTCATCTGCAACAGGGCATCATGACAGTAGCTCAGTACATAACGAGGTTCACTAACCTCCCACGCTACTCCACGGATATGGTATAAGACCCATTCTTCAGGGCACGGACCTTCAAGCAAGGACTGAGGCACGAGATTAGGGCTTTGACAATTCCCCTCAGCATCCCGACACAGACGGGGGTGCTAGAGCGAGCCCTTCTAGTCGGGAGCTTCCTCACTGAGCAGTCTCCAGTAACGAGAACCACCACAGGGCGACACATAGCGGAGTCTTCTGTAGCCGGCAGTATACAGTAGACGCAGAGGTCCCAGCGGACCATGCCATCATGTGGGAAACCTCAGGATACAATTTCGGTGGTGCAGGGCACATGAAATAGAGCCAAATATATGAGGAGAAAGAAGTGCTATGCATGTGGCAGATAGGGTCACATGGCTCGAGACTACCCACCCCGCCATCTAGACGAGCAACAGATAGTAGAGGGTCCTCTCAAGAAGAGGCAGAGGTTCGACCGTAGTGGTCCGCTGGGAGTAGGTTGTCGTGGTAGAGGAGCTGGCCAAGCAGTGGGTGGTGGACGATGTTTCGAGGCTCTACCACCACCACCAACAGGAGGTCCACCCCGACCATAGGGAGTTGGCGGACAGAGGGGGGCTCATCTCTAGGCAGTCAAGGCCTATGTCCACCGCACACCTGAGATGATTCGATGTACTATCTGTGTCTACTCCACCATTGTTAAGGTACATATAGACACAAGTGTGAGTCATTCTTTTATTGCTGCTACCCTTGTTTGGTACTCGGAGATTTCGATAGAGCCGTTGGCTCGATCCTTACGGCTATAGACTCCTACGTGAGCGGACTCGATGATTACGCACTAGTTCCAGGAGTGTGAGCTTACTTTAGGAGGTGAGAGCTTCGGCTGAGATATTCTTGTAGCGGTGTAGAGGCCTTACGACGTCATCTTGGGTATAGACTAGTTAACTATAGTCCATGCTCATATCGAATATATTAGGCGCAAAGTGCGGTGTGTCCACATGGATGAGAAAAAGTTCACTTTCACCAGTGAGAAAGGATCCTTTTCAGTGTAGGATGGACTTATGCAAAGGAGAGGGTAGCCGATCACACATCAGTTTATCTAGTCTCATCCTCAGAGTGGTTGATGTGCAGAGTCCGAGTTTTCCTATTGTGGTTGATCAATACGCGGACGTTTTTCCTGATGGCATCCCAGGACTACCTCCTCGCAGAGAGGTAGACTTCTACTTTTACCTGTACCCCATGATAGCACCGATATCTACTGCATTATATCGGATGGCTCCTACCAAGCTTCGTGAGATGCGGGTACAGCTGGAGGACTAGCATAGGAAGGGATTTATCTGAGCCAGTGTTTTACCCTGAGCTTCTCTTATTTTGTTCGCCATAAAGGTGGATGGGATCTTCCGACTATGTGTCGACTACCATCGCATGAATCAGGTGACCGTGAAGAACAAGTACCCACTCCCAATAATTGACGACCTCTTTAATCAGCTCAAGGGAGCATGATGGTTCTCGAAGATAGACCTCAGGTCAGGCTATCACCAGCTCAGTGTTCTAGACGAGGATGTGAAAAAGAGGACCTTCAGGTATCGGTATGGCCACTATGAGTTCATGGTTATTACCTTCTACATAAACAACACTCTATCAGTGTTCATGAGTTTCATGAACAGGATCTTCCAGCCTTACCTAGATCGAATTTTTGTAGTTTTCATCAACGACATACTAATTTACTCGACTACTGAGGAGGGGCATGCCTACAACTTGGAAGTTATATTGGATACATTCTAAGACCAACAGTTTAATGAAACACTCTCTAAGTGTAAATAATGTATCCGAGAGGTTCAATTCTTGGGACACGTCATTTAGGAGGCTGGAGTTGCAGTGGATCTAGCGAAGATCGAGGCAGTACTTTCTTAAGAGCCACCCTGGAGTGTGACGGAGGTGCAGAGTTTCCTAGGTCTGGCTAGGTTCTATCGGATATTTTTTCCAGAATTCTCTAGGGTTGTAGCACCTCATTCATTCTTGATGAAGATGGGGAAACCCTCCATGTGGTTAGATAGATGTTAGTAGAGCTTTTAGGAGCTGAGGAAGTGGTTGAACATTGTGCCCATCTTGAGGCTACCAGAGGAGGGAAAAGTGTACGTAGTTTACTGCGATGCATCAAGGACTAGACTCGGGTGTGTCCTGATTTTGGACTAAGAAGTGATCCCATATGGTTTACGGTATTTAAGAGAGCATGATTAGAACTACGCTACCCATGACCTAGAGTTAGTAGCAGTGATATTCTCCTTGAAGATGTGGTGGCACTATCTGATGGGCGAGCGATTTACAATCTACTCTAACCACATGAGTCTCAGGTATATCTTCTCTAATAAGGAATTGAACCGGAGACAGCAGTGATGGCTTGAGTTCCTCCATTACTATGACTTTGGGATAGTCTATACTGCTGGGAAGGGGAATGTTGTAGCTGAATCTCTCAGCAGGAGATCTGGAATTCAGCTGCTTGGAGAGCTAATGATGTAGCTAGCCACGTTGCATATATCCTTTGTGGATATAGATGGATTAGCCTTTCTTCAGTCTCTCACAGTCACTTCTCTTCTTGTTCAGTGAGTCAGGGAGGCACAACATGGGTACGTTGACTATGAGACGTGACGTGCTCAGATATCCACAGGGCAGGGGCCTGATGGATTTTATAAAATAGGGGAGCATGTCATTCTATTCAGGGGACATACCATGGTACCAGTTTCACTACAGGAGGAGGTGCTAAGGGAGTTCCACACATCCCCTCAAGCGGTACATCCAGGAGTGGTGAAGATTTATTAGGACCTCAGATGATAGCACTGGTGGCCGGGTATGAAGAAGGCTGTAGCAGACTTCGTTTTATGATGCCTTACTTGTCAGAGAGTAAAGGAGGAGCACCAGGTACCAGCAGGCTTGGTACAACCCTTAGTGGTCCAAGAGTGGAATTGGGATGGGATATCCATGGATTTCGTGATGGGGCTTCCACGTACATCTAGAGGACATGACTCTATCTGGGTGATCGTAGACTGACTCACCAAGTCATGCCACTTCCTATCAATCAGAGAGCAGGGCTTAGTAGAGATCTTGGGACGCCTCTACATTCATGAAGCTTTTGGAACACAACATCTCTTTAGCACCGCATTCCATCTTCTGACGGACGGTAAAACTGAGAGGACCATTCAGACTCTCGAGGACATGCTCTGTGCATGTGTCCTAGACTTTGGTCACATCTGGGAGGATCACCTAACCTTGGTGGAATTTGCGTACAACAATAACTAGCACTCCACCATCAGGATGGCCCCTTACGAGGCATTGTACAGCCAAACATGCAGGTCACCTCTATGCTGGACTGACCTAGGGGAGTCAGCACTTGTAGGACCAGAGATTGTTCAGGCTTCGACAGAGAAGGTGCAGATAATCCAGGAGCGGATGAAGACTGCATAGAGCTGACAGAAGTCCTATGCTGATAGGAGACGAAGACCATTGGAGTTCGAGGATGGCAGCCACATTTTCCTATGGGTCTCACCCTGACGAGGTCTATGGATATTTGTCTGGGCAGCAAGTTTTCTCCATGTTTCATCGAGCCTTTACAGGTCCTCATCAGAGTAGGCGAGGTGGCTTACCGCCAATCCCTTCCACCTTAGTTGCACCAGGTGCATGACGGCTTCCATGTATCTCAGCTGAGATGATACGTACACGACCCATCCCACATCATCGACCATGGGGAGGTGGACATCGATGACATGGTTACATTCACGAAGGTTCTAGTGGAGATCTAGGATCGACAGGATCATGTCATACATTGACGATTGATTCCTCTCGTGTGTATTCGTGGGCAGCAGGAAAAACTCCATGAGAACACTTGGGAGCGGGAGGCTCAGATGTGAGCTCAATACCTCCATTTTTTTCCCTAGTGTGTGTTGTAGATTTATAGGTACGCAATTCCCTGAGGTGGTTATAATGTAAAGAACCTTAAATTTAAAGTAAAATATTTTTTTCATAAATAATATGGAATTTTATGAGTCTGTGGTATCTGACGGCACCTGATTCTGAGGCCCGGTGTGACCGGAATAAATTTTTTAATTTTTTTTCGGTTACATTCAGTAAACATACGAGATGGTTTTTCTATCTTTTGAACCGGTGCTCAGAATAGAAATATGAGGATACCGATGAACTCGCAGCACCGGTATTCGCTTAAGGTGACCTTTATCGCAATTGTGTTTTATGCGAGTTGAATGTTATAATTTGGGGATTTATCATAAATTAAATAAAATTGTGGTAATACACAATTTTATTACAATAGGTTGTTAATTCTTACAAGAGGATTTTAGAGGTGGGGCCCACACCCCACATAATCTCCCATGTGAGGATTTAGTGTTGTGTGGACCACATGAACCCAAACCCTTTCAGCTCCACTCAACTCCCTTAAACTCCCCATTAACACCCCCTCATTTATTATGGGGGAGCCCCTCCACCTCCTCTCATTAAGTATGCCAACACAATTAATTAATGACTTCATTAATTAATTTGTGGGTAAACAATTCATTTGAATTGTTTTGAATTGCATGGCAATTCTATTTCATTGGGGGATGCCTTTTTATAATGTTTTCTAGGAAAATATTTGGTGGTGGAGATTTTGGAAAATTGGAGGAGGTCTTCATCCCTCACCATTGTAGAAAATGAGGAATGATATCCTCTCGACGACTGAGGCAAGAATGTGAGGCGATGCTCATGAGAAATGCTGTCATTCTTCTTCTTCCTCTGCGTCATGGGAGGAGATGTCATCCGCAAGAAAGCATCGACTACGCTTCGTCCTTTGACGCACCCCAATGTCACCAAATCAATGTCGACTTCGGATCCTCATTCCGCAACATGGACAAGTGAGCATTGGAATCAAGGTATGGGGTTTGATATAATTTTAAGTGAATGAAAATATAGTCTGTCCATGGTTAATGCCTGTATTGTCTTCGGCCAATTGATATCACCTAATGCGGAGGGCGCGGGCCGAACAAATATGGGCCGACGACCCTCCATTGGTTCTTAAATATCTTGGCCGCAACAACCAGAGGCAGTGGAGACCGGAGGCGATGGCGAACAGAGGCGGCGGTGACCAGTGGCGGCGACCACACACTGACCGCATGAAGAAAATAGCGGCCCGCATCTACGGGCTGCTTGGCCAAAGAAGATCTGGTCGGTCGTAGCCGGCCGGGCTGAATAAAAGTGGTGACTTTAAGGCACCACAATGAGGAGAACAACGACCCACACACCATGGCCCGCTACAGCAGCGAACCAGCCGACCGCCTGCCAGCTGGGTTGTAGGAGGCCGCGGCACCCGCAGTTGATACACGAGAGAACCATGGCCCGCCCCTGTGGGCAGCTCGCGCTTGGAAAACCGGCCGGATTCGGTCAGCCATACATGAGGGGCGAGGTCACTCGGTGATGCCGGTTCAAAAAACTAGGGGGATGGGCTAAGCTATTTCGGGTCGGGTCATGCCCAGTTGGGTCGGGCTGTGCCCCGTCGGGCTGGGTTTCTCCACGGCGGGCTGGGTCGCACCCCACTGGGCTGAGCCATGCCCCTCCAGATAGGGCCTCTCTCCACCGAGCTAGGCCGACCCCCCCGCAGGGTCCTACGCACCAAACTAGGTCAGGATAACCCGCCAGCCCACTGGGCCTGATGGGCTGGCCCGTTAAACTATAATGTAAATTACTTTAAAACCACGCGTCTGATTGACACGCCATCTGCGGCATTGAGAACCTTGCGATTAGATTGTACTTTTTCAATACTCTTAGTGAGTTTTAGATGACTTTGGAAAACTTTCGGGTTTGGAACAAACGAAATTCCAACCGGGCCTGTGGAACGGAAATGCCAATAACTCCCAGACTGTACGTCTGAATGACGCTCCATCTATTGCGTGGGAATTATTTTTATGAGACGTAAATTCTAGTTACATCAACTCCAAAAATCATGATAGTTGATGTATCGACCCCTTTTCTCGAGGAGCGGACCCTCCTAGAATCGAGCATGATGTGTGAGGGAACCCTAGAGCTGACTGCGAATTCGACTGCGACGACATCTGTACTTGAATCCTCCGTGGGTTTGGCAGTGAGGACAACTATACTGGAATCCTCCCTGGGTTCAGTAGTGACGAAAACTATACTGGAATCCTCTGTGGGTTTGGCAGTAGCAACAACTGTACAGGAATCCTCTGTGGGTTCGACAAAGTAACTAGTCTAGTATCCCACGTGGGTCTGACAGCTTAGATGAATCAGTGACTATATCTGATAATATTTATCGCTATATGAATGTTGTATACCTTTGTGATCTGAGTATTGACATTAAATCATTATCATCGATGCGATTTACTTGCTTTCTTGTGTGGTCTTTTTTGTGATTGGGCTCATGAGTTGAAGCCGAACTGTGATTGATAATTTAGGTATATGTATGGAAATATACCTAAGTAGAGTTGGTTGATACATCGTGATTGTGTCTTTCTTCTATGGTGTATCCTTCATGGATTCTGAGAGACCTTCGGGGGTCTCATGGTCCCTAATGAGTGTCGTATACTCACCCCTGCACGGGATTTTCCAATACTAGATTGTGCTGGATTCATACAATGGGAAACATTGATCGAGGAGGAGACATGTGGAGCTGGATGGTACTCGGAGGTGGACCACTTAACGAGACGTACACAGAGTGGACGTACAGACCTGGGGTGCTGAGGAGGCCAACTATACCGACCCTTTAGGTGGGATTCCCGGATGATGACCTAGTAGTTATTGTATTACTTTACTACAATTGTACTAGCTTTTCATTTGTACTGTACTTTCTATTGGGATTGAATTTCCAGACCCTTTCCTTTCATCACATACTGTTGTATTTAGTATTACTTAGTGCTTACTTCTGTTTCATACTATGATGTGTTTTATTAATTTTATAAAGTCAATGCCTTTCCTTTTTATCAGGGTTTACGCCTTTAGTGCTAGTCACCAGCCCCTGGCCTATGGAAGGCGGGCTTGGGGAGTCAGGGCACGGACCCTGAAGATGGGTCGTGATAGAATCATTCAAAATACTTTTTTTCAAATTCAGAGTAATAAAATTTATTGGCAAGGACATGAAATTTCCAAAAAAAATGTAAGATGATATTTCACTGAATAATATAACTCTTATTGTTACATAGAAATATTTATAGATATATTAACACACATGAAAGTATTATTATTCATGCATACTTCCAAGTGTAAAATCCAATGTTTATTAATATATTTCTGAAATCCAAACATCTATTAATTCTATTATAGCATAATACATCAAATAAATAACCACATTAATGGTTAACAATATTATCCCATAAAAATATATTTATTATTATGTCAATATCAAGAACATATTTACGGTTATCGTTCCCATGTCATTTTCCTTCAAAAAGATCAATATTCAATAGAATAACATCACTTGACTACTTGTCATATTCAACAAATGATTCTAATTAATAAAGAAGAGGTGTTCTAGTCAAATATATATATATATATATATATCTCCATATTATTATATATTTAGTATCAATTATGAAATACTTTTACAATAGAATTATTGAATAAAAAAACAAATACTTTTATTATTCCATGTCAACTATATTAACTTCCAATAATAGGCCATGATCGTTTTTCATTTTTGTGTTATATCCTCTTAATTCTTCAGAAATTCATTTGAGAAGTGCACAATCTCCATACAGTTGAATCATTTAACATTGTGTACTTCTTTCATTCCCATACAATCATTGTCCTGGTGTACTTTTACTCTACACCTGTAAAAAAACATCATTCCCAATCGACATATTTCATGATGTTTCATTCCACATTTTTTGCAATATGGAAATTATATTTTTCCATTAATACCTTTTTCATTATTTCATTTTCATCATTATCCAACATCTCTCTTCATATCATTCTCCAAATCTAATTCTTATGGCTTGGAAAATTCAATCTTTGTCTTTATAGAACATGATATTATATCCTACCATGATGAGAATGTTAGGGAGAGTAGTCCCCTTCAGGGAGTTGGTTTAAGACCATAAAATTATTTTTCACTCATGATCCTCATAACAATATGTATTCCACATAATTCCTTTCAATCATTTTTATTTTGGCTTCATAATTTAAAAATCTTTTCCATATTTGTATCTAAAAGATTAAAATATGATATCCATATCCTCTCGTTGTTTGGAAATGAAATAATTCTCCATGAAAAAATATATTAAAAACATCAATTCCATATTTTCTATTTCATCCTCTAGTATTATGTTTTGAATTAATGACCATTATTGATCTGTATCCCCCACGAGATGATAAACAACAATGATTACTTTTACCCTCTCGTCACTTCCAAAAGTGAGAGATCTATTTTCTATAGAAATTCCTTTTATCATCTACAAATATATTTTTAATCTAACTGAATGATGATGGTCACCAACCCATAAAAATATATTACATTATTAAACTGAATTTTAGATCTATAGGATGCTCTATATCGGTAGAGTTATTACTTATAAATTGATATTGATATACCAATATGGGAATATTTTGATCAAATCTATGTTTAGTTCTAGATCTAGCATCATTATATGGCATTGTGGTGAAATCCCTACATTGATTAGGTGTGTTGATACAGTTTCTCTTCCTTTTACTAGGAACTATTTCTATGGAATAAAATTAATTAAATTAAATTAAAACCTTATAAAACATAATTTATAATATACTAAAAGAGAAACATGTATCATAAATAGAAAGTTTATGTGTTACTAATTTCATAATCATAATATTGATTACCTTTGGAATATTATCAAATATAGTTATAGGGTTATGTATCCAGAATTTTGTTTTCAAAATCTAGTTTTTAATGTATCTACTAAACAATATCTAATCAAAAAAATAAAGACCATGGCCCTAGTATCCTATAGTCGGTTCCTTAAATTATTAAATGGGTATAATGTACAAGAGATCCCTTCCAAAAACCGAATTTTTTTATTAGTGATGGAGAAAAATTTTCTAACATATTGTTAAGATTATAATATGAAGTGATATAAAACGTAGAAATTATATTAGAAACATCCCTATTCTCTTAGATTATCCTAGGTTTCTAATAATAATATAAATTTTATAATATTGGGGAAAATAAAACATAAGAAATTGGTAATATTAGATTCTTATTATGTGTAAGAATATAGTGGAAAATATCGTTAATAATCATAAATATTAAGGCAAGGTTAATTTTTAAAAACACATTACATTAATGCGTAATATTGTGCGTAATATGGAAGAAATAAAATCTAATCATATAATTACATATAAATAATCACATAAGAATGAAACATAACAAAATATATTCTACTAGAAAAATAATAACCTTGATTATCAATAAATTATCACATAATTAGGGAGTTCATAATGTGGGATGTCTAAAACAGACCATCAAGGCCTCATCTAATAATTCTTGGTAAATGGGAAAGGCATCATCCTAGACCCGGTCTAGTTTGTCTCATTAGGCAATTTTATTCATCAATGGTATATAGCAGGCCACGATAAACTCTTACAAATTCAAATTCATTCCTTGTAAAAATGGGGTGAAATAAATTCAACATATACATTGATATTGAAACTAGCTTATGAATTTTAAATAATTTCCCCAATCAGTCATCATAATCATAAACTATCCTGAGTAATATGGAAAATGGTAACAAGAAAGTACATCCCCAATGAAAATGATTATAAACCATTCCATTATATTTAGTAAATGGTATCATTAGTGATCGTCCTAAATTCAGAGAAAATTCATGTAAATGGTTTTGACATAGATTAAAATACTCTAATAAAATCAATGAAAAATACATTAGACAAATACCACTAAACAAAAAATTCATGAATTTAAAAATTCATGAAAATATAAAAGGAAAAAATTTATTTGAAATTAAACTTCTAAAAATTTAATGGATTCCCGGAAACACTATGTTATTATGAAAACTATAAAATCTTCTTAATTTGTATTTATAGAAAACACTATTTTTTAGTTTTAGAAAAAAAATTAATGAAGTATTTATAAATGAAAGTGTTACTTCTAAAAAATCATCCAACTGTTATATCAACCATAAATAAAAATAACTCGAGTTTAAATACCATATAAGATTATTAAAATTTATTTTAAAAATTATCATAGCATGAAATAATCAATGGAGTTGATATTTATCCAATGGAATGGAGATTCAGATAAGAATTATGTTACAACATTGAAGACAGATGAACCGTATGCACCATAATACTAATGATCATCTAATAAAATAATTAATAACCTAAATAAAATGTGATTAATGATATAATATATCAATGGTAAGTATACATACACCACATAAAAGAAATAAGTTGGGAATAAAGCATATCTCATAGAAATAAAAGTGAGATGGGAAACCCCTTAACTTATGTCTAATAGCATTTTTCAGTTCCATATATTATCATAAATAATCAAAATATATTAATTAATTAATTGATTCAGAACCTCTTTAACATATTTTTGATTTATTATAACTTTATTAAGTTCATTTATGACTGTTTTTATGGGTTATAATGTTTAAATTTGTTTTTCTAGGATCATTTGATTCATGGTTTTATGGAGGATCCCCTATGAATAAATATATGTTTTTATGAATAATGAGTATAAATTATCTGGAAGTGAAATTAGTTAGTCTAAATGTAATTAAAGAATTTTTAATAGTCTCAATTATGATTTGGATATGTGGTATGAGGATGATTCATTAGAAAAAATGTTGATAAAAATGTCTTGATTTATTTTTCCAATTATTATGACCATCATGAGTTGCTAGCTTTCTATTTAATAACATGTATACACTACCTCCAGAACCTTAAATAAGGTTTAATACAAATATTAAAACCATTAACCATAATATTTTTTAATTACAACCCCTGAAGTAGATAATGTAAAAATAAAACATGTCGTCTATGATGGAGTTGAATCAACACCTCATAGAAAATGTTTTCATTTTATAAAAAATGGAAGGGGGCAGCTACATAACAAAGGATATTCCATTAACAAAATAAAATTTTAGTAAATATTTCATACTGGAGTTATAAAATAATTTTGTATAATGTAGGTGATGAAGGGATAATAAAATAAGATAAATTAAAAGATAATTTTGGATTGTTTTCCTATTTAGTTTCATCACCTTGAGAACCTACTTAAGGAACATTTAAATGGTATTATGGTGAGAAAAGAAATAACACATCATGGATAATAGGTCGGGAGGTTAATTTTCTATATTTAATAAAACAAAAAATATTTAGAGGTGTGAGGATAAGTGGTGGTGATTAGTGGAATTTATAATGGAAGGAGACATGTGTTTTTATTATTGTATTCATTTGATTATTATTTTGGATGATGACTATCAATAGTGATGATTAATATGACTAAATATAGTAACTCATTAATTTCATTTCCAAATAATTATTTATCACATAATTCATGATAGTATAATTTATGTACTTTTCTTATAATGATAAATAACATAAATTACAATATTTAAATATTCAAAAAAATAAAATATTTTAGAAAAATATAAAAAATTCACAATATCCATTTTTGACATGTAGAATTTAATAATGAACTCCATTTTATTAAAATAATTTTCTAAATGTTGTAAATTTATTTTTTTAATTAAAATCCACATTTATTCAAAAAAAGGCCACTTTTATTATTATAACTGGTTTTAAGACACCATGAAACAATTAGTTAAGTTCTCATAAAACTATATTAAATTATAGTAGAAAATACTATTAATTTATTATTCTATTTTATGAAAAAAAATCATTTAAAATTTATATTAAAAATAATATTTTAAATAAAAATATATGTTTCACAAAAACATCAAAACATAATTTATCATTTTTAAAATATTTGTTTACTTATTCCATAATATAAATATATGATATTTATATTTATGATATACCGAAATTTTACTTGTACTGTAATAGGTGATGTAATTATTCTTGTGAAATATTTAATAATCCAAACTATCTCATTACGATTCCAATGATAATGTTAACATTTAATAGTGTATCATGGTTTTAAACTCAGTATTTCATGAAACATAAGATATTAAATATATTAAATTTAAAGTGAAATACCATAAAATATTTGTGTGGAAAGTATTAATTTTTTTATCCCGAGACACCCAGAGACCATGCTGAATATGAGGATAAATCCACTTATATATACATAACTACTTTCAGCGGAAAAATCCATCAGAAATAGATTTTTCAAATTCTCCCCACGAATAAAAAAATTCTCAATTAAAATAACAATCTAGACACAAATTCCGGTACAATTATTGAATCTTATTCCCTCTATATCACACCCATGATCTATCATTAAAACACATGTTCCACCATAAAAATGAATAAAATATTAATTTCCCATTAAAATAAGATCCTCTCTTCCCAATCATCGATCAATATTGGGTACTCCATGATGGTGGCTCCATCATCTATTTCCAACACTACCCATTCAATAATATTTGTAGGGTCATACACTTTTCTCCCTAACTATAACACATTTATGACCCCATTTATCTGGTCCATATATGTGGAAATGAAAAATTGTATGTGACATTGCTAACTATCCACACGATCTAAAACACCTATTTGAACCACCAGATCAACATTCATCCCTGACCAAACCTCTATAATCCCCATTATGTGGAAACTCTCATGAAAACATTGTCTAACTACTATATCTACATGAGCCTATGAATATGATATCTATATGATTTCCATTGGCGCTGGGCTATCCTCATTCACTCGTAAATCACCTAAACCATCTCAATAATAACGTAAACCATCTCTTTCCCAACAAGGGATATCTCACCAATCTCATAATAAGAATATGGGAGACCACAATAGTCAATAGTAAATGGATTTGAAAGGTTATATACCGATCATAGACTGTAGGATATTAAGATCTCAAAACTTTGTATTGTTATCCTATTAACATTAGCTGAATTATGACACACAATCCCTCTACATATCCTATAACACTTTTATTGCTATCTGTGTCTGCCCATAATACTAGCTGTGAAACATTGTACTCTTCTATATCTAGGACATGAAGTACACTTTCAATCATCTATAAAGTCATGAAATAATCTTAAAAACATGGTCAGATATGATCATTTAAGGAACCCCATGAATCTTGATGATTCCACACATGTACCACTGCCCCAAACACTCCATCGAACTCCGATCCTCATTTTATGAATGTTTACTTACATATAGAGTCAGTCAACAATTACCTAGATATAATTGTGTATTCTCATTGATTATGTATTCAATTTAATAATTTTTTTATATTTCATCCAATTTAAATCCCAATATTCTAGGAGGTTATGTCATAACTACCAAAACATGGTTCTCGTCCTACACATACTGACATTTGGGACACCAATAGATGAACTCAACAACGCTCCACCTCATTATTGCCAACCAAAACAACCACTTAAAGAACATATAAATATTTTCCAAACCATGATGTAAATACAACTGGGATATGTGAATCTCCTTCATAACCACCACTTGCAATGTGACTAGAACCACTATTCCTCCCCAAGTGATGATCAACCCCACCCCTCAAATAAGAAAATTTTTCATGAATCTCTTAATGATAACTGGTCATGAAGAACCCCAGATTCAATGTCTCCTTACTAGGCCTAAATCAAGTGACAAGGAAGTGGATGAGTTAACATAGTTTTCTAAAGAAGAACTACTCCTATGACCTCCACTTTAGTCAGCTACAACGAGGCTGCCAATAGATGCCTCCTCCACCAAGTTATAAATAGGATTCCTAATAAAAGAATTTGAAAACAGGTTTCCCATACTAGATTTAATGAATATATAAAATTAATAATCCAAAATTAAACACAATAATATACACTATATTATCTTATGTTAACTTTAATTGAATATGTACAGGGTACTATGGCGGTGTATCTAAACAAAAAAATGATCAACCAGAAGATAGTGTCTCTTTATCATCAAATAGTAGGAGACAACTTTTGAATATTGGTAGTGCTTCATGTATATGTACTCATGTGGTCTCAATAGACATATCCCATTTATGATCATTATCATCCTATTTGTCAACACACAACAAATACAAGCTTCAAAAGCTTTGAAAAACACTATGTACTCAGTGACCACCTCCAACAGTCATAGAACATGATCACTAGTCAAACAAAACTACTTGGAGTCTTCATAAAACTAATTTTTCTAGATAAATGGTTAACCATTATATATTAGGGTATTCAAGGAGACTGTGAATCTTGAAATTTTAGGTGTAAACCTCATGTAGTACCCAACTAATCAAATAAAACTCCTCACATCCAACACAATCATCGGTGGCTCTGAAGAAACCATTTCATCAATATTCATATGGTCTACACTATTTTATGCCTATATCTAAAATTCCTGATAAATTTAACCACATGAATCCAAAATTGGCACTTAAAGAGGTTATCAAAATTTTAGTGTTCCCAAAGTCTGTATAGGACCACTCTCAGATGATTTTCACTATCCTCCTCTGAATTAAAGTAAATGAGAATATCATAAAAAAAAGACAACAACAAAATAAGTCCATGAATGTACCAAAGATTCAGATAAATAAAAAAATACATTATAGTGGAATAAGTTACACTGAAATGAAAAATCAAGAACTCATAGTGACCATAGTGACATCAAAATCACTTCATTGGAATATATAGCTTATTAAACTCAATGAGTTAATAGTCTAACATATGAGCGATCGTTGAGAACCAAATATCACCTAAAATGTTTTCAATGAATTAATTAATCCTAATAATGGGATACATATTCTATAACATTATAAGATTAAAGACATAATAATAAACAGAAATCATAAATCTCATATCATCCATCTTCACAGACAAAACTAGACCTACAATGATGAATGGAGTATGTCTAATTAAATCATTGACTGGATGGTCCTGATGCTAAACCAAAATCTATCTGATCATTGAAGGGGCCCTATGATATTATTAAAAGATATTTTTGTGGCCTCATAGTTTATTTACATGTCATATTCATTCTACCACCTCAGTGGTAATCATGGAATTTCCATGGGTAGTACATCCAAAAACATTTCAACTTCTAAATGAATCTAGATTCTTAAGGAACCAAAAACAAACTTGGAAAAAAATTCCATCACATAGGTGATAGGTTACATCTTCGTACACGCAGTACCCATACATCTTTCTTTGATATATTTCTTTTTTTCAAAGGATAATCTGATCACATTTTTATGATTGCATCTAACAGAACTTTGGGGTCACAAAATCGCATTTAGAACCACATGAAACCAAACCATACCCAAGATGACACCACATTGTTTCACCGTGATTAGAAATACATACCACAAGAAACATGATCCAAAAAACAATATCTTGAACTACCGTTAGATATGAGATATTGAATAATATCTCACTATAGGAGCTTCTTACCATATCTTCTAGGCTAATGTCTCAACTAGAATACCCACCTCTCCTGAAAGATATAATGTAAATAAGGAATGATTTTTTCCATATGCCTGCCATTACTGAGTAAAGATTAGAATAAATGAAAATCATACCTTAGACCATAATTTGAGAATCTTGTACATTTTCCTCTGTAGTATATATCGATAAACAAATTTAACCACTAGATCTCTAAACATGATAAGGGACAAATGGTGGGGGTGCTAGAAAAAGTGCATATCATCAGCCTCCCTTACTATATCATCCCTATAAATTTCTACATGTTCCTATATCAATACTTCATTTATGATGGCTACCCTTTCCATTATAGTTAGATCCATGAACGTGGTTGTGTCTCTTCCATAGTGGTTAATCCCTCATCTACCTATCCTACGTTTCATGAGATTATAGAAAATAACATACCATGTTACCACATCAATCCCATGAATATTATTTACCTTCACTGGACAAATTTGATCATTTTTTGTTATCCTTAAAATAATAAATAGTACATCTAATTTTTATTATAGTAATAACCCATTTTGATTCCTCGATGACCAACACTTTCTAGATCTTACATATTTCCTTCCTTTGTATAATTTCTACTATTTTAATTCCTGGGTAAAAGGGAAAAGCTATTTTTCTATATATTATTTGTATCCAAATACCAAAAATATAATTTATCCATCTTCATGAATCACATTTTTTCATTTCTCATTCCTCACATCAACATCTCCTCAATTCCATTACTGCTCTAGATACTGGAACCATAGAGAATAACCCACAAACCATAATTTATCCTTGTATGTAGCACCCCCGGTTTGAGGTATATGGCCTTTTATATGAATTTTTAATGTCTTTAAAGTGCATGAGATGAGTTGGGAAGAGGTTGGGATAGTTTGGGATGGTTTTGGATGTGTTTGGAGGATTTTCAATGGGTGCATTGCTTGAGCACGGTTAGTGGAAACCATGTGGATTCCCTAGGAAACCGTGTCGGGGGAGACAGTAGGCTTCGTATGGCCTATGCATGGTTTTCCAAACCCTGTGAGGAAACTATGTGGACCCTTTCTCTTGAAGTAGCAGCGTGTGCACAGCTAGCGCACGGTTTTCCAAACCGTGTTTTCTTACCGTGCCACCACTTAAAAATATGGTTCTAAAACCCGGGCTCACTTGGGCTTGCCTCATTCCACTTCAAATTTCCTCCCACTCGAGCCTCACATGGAAGTTTCGGTTATAAAGGGTTATAGGGGCTATCCCACTCTATTTTTAAGCATTTTGAAGAGTTTTCATGGTGGATTGAAGGTGGTTTTTCCCAGGTAAGTCTCTCCTCTTGGTTTCCTTGTGTTTCCTCTACATCCACATCCCTATCTTTATTGGTTTTCAAGATATACACTTTTTGTGTATATATCTAGTGTTTTGGTTGACTTGGATGATGAATTTAAGGCTCATAAATGTTAGGTAATGAGACTTAGAGAAGTTTCGGTGGTGCGTTCGCCAGATTTGAGGTGTGGTTGCTTGTGGGTTGATTTCTCTAGAACCCTAAAGGTAGGTGGCTTCTCTATCTACTCAACTTGGTTAGAGCTAATGGTTTTGGTTAAAATTAATATTCTTTGCTTGAAATTAATTTTTTTTTTGATTTTTGAAAATGGATAGAAATCCCTTGGGTGATGTTTTGGGTTTTTTGGGAAAAAGGTGGTTTTATGGTGAAATTATATTCTTGTGGATTATAAAATGGAGATTTTAAAATGGGATTCTTTGTTTGATTTGTGAAAATTATTAATGGAAATGGTTTTCAATAAAAGGGTTGTTTTATTGAAATTTGGTTTGGCATAGAAAATGGTTTTCAATAAATTGGAGATTTATTGAAATGGAATGATATGAAATAGAATTGGTTGATTGCATGTGGTTGTGACCGTGGTGGGTTATATGCTTGTCATTGGATTGTTTTGAATGTTTTCTGGATGTGGTGAGAAGTAACACTATAAAAAGTTGATGGATAGTGGATGGAAGTGCCACCATCAAGGATAAGTTGACGGGAAGTGCCGCTTGGTGTGAATGGGTGAACGGGTTGGACGGAAGCTCCAACTTTTGGTTTTTATTGTTGTTTTTTTGGGCATTGCTTTGCAAGATGGAATTCTTGTGATAATGTGTAAATGTTGGAATGGTTTGTGGATTGTTTATTTCTATTTACCATAATGGTTTGGTTTGGGTGAAATGTCTTGTTAAGTGTGTGGTTGGCTTATAGTAATGGTAGCACTTGTAATTATTTTATATAATCTTTTTTATATAAATGTGCTAAAGGTATTATCCTAGTGGCGTGTGTAGGGAAGTCATTTTGGGGAAAAATATAGAGTTTTAGTAATCACCTCCTACTTCAGCATGCTGGTGTCTTTGCGGATGTTGTGTATCATGACGTGGGAAAAGTTAAGGCATCACCCTCCTTTAGTGGAGCATTGTGATTCCTTAGTGGAGCTTGGATCGTGGATCATGGTGTGGTGCTGCGGCGGGATCATGGATTGTGTGGTGTTTGTTTATTTAGTTTCCGCTGTGTACTCTGATGTTGTGTGGACATGTCTGGTTGTACTGGTTTTGAGTTGTGTTGTGGATCAACTTGGTTGTCATTTAGGAATGCATGTTTGGGCAATTTAATTGGCATGCATCATACGATGGTTGTTAGTGGATTGGTTTGTTGGTTTTGTCTTAAGGGAAAATCATTCCCCATCTTGATCTTTAACCCACGACATTTATTACCAGCCATTGGCGTCTTGGGAACATCGCTTAAGGCTATGTAGCCCTCACCGCCGCCTCAATTCAATGAGGTAGGGGTGGGGTGTTACAAGTTTTATAAGTTTTTTTGGTCTATAGAATTCAAGTGAGAGCAGTTGTTCAGTCACATTGACACATGGGTTTTGGTTTTGACATTCATTGTGGTATATTCCTTGATTCAGGATGGTATCGGGGTGTAGTAATGTCGGAACATCGAAGGTATAGCATAAAATGACTTAGCTAACCTTTTTATGCGGAAATTCAATTTACCAGGGAGTTGGGTACATAATATTTTTGGAGACACTTATAGGCATTGGATATCTCATTGTCGTGGGTGTAGCCAATGGGATGAGCATGACATGCATAGTAGAAATGACTTCCCCCTTGGATGAATATTTCATTGAGGTATAATGATTTATGATGTGATATAAATGTGTGAAATTGTAATGTGAATAAATTGGTATTTTGAAAATGGTTTGGTCTTCAAAATGGTGAAACATGGAACATGTGGAAAAGGTGGAGAGCCTTGTTGTGATAGTGTTGTGTAATGTGATTTGAAATGGGATTTCATGATGTCTACGGAAATGAGACTCATGATTGTTTGTTTTCTGTTTATGGAAATGGAACTGGGTTGGTGTCGTAGAGATCAACTGGAGGATGTTGCTGAGAATGTGGTATCACCTGAGCCTCACGTGAACCGGTAGCTAGTGAAAAGCATAGTGAAAGCTTTCCAAGCTGTGGAAAGTGGAAAAATGGATGAACCAAGGCATGTAGATCATGAAGATCAGTTTCAAAAGTAGATCCCACCCATCTTCAGGGGTGATTAAGATCCTGAGAGGGCAGAAGCATGGTTAAATTGAATGAACAAGATCTTTGAGTTCTTGCAAAAGCCATTAGAGTTGAAAGTTAAGTTGGCCACGTATATGATGGAAGATCGTTCCCTTTATTAGTGGGATATGGTAGTCCAACTGAGGACGAACTAGGGTATAACATTAGAAGGCTTTGAGGAATTGTTTAATAAAAAATTCTACCCGCATATGTTCAAAATTCAGCATAAGACTGATTTCATCAGTTTGAATCAAGAGATTATTTCTATGATGGAGTATGTATCTATGTTTATGAACTAAGTGTGGTTTTCACCTGAGGTGGTGGGTAGCACGTCGTTGAAGGAAAGGATCAATGAATTAGGATTAAGGCAAGAAATCTATTCAATGATAGTGGTTCTATGTATAGATGATTACACAGAGATGGTAAATAGAGCCTCTGTGGTTGAGTGGGATTTTTTGGGCCCTCAAGGTGGTGGAAGCATGGTCGTACCCATGGAGAATAGTGGGAACTCTAATGTTGAGTTCAAGAGAAGGAGGAACACTTATTCCTAGGGTAGTAATATGGCATATTATCTGATGGCAGGATCAGTAAATCTTCCTCTAAAGCCCCAGAGCAAGACAAGATGTTTTCAGTGTGGTTTTATGAGCCACATCAAGTGGGGTTGAATGAACCTACCACGAGCATGTCATAATTGTAAGCAGATTGGGCATCTATAGCGTTATTTTTGGAATTCTCCAATGTTGGGTGCACGTGAAACTCCCGAGGGATCGCAGAAGTCGTATGTTTCTACAGTATGTGGATAATACCATACCCCTTGATAGAAGAGTAAAGTGGGTCATGGTGATTCTCAGAATACCACGACAGCTTAGCAAAGCAATAAATAGAAGAGTGTGGTTACAAATGCATTGTTCGGAGATGAGCAGGTTGTGGTGGATGATCAGTCAGGAACATCCACAGTGTGAGGTACTATTCTTTTGAATTCGACCATAATGAAACTTCTATTTGATACAGGTGTTTCAAATTATTTTATTTTTTCACATGTGGTTGATTTTCCGAGTTTAAGGGTAGAAATTATGCCCTCGGTTTTAAAACAACAAACTCCTCTAGGTCGAAGATATTTTCGAGCCTTCTTTTGTAGAGAATGTTTTATCATTGTGGTTGAGGTTGAGATAATGTGGAATCTATCAATTCTTTAGAAGGATGGGTATGATGTAATCCTTGGGATGGACTGGTTGAGGGCTTTTAATGCCCACCTCGACTGCGATGCACACACAATAGATTTTACGACACACAATGGTGTTAGACATCTCTTAGGAGGAGAGAAGCATGAAAGGAAGGGTGAAACGTGTTTGTTGGAACCAGAAGTGGGAACGTTATCCTATCAGTTTGTAGTGTTGCCGTTGGAATTGGTAGATCAGTAGACAGTGTTGGACAGAGTGTTCTTCCAAAAGTGGTGGATCAGTTTATGGATGTTTTTCTTGATGAATTCTATAGGTTTCGTCTCATAAGAGAAGTGGAGATTATGATTTATCTCCTTCTGGGGATCAATCAAATCTCACTTCTATCTTAACAGATGGAACATACTGAATTATAGGAATTGAATGTCTAGTTGGAAGAGTTAGAAAACCAAGGGTTCAACCGGCCAAGCACATCTCTATGGGCAGCGCCAGTTTTGTTCAGGAAAAAGGTAGATTGAACTTTGAGGCTATGTGTTGATTATCGTAGACATAACAAAGTTATGTTAACGAATAGATATGCACTTCCATGAATTGATGATTTGTTTGACTAGTTTAGGGGAGCCTAGTGGTTCTCCATGTTCGACCTGTGGTCAGGATATCATCAATTGCTTGTGAGGAAGGATGATATTCCTAAAACATCTTTCAAAAGTAGATATGGCCATTATGAATATGTTGGTATGCCCTTTGGTCTAACGAATGCCCCAGCAGTATTCATGGCATTGATGAATCAGGTATTTCAAAGATATCTGGATTCATTTGTGGTGGTGTTTATAGTCGATATTCGGGTGTATTCAAAGACAAGGGTGGATCATGAGAAGCACTTGGCTATAGTGCTGGGGATCTTGAGGGATCAGCGGTTGTATGCCAAATTGTCAAAGTGTGACATTTGGATACAGGAAGTTCATTTTCATGGCCAGGTGATTTCTGAAAGATGTGTTTCATTGGATCCGGAAAAGATAGAGGCTGTTATCTCATGGCAGCCGCCAAATAATGTGTTTTAGATATGGAGTTTTCTTATTCTAGTTGGGTATTATTGGAATTTTGTTCTTTATTTTTCACATTTGGCTTCACCGATGACAGATTTGACAAGAAATAATGTTCTAATGTATGGGAATGAACAGTGTTAGAAGTGTTTTGAAGAGCTAAATGGTCACCTTACATCAACACCAATCTTGGTTTTTCCAGAACTAGGAAAAGGGTACGTGTTGTGTTGTGATGCATTGGGATCAGGGTTGGGGTGTGTTCTCATACAAGGGAATCATGTGGTTGTGTATGGATCACAACAGTTGAGGGTGCATGAGAAGAACTACACAACCCAGGAGTTGAAGTTTGCTGCAGTGGTCCATGATTTGAAATTGTGGTGTCATTATCTCTTTGGTGAGAAATTCACTTTATATACAGATCATAAGATCTTGAAACACATTTTCTCACAAATGGATTTCAACTTGAGGAAAATGAGAGGGATGTAATATCTCTAGATGATTGATTTGACTTTATGTAAACACCGAGTAAGGGGAATTCGTTGGCTGATGCATTAAGTAGAAAATCCAATGCTCAGGTGGTAAGACAGTCATTAGACCACTGACAGTTGATGTTTTTTATAGCTGACATGTGGTTGGAATATGAGGATCATGGTGATAGAGCAGTCTTCATTCCAATTTTGATGATTCTTGACTTGGTTAGCCTAGTTAGAGAGTCACAGACATCTAATTCTGAGTGTGTGACCATGGAGTCTAGACTCAACGATTGGGGGACCATTGAGGGTTGGAAATTTAATAGAGACTTAGTTCTGTGTTTTTAGAATCGGATGTTTGTGCCGGTTTTTTGCTAGGAGGACCATCTCAGGGTATATCATCATTTCAGGTGTGTTGTTCATCCTGATAGAAAATTCATTTTTTTATGAAAAACACTTTTTGGTCAAGTGATAACCCACCCTTACAAATAACTATGTGGAAATGTGACAACCAGTAGATCATTACAAGGAGCCATTGATGGACTAAACAAACTGAAAATCCGGACTGGAACTAGCCACAATAAAACCACACCCAAGAGCCTCCAAGGTTAGAAATGTCATTATCAAATCCACAATCACCATCCCAATTTTCCAAATAAACCTTCTAACCAGTCAAAATTGGCGACGTTCATGAAGGGTATGTCCAAAAGAGGAGTGGATAATCATCAATTGGAGGAACTGGACTCTAGAAAGAAAAACACAACCTTAAAGGGGAAAACATAGAAAAGGGGAGATCAGGTGAGGGAATTGCTCAGCCCCAACATTACTGGGGTTTCCCTTTATGACCTCATACTGACCCGGGAAGAAGACACAAACCATTCTCTGATCCGACCCAAATGAAAACCAGAATTGAAATATTAAAGAGAGGAAATCATCCGAACCGAGCATTCCTGCATATGCCATCTACATCTGCGTATTAGCTCTGGAAAACAAACATTAATTCCCCAATCCAGAACACCATGAACCACATCGTAACCACTGATACTGACCGCGAAAAACCAGAACAACAGTGGATTGAACCATTGAGGAAAGACATCGTCTGCCCGAACATTCGTGCATCTTCCATCAGTATCAGAAAAATGGCAACGATGCTTCAAACTCATACCGACTCGAACGAAACCAAACAACCAAAACAAAGAAAATGCCTCAGGAAACCCCAATAAAGGGGTTCATAAATAGGGAACTCAACTCCAGAAAACTGATGGTTGACCACATCATCACTCCATTGAAGGGGAGGGGATCTTCACTGACATGAATCATGACCGCATCACTGATGTCGTCCAACTTCCAGACCCATTCGACCCATGACGATGCAAGGAGCACCGTCTAAGACTGCCACATCAGTCATTCCGACATGATGAGTATTCAGGGCTGGGGATGAGCCTCTGATGCCTCCAAACACATAAATCCCTAGATCTGAAGCTCCAGATCTAAGAGGAAGGTGTGGCGTCGTCGTCGCCAATAACACCAGGGAGAAGACACATGGTCATGCGTCACACGAGGGGGAGCATAACACCATCTGAGAAAGAGTCGATACCAGATTCGAGGAGGGGCGATGGAGGGGAGGCAGTACTGAGGTGGGGTTCGACATAGACCCTAGTCCGAAGGAGCTCCGATGAGCTACATCTCTCCGTGTCTCGAAGAAGAGTGATTATGGACTAGTGGGATGTTCATCCTGGAATTCAGAAAATGTATAAAGAATTTCGAGCATAGTTTTGGTGGGCTGGTATGAAAAGAATAGTGGCTGAGTTTGTTTCGAGATGCTTGACTTGCCAATAGTTCAAGGTAGAGCATCAGAGGCCATTGGGAATGTTGCAGTCTCTACAAATCCTTGTTTAGAAGTAGGAACAAATAGCAATGGATTTTGTAACAGGTCTCCCAAGAACGGTTAGAAAGCACGATTCCATTTTGGTGATAGAGGATTGGCTAATGAACTCATCCCATTTTATCCTGATTCGTGAATTTCATACGAGGTAGGATCTGTCCAAAATCTATATCCAGGAGGTGGTAAAAAGGCTTGGTGTTCCAGTTTTGATCATATCCAATAGAGAACCATGGTTTACATCTCGTTTCTATAAATCCATACTACAAGCCCTTGGGACACAGTTGACTATGAGCACGAAGTATCACCCTCATATAAATGGTCAATCTGAGATGATGATACATTCTCTAGAGGATGTGATGTGGGCTTGTGTCATGGATTTTCCTAGCTCGTGGGAGTATAACAATTCATTGGTTGAGTTCTCATACAATAACAGTTATCATGAATCCATACTGATGGATCTGTTTGAAGAGTTGTATGGGCAGTCGTGTCATTGTCCACTATGTTGGGTGGAAACGGATGAGTCCTCAATGGTTGGACCGAGCCTAGTCCAGGAGACTATAGATAAGATCAAGTTGATCAGGAAGTGAATGGAGACATCTCAGAGTCATCAGAAATAATATGCGGATCATCATCTACGACTATTGTCATTCGAGGAGAGTGATCATCTTTTCCTAAGGATCTCTCCTAGGCTGGGACATCATCGGTTTGGGAAGAAAGGGATGTTATCTCTAAGGTATATTAGAACTTTTGAGATTCTAGAGCGGGTTGGTGAGGAGGGTTATCGTTTGGCTTTTCCACCTAGGTTCAGTGAGGTGCACAATTTGTTTCATGTGTCGCATTTGAAAAACTATCAGCCAAATCATCATCATGTGATTCGATGGGATCATGCTGAGCTAGAACCAGATGCTTCTTTGGTGCACATTCCAATGTGGGTTGTGGATAGGAATGAAAATTCTGTGCATGGTAAAATCATCAGTTTAGTTTTTGTTTTTTGGAAACATGGTTAGATTCATGAGGAGACATTGGAGCGTGAGAAAGAGATGGTCGAGCAGTGTGCCGATCTCTTCTAGAAAAGGGCGGGATCACTAATTTCTGGGGACGGAAAGTTCAAGGGTGGGGAGAATATTGGACCCCAAGTTTGAGGTATGTGGACTTTGTTTATGAATTTTTATGTGTTTAAAGTTCATGGGATTAGTTGGGAAGAGGTTGGGAGAGTTTGGGATGTTTTGGGATGAGTTTGGAGGCTTTTCTATGGGTGCACATATTAAGCACGGTTAGTAGAAACTGTGCAGATTCCCCAGGAAACCGTGCAGGGGGAGATAGAAGGCTTCGTAAGGCCAGCACATGGTTTGACAAACTATGAGAGGAAACCGTGTGGACCCTTTCTCTTGAGTCAGTAGTGTGTGCACAGTTAGGGCAAGGTTTTCCAGACCGTGTGGGCTAAACGTGCGGCCATATAAAAATATGGTTTTAAAACCCGGGCTCACTCAGGAATGCCTCATTCCTCTCCAAAGTTCTTCTCACTCGAGCTTCACTTGGGATTTTCAGTTATCAAGGGTTGGAGGGGCTCTCCCACTCAATTTAGAAACGTTTTGAAAAGGTTTCTTGGTGGATTGAAGGTGGTTTCTCCTAGGTATGTCTCTCCTATTGGTTTCCTTCTATTTCCTCTAGAACCACATCCCTATCCTTCATGGTTTTATAGATCTACATTTTTCTGTGTAGATATTGGGTTGTCGATGCCTTGGATGATGATTTTAATGCTTGTGAATATTAGGGATGGGGACCTAGAGAGGTTTCGGTGGTGGGTTCGCCAGATTTGAGGTCCTATTTCTTGTGGGTAGATTTCTCAGGAACCCTAAATGTAGGTGGATTTTCTCTCGACTCCACATGATTAGAGCTAATGGTTTTGGTTACAATTAATTTTTTGATATTGAAATTAATTTTGTATTGATGTGAGAAATTTGTTAGAAATCCCTTGGGTGATGTTTTGGGGATTTTGGGGAAAATGAGGTTTTATGGTGAAATGTTATTCTTGTGTATTTTAAAATGGAGATTTTGAAATTGGATGTTATGGTTTATTTGTGAAAATTATTGATGGAAATGGTTTTGAATAGAAGGATTGTTTTATTGAAATGTTGTTTGGAATGGAAAATGGTTATCAATAAATGGGTGATTTATTGAACTGGATTGATATAAAATGGAATTGTCCAATTACATATGGTTGTGAACTTGGTGGGTTATATTCATAGAATTGGCTTGTTTTTAATGTTGTATTGAAGTGGTGAGAAGTAACACTATAAAAACGCGGTGGATAGTGGACGGAAGGGCCACCATCAAGGATAAGTGGATGTGAAGTACCACATAGTGTGAATGGGTGAACAGGTTGGACGGAAGCTCCACCTTTTGTTTTTTTGTTGTTGTTTTTTTGTGATTTTCTTTGCAAGATGGAATTTTTATTCTAATGTGTAAATATTTGAATGGTTTATGGCTTTTTTTGGATTTCCCTTTGTGTTATGGTTTGGGAGAAATGGCATGGAAAGGGTGTGGTTGGATTATGGTAATGGTAGCACTTGTGATTATTTTATATAAACTATTTTATATAAATGTACAAACTATTTTATTCTAGTGGTATGTGTAGGGAAGTCATTTGGGGGAAACCTATGGTGTTTTAGTACTCACCCCCTTCTTTGGAATGTTGGTGTCTTTGCTGATGTTGTGTATCGTGAAGTGGGAAAAGGTAAGGCATCACCCTCCTTTAGTGGAGAATTGTGATCCCATGGCGGAGCTTAGACCATGGAGATTGGTGTGAAGCTATGGTTGTGTTATGGCATGTCTAGTGATTGGTTGTTTAGTTTCCATAGTGTACTCTGATGTTGTGTGGGAATGTTTGGTTGTATTGGTTTTGAGTAGTGTTGTGGAACAACTTGGTTTTATTTTGTGAATGCATGGTTGGGTAATATAATTGTCATGCATCATATAGTGGTTGTTAGTGGATTTTTTGGTTGGTTTTTTCTTAAGGTAAAATCGTTCCCCAACTTGATCTTGAAGCCCTCGACATTTATTTCCATCCATTGGCATCTTGGTTACATCGCTTAAGGCCATGTAGCTCTCACTGCCTCATCAATCCAATGAGGTAGGGGTGGGGTGTTAAATTATACATCCATGAATAACCAATCCATTAATAGAGAATAAAATTACTATGAATCTGGTGGTTTGAGATTTCTTAATCACACCCCATCGATGTCCAATACAGACCTAACGGTCCAATAACGAAGTACACGATGAACGGGTGGGAGAAAAGCATATGAGCAAAGGTATAACGGTAAATGGCCTAGAAATGTTAGCTAATGATAACACAAGTGGGATATCCATGTTAATAATATGGAATATTAAATAAATTGAAATTTGGATAATCAGTTTAATAATATGGGCTCAAGTGATGTTTGAATAATGACATATTAAGATAAATAAGATTAAATCCATGACATAACAATTTAATAAAAATGGATGAAACAAAAATTTAAGCATGCAACACAAATTTATGTTCAAACAATGGTGATGTATATATTCTCTAGTGTTGAAGAATACTGGCTGCATTTTTTTCTACTCAACCCACCTTAATATGATCACCTTTCATCCTTTGATCTCGAACTGCTAAGGAATAATTCTCATAGATCCTCTCAATTCTCACAAGTTTATAAGGGAAAACCAGGGTAATTTATATTGCAAATTATTTGAAGATGAATAAATTTAGATATTTTAATAAATTAAATAATAAATTAATTATTATTTTTAATAAATTCACTCCACAAAGGCGTCTTCAATCAGATGCCTCCCACTAAACAACCATAGGTCATACACGAGGGGAACCCCACATTTTGAAATAAGTTGTGGTGTTAATTTTACCAATCTAATTCAAAAAATAAGGGAAAAAATCAATTTCTACTAAAATGATTCTTGATAATGTATTACAATATACTAATTATGGGTTCCTATGAAACCATACACCACACTGAATCTGTTGACAAACCGAGATATATGAATAGACATATTTAAATGTAATATCCATCAAAACTAGAGTTTCTACATAGATTACATTATAAATGGATTATGAAATATGATTATTATTTCTTGAATGTGCTGATGATACAATATAAAATCCAAAAAAACAATAAATATTTTCAAAAAATTAAACAAATTCATTCCCTTTTGGAGTTAGCTATCACTATGGGGGGATAAATTTATGCCATGGATTCTAGAGGGTGTATTTCCTAGGGACCAATTACCTATAAATTCTTCATCAATGTGTTTTCTAATGTTTCATGTTTTTTAGTTCAGTACACCATTCGTTTGTGTTTTTATGCTTAATTTTATTATGATACATTATATGGTTATGTATTTTATTTTGTATTGTATCTTCACATATGGATGCTTGAATTTTTTTCCCCATGATTATGCCCCATCCAATATCCATATTATTCATTTTATTTTCACTATATGACTTAATTATGAAAAGAAAATAAAATTTCGTATTGAATAGAATTTTTTCAAAATGAAATTATTCATTATGAAATGTTTTATAAACATATTATCTTAAATAACTAATAGACTCATGTATATATTAATTTTATGGATTATTTGGTGGTAACCAACAATGATTTATTTCTCATTCCCAACATTTTTTTAACTTTTTAGCATTGTTTTTTTAGGATATAGGAAAATTAATGAGCATAATGTAGTGGATATCACTCCTTAATCATGTTTCACATGTGGTGGGTTAGGTTGATGGTGTCATACAATGACATTAAGATGGAAACGTGGTTTATTTCGGGTGCGAGGTCATTGATGGTATTTTTATTTTTTTTTGACTTTGCAATCTTTTTCTTTGGATGTTATCATTTGTTTTGGTTGTATTAAATTTGAAATATTCATCATATATACTATTTTTGTATTCTTTTTTATATTATAATTTGGCTATTTATGGGTGAAATCATTCCCACAAATCATTTTATGATAATATGGTTATTTTTCTCATACCATGCTGATCAGGAGTGCACCTCAAGTCCTATTATGGTATAATTTTGGTGATTTCATATGTTGAACGAGGTTGGTATATTACATGGTAGTTGTGGGTGGTGACTCACCTAGAATAGGTCCTATAGTGATATCTATGATCATCAAATAATCTATTCAACATAATATTTTTATAAATTAAATTTCCATGAATATCTCATGGTGTTATAGGAAATTCTCTAGAAACATCATATCATGAACCCATTCTTGAGTTACTATAGAAACAAATATCATCATCTATCTAATAGTCAAATAATAAATCACCCTTATTCTTTTCAATACCCATGAAGTATAAAATTTATATCCCTAAATTTTACCTCAAGAGATTAATATAAAACGTATTCTCTTGATTCCCACAGAACGACCTCTAAATATACCTTCAACTAAGAGTACACTAGAATTTCACAAATAAATAACACTATTGATGAATTGAAAAAAGGATGGATGAACCTATTCATCAATTACATAAACACAATTGGTGAATTACTACAACTGATCCACCTCAACAAATAATCATATAGTGGATACATACTACTATAATTAATAAAATAAATACATGAAAGAAGTATAATTAACTTATGCTATCCAAACATAATTTCCATCATTAAGAACCATTGAACACCAATAAAATAAAAAAAATCATTTCTATGACAAGGTGGATACGAGTTCTTAACATTCACATAATTTAGCCTCTAGTAATGAATGCACAAACAGAGTGATCAATAATCCATCTTGCTGAAAAAATACATGATGACTATAAGGGAAAATTATTAGATAAATAAAATTATTTTCCAAAAAATTCATTGGCTGATACATGAATTATTTAATCTCTACAGGATCTAGCCTATTAAGTGTAATGTATAATGGATCCATCTGTAGTATACATTCGATCAGAAACACAATAAAACACTCAAGTGGAAGCCCGCATAAAGGATTATGAAAATCATCTTATAACTAATCCAAATTAGAAGGACATATGAACATCTATAAGATCAAAACGTTTTCTAGGAGGTGTGGAACCATTTTTTATAATTAATCTCTTATTTAAGTTCAAATTTTAGATTATACACAAAATTAGGGCACATAAGAAAATAGGGTTTTTTGAAAATGATGAGGAATAATGGATCATGGTTGGATGCATGATAAATAAATAGTGCGTACATAGAACACATAACATGTATCAAATACACGATGTGTATTATTATGGAAATATCCATTCACATCATGTAATTGATTTTACCTGGATGAAAAAACAATAACATTACAAATTATATAAAGCTTACATACTTTGTAATCTCCCAAGGCTAGTTTTTAATATTAGAGGATGATCCTCTAATTTTAGACAAATGATCCCCCCCCCCCACTCTCATGCAGAAGCACTCCCTCATTCTTTCATGGTAGGATTGGAAATTGATACTCCATCCCATCTCCATTTCTTCCAATTTCAATATTGTTAGATCTGTGTCGATGTGTTCCCTAATCAACATTTTTCCTATATTTTTTTGCATCATATTGATGGTGTTATTTTAGGTCTAGCTAAAATTCCATATTTCTAGATTTTTTATCCATTCATCACATATCATCATATATGATCTGAATTAGAGGTTGATACTATATTAGGTTTCTCATCACATACATTGGGTATGTGGTCTGTAACTTTTATTTAATGTTTGTTGTTTAATGTATCTTGTTGCATTTGTGGTACACATCAACATTCCAGTGTTTCACCAAATATTTATTGAATGATAATATTTAATGAATTGGAACCTATTATGGACTCCAACATTGTCCAATTTTTTTGGTAGATTGTGTTTTCCCAAACCTACATCACCCTTAGGGTGTGCCCTTGTATCTTCCCTAAATGGTATCATAGTGTTGGGTGTGTGTGATCTCATCAAATTCTGTGGGAGACTTGATGATAATTTAATTAATTGTTTATTACTGTGAAGACCATTATTACCTGTTCATTTTTAAATGAAGTGAACCGACTGAATTTAATTGATAATGGAAGTTTGATGCCTTTTTTCGTGTTAATTCATATAATTGAAGTTGGTGAATGATTTAAGTTGAATAATTTGAATGGGCTGGAAAAACTCATCGGTTGTGAATGATAATATTTGATCATGATAAATTTATTGGATTCCTTGAATGGGTTCCTTGGATCTAGATTCCATTAGATATAGTGGACATTACTACTCCATGGATATTTATTACTGTTGTGTGTTTCATAAACATTTCTTCTACAAGAATCCAAATTAAAATGAATTCCCAAGGGATTAAAACCACATGGAACAAGATTGCAATGTCTTATAGTGGAAATTATTTTTTGACATGCTCCATTAACTCCACTGAAGTCTTTACTGACATTCCATAGAGATTCATACAGGTGTAGATGAGGATGAAACAATATTCTATACATTGGATATGGTCCTTTTCTAGTCTAAAAGAATATTACATGGCATCCGTCATTGAGGATGTCAACAATTGGTAACATGTCGTAGCCATTGTGGATATTTTGTTCTACATTAAATATATCCCTTTTATGGGTAACATATTTCTGTTGATATACTATATAGTATTAGACATGATTATTAACGAATCAAAAATACATCTATTTATAGTATCTCAATTATTGTTTCACATAGAGCCATTTTTTGGATATAAATGATCGCATATCTCTCTGTAATGTTACTTCATTTACTGATATACAAATGATACATTTATACCTGATTCTATTCATATTAAAAAAATTGACATTTTATAATCATCATTATTAGTGGCAAGTTGAGTGTTATCTAACACCATGTTCAGGATTCCAAAGGGTGACAATGCAGACTATATGGATGTAGGCAGGGATGGTGGAAAGTACCCAATTTGTGTTGCATTATTTGATCAATACATATGAGTAAGATAGAATATGAACAATCTTTTCTCGTGATTCAATTTTTAGATAGTTATTTTTTTCATTTTATTATTTTCATTCATGTATTATAATTTGTTCTTGTTTGTATATATTTCCTTCCATTTTGTATATATACATGAAATGATCATCATATGTTATAAGAAATTGATTTGATAATTCATTATCACTATAATTTTCATGATTTTTATCCTCCATAAGTTAATTAAATAATGATTTATATATTTATCTATATGCTATATCACAATTTCAAAATCTAACATGGGGGAATATTCTCCCAACAAACACACCATAGGTCCTTGATGCCAGTCAAAATCATCTGACATATGGGGAGGTGATTATAAGGCCTTGCGACCGATCAACTCAGGCCATTCTTTAGTGGCTCCCAATTTGGGACATTACATAATGTTATAAAATAATTTTTTATGAATTTTTTATAATTTTATTTTATATAAATGACATTAAAAAGGAATTCAATTTGGTAAAAAGGTATATCTAAGAGAAGTAAACCTAGGTATAGGGAGAAGCTAAATTGAATGTAATAGATATTTTTAATTTTATTTTACATATTGAACCTGATTTGATTCCACCACAGGGTGAGACACATGTGGTTTCATTTCTATTGGGACATTGTATTTTTATACACATCTAGATGAGATGGGAGAATTTTGTCTCACGAATCATTGTAGGAACATTACATTATTTACATGCCATGCATTATTCCATGAAATATTGGATTCATTTCTTGAATAAATTACATTATTAAGTGTTACATGAGTGATATATCAGTTGTTTGAAAAATTAATTTTAAATGAAATTGAGAGGAATGATTGTTTCTTACAGTTTTCGACATAACCTAAATATTTTTTTCCTTCCTACACTCTAACAGACCCCATATGTAGTCAATTATAGAACAGTTAGTCATGGAATAATGGATGCAATGGATGGAAAGTGTTATTGTTTAGATTAGGTTGATGCCACACTTTGGTTTATAAGGTGTGTGTCCTATTATGGATCGAAAGTGGGGAACCATTTTTTTATCCATTTAATAAATATTATAATTTAATTTTTTATTTAGAATGACTCAAAATTGTTGAAATAGATAACATAAACTAGAACCTAAATTATAGTGGGTTGTAGGTACAATCATTAGTGAATTTTATCGACATTTCTATTACTCATTTTTATATTTAAGAGCAGGAAGAGGGATGTGTATTTTTTATGGGACGGATTTGGACATTATTATGATTTTATCTATGATATTCTTCTTATTTAATTTTTAAAGGAGATTGTCTATAATTGTAGTTATATTACACCAGGAAGACCAGTAGTCATTCCTTAATAGTGTGGAGACAGTATTGATCTTTAGGTGTTGGTCTCTAGGCTTCCACTAGATCCTCTGGTAGATTAAATTGCAGAACTAATGGTTGTACTTGATATAATTTATGACTACCCACTTCACAAGGGTTTATAATTCTTCATACTCACTATCCAGGGAGCCTCGTATCCATCCTCATCTACAAAAGAGTTGCCATGTGTGTTCTAGTAATATAATCCTCACATTTTTTCATGGTATGACAGTATATAGGATGATGAGTTCTAGAAGGATACTATTGTTTGATCATCAAGAATCTGGATACACTTCCTAATACAAGACTGAATATCTCCACATATAATCATTTGGGATTGGATAAGAACCAGTGGGATTTTTTAATCTAACATGACACATAATGAGATCTAGTTTAAAGAAACATACAATAAATATTTTAATATTATATGTTTTATGAGACCATGATAGATAAAAGGGAAAATGTGTTTACGTGTTTGTATCAAGTAATTATGAACATAATGGTGTATTTCGAGAAATTTATAGAGATTCATAAATTTTCACAAATTTATCATTCTGATGAGTTGTCAAGGGTGAGATTATTCATAGATGGTCTTTGGCATGTCATCTGATCTTAGGTGAATTTGTTATTGTTGACTATAATTACTAGGATAGTGAATTAGTTTCTTATCATAGAATAGAACCTGAGGAAATTTGGAGGCATAGAGTAGTGAGGTACAATCTCTAAATCCAGTGGTTTGGTATATATTGGCAGGAAGAATAGTTTTGAGGCATCTTATAAGGGGAGTACCAGCCAGGTTGTTAGTGCTTCTAGTTCTGTATTCTATCATTAGTGTGTGAGATTGGGACATATGATGTATCATTTTTATAGAAACCTAGTCATGATCCAAGACTATAGAAGGTTGATGCATGTATAATTATTTTATAGGGAATTACTTCTTGTAGTTTGTGGAATTGGATCGACATCATCACCACATTTAGGAGAGAAATTCATATATCTTCATATTGATTTGAACTAGAGTAGTTTCAACAGTCCTAGAGAAGAAATTGGTCAGGAATGACGGATCTAGGAACTAGTTGTATTTATATAGCATATTGGGAATATTTTTGATATTGTTGTTGTTTCTCAGGGCTGCAGTTTAGGCCAAATATGTTATGTATAATCAACGCCTATAGAATAGTGTTCCAGGCCACCTTATTTGAGATGTTCACTTTTAATAGACTCTACACTACTATATGATGTAAGGTTATCACTAGGTACATATTTGACCTATACACATAACTCATTTACCATTCCCTAGAATCTATAGTCTTTAGGTGTATCTAGTTATGCCATTAATTATTATGAATGTACATGTAGTATTCATGGTCCTAATGAATTTATTATTCATAATTATTTGGTATCAATTTTTTGTTGTATTCATTGAAGATATCCTCGTGTATTCTCACAATAGAATTGGCCATGAAAAACAACTTTAGATCACTTTGGATAACCTAATAAAGAATATGTTTTACACTATGCAAAAAAATTTCCACTTCTAGATGTATAATATTTACTTTTTGGGACATATTATATAAATTACATAGTATCATTTTACCTAGATAATGTTAGATTTTAAGTTTACTAGGAAATTCACATTAATGTCTTTGAAAATAGAGTTTCTAAGGTATTTATCAATATTACAGGTATTTTATAAGGGACTTCTAATAGTAAGTAGCATCTTTGATAGGGTTGGATAATAATTTTTTGATGATTTTATGGTTAGATACATATGAGAAATTCATTTAGTAGGTGAAAGCGTGACTGAGTTCAGTTATGGTCTCGAATCTTCTATAACTAGGAAGAAACTACACTATGTATTGTGATGTATTATTTATCAGGATAAGAGTAGTTATGATTTATGAGGAGAAATTCATGGTGTACATGAACCGTCATTTGAGGATACATGAATGGAATTACCTAATGCATGATTTTAGATAGTTTATGTTGTTCATTCCTTGTATTTCATGATGAATTATTTACTCGGAGAGAATTTGGGGATGTACATGGACCAAAATAGCCTCAATTATATATTCACGTATCTGGATTTTAATTTGAGGAAATGAAGCTAGGTTGATTTCATATTTTTATACGTAGATATTTTATATACCCTTGGAAGTGGTAATGTTGTTACCGATGGACATATTAAGAGGACCCAAATACTCATAGTTTTAGATTCTAGTAGTGAGTGGAAATATATGGAATTATACATTGATATTCACATAGAGGTGAAGGTTATTAATGGTATGAATTTTATCTCATCAGTAGTAGTGATATCCACTCTTCTAGATAGGGCGAGGAAGGGATTGTTATTTTAACATGATGGTGTATTCATATGGGTGGGTGTGGTAAGTGAGGACATTCTTATTATTTGGAATGTGGTTCGGGATGAAATTATTCATATTTAAGATTTAATTTTGGTGTCATAAAACATACATGAAGAGATGATGTAAGATTTTCCTAACACATCATGGGAATTAAATACTAGCATCAACTACATATATCATGACTTATTTAATTAGCACTAATTGATGGGGATAAAATGAAATATATTTTGTTTTTTCATTAGGTGTTCCTCCTTTTAGGATGTGAAGGAAGAACACTAGAGTCCATCTTAAGTATTACAATAGATACCTATTCCCAATTGAAAATGGGATGATGTTATAATGGATTTCAAAACCTAATTGTTGATGTCAGCTTAAGGTAGTGATTCCTTATTGGATATTGTGGACATGCTCATGAATGTCACTCATTTCATATAGATGAGGGGAACATTCTTTTTATATGAGCTTGAAATATTTTCTATGTGTGAGATTGTGTAACATCATAGGAGTCCTCAAATCTATGAATCAGATAGGGATTTTCTGTTTAATTATTTATTTTGGAAGAGCATACAGAGTGTGATAGGTACACATTTTCTTCTAAGAATGGAATATAACCCTCAAAATAATGGCCATTCAACGAATATGGTCAATGTTTTGTACAATATGCTTAGATTATACATCCTCAGTTATAGGGGACCATGAGAGAAGCATATAGCCATAGTTGAGATCTCCAACAATGACAACTGTCATGTAAATTTATAGTTGACACCTTATTATACATTGTATTATAGGTCATTTCGATCATCACTTTTTTTTCTAGATGAACTAGTGGCAGGTTTACTCATACCTGATCTCATACAAGAGAATTTATATAAGGTTGAGTTGACCAGTAAGAAGATTGATACTACATAGTGTAGACATAAATCCAACCTCGCTCTCCATCATTGACCTATAGAGTTCAAGGTTGGGGATCATTATTTTATACATGTCCCCCTGTTATTGGAAATAAGATTGATTATGAGAGATGGTAATCATTCACCATGATATGTAGGTCTATTTGAAATTCGAGGGAGAGTTTTCTAGTAGACTATTAGTTTTAGTAATCATAGTGGTACCGAGACATGCATGATGTGTACCACGTATCTTAGTTTCTCCATGATAACTTGAACCACCTCACACTCTCTAGTTAAATGAGATGGAGTTACATGAAGATATATCCTATGAGGAGAATCTTATTTGTATTGTTGACATTAAAAAATATTCATAATGGCCAGTCTATTCTTCAAATATGAGTGTTATGGAAGCATGGTAATTTATAGGAGGAGACTTGGGAGAGGGATGCTGATGTAAATGAACATTGGATGATATTATTATTAGTATATCCCTATCCACCATTGGAAGAGGAATTAAATGAAAAAAAAAATTTAAGTGGGGAAAATTACAGAATAACTTGTTTTTGTATAAGGATTATATCCTTATATTTATAGAAATATTCTAGTTTAATTTATCATTATTCCATAGACTCTAATGTCAGGTATATAGGATAGTTCAATTGTTTTTTGAAGGGAAGCTGTAGGAGGGATAATGGTTGGATGTAGGCCAAATAGCCAACATGTACGTGGAATACATAGCCTATATCAAATACTTGATATGTATTGGTCTGACCCTAAACATTAAATAAATGTAATTGCATTTTCCTAGAGGTTAAATACCAAAAACTCACCCAGTGTATAAAGCAGATATGCCTTGAGATTGCATAGGTAATTTTTAAAAAAATATATTAGGGGCCTCTTATATTCAACAGATTCTCACTACTACCTTTTCCATCAACATGAGGTCTTCCACATTCCATGAAAGTAGTTTTTCCTCTCATGTTTCCATTATAACTCTGTTACATCTTCTTTTAGACTCATTGTATATGTGATGGTGAGTTCTTTATTCAATTTTATTCGTTCTTCATTTGTAGTCATATCGAATGAGTTATTATTGTGTAATATAATATGCCATATTTCTATGATATTAATTTATTAATAATTATTTTTCTGATTTGGACTAAATCATAGTTGTATACAAGAAGTGTTTTATACAACCTATATACGAAATGTGGTCTATTTCATTCCATAAATATTGGTGTTTTTTATACCCTATTTTAGTTGTTCCATATTCCAAAAATTTATTATTTCCAATAAAAGTAATTGAATGGTTAAATTGAATGAATTGGAACGTTTTTGGGTTTCCACATAGTTCTTTTTTATGGTTTAAGGGTGTTAGACTCTGCCTAGGCCACCCATGGGGTTATCCATTATATATTCTCTATATTGAACCATATTTTTGGGTATGTGTGAGATTTGAAAATATTATGGGAGACATAATGAATTTTTGGTGAATTTTTTATGCTTTTGTGAACAATTTTTTACCAGATAATTTATATATATAAATATTGAACTAAATTTAATTGATATGAAACGTTTTTTCTTTCCATTTTATGTTGTTATTATGATTAAAATGGGTATATGATTTATATGGAATATTTTTAATTGTAAGGTCGAACTCATTTGTTTTGAATGATGATTATCAATTTAGATAAATATAATGGATTCCTTGGATGATCTCTGTGGATCTTGATTCAATTAGAAGTCATGTACATTTCAAATCCATGAATCATGACTGTAGTAGTGGATTCATTTGATGTTTCTACTCTACGGATCCTAATTCTATAGGATTATAAGGGAATTTATACCCCTTGGATCCTACTTTAACTAAATCATGGTGGGATGTTCTCTTAACAATATCCTTAGACTCAACCTAAATCAATACAAATTTTCTATAGAGATGCACCTAGGACTTGATGACTATGCCTTAGTATTATATACCTTTTATCATGCCCTTCATGATCAAACACATGATTACAAGTAATATTTAATTCTAGATGTTTGAACCTAATATCACATCAGTACCATTGCGTTTATTCTGTTATGATTTAAGTATATCTCTAGATTGGGAAACTGATTTCCGTTGTATGACTTTGGAGTAATAAATTTTTTTTATTTTTTATTTGTAGCATCCCTTGTTTATAATAGTGTGATATTGATTTCCCTAAGTGATATTATTGGTTGGACAAGATCACATAGGTATTTGGAACATCTCTGTTTATATTGATATAAATGTGATATATTGAACACATCATCTTTTTATATGACACACAATAATATTTTTATGGACACAATAAGTGGTGACGTACTGTGTGTTATCTCACACCAGGATTAGACCATCTTTGGTTACCATGATAGACTATATCTATATAGATAGGGACGAGGGATGTTGGCCACTTTATAATTCTTTATTTGATTTCTAATTATGATAAGGGGAGCATGTTACTGAGATTTGATCGTGATACCATCTATGGAGATTTATTTATGTCCTTTTTTCTAATTTTGATGCATATATTGTACTATATTCATATCTCCATATATTTTATTCCAACATCTATAGATACATGGAATATTCATCTTATTGTATATGACCCTAGTTTCCTAACAGATTATTAATGTTATCCTCAAGAAGTTCATCATCTATCAATTATTAATAATACTATTCTTAAATTGTTCTATATGTTACATAGTGTCATTAAACATTGATACAAGGGAATAATCTCTCAACATCCACACCCTTGGACTTTGCTTATTTTTTGAATCCCCTAGAATATTAGGAGTCTATCTTGAGAACTTTTTACCCATCTTCTCGAGTAACCATTTAGTGTCTCCCAGTTCAATACAAACCCTAGGGCACCGATAATATTCAGCAGCCTTTAACAAATCACGATACTTTCATCAATCCATATAAACCACTGGATTGAGGTACTATTTTTGGAATCACAATTCATCACGTTAAAAATATTGTTTCTCATAATATCTCAATGTAGTGATATCCATCATGTACATAATGTCATCGAACTACTGCTAGATAGGTCTCGAATAACCATCCAAAAAAATTCACTATATGTTGTAGGTATAACAATAACCATATATAGACATCAAATATTGAATTCAATGAGAGAATTCAATGAGTTCTCAATAATGAGTAAACTAAACCTCTAAATGATAATATTAAAACAATGAATCTCAAATGTGATGAATCCCTAGAGATGACTGCACCCATTAAACAAAATATCATACACTGGACATCTCTATATTGCATCTGATAACAAATATATGGGAATATCAATAGATAAAACTCCATATATAGGGACCCAGGATTAACATGCATGGATATTATATCATTTTAGATGAATATTCAGCACATTACAAAAATACATGCTTGAGGACTATATGAGTTTAATATAATTAGATACCTTGAATTTTTATCTTCTATCTTGGTGAATGTTCTTCAACACCTCCCTGAAAGATCTTACCCTTTAGTAACCTTTCATAAAACCATTCTTCGTGACATATGGAATGAAATTTTATAAAAATGGTGAGCATAGATTCACAATATGGGTAATCAAGGGATATATTTATGCATAACATGGGAATAATAATATGGTAACATTATAATAACCTATGTAGATGATACCCCACCTATCAATTATCATAATAAAGAGTCATGGTAAAAATATTTTTAATTTATAAGACATGAATAATAAAGAAATCAAAAGAAAAATCCATGATTTAATCACATAATAATACTGAATTTCATTATTTCATAAACATAAGAATAGAAAATTCAATTTCAAGGCTACACACAAAGACCATCATAACATGTTTGGCTCAGGATAATCATTTTTGTACCTACTTCGAGCATGGGATGCACTCCCATGTAACATCATTCCTTGGTATTGGGATTCCATCCAATGTACTATACTTTTTTATTATTGGGATTCCTACCCATGTACCCTCTTGTTTTTGGAATGTTATGGCTTCATTTATACCAAATTGTTTCATGCTTTGGATTCCATCTAATCGATCCTTTTATTGAAGGATTAGGATACCCCCTTTCCTTGGGTATTGGAATCAATCCTATGTACCCTTTGAGAACATAAGAATTTTTATATTACCTAGTTTATTAGAGAAATATATAGGTTCCACCCATCAGAAAATAAAATCATACATGCACGTTTTGCATGATAATAAATCATTCATAATGTAATAACCCACAATAAAACAAGGGATTCATAAACATCATATCATAACACATGAAATGAAATAGGTAACATAATAATTCTATATATTTAAAAAAGATGGGCCTCATAATAATTTTATCAAATATCACACCATAACAATAAGTGGGTTTTAAAAAAATATAAACCATGGAAGAGAAATGGTTTTCATCAACATAATTCCATCAAAACATAAAAAAATCAATAAATAATATGAATTAAAATCATAGATTTTATCCATAGTAAAAAATAAACTATAACAATGTATGCCATAATATATGGATAAGAATTTTTTAAGTACCACATTTAAACACACATAAGGAAAATATACATTCATTTTAAATCCATTTCATAAAAAATTGAACTTCCATTCATTATAAATAAATCACTAAAATTTCATTTAAAACCATTATTGAGGAAAAATATCTTTTTCATCTTTATAAAATATCCTTAACCATAAATGATTTTGAAAAATAATCTCTTTGAATATGAAATCAAAACTGTGTAAGGAAATTCTAAAACAATTAATAATATAATTTATGTTGATAATAATTTGGAAACATATAATGTCAGAAGGAAATCATTTTAATATCCTTTTCTATATAGATAGCTTTAAAAACATGTACATGAATCTTTAAAACCATTTTAAACACATTAAAACATAAAAAACTTAATTAAAATCATTTTCCATGAAAATGATCTTGGGAAATCATTTCAATATTTTTTTAATATATTATTAAAATAAATTGTTTGTGAATAAAACATATTTCCATCCAAAGAGAAAAAAATGGATTTTCCTAAAAAAATTATTAATTACCATACGTACCATAGAGTGGGAATATGGTATAAATAAATTAATATATCATGAATAACCATTGTTAAATAAAATACATCAATGTTATTTTGATATGGGAGAGAATGTTTCATTTGCATATGCATATTCAAAAACAGACTGGATAAATGACTTGATTGTAGTAATATCCTCCTACCAACTTAGTTTCGTTGAACCAAAATAACCATGTCTGAATAAAGCATTATGAAGAAACAAATATCACTAATATAATTATATTAATGATATATAATTTCTAAGGGGTGTATATACACCCCAAAGAAAAATATATGTTCTAACATGTCTTGTATATCAAAGATGGAAAATTGAGACGAAATTACATTACAGATTTGGTATCTTTGGAAACCATAAACACAAAAAAATAAAAATATTGAGACGAATATGTAAATAACCAAAACAAATTATATAAGAACAATTGAATAAATTCATTATTGTTATATAGACCATACATCATAAATGAGTGGTGAACATGGCCAATGTCTCATAAATGTAAAAAAGTGATGTGAAAAACCTTACCTTAAGTACTGACTTTATTTGTATATGTTCAAAACACCTTTATAAAAATTATAATTTATTATATATCAAACACATAATGATATTCATACATATGATTCCATATATGATTCAATTATTAAGTTATATTACCCATTTATTAACATTTCATTGTTAATGTAACATTTTAGGTAATAACCGCTTTGTTAATCATACATGTTTTGTCCTATATTTATGAATTTTATTACATTGATTAGGATTTAATAATTTCCATAATGTACCATTTTATTTATTTTTAATGTATATTTGTTATATAAAAGTTTATAATAATCAATAAAATATATAAATATGAAATGGTATGCACATATCATGGAGACAGTAGGTCGTACTTACTAAAGAATGATGTTTCTATTTCCAAGTTGTATTGAATGAAATAATGTAAATGAGATATATGTATATATATATGTCATAATTAAAATATATTTCTTATTTAATATATATAATATATTTTTACTAAATAAATCATTCATACATTCCATGTAAATTCTGAATTAATAATGTCTCTTTGAGGAGGCGGTATTCCACACATCCTCAAACGAAGTTATCATATATTAAAAAATTGAAAACATGAAATTATGCTTTATAATTTAATTATTTTAAATAAATAAATCATATATATCATATATATGATATTAAAAAATTCCACCTTAATTCCCCATCATGATAGGGGGTAAAGAAAAAATGAACAAAATCATTTTTGTGAGGAGGTAGTTCACCTTACGCACAAATGATATGTTCATTAAACATTTGATGGAAGTGTTTCTATTTGTGGGTAAAACACTTATAATTACAACATATTATTATACTTTGGATAATTATGTTATTAAATGACTTTTATTTAATAGTTATAAAATGTGGCTTCAGCCCCAACATTTAAAAAAATTTATTATATGAGAATGTAATAACAATTACTTGATGGTTTGACTTAGAATTATAACATAAATTCATGTTAAAAATGGTACCTATATCTCAGGTAACTCTGTTTTGTTAAAAAAACTTCAACTACATGGGTTAATTTCATCAGAAATTAAATCATATATTATTAATGGAGGTATTTTTAGAGGATATTTTTTTATGGGTTTTATGAGATAAAAGGGACTAAGAGGTGTAAAGAGTATAATAGGAGTGGATGCCTTTTATAATATGGGAAAATAACACTTTTGGTAATCGTGAAAGGAATTGTGTCCTCCCCAGCATTTACATGGCCCCCCATGTTTTACAAATGGACTATTACAGATCCATATATATGTTATGGTCCAAATATGACAATTTAATAATTTTTATACCAGTTTAGAATCATCTTAATAATGTTTTTTCTATTTATAGTCATTAATTAAGAAAGTTTTTACATAAGTCACTCTCATTAATTTTATATACATTCAGTAATAATATTTTTCAAAAACCATGTTGACAATATATATATTACCAATTATTAGGATGCCAAATATGGAATCTAATTAACAAATTTATTATCTCAAAATGTGTATAAATTATATTAAAAGTAATCCATTAGACGAGACGAGACGATAATATTAGTATGTAAAAATTTAAATAACATTGAAATGTTTTTGTAAAAAAAATCATTTTTATATTGATTAAAATGATAAAAATTAGATTAATTGATGTATTATAGATATAATTATATTTTAAAACAAAATTAAAACACAAAATAGATATTTAAATAAATTAGATGAAAATGTATTTCAGAATTAAAATTATGTATTTTTCACTAATCATCAAAAATGAAGATTCTTAAAAAAACAAGAACTCACCCAATTTAAATTTTTATATTATTCATTAAAATGAATTTTATAAATTTAAAAAACTCTATATACAATTTCCAAAATCATATTTAAAATTGTTTATTAAACAATGGTAAAGTTTCTTAAAAATCATTTTATTAATATAATAGGATTTACTGTCATATTAATCCTATTAATAATATTATATGAGTATAAAAATTATTTATTGAATAAATTTTTCATAAATATATATACTTTTTAAAACATTCAAAAAATTTGTTTTGTTTATTTTAATTTAGATAATATGGTATTTATACGTATAAAAATAATTTTTTTTAGAAAATGAGGTTCTTAATTCTCAAATTATTCATTCATTAATTTCTAAAAAATTGATATCCAAGGAATTAATTTTTATAACTGTGTAAAACATAGATTCATATTATGATAAATGTTATTAATATATTTAATTCTAACATATTGGTGATTATTATATTAATATTTGAATAATATTAATAGTATTATATTTTAGTTTGGTAATATTTTACCTTACGTGTAATAAAAGGTATTGAAGGGACTCAAAATTGTGTTTAAGAAAAAAACACAGGGTTACATTTACTATAATATAATATAGGTGTTTCATGTAGTGAAATATTAATTTGGTGTTGCATAAAATGTGATCCTATCTAAGTCTTTTATAACAAAATCTATATTCATTGTTGAAAAATGTCGAAACTATTAAATTAATTAAAAGTATGAAATATATTAAGGTTTTATATTGTACCCCCATTAAAATTAAATTCAACCAAAAAATTCATATTTGTTCTCAAAGGTTTAATACTTGAACATTCAATTCTCATAAACCCACCTCACAAAACTTCATACTAAAAAATCCTTCAAATAATGACTGTTGGAACAGTAATGGTTACCCAATGTAAATTATAACTTGTTTTACACATACGAGAACATAGTTGACCTATGAAAAAAAGAACATGGAAGAGAAATATAACTATCAGGTTTAGATGGAGGGTGATAGAGATAATTGTAAGAATAAATTTAATAATCATATATCTATTTATCAATATTGATATAAGGGAAAATTTGATTCATCAAAAAATAAGGCAATTGGACAACAATTTTGGTTTCCATGTCCATTCCCTCGAGTTGAAGAATTTTCAAGGGAAGAAATACTTAAATTATTTTGTTACATATTTTATCCATTATGTTTTTATTCTATTGTACCTTGATAAATTTCCACTTAATCTAAAATTCCATGAAATAAAGGAAATTTATTATTCTAAAAAATCCAACGGATCAAAAGATCCCTAAATGTAATTCCTTTTACTTTTAGTTTAATGTTAAACCAAGTTCTCCAATATAGATAAATCATTATATGTTCATGTTTTCTATTAGTCATTAACACCTTATCCAAGTATAAACATAAATATTTTAATAAATGGTTATTCGTGGAATCCATTCGAAATCTAAAACTCAAAAATAAAATTATAAACAAGTTCAGAAAATTTGTCAAAATAATTTTAACATTGATCCCTAATATTACCTAAATAATCTCTTGGTTTTATAACATAAAAAATGATAATATAATCATCATTACTTCTCTTGAAACATGGTAATAATGTAAACAACCCTAAATCCTTATTGGAAACATGAATACTTCCTTTATCAAAATATTGTTGTATATATTCCATAAATCAAAAAATATTGTAAACTACATCAACAAGAAAATAAACCACTTTATCAAAATATACTATATCAGTTATGAGTTCATAATAATTTATATTACACTTTATATAAATAATCATCACTTTATACGTATTAAATACCATTTACTTATCTTTAGTAAAATTTTAAGGGTCACCTTCCCTTAATTGTACCATCCCATTAAATCACCTTTCTTATTCATAAAAATCCTTTATCATACTCTCGAAAATACATAAATAAAAAAACTAAAAAAATTACATATATATGTAGTTCTTCATATAATATAATCCTAGAATTACAAAGAATATAAACATTAATAATCCAACATTATTATTAAACCATTATTAATGCTCTATAATCTTATTGCATAAAATAACATTCCTATAATATGAAATATAGATCATGTCTTAGTCTTCCTCAACATAAATTTAATTATGCTTCTTATATTCAATTTAAAGAACACTATTGTTAAATCCTATACATTTCACAGGTCATTTGTAGTCCCTTATTCTTCATTAGTATAACCAATACTCGTACCAACTTCATGATTCTATTTATGAGATCCCCTCTTAGAAAATTGATTTTCATCATTCAAAGACATTATATGTAAGAAATATTCGACGCTATCCATGTTCTTTCTTATCACATAAAGTGAATAAAACCATAAATTATAGTGTGATATATAATTATCAATGCATAAAACCACATAATCCAAAAAAATAACATATATGATATCTAAATCCTGACACTGTATTCTATATTTAGTTATCCCGTATGTTGTTACTATATTACTTGTAGCCACATACCTTTTAAATCCATAGTCATGGTGAATAAATTATTTAATAATTATTAAAAAAATATCCCCTAGGAGTGTCAAAATAGTTGTGTAGCAAGGCTCGTCATCATACACCAGTTCCCAATTGATTCTAGCTCAATATGGTTATTTTCGGGTTGTTTCCCCTATATACATTTTCTACAGATCCATTTCCACTTTTAGTACACATAAATGAATTTATTTATAGGTAAAACACTTACTCTATCATCTTCCTAAATTTTGGTATATTTTTATAAACATCAACACATCCTTAGTCATATCGTTAGGTATGTTCGTAGACAAGTCCATAGAAATATACATTGGGATCTCATTTTTTTTCAAATAATAGTTTCCATTGGCTGGATAAACCTTTCCTTTTATATCATATATAGATACCTAGGCATAACATACATAGATACTACAACATTTTAGATGAATATTCAGAGAATTAACAAAATACATGTTTGAGGATCATAATATTTTAGTGTCTTTGGAAACTCAAAAACATAATCTTATATCTTCATGAAATATCATCAACACATCCCAGGAAGATATACCCATTTTCTTCTCATACATAAAACCATTCATCATACACTGGGGATAGGAAAAAAATAAATGGGTGAGCTTAGATGATCAGTAAGGGTAAAAAAAGTATATATTTATTCTTAACACAAGAATAATGGAATGAGGACATGATCTTTATGTGAGAATATCATACAATGTATACCAAATATCATAATTAATATTCATGGAATAAATATTGATAGTTCATTAGACACATATCATATGGGAATTAATACATAAATCCGTAAGATCATAACAAAAGCATAAGACATGAGATTATGGCATGCACATAATAAAAGAAAATCATATGTCATGGTTACCTACGAAGACCTTAATAACAATTTAGGATATCTATAAAAACTAGTGTTTCTACATTGGGTTTAGGATTCACTATATTGTACCATTTTTTTAATCATAGTATTCCCTCACATGAACCCTCTTGTTTTGGGTTTGGGATTCCCTCTTGTGTACCCTACTATTTCAGTATTTGGATGGACTAACATTTAACCTCTTGTTTTGGAAATGGGATATCCTCCCATGTATCCTATTTTTCCATTCTTTGGATTTCATACCATGTACCATTTTTCTGTAGTCTTAGGATTCACTCTTGTTTCAGTCCTGGGATTCTTTCCAACATACTTATTTAGGTCCTAAAATATTTATTATTACACAATGAATTACAGGGGTATATAGGTCCCACCAATCTTATAATCAAATCTTATATTCATGTGACAATAGATAAAAAATTCATAATATCATGATGCATAAAAATATATGGGCTCTCTAAACATCATATCATAATTCATGAAATGGAATGGGTATCATAAAAATTTCATTATATAATTACATATGTAAAAGATATAGGTATCATAATAATTTAATCAAATCATAAACCATTAAAATAAGTGAGTTTCAAAATCATATAACTTGTGAAAGAGAAACGACTTTAATAATAATTATTTCATCAAAACATAAAACACTCCATGAATAATATGAATGATATTCTTGGATCATATCCAAATTAAAATATAAAAAATAATAGAGTATGACAACTCAGATGGATAAGGATTTAAAAGGATCACCTGGAACTTTTCATAACTAATGTATACCTTCATTGAAAATTCATTTCCTAAAACAATTTCATAAAGCTTTTCTAGAAATAAAGGATTTAAAATATCATTTAAATCATTTCATAAGGAAAATATAATTTCTTGATTAAAAATTCTCTTAAAAAAGTAACTCATTTTGAAAAACAAATATCTATGAAAACATATAATGTAATTTTTAAAACATTTATTTTACCTTTTACTTTGAAAATACATTGAAAACATATAAATAATTATTAAATTATTTGAGAAAACCTATTTCCTTCGAAATATATTTTAAAATATTAAAATTTAGATTTTAAACCCACATTCAAAAAATTTAAACATAAATAATTTCATTTGAATCATTTACGTTGAAAATTAAATTAATATATCATTAAAAATTATTTTTGAAAACATTTTTGGAAAACATGGATTCCCTATAAAATAGATTTTTGACCAAAGGGAAATAATTTAAGGTTTTCATAAAACATTTTATTAATTATCAACAGTTAAAAAGTATTGGAATATTTTATCAATTCATAAATATATACTAATTTTAACGCCCCAACCCTAGTTACCCAGAGTCGGTGCATTACTTCATAACACTGGCATGATCACAAAAGATCAAGTCTCGAAAGACCGATTAGTTTACTAGCCTTGGAAACACTAGATACATTCATAAATGTTACATTATATCATAAAGTGAAAAACTAAAATAACATATTCTTCATTTCCACACTCATATCCCCTTCAGACTATCCCTGCAGGTCATTCCTAAAATTCTTCTACACATCCTAAAAAAATTAAAACATTGAAAGGGGTGAGCTCAGATTCTCAGTAAGGATAACAATATAGCAGAAGCTTTCATAAATAAACATAAACATTTAAGGCAATGTATAACTAAAACAAAAGCCTTTTAAACTTGAACTTCAACGTAATATGGAAAAAGTAAAATGAAATAATGCAATTTACTTATTCACATGGATATTCTAGTGGTTGAATAATCACATGAAATATCAATAACCACTTTCTTAATGATGGAATTCATAATTCCAGACTATCATAACCACATAGCCAAGGCCTTGTGCCAAGACCACAAATAAGATTTTGTCAAGGCCTCAGTCCAAGACACTAGTTTGTCTCATGAGACCTGCAAATGCATTGAGGAGATATAGTGGGCTCCACCCATCACTTATTAAGTCTAATGCATTCCTCATATGAACAGGTTTAAACATATCATAAACCATAACATAATCATTCCACATAAAACATGCATAAAGGAAACATAACATTCCCACATTTCAATAACAAGACATCAATACAACACATTGATATAATAAAAACCTTATCAAAACCATTTTCAATACCAAAATAATAGAAAATTAAAACATGGTATTTATTTTTCATTTCAGAAAAGACATGGCTTGTAGAGGAAGCCGAAACTCAAATAATGGTCACGATGGTGGAGAAGTCGTTGTCGCCGCATACGTATGCCAAAAAAACATTCCTTTTTGTCGTTTAGTAAAATGCTTCGTATAAAAAGATTCCTTTTGAATAAATGTAAAATTCAAAGGGGTTTATACACTGTATAAAAGAAATTTGTGTATAAAACAAAATATTCCTCAATGAATGGAGATTGAGATGAAGTCCCTTAAAAAGATAATTTTTAAATAAAATCGATCAATTATGTGTAATCACTATAAGTACACAGAAAGAAAGTACAAATACAAGATTGTACATAATAATATAATGACATATTTTGAAATTAGGAGATTAACCCAAAGAATGAAAATTGGGTTAAGAAGTTCCCTTAAAATGATCAATTTTTAAATAAAATATATCTGTTATGTGTATTCACTATATTTACACATAAATAAAGTATAAATACCAGATAGGAAATAATAATATCATGACATAATTTGAAAGTAGGAGATTAACCCAAAGAATGGATATTGGGTTAGGGAAGTTCCCTTACAAAGATCATTTTTTAAATAAAATAGATCTATTATGTGTATTCACTATATGTACACATAACGAAAGTATAAATACATGATAGGAAATAAAAATATTATGAAATAACTTGAAAGTAGGAGATTAACCCAAAGAACGGAAATTGGGTTAAAAAGTTCACTTACCTCTTGTCCGACTTGGCTCGATCATTCTTGAACCTCATGAATAATAAACTAGAGTTAATTTCTATTTTCTTATGAACCTTTTCCATGTTCATTATTCCTTTTATATCACTTATTACCATGTTATGAACATTATGTAATTATTTAAGTTAATAACAGTCATTTTTTCGATCTTTGGTACTTGAGTCAAAAATATACTTCTTATAAGTAGAAGTTGTTCATGTGGTGAAATATACATTATATCCAGAATTATATTAATTATTTAGATATAATATATATCATATATATCCAGTATATTCATGCATTTATAATATTACATAACATTTAGAGGTAAGAAATGAAATGCACCGTTAATGGAGACGGTAAACCGTACGTATGCATGAACACTACTTTCATTTCTATTTCGTATTTAATGGAATGAGATTATAATTATACAATTTTATAATATAATTCCAGAATAATATAAAGTATAATACCATTTACTCCATTATTTATACATCCCACATATGGCATTAACAATTCAAATCACTTTGAGGGGGCGGTAGTCCGCACTTCCTAAAATGAAATTATCGCATTTACCCATAATGGAAATTATAAAGTATGACATAAATGAGAAATAAATAAGCATAAGGAAAACATAAAAATAATATATATATCATATATGAAATTTTTTTCATCAAAATGGCCACCATTAGAGGTGTTAAAAGAATATTGAACAATCATCGTTTCATGAGGCAGTATTTCGCCACCCACAGAAACAGTATGGTCTTTAACCATTAGATGAAGGTGTGTGTAAGTGTAAATCAAATACTTATCATAAAAACATCCTAGTATATTGAGGATATTGGTTTTGTTACAAAATAAAATAAAATAAAGTGTAGGGGGTTGGAGAAGCAAAATAAAACAAAACAACATTAGAGAAGACATTACCTTAAAATCGGGTAACTCTTTTTGATTTGATCCAAATGCTTCCTTTGGAAGACTTCTACCCAACGTGAGGATTCTAGGAGTAATATAGGGAAGTTTATAGAGTATTTGGGTAGATTTTTGCCGAGCAAAATGGCTTGATGGTGAAATAAGGTGGTAGAGGTAGGGGCCTTTTATAAGAAGAGAGGAGGGGCACTCTTGGAAAGTAATGAAATATTAAATTATTATGAAATGATTTTCGGATTATAAAGGTCCCAAAATGATATAGTTCGAGGATAAGGTGATAAGGGTTCGAAACATTCCCATCCAATAGGTTTTAGACATGTTTAAGCCTTAGATGTTACATTGTCTTTTCATTTTATTTAAATCGTTAATTAATGAGGTAATCGCTGCATCATCATGGTGTAATAAATAATCTAATTTATTTAATATCTAAGAATTTTTTAAAAAATATCATGTTGTAAGAAATCTTTTTAGATTTCTAATTAATATATATAGTCGAAAATTCAACTTATATAACCCTATGTAATAATTTTTTTATTAAAACAACACATGTTTGTGACAATTTTGTTTTTACCTTAAATAAAAAGTAATTACTTTCATTTTCTTACCCAAGTTGCTCCATGGGGTCCCCAAGATGACCCATGGATTGTCTTGGTCGGACATGACTCATAAAATAGGGGTAGGACAAGTGTACGGGTATTTTCATATTTTTATAATATCATTTTTACCATAAAATTCACTAATTACCTTTAATCGCGATTAATTAAACTTTATTCCCCAAAAAATTATTTCAATCCCATTGAACCAAATTTTACTTCCTAATTACAACCATGTATGTCAGATTTTTGAAAATCAAATCACAGAAGTGGTAATGTTTCATTTAAACAAAAAATCATTTTTTTAACTACCACTTAGGGGTTTCACGATTCATCAAAAATTGAAGTTTTTCAGAACAATGCCAAAATTTCACCCTAGGAAATAATTGATATTATGAATTCAAAAATTATGTCTATTTTAAAAAATTAAAAACATATAGGTTGCATTTATTAATTTTATAATTAATTCCCGATGTCACAACAAATAGCGTGTTTTTAAGGAACAATATATATCAGAAGATTGACAGTTGTTTATGTCCAATTTCAAAGTGAAATTAATTCAAATGACCCCCATCTGATAAAATGGTAAAAATATATTATAATTACACTTTAAAAACACTCAATAGTATAATTTATCACTATAAATTAATATTATTAAAGAAGTTGTTTTTAAGTATTTTTCACTATTCATAAAAAATTGGATGTTCTCAGAAAAATACCAAAAATTCAACATAGGCTAATTTCGATATTTCGAATCCAAAAATGAAGTCCATTTTGAAATATAAAATATATATAATTTCAAAAAGTGGGTATTACTATTCATAATGGCTATTTTTATTGGTCGCAGTGTGTTAGAATCTCAAACATGCGTACAATGCAAGCTTTTTCATTATTGAAAGAGAAGAATATCATGGAAGCTCGGGGTGTTACATTCTACCCTCCTTCAATAAATTGTGTCCCCACAATTTGAAATTTTTCTTTGAAAATAAAAGGTTGAATATAGAAAATACCTTTTTCGAAAACCCACATCATAAATAAGGATAATAAAAATATTACTTTAAAAGAAAGAATGATAAGTACAAAGGTCACCCGTGATAGCCCATACTTGGATTATATGAAAATATGGATATGGAAGAAAAACAAACCATCAAGGTCTAATGGAGAGTTGTAGAAAATAGAATTAGGAGAATGTTAACCACAATAAAATCACAAAGTTGTGATTCGTTAAATGGTCATTGAATCCCCAGTTGGAAAAGTTAACCTGAAACATTTTTGTTTTAAGTGACCTTTTATAAAGTTGAGAAATTTATTTAGGAGATTTACTAAAAACGTAAAGAAATATACTTACTTGTAATGTAGACATTCATTCTTTTAAATTTTTTTACCAAAAATCCATCATTCACTCCAAAAGGTAACATAACTCAAAAATATTCTATTTATCCTAATTTTATGAGGTTCCAAATATTAACACATACCATTTATTTTAGGAAAACTTTTTTGTAACAACTAGGGACTTCCTGTAGGCTAGTGGTAGGTAATAAAGGCCTGTCACACTATGGTTGTGGGTTCGATTCCTGCAGCTTTGTCCAACCCGACGGGTTATCCACCGACCTTCAGGTTGTCCTTTTCCTAAAAATATAATATTATAATATTGAAAAAGTAATATTCAGAAATTTTTTAACCTTAAAAAATACCATCCAAGGTTCAAATTAATCCATTCCAACCTTTATAGTTTTCCAAAATACCGCTGTCCAGACTTTCTCTAAAAGGTCCCTAATTTCCAAAATCAATTGTAACATCAAATTCCCCAAACCAAGTAAATTTTCTCTTATTATCACATACTAAAAATGTGATTACCTTCATCATATTAAAACCTTAATGAAAACAACCAGTACTGAAGTACAATACTTATATATATCACATTATTCTTATAACCAGAATATAATCATTGAGTTCAAAAGCACCAATACATTAATTATTCCTCTTCAACTGTAGTAATAGCATAAGATTGTACATGATCTCTTAGCCTTTTCTAAGGTAAGTTTCCCTGATGCTTAGGTCATTCATTTTCATAATGCCCCATTTCCCTACAATTGTAGCATTCAACATTGATAGCTTCTTTCTTTCCCTTGCAATCACGATCATGGTGACCTTTTTCTCCACATTTATGACAAACTCCCATTCTTTTTTTGGCTTGTACCGGGGTGATTCTTCCGACAATTATCACATAATTGAAAATACTTCTTTCTCTTTTTCCCTTTATCTCTATATTATTCCACCATTCTCTTCTTCTCTTGCTTTAAATTGTTATCATAAGACTTATAGAATTCCTTTTCTGTCTTGATATCACATGAGACAATATCTTCATACGTTGAGAAAGATTGTGATACTAAAGCTCGACAGAGAAATGGTTTTAACCCCTCAAAGAAATGGTCAATCTTACTTCTTGGGATACGTATATAATATCCATCATGCCTCGCTAACCTTGTAAAGTTAGCCTCATACTTTGCGACATTCTCATCCTCCTTTTGTCTCAGACTCAGAAATTTCCATTCCATATCTACTCGATGGTCACGAGGGAAGTATTTTTCTAAGAAAATATCTTTTAACTCCCTCCATTCCATATTGGATAATTCATCATCTTCCTTTGTATTTTGAATCAAAGACCACCATTGATCAGTATCTCCAGTGATGCGGTAAACTGCCATGAAAACTTTCTCCCTTTCGCTACTCCCCAAGGTGTGGAATATTTTCTCTAAGGAGTTTACCCATTTCTCAGCTAATAATGGATTTGTACCCCCATTAAATGTTAGTGGTTTCTACCTCATGAAGCATTCTAACATTGATCATCCACGTTGCGGATCAGGGTGCGCCATAAGAGTATGGTTATTATTCATAACCTGAGTGAGTTGTCCCAGTATGGTGATAAGTTGATCAGCACCAGTTGTATCTCTAGCTCCACAATAATTGTCTTGAGCAGGAGGAAAATCCCTACATGGAGTGCATTCATTGATACTATTTCCATTCCTCCCACTAGGTTCCATTTCTAAACAATGTCATAAACTATATTAGTTTATGAATCAAAATACGTAATTTCATACTTGTAAAACACTTAACATAAATTTGACAGTTTATGGATACAATACATAATCATAATAAAAATTTCTTTGAGAAGTATATACTCATAAACCCTTCATAATGGTTGGTAAAGAAAATGAGAATTATCCGAAGTCTATCCCCCGGGAGTGTCATAACCAAGAGTGCATCAAGGCCTGTTGTCATGCACCAGTTCCCATTCGAGTCTTGCTCAAAGAGGTGTTTCGGGTTTTACCCCTAGGTACATCTATGCCAGAGCGGCCTCTACCCGCTCGTATCCAGACAGGGATGTATTGCTCGGAAAACTCAAAAAATCTCTATAATACAAAATTTTAGGAAGTTTTTCTATACTAATCCTCAATGTCTATCTTCGAGTTATGTTCTCTAATCAGAGTATATCTAAATCTAGCTTCCAAGGTTCGTACTAAACTGTCTCTGATACCATCTATAACGCCCCGACCCCAGTTACTCAGAGTCGGTGAATTACTTCATAACATTGGCATGATCACAAAAGATCAAGTCTCGAAAGGCCGATAAGTTTAGTAGCCTTGGAAACACTAGATACATTCATAAATGTTACATTATATCATAAAGTGAAAAACTAAAATAACATAGTATCCATTTTCTACACTAATTTCCCCTTCAAACTATCCCTGCAGGTAATTCCTAAAATACTTCTTCACATCTTGAAAAAAATTAAAACATTGAAAGGGGTGAACTCAGATGCTCACTAAGGATAACAATATAGCAGAAGATTTCATAAATAAACATAAATATTTAAGGCAATGTATAACTAAAACAAAAGCCTTTTAAACATGAACATCAACATAATATGGCAAATGTAAAATGAAATAAGGCCATTTACTTATTCACATGGATATTTTACTGGTCGAATAATCACATGAAATATCAATAACCAGTTTCATAATGATGGAATGCATAATTCCAGACTATCATAACCATGTAGCCAAGGCCTCGTGCCAAGACCACAAATAAGATTTTGTCAAGGCCTCGTGCCAAGACACTAGTTTGTCTCATGAGACCTGCCGATGGATCGACGAGCTATAGCGGGCTCCACCCGTCACTTATTAAGTCCAATGCATTCCTCATATGAACAAGTTTAAACATATCATAAACCATAACATAATGGTATCACATAAAACATGCATAAAGGAAACATAACATTCCCACATTTCAATAACAAGATATCAATACAACACATTGATATAACAAAAACATTATCAAAACCAATTTCAATACCAAAAAAAAAGAAAATTAAAACTTGGTATTTATTTTTCATTTAAAAAATGTTATGGCTTGTAGAGGAATCCGTAACTCAAATAATGGTCACGACGGTGGAGAAGTCGTTGTTGCTGCATACGTATGACAAAAAAACATTCCATTTTTTCATTTAGTAAACCGCTACGTATAAAAATATTCCTTTTGAATAAACGTAAAAGTCAAAGGGGTTTATACACCGTATAAAAGAAATTTGTGTATAAAACAAAATATTCCTCAATGAATGGAGATTGAGACGAAGTCCCTTAAAAAGATGATTTTTAAATAAAATTTATCTATTATGTTTATTTACTATAAGTACACATAAAGAAAGTACAAATACAAGATAGTACATAATAATATCATGACATAATTTGAAAGTAGGAGATTAACCCAAAGCATGAAAATTAGGTTAAGAAGTTCCCTTAAAAAGATCATTTTTTAAATAAAATAGATCTATTATGTGTATTCACTATATTTACACATAAAGAGAGTATAAATACCAGATAGGACATAATAATATCATGACATAATTTGAATGTACGAGATTAACCCAAAGAATGGAAATTGGGTTAAGAAGATCCCTTACAATGATCATTTTTTAAATAAAATAGATCTATTATGTGTATTCACTATATGTACACATAAAAAATGTATAAATAAAAGATTGGAAATAATAATACTATGAAATAATTTGAAATTAGGAGATTAACCCAAAGAACAGAAATTGGGTTAAGAAGTTCCCTTACCTCAGGTCCGACTTGACTCAATCGTTCTTTAACCTCCTGAATAATAAACTAGAGCTAATTTCTATTTGCATAAGAACCTTTTACATGTTCATTATTCCTTTTATATCACTTATTACCATGTTATGAACATTATGTAATTATTTAAGTTAATAGCTGTCATTTTGTCGATCTTTGGTACTTGAGTCAAAAATAAACAACTTACTATTACAAGTTGTTCATGTGGTGAAATATCCATTATATCCAGAATTATATTCATGATGTAGATATCATATATATCATATATATCCATTATATACATTCATTTATAATATTACATAACATTTAGAGGTAAGAAATGAAATGCAACATTCATGGAGACGGTAAGCCATACATACGCATGAACACTACTTTCAATTATATTTCCTATTTAATGGAATGAAATTATAATTATATAAAGGTATACTATAATTCCAGTATAATATAATGTATAATACCATTTACTCCATCCTTTATACATCCCACGTATGGCATTAATGATTCAAATCACTTTGAGGGGGCGGTAGTCCGCACTTCTTAAAATGAAATTATCACGTTTACCAATAATGACAATCATAAAGAATGACATAAATGAGAAATACAGAAGCATAAGGATAACATAAAAATAATATATATATCATATATGAAAATTGTGTCATCAAAATGGCCACCATTAGTGGTGTTATAAGAATATTGAACAGTCATCTTTTTGTGAGGTAGTATTTCACCAGCCACAGAAAAAGTATGTTCTTTAACCATTAGACGAAGGTGTGTGTAATTGTAAATAAAATACATTTCATAACAACATACTAGTATATTTAGGATACTTTTTTTGTTACAAAATAAAATAATAAAAAGATTTTAGGGGTTTGGAGAAGAAAAATAAAACAAAACAACATTAGAGAAGACATTACCTTAAAATCGGGTAACACTTTTTGATTTGAGACAAAGGCTTCCTTGAGAAGACTTCTGCCCAATGTGAGGATTCTAGGAGTAAGAGAGGGAAGTTTAGAGAGTATTTGGGTAGATTTTGGCAGAGACAAATGGCTTTAAGGTGTGAATAAGGTGGTAGAGGTGGGGCCTTTTATAAGAGGAGAGGAGGGGCACTCTTGGAAAGTAATGAAATATTACATTATTATGAAATGATTTTCGGATTATAAGGGTATTAGAATGATATATTTAGATTCTAAGGTGATATTGGTTCGATATATTCCCATAAAATAGGTTTTAGACAAGCTAAAGACTTAGATTGTACATTATCTTTTCATTTTATTTAATTCGTTAATTAATGAAGTAATCGTTGCATCATCATGGTGTCATAAATAATTTAATTAATTTAATGTCTAAGAATTATAAAAAAATATCATGATGTATGAAATGTTTTTAGATTTCCAATGAATATTTATAGTCGAAAATTTAACATGTATAACCCCATGTAATAATTTCTTTATTAAAACAACACATGTTTCTGACAATTTTATTTTTACCTTAAATAAAAAATAATTGTTGTCATTTTCTTACCCAAGTGGCTCCATGGGGTCCCCTAGTTGACCCATGGATTTTATTGGTCGTCCATGACTCATAAAATAAGGGTAGGACAAGTGTAAGGGTATTTTAATATTTTTATAATATCATTTTTACCTTAAATTTCACTAATTACCTTTAATTGCGATTAATTAAACTTAAAAGTAACTATTCACCAAAAAATTATTTTAATCCCATTGAACCAAATTTTACTTCTTAATGACAACCATGTATGTTGGATTTTTGAAAATCAAATCACAGAAGTGGTAATGTTTCATTTAAACAAAAAATCATTTTTTAACTACCACTTAGTGGTTTCACTATTCATCAAAAATTGATGTTTTTCAGAACAATGCCAAAATTTCACCCTAAGCTATAATTGATATTACAAATTCAAAAATGATTTCTATTTTAAAAAATTCCAAAAATATATTTTTCATTAATTAATTTTATAATTATTTCCCTCTTTCAAAACAAATAGCGTGTTTTTAAGAAACAATATATATCAAAAGATTGACAATTGTTTATGTCAAATTTCAAAATGAAATTAATTCTAATGACCACCATTGGATAAAATGGTAAAAATATATTCTAATTACACCTTAAAATCACTAAATAGTATAATTTATCACTATAAAGTATTTTGATTAAAAAAGTTTTTTTTAATTATTTTACTATTCATAAAAAATTCGATGTTCTCAGAAAAATACCAAAAATTCAACATAGGCTAATTTCGATATTCCGAATCCAAAAATGAATTCCATTTTGAAATATAAAATATATTTAATTTTGAAAAGTGGGCATTACTATTAATAATGGCTATTTTTATTGGTTGTGGTGTGCTAGAATCTCAAACTTTCGTTCAATGCAACCTATTGCATTATTGAAAGAGAAGCGTATCGTGGAAGCTCGAGGTATTACACTAATAACTGAGGGATAATTTAATTCATGAAATTTTTTTATAGATGGATCAATATATTTAATCAATGGAAACATAATAATTAACAAATATTGAGAGATGATGAGATTGTATAAATAACGTTTTACCACTTTAGTAACTTAGAATAACAAAACCATATAAGAATATAACTCCACACAGAATAAAATATCATGAAAAGAACTATATTCATTATATAACATGTCAAAGGGATGTATATACACCCTATAGAAAAATATAAGTTCATAACCTGGAATTGTATCTCAGAGAAGAAAATTTGAGACAAAATTAACTTACAGATTTTGTTTCTTTTGAATCCGTAAAAACATGAAATGAAAATAATAAAATAGATATAAAATTACCTATAATTATTTTTATATGACCCATTCAATACTTTCATGGGATGTATAAACTCCACCCCATATAAATGAGCCGTGAGTAAGGCAATGTATTATACAAATAAAAATGAGACGAGAAAACCTTTACTTTGAGTCTTCAATTTATCTATACACATTGAAACCTCATGTTAAATAAATATATGTTTCATAGATATCTGAAAAATAACTATATTTTTATATATAATATCATATATAAATCAATTATTACATTATATTAATCTTTTATAAACAATTCTATGTTATTGTAATGTTTCGGGTAATAACCGCTTTTTTTATCGTACATGTTTCGAGTTGTTATTCTTGATCCTCTTACATAGATATTGATTAATGTACTTTAGGTATTTTAAAAAAGTTGTATTTATCATATACAATCGTTATATAAATATGTATTGTAATACATTTTTCATATAGAATGTGGGTTGTATGTTCGAATGTACCCTATTCATATTTCATTATTGTATTGATAGAAAGAATGAAAATAACACATATGAATGTATATATTATAATTATAGAAGAATTATTATTTCATATATATATAATTTATTTTCACGAAACCAATCACTAATACCTTCAATGTAAAGTGTGAATGAATCACATCGCTTTGATGTGACAGTAGTACACACTTCCACAAACAAAGTTATTGTATTTTCATAAAAATGGACAACATGATGGTATTTTTTTCATATATTAAATAAATATTAATAAATAAATAATAAATATAATATAAATAATATTTCCTTCATAATTCTCAACCATGAATGGTTGAAATGGAAAAATTATCAAAATCATTTCATGATGAGGTAGTTCAACATACACACAAATGAGATGATCATTACCCATTTCATGGAACTGTGTGTAGGATTAGGTAAGAAACATAGAATAAAAGAAAATATTTATTGTGATTATACTGATTTAATTATATAATCGTTGAATTATATGAACTAAATTTGTGGAGAAATAATTTAAAAAAAAATTCATGTTGATGAATGCTTCCTCATTTTTGGGAAACCAATTTTTGATTGCTCTAAATGGTTTTCATGGTAGTATTTTTTCACAAAGGTTAAATTATATGTTGAACAGATGGATTTTTGTTGGATATTTCTAAATATTTGGGCAAAAATGAATGCGATTGATAGGTGTAACAAGTGGGGGAGGAGAGGAGGCCTTTTATAATATTGGAAAAGAATATATTTGGTATTCTTGAAAAGACTTTTGTGCTTCCCACACAATACATTTACCCAAACATTTTGAAATGGAACATAAAATAATATTATAGGTTGAATAGTACAACTATGGAAATAATATAATTTTTAGACAGGATTATTGTCATTTTCACTCATTATTTTCTTATTTAATCATTAATTATGTTTATGTTTACCATAATCACTATCATCAATTTCAATTAAAGTGACTAATAATTTTGGGGAAAAAAATTTATAATTATAATAAATTATAAATTTTTATGATTCCAAATAGGGAATCATTTTTTAAAAATTATAATCACAATAGTGGAAAAAATAAAAATATAAATAATCCCATTTAAGGGATGAGATGCTAGGGTTTTAATGTGAAAAGGCCCAATTGTTTCAAATGATTTAATTTCCAATTTCAAAGTGAAATTTGTTCCAATGAAAAAAATGTAATTAATATAAGAATAATTAATATAATTTTTATTTTAAAATAAATTAAAATATAAATTAACTATATAAAAAATAACAGAAAAGGAAGTTGTCCATTAAAATTTAGTATTTTTTATTATCAATCAGAAATGACACTTATAAAAAATATAACCAAAATTTACCCAAATTAAATATTAATATTTTTCATTAAAAAATATAATTTATTTTTTAAAAAATAAATTTTAATGGTTCTAAAATAAATTTAAAATTGTATCACCATTAGAATGCAGTAAAATTACAGTTTTGAAAAAATACCACATTAAATACGTATAATTTTATTTATTCTTGTTTTATGCTTAAAAAATATATTGAATGAGTATCAAAAATATTTATTGAATATATATTATATTAATTTTATTGAAAAAATTCCTCAAAATTGGTTTTGTTAATTTTATTGAGTCAAAATGGTGTTTCTATATAGAAACATAGGTTTCTTAAAAAATGAGTTTCATTATTCTCAAATAGTAATTAAATTAATTGTTAACCAATCACTAACTAAATGATTAAATTTATATAATTGTGTAAACATTAGATTTATAATTTATACAATATCATTAATATCTACAATTCTAACTATTGTAAGATAATTAAAATAGTATTTTAATAATAATATTAATAGTATATTTTAGTTCGATAAATCATTTTCTTTCATGTAACACAATCTATCGAAGGGACTCGGTATTCTGTGTAAAAACTAACAAACAAAGTGTTCCATGTACCATAATATAATATAATTATTTTAGTTAGTAAAATATTAACATGGTGTTGTGTATAACGTAATCCAAAAAAAATTCATATAAAAAAAAATTTATTCAATGTTGAGAAATGTTAACATGATAAAATTAATTCGAAAAAATTCACAAAATCACAGGGTGTTAAAACATAAATATACATATTAAAATTCCTTAAAAACCAAACTGTATGAGTATAAAACAAATAAATTTGATAGATCGCAATTAAAAAATTGAATTTTGGGTTAATAAAACTACGATTATACATCATCCAATAGGTAGATCCCAACTCAATATCGAATAATTCTATTTGATAGGGTGAGACAATACAAATGATTATCCATGTTCTCTCATTATAAAATTATAATAAAATTAATTTCATTACATGTATTTCTACCCTTGAATATGGGAATTAAAACTTCCTTTGTGACCTAAATGTCCAATGGAACCCCAACTTACAAAATATAAATTCACTCATAGACTTACCAATAAAATCATTTATAAACAAAACTATGGCCCCTAGATTTTCATGGTGAGAGGTAATATAACCTCTATAGATTCCAAATATCACCTCAACTATTGGACTGTTCGGGATATTATAGTAATCATGTTTGAAATGGATATTCAAACCATACTCATAACACTCAATTGGGTTTCTCCCACTTAATGGATGTAATAAACACTTTAATTAGATTCTCTTCATATTTCCACAATAAAGAGATGACCAAATTCCTTATTTCTGGCTATATGACGTCCCAATCATGGACCAGGTAGAGGTAGATTGTGTCCCAAATGTCTTACCCTTCATTTTTCCTCACTATAATAATTTTCTGATTGAAATCCTCTTAAATGGATGTTAGTGTGAATACATGCTATTGGGATTGTATACAATTCCGTGGACTATCCTCAATATTCATAACCAAAGTAGCCTCACCAAAAACATTAATTGGTTAATGTCTCAACAGATAATGAAATTTTGAAGCATATTGCATCTCTAAAATACCCCCTATACCGAATGCATGAACACCCACCCCCCATCAGCCCTTATAGTAGTTAAATGGATGTAATTGAGGCAACAAGACTTCAAGTACTTCTACGTGAGACCAAATAATGGTATATCTAGAGTAGATCCTCCTAATAATGATAGGTTCTTAAATAATATATGAATAATAAATCCCCGGCCTCTCTGGGGGTGTCTCAATATGATCATATATTGTTTTAATATGATGTATCCAACAATTTAAATCCAAAATTCCAACCTCACCTATAATGAGTGGTGGATTTTATAGATTGATCTCACAAGTCAAGGATAACATTTTTTGCCCATCCGCCAGCACCCTACCTAAAATTATAGTATGAAATAAATAATTCTCTCTATATTGATGATTTATAGTGGTTACAAGTGTGATAGTTGGATATGGTTCAACTATTTTTCACTTATGATCATACACATCCTTATAGAAATAAATCAATGGTCTCGTCCATGGATTATTTCTAAAATTATAGGCTCATGAATCATAATAAATTTTTATCATAAGAATAAAAAAACTAGCCTAAAAAATAATATGATCTTGATGAGCTACCTTAAATGAACATCGTACGATAAAATGGTCTCACGTAATAAGGCTTATGTCCCTCCCAATGTTACCACTCTCTTATAATATACACATCCTACCAAATGGATAACAATACAATCATAGTGTATCACAATAATTGATAGTAATCATGTGTTGGTCGTCCACATTTCAACTAATTTGATATATAATAATACATAGAATAATGTAACCCTATATCATGTCTAGAAAAGAAATCATAGGCAAGAAAACTAATATCACCTCAACCCTTTCATTCAAGAATAATGCACGAATACAATCTTTATTACCACCCTTGACTATCTGTGAGACTCAGAAAAAAATAAAAATCACAATGTATCATAGATAGAATTATATCACAACAATATAATAAAAACCCCATAATAAATGACCCATAAATTGTAACATAGAGTTCCTTCATACATGGGTAATCTATTTTCTAGAATCGAATTCATACGTAGCCCTAAAAAAATCCATCAATTATCTAATGTACAAAAAAATCATATGACAATGTAAAACAAGTATCTAGTGATAAATTTTAACTTCACTAATCTCATTCTCCTCTCCTGTGACCTACCGCGTTCTACACACTAATATTTTCACTCTCTATATGAATAAGATTACTGATAAGTGTTGAGGGTCAATAAATAGTAAGAGAGATTATACCCTCAGATATGGAAAATCATACACACATAAAAGAAATATCATAGACAAATTTCTTCAATAATAAAATGGTAATTAAATAGATATCATACCTGAATAATATATAATTTTAATATAATCACATGATTAATGAAATTGAAATATTTTTCATGTTATAAAAGTCACATGTGGAATTATAGTATATCTTGATGGAATATTATATAAGAAGAGGTTAATAAATTACTAAAATTAAATGGTATATCCTATATTTGTCTCTTTTCTTGGCCAATACCTTCCTCTCAATTCCCTCCAGGATTGACAATCATAGTAATAATACTTTTCAAGTTCCTTTCCCGTTCCCTAGAAAAAAAATTATGTATTATTGTGTACCATAATGTTTGTGTAGGGTATGATTACAACATAGTATACTACCACTGATAGTGCCTCTATCTAATAAAATATATATAAATGTTTTTTCTGAAATAATAGTAATATAAATGATAATAAATATGTATCTATTCACCCCATGGTATACTCCCACAAAATAATGGGTGACCTTACTATCTTAATCTACTGTTGAATGGAATGATATACCGATGGTTTAAGAACACAGCTAGAGGAAAAATGATATATCACTCCTTGTATATTATTAGAAGTGAATAAACTATTTCCATTATATATTTTATCTGAATAAAATATCATCCTTTCATTTAATCAAGATGATTGGTCCACTACCCAAACAATACTTGTGTTATGTGAGTGATCTCAGGTGGATGATGAATTTCCATTTGCATGTAGGCAATATGTTATAATTTCCATGCTCGAGTGGATGATATACCACATTCTGATAATGGATGTAGATAATGAAAAATAAAGATAACACATTAATATGGATTATATAACACTAAAAACATTATAGATATGAATGGAATTTCGTAATTTAAAGTTCCCATGTGGAAAATACACCACCAGGATTAAATACATAGGTGGATAATTAAACACAAATAAAATCTCCATATGTATGATTTTACAAAAGTATCAAATATTTTTGGGGAAAATATAACTAGTATTCAGTTTGAAGTGGTTGAAATTCCATTATAATAGATCCCTATAAAGGTGATGATTCATTGAGATAACTTACATAATAGAATGAAGCTCCATTGACATTAAATATATAGTTTATGACAGGAAACTAACATTTCATCCCATTTTGGATAATGTTTTACTCTTACATAATCACCTCAATTAATGATGATTCACCTACTATGTTTGGGAAGATAAGATACTAGTAGCCTCAATAGAGTGGCCGATATACAACTAACTCACAAAGCATGGAAGAAACACCCCATCAATTGGCTTTTATTTGATGGGGAACCACCCTATACAATGAATCCAAAAATATGGTATATATATCATTAAAAATTTATTTCCAATTTTTTTTTTCAATATTAGCCATGTCAGAGCTTATGGTTTTAGATTATCTTTCTCTCTGATGGTTTAAAGACAATGCCATCATAACTTTATCCAAGAACATACACATTCCATTTCTCATTGTGGAGTACACTAGTTTCCAACAATTATCTCCCACATCTAGTTCATTACAATTGAAACATATTCCTATTAAAAATTCACATTTCTATTATATTCCACATAAATAATTTTTTCATCAGAAACCAATTGTATTGTCACACACCTTATATAGTCCACCCATGGAAAACTTGGTTCTGATCATTCTAATAGAAATCATGGAATCTATTTATTAATCATTTATGGTAATATAAAACTAATAGAATTTTCCATTATTTTATAAAACAAAGTAAAGATAATAACATATTTTTGGGACAGTAAAGGACCTTTTACCTAGGACTATTTGGGTCCATCACATCGATGATTCTTGGATCATTTTTTGTTAAACGAAATAAATTATAAACTATAAAAATTGTGAAATTATTCTATAACCACTAATGTGTGGTTGAATAATGAATTAATATATAAATGAAAGAAAGAGGAAAAGATATTTTTCTTTGTTGATAACCCACACAACTTATCACACACTAATCTGAATGCATAATTGAGAAAAACATATTTATGGGAGAAGAACATAAGAGAAATAAAATGGAGGGGGTGAAACATCAACACCTAAGAAATGAGGGAAAAATTTACATTGTGTAACATTAATTAATATTAAATTCATTATTATCAATATTTTTAAACAACTAGATTCATCACACCAAAATATCTCTAGGAAACTACAAGAACATAGATGGCTCGTGTGGGGTTATGCAGCCTACCCAAAGGACTCACATTGCTATTGGTAGTAGATTCCACCGTTACAACTAGAATTATAGTTGGATACTTTAAACTACTCAAATTTAATTATCACTAGTTATATTATATGAAATATGACTGTAATCCACCTCAATGCTTTAAATTCTACTTTTCAAAATGATTTAACAAAAATTGAATGATATAGAAAAAGTGATTAATAATCACATCTTAGGACCAACACTGATAGATAAATGAACCAATGCATAAAATTGAAATTAAGAAACAATATATCTTTTTATAATTATTCATTGTTTCCACTAAATCATTAATTACACATGTAAATTAATATCATATTATTTATATCCAAAATATATCCCAGCACTAGTAGTATATATGGGTTGTTAAATAACCTAACTTCCGGTTGGTATTACTATTCTCATAATGGCCTGATAGAACCTCTATATTCAAATGATAAAGAATAAATAGTGATTTAAGATCATTTGAGTTTTATGTTTGGAAATACAAGAATCTAATCAACCCTTCAAATGGGTATTAACCCTTTATATAAATCCCTTGAGGACACTATTATGTTTCCCATGCATTTACTCATATTCTATAACACTTGGGTAAGTCATGCATCCAATTAAAGAAACTATTTCATGAATGACATGAAGTACCCATATTATTCATAATAAAAAATATATTAATTATAAATATTGTGTTAATGGTATAATTTTTGTTTAAAATTCTTATCTTGCTAGCCAAAAGTCCAAATTAAGGTGCAATGTGATACGTTTAAACGTGCACTCTAACTGGTTTAATCAATGACCATATAATTTAGCCCAAAATTCCCTTATTATTTTTAAATATCATAATTTAATTTTTTATGATTTTAACTTATATTCTCATTTCATTATATGACATATACAATTCCATCAAATAAAAACGTTTTTTAGGGTATATCTCTGTCAGTCACCCACTTTTATTAAAGGCTAAAAAATTTATATTCTATTTTAATTTATATTGTATTATATGTGATTTTTGTGAAATAATATCCATATTATTTTTGGATATAATAAAAATACATTCACAAATATATCATCAACATCAACTTATATCCAATAATATGCAATAATTGTTAAAATACATTACAGAATTCCATTGGATGAACTCTAAAAAACATTTAGCGTAGTATAAAAATGAACACTAAATCCTCCTTCATTCAACCATAAAGAGTGGCCCATTGTCCTTTGATAATAAAAATAAAAATCACAAGTTCAATAAATGTATGCATTGAGTTACCTCTAGAAATTAATAATTGATACTCTTGATAAAAAAATATATTTGGAAGGATCGACATAAATTAAATGTATCTTTAAAACTTCTCCCACCCATCACATCCCATGCTATAAAATATTTTCATAAATTCACTTTTACATGATATTTAGTTACCATGGGACATAGAGTGCATCAATCCCATATAGACAACTAATACATCCTCAACATTATGAGTATTGACTTTCCATGAAAATAAATACATTACATTCTATTCACATTTAATGAATAAGAACGTTTCATTTCCCTCATACAAATAGAGAAGAACATCATATTAAGTATATATGTTTTTATATACACCCCTTATTTTATATGAATCAGGGGCCCAGATTTCAGACTTATTATATGCGTGGATAATTCACATCGTGCGTGAGCTCCAACTAATGACATGATCATCAACATTCCAAACAACCCCCTATTTTTATATGAATCAAGGCATGTGAATATTTGGTATCAATTTATGAAGGATATCATCCAATATATGGTCCAATAATTAGCCATTTTGGACTGTAAATATGATTCATGCACCCCTACTACCAAAATTACATAGTTAAGGTCACTCCATGTTGTATATTTTGGGGTCATCTACAGAACAAAGATATATTACTACCACATAAAAATATTACATGTATCCCTTAAAATAATAATTTTCATACTAACCATAAAATATTTCTATAAAAAATAATAATTCATGGAAAATTTAAATTAGGGATGACTCCATGTTATCATTTTTGAGGTCAATCATCACTACAAGTAATATATATTATATAAGTATATTAATATATGCATCAAACATGATGGAATGATAATGTTGAGATTTACTTTCTTATTAATATTTTTAATATTCTAATAATATTTTAATAACAGATAAAAATCCATATATAGGAACCATATTAACATATAATATATATTGAACTACCTAATAAACCTTATTTTTTCATCAGTTGTAGGGTTTTTATAACGGATTACACATATATGTTATTCCTGTTAAACCACCATGTGGTCCTTTAATAAAACTCCCCATCAAAAATAATTTGAGAATAACATAATTGGAGAAATAAATTTTCAATAATGATGGAATTATTAAATCATATTCTTAATGTTTATCTCCATTACCAAATTCAAACTCTATAAATTCACAACATCAAATGTCATGATATTAATAACATCTATTATATAGCATTTTAAGTACATCATCATCATAGCTTGAACTAGTTATATACATATTTTTTGTGAAATCATTGGTTAATTAATATAACTATTTACATTATTTAGAAAAATCACATATTAATATCATATTACGATATAATTAAATTCACTTTTTTACAGTAACAAAAATTAAATATTTCTATTTATCATTACAATAATAAACAATAAATATTTTGGTTTGTCTTGTGTAATTCATATTGTATTTTGATTGGAATAATAAAATAGGATATAATGGTATTTAGTCTCTCATGGTAACTAATTGTAACTCTTTAAATTTAACATTATAGTCACATAACACACAATCTGTATAATAATATGTGAAATTATTTTAGTTTTTTATTGGAATAATATTTTATTTGTTATTTTGAACTTCTCTACATTTAAATGTACTCCCACTAGCTACTAAGTCACTATATTATCCAAATAATATCAATCTGTGAAACCAAAACTCTATTGTGTTATGAAAATTACTTTTGTTTCCATAAATTAGTAATATAAATGAAATAAAATTATTTTTTTATTTTATTTATGTGATATTATATATTTTTTGTTTTTTAAAGAAGACATTATTATTTTAAATATTCCAAAAATTGGTAGACGAAACATATTAGACAATATTTTATCCAAAATATGGATAAAACACATTTATATGAGATAAATTATATCTATACTTGTTTCCTTTAAAAAAACATATAATAAAATCTATCATTTACTAATTATAGTGGATTGATTTCATTTTCTTATATTCTCCATCAATTATATTTTTATGTAAAAAACATTCCTTTTCACAAAAATAAAAATGAGATAAAGATACAAATATTTTATTATGATCCATCTATGGCTGATAAATTCCTTTATATTAAAACTGATGATATTTAACCTCGTATCATTATCATTTTATTGTAAACAACAAGATCTACCAATTCTTCCATTTGTATTGATCTCTTTTATATATAACACTTGTAAAGTATACTATTTTTATCAAAAATCGTTAAAAACCAAAGATGTAAGATCTATAACATAGACAAATGGCATTTAAATACAATATACATTTGATAATCTCTTTTTAACAACTATATATTTAAATATAACACTAAGTTATATAGAGTACACAACACACAACATCGAGTAAAAAGAAATGCAATATATGATTAAAATATAATTATTTATTTTTTAAAATTTATCCTATTCAATGAATTGGAGGGAATTAATTGTATTAACCATTTTATTAAATATAAATAAACTACTAAATTACTTCTAATTAATTAATTAAATCTTAGTTAATATGTTCTGAATTTTCAGAATGGTTATATTATGATTCATAATATTTATTTTCATAAAAATGTTTTTTATTAATATTTTTGATGATAACATTATGATTGTTTTCTAGAACATGTACAATAATTATTTTTTAAAATTTATATCATTTTAAAAGGATCATATAAAAATTAAATTTAGGTAAATTTTTTTAATTTTTTTGAAATGGATGAATTTTTACTTAATTGTGAAAATAACAATTTTATTGGAAATTGAATATTTTGTTTAATGGATTTACATAGTTCTATGTTGATTTACTTTTATTTAAAACTAAAATTTGTTATATTATGTTCTTATTAATCCAATTCTATTCGATCGAAATTATTTTAGGAATAACATTTCCATAACCAAAAATTTATACAAAAATTTTTCTCCAAAAAAAATATTTCATTAGATTTTTTTATAGTTTAAAATATGTAATTACCCTTATATAAAATTAATAATTAAAAATTGAATCCATTTTTTTAATTAGGAGGTTTAAATTCCGTAAATGGATTCTATTATTTAGCCAATATGAATAATTATGTTAGAAGAAATTATCACCTTGGTAAATAGTAATTCAAGATAGTCTAGTTTTAACCTATATAACAAGGAAATAAATTTTCATCATAAATTTATCAGATATATATAATTTTACCCTTATAAAGTTGAGGAATTTATTTATATAATTATTGGTAAATTTTGAAAATAAATTACCTATATAATATTTTAACAAACTGAAATAAATAATGTAACATTTAGTTTTTAAATATCTTGTATGTGTTAACAAAGGGAAAATAACTAGTAATGGATGAATGTTAATAGAAATTATTTTTAAATTTAAATTATATTCATGATTTAATTTCTATAAATTTTATTAATTCAATAATTTCCTTAAATTCTTCTATAATGCTAATACCATATTTATGCAATTAATTTAAATACAAAATAAATGATTTTAAAAATATTTAATGTAATATATTATGACTGAGTTATAGTGTTCAATGAATATTTTAAATAAATATAGAATATTATTGATATTAAAAAATATTATATCCAAATTATTTATTTTTATTTATATATAAGAATTTATATTAAATGAATTGTGTTAAATTTTTCATTTAAGGTATTTTATAAAAATAATATCAATTGAAATATTTAAAAATAATAAAAAATTGAAATATAAATATTAGGTTAACATATTATATATGATTTGTACTTATTTCCATTTATGATTTAATAGTTACCTTATAATTAAAATGATATCTTTATATGAGTGAAACAATTATTGACGTGGTAAAAGATTAATTTACATTAATAATTGCTTATACCAATGGATTGGGTTTTAAACACCACATAAACCATTAAAAAGTCAAACTAATTATGGATTTTCAACCACATACTACATTATTAATTAATTTATGGAAAAATGGAAGAATTTCACATTATAATCAATATATTATAATTTAAAATTTTATGAAATTCATAAAGTACCCCTCATATCAATTATAAAAAAGGATCCCCACCTTTCTGTTACTTAAAATACTTTGGCCCATATATCTCGACCATACCTGACCAAAAAATCATCTATAATTACATATACATATTCTAGAGGTTTTCCTCTTCCCAAAATGCAAGCCCTATAATCCTTAATTGGATATCTAATTCAGTTAATTCTATGAATATATAATCCACTTAATGGATAAATTTCAATATATTAATTCATTATAACCTCTAAAAAATATTATTTTATCATAAAATATTAAATAAATATTACTCAATAGAAATAAATTTTATTATTATGGTGAAATTACTACTTTCCACCATCTTTCCCATCAAATGGTAATTGGAATTATCTCTTGTCTGTACATATGGCTTATCTTCTCCATGTAAGAACAAAAACAATTACCACAATCATATTAAATTGATAGTTATTATAAATATTATATTGTTTATATACGATAATTAGTATATGTTTAAAATTTTTGAAAAAAATTATAACATATTCCTTCTCAAATCACAATCCATTGGGAATCAGTATGGTCACTTGTGAGTGTGTGTGGACTACCACCTCAATAGAGCAATGTGGTTTGTATTTTTATAATGTTATAATTTTATGGATATAATGATATATATTTAGAATATAATATATATATATATAATACAATAATAATTATATAATTGTTAATTTAATCCTACATTTCTTTCTTTTTATTCTTCCATAAATGGAAACAACATTCATTCATACACACAACCTACCATCTCAATGAATTGGGTAACTGATTTTATTATATCCAATAATATGGATTATTATAAATAAGTATATATTGTATATAGATTATTTTTATATAAAAAATAACATTATTTATAAAATGGAACACAAATATATGTATAAGGTGTAAAACTACTGAATAAAAACTTACCTAATAAATGAAGTGAATATCACACGGAATAATGATTTTAATAATGAATTGCTAATAAAGGGGTGAAAATAGGTTGTAAATAAATCATATATGGTATGATATATTTTATTTGTGTTCTATTGTAGATATAAAATAAATTTAAATTTGTAATATACGATTTTCAAACTCGTTTTATGGAAGTAAGACTTGAGCTATGTGATTTTCATCTCACTTTTATTTCTATAAGACACAAGTCATACTAACTACTTATTAGGTTTATGTGGTATATATAATTACCATTAATTTAAAAATTTTATTTCATTTATGGCAGTTTTGAGAATTTAAATTTACATTTAATATTATTTCTTTCATGGGGGTTATGATTAAATTTTTTTCTTTATTTTGATATTTTTATATTTCAATATCGTGTTTATTAGTATTTTCATGATTATGTTTCTGATGATGCAATATTTGATTCTAAAACTTATTAAAATCTAAAAAATTTATCCTCTAGTTATTTAATAGAGTTAATTGTTTTATATTCGTTATCTTATCTTTAAGAAGTAAATATTCACCAAATTAATGTTTTTAAGGAAAATTAGATTTAATTAACTCTTATATCAAAAAACATATCCATTCCATGTCCAAGTTCTCTAAAAAAAATTTAATGAATATTTTAAAAATTATCTAATGAATTATTGAATACATTTTAACTCGTGTTTTACTTTTACAATATAGAATAAAAGGAATCACCATTTAATTTTCTTAATGAGGTTCTATTTATGTTTTCTTACAAAACTATGAATAGAATGTTTTTTAACTTATATGGAATTGAAAACATTTTCTTCCATCTGGAATAAAAATTGATTTATATATTATATTTTAATATTACATGGTTATTTTCAAAAAATGTTTATTTTTTAAAATATTTTTTGGATTTTTTGTTTTCAATGTAAAATTTCAGAGAAAATATTTATTTTTCTCAAAAATGATTTCAATAATATTTTTATGGTATTTATATTCATCAATTTAAAACAACCATTTACATTACAGATGCTCCGATGTGGGTATGTTGTAATGATTTCACCCTTATTCTTTTATTATATGGTTTAGGATAAAGTTTATTGTTGAAAATATTAACATTATTAGTTCTAGTGTTTCAATGCGAACATTAAGGTTTATTATGTATTCATGTCTTATTCACACCATTTATATTATGAAATAATATGACATAGTATGTGATGCGAGGGGACCTCTATATCCCCTTAATTTATCAATAAGTCTCATGACACAAACTAGTCTTTTTATTTAAATGAGGCCATAATTATTGATGTTATATTCATTAGCATGAGGCTATGAGGGTAAGATTATGATGTCTAAAATTATGTATTCCATATTTTTAATTTTTTTATTGATTTCCATGTAATTATTTTAATATTTAGGATATTTAGTTATAATTTTCATGCCCATGTTATTAGTTATATGGAATTATTTGTTCATCATTTATTCATTCCATAATTTTTCTTTTTAATCAAGTTATTTACTAAATGGAATGTTTTTTTAGTTACATAATTTTAGTTTTTGATTGTTCCCTATTTACAAATTATATATTCTAATTTATGTAACACATACTGAGAATATACGCTCAACCATATTTTCTTTACTTTCACTATAATATATAGAAGAATTAATTTAATGATGTAAAATCTCAAACTAGGATAAAAATAACCCGTTCCTTGAGCCGGTGGGTCACATGGTCTCCATCACACCTCCCAGTATGCCATAGTTTAAAAAATAGAAATGTGGGATTGAAGGTTTTATAGTGGGGAGACTATACCATCTTATCATAGTAGCATAATGGATATAACATTAATCTTACAATAGTACCAGAATAACATACATAAGTATACATAACTAGTAAAAATATAAGAACCACAAATATAAATACAAATGAAAAATTTAATAATATAACAAAACCCCAAGGATATTTACATACATGATGCTTGGAATTATGATATACAAAAGGGAAAAGCTAAACATGCAGAAAATCATGCTCTTTAAAAATGTAAAAAAACAAATAATATGGCTCCACTATCATCTTGAGTTCATGCTTGGTCCTCTCCTTATAAACTTACTCTATAATGTAATCATATTAGAAAATTAAAGAAGGGTTATTTACCATATCAATACCAATAGAAAAATGATATTCGTAGGATCCAATGTCAGCTCGAGTAGGGTGTAAGATAAAAATCTCATTAGGCCCCCACAAATTTTGTCTATGTGTAATATGAGTAGTGAGTATAAATAAAAATTATTTATGAAAAAGTAATTAATTAATATGGTTGAATAAAAAAATAATCACCCACTCATGTTCCTAAAGGATACAAAGATATTCTACCTACTCCATCAAATTTTTAAGGGGAATATATGGTTAGTCATCATAAAAACAGTACTATTTATATATAGTATATTTATGTATTGCATCCACCTATATGAATCATGTATGTGCAGATGTATTTGGCCCCATACCTTGGATAGTAGTGATGGATGGATCATGGTGTAACCCAGACATTCATGACTAGCCTAATCAGACTATAAGCTCGTAAAGAAGGATCCATTACCTACATCCTAAGAAGTGTGTGAGATTACAATAAACAATAATCAAGATTGCGAGTGATCTGTCATGGAAACTCTCTAGGCATTGGAACATGGTGTGTAAATCCCAACACCCATATATTATCATTAGTGTGAGACATCATGCTCAACACCTGATTTAAGGGTGCATGATATTTTCTTGCTAAAAAATCCCTTACAAACATTTCAAAACATGTATAAGGCTACATTATATATGTAACATTCATTGGGACTTTCCACATAACCTTCATATTCATTCATCCCATATACAAATAAATGAGGCGTACTCATATTAAAAATTTAACACACGAGGCATTATATATTATGTTCCATGATACCCAAGATCAATTACATACATTTCATCTAAATTGATAATGGTTATTTTGATAGATAATAACTAAAATTAATGGTTTCACCATTATTTATGTGAAATTCATCTAAACCATTTAATTCATCATAAAATATCTAAATCCATCATGATTATTCCCTTCAAATTAATTATTTTCATTCGAAATACTAAAACAAAAAAAATTCATTATAAGGATAAAAGTGACATTAAATAGGTGACATTTCCAATAAGGGAATTTCCTATATATTAAATTCCATGTTCTTGATTCCCAAACACATAAGAGGTTCCATGGGATCTATGTATTATTAATGTTTAAAGGGAATTGTTTTTAAAATCTAAGATGGGTTATACAAGGGTGTTCAAATCATTTTATGACTATTGGAATGAATGGCCATTTCCACTTTTCTCATGTTATTTCTGACCATATAAGGTGTATAAAACCTATGAACTATAAAACAAGAAAATGGTGTGAAAAATTAGATGCCATGAAAAATTTGACATGAATTAACCACTTAATGGAGATGAATGGAAAACGACAGTATGTGGAAATGTTGAAAATATTTTATATTTTTAAACCCAAAGGTAAAATGACTTGAGAAACTACCTCAAGGGAATACGTGTCTCCTTGATCAATATTGGTCTCATATTTGAAGCAATTTGGATAAAATATGGGAAACGGTCCAACATCCTAAAAATAGGTCAACTGAGATTTCAACTAAATAGTGCAATTTATTCAATCGAAATATCAAATTAGAGTAATAGGTGATGTTATACTTACCTTAAGTATTCCAACACTTCCACTAGATTGAGGAATGATGATTGGATGAAGAATTTTTGACATAAAAGATGCCGGAGGTGATTTTGATTTATACGAGATTGATGAGCGAAATTCAATTTATGTAAAATAAGGGGATTTAATAAATGGTTAAAAATAAATCATTTACGTAAATTTATTATTTCCACCTAAAAATATGTGGTAACATGGTTTAGGGTAATAGTGTTCCCAAAATCCGCGTATTTCACTTTTTTAATGGGTGATACTACATGTTTAGGTGCATGATTTCACTAACAATGTTAAAACATTAGGAATATGATATATCAAAAATTTAAAAATCACCTCATATCCATGCTCTTTAGATTGGATAGTTTTAGAAAAACCTTGTAACATAACTATTCCTCTAACTGGAACCACACAGTTTTAGATAAACTATGTTGGAACGGAGGAACATTTTCCCTAGACCATGCATCCTAGACTTTTCCCATTTTTCTGGAACTCTAGGATCTAAAAAATACATACACACTATTGGGAGGATCCTTAGGCTATATCAGACCATTACTAAGATTAAATAATTTATTCAAGTGGAAAAAAACAATCTATAACTTAGTGAAAAGAATGTTCGTTACATCCTTACCTCCATAAATAAACTCATCATTAAGGTTGAATTCTGAGGGTAAATATGTATCATCATATATGCAACACCCTGACCCCAGATACCCAGAGTCGGTTCATTATTACAGAACATTGGCATGATCACAAAAGATCAAGTCACGAAAGACCGATTAGTTTAGTAGCCTTGGAATCACTAGATACATTTATAAGGTTTATATTACATTATAATGTGAGAAACTACAATAATATAGTCTCCATAGTCCACACTCATATCCCCTTCAGACTATCCTTGAAGGTCAGTCATAAAATATTTCTTCACATCCTGGAAAAAATAAAACATAGAAAGGGGTGAGCTCAGATGCTCAGTAATGATATCAATATTGCTGAATCTTTTATAAATAAGAATAAAAATTTGAGTCAATGTATAGCTAAAACAAAATCCTTTAAAACATGAAAATCAGAATAATATGGAAAAGATAAAATGAAATAATTCCATTTACTTATTCACATGGATATTCTACTAGTCGAATAATCGCATGAGATATCACTGAACACTTTCATAATTATGGAAGTACATAATGTCAAACTTTAATTTCTATGTCAAGGCCTCGTGCCAAGACCTAAGGGATAACTGTAACTGGAACCCAACCCAGAGAGCCTCTGTAACCGAACTCCATCCCAGAGAGTCTCTATTACCGGACTCCAACATGGAGTTCCTCTAATAACCGGACACCAACCCGGAGTGTCTCTAATAACCAAACACTAACCCAGAGGGTCTGTTGTAACCGGACCCAAACCTCGATGGCTTACTTTTACCGGTCCCCAACCAGGAACTTACTAGTCCAACACATTCATCTTAAGAAGAGGATGAAATTTAACATAAACATTCATATTAAAACTATCATTCCAAAATATTAATCATAATCCATTAATGGAATAAAAATAACTCATCCATAGTCAAACATATCACAAACCCATAAATAAAATATGGATGATTTGCATCATAATAAAGCAACTTCAAACAAGTGTAAAATTTATCAAAGGATGTTGACATAGATGAAATCAAAACTATTTGAGAGAGATATCTCTTTTTTTAAATCCTTTAAAAGTCACATAATTATTAAAAAAGCATTTACTTTGAAAATATTCTTATAATCATGTAAGGGAAGCTTCAAATATTTTACAAGTTCGGAAAATAGCCGCACCCACTGTATAAGTTTAAAAAAAGACATTCTTACCTTAATTCTGTCGAAAATGTTAAAAAGGACCTTGTTTGGTAAACGACGGAAAGATTCCACTATAAAGTTTTTATAAAATGTCAAACAAGGGTATAAATGAATTTAACCCATATTCTTTAAAATAGTAAGAATGTTTTTAAATGCATTTTAAGAAACATGGATGTGGATGATAAAGAGGTCCCAGTAGATAATTACGTATAAACAACCTCAAATAATTAAGAGATTATGAAATAAACCCTTACCAATTTGGTAACTTATGAAACATACCCCCCACGAAAGAGGTATCATACAATGAGTATGTAAATACACATAAATTAAATCGTATTACATAAAGAACACAATTAAGGCCAGTACATGCACCACACAAGGTAATAGTGGCAATATTGAATGAATCTCACGGGAATAAGGAATGAGATGAAAACCCATTACCCTGTACTTTTCCTTGGTTGAGGGTAGGCTAACCTCCTGTATAATGGTGAAATAATTGTTATGAAATTATAAAAGAATCATATACATTAATATGATATCATATATGTTCTTTTAACATTGCTTTGTTAATAATATCTTAGTATTATTGTCGTTTCGGGTGTTAATTTACTCGTTTTCTTTTATTTGTTTTGTTACATAAGTCGTGTTTGTTATGGATAGGTTGTATCTTATTAATATAAAAAATTATATCAAGTCCTTAAACATTATTTTTAATCATCAAATGCGAATTATACTTCAATGTATACGATGGGGAATGAATCTCATCACGTTCGTGGAGACGGTAGTCCGTACGTACGCACGATCGACAATATCACACATTTGATATTAAAATAATATATAATTGGACAGTATATCATATATAAAGAATCATTATCATGTTATATTTATTATTTAAATGAATTTCACATCATTATTATACCCATCCAAACAATAATGTTTTGAATAACAATTACACCACGATGTAGAGACGGTAAGCCATACGTACGCACGTATGGTGACATGTCATTCAAAGGATGGATAGAATACTGAATATGGTTGTACCATATTTATAATAACATCATAGTATATATATGATACTAGATTTATTATTTTATAATGGGAATAACAAAGAAAGAAGAAGTTGAAGAAGAAAGGAACTTGAAAGAGCGTGGTGAAAACATTATCTCTTCTTCGGGTTCTTCCTTTTGATTTGATCAAAAGGGCTCCTTATGTTGGATTTATGATCACACTAAGGCCTCTATGTTGAATTGAGGGAAGTTTATAGGATATTTGGGCAGGGGTTAGACGAGCCAAAAGGCTTTGAATGTGTGAAATAATGGGAAGGGGTAGTGCCCTTTTATAAGAGGGGTGAGGGGCACCTTTGGAAAAGCTAGAAATATTATTTTATAATAAATTCATATTTGTTTTATAATGGCTCCAAAGTGGATTATTAAATGACTAAGGTGGGTATGGGTAGAAATAATTTCATCCAATAGATTTTATATAGGTTTGAGTCATTATATTAACTATATCTTTTAGTTTTAACACTTAGTCAATTAGTTTTACATTTACCATGTCACTTTGTATTTTTATATTATATATTTAATATATTTAATATATACATTTAAGAGACCCCCCAAGTGGTCCATTAATGATTCACCTATCATGATACAAGTTCTTTGGCCAATCATTATATATTTAGGAATAGAATATCAATTAATTATATAATATTTGTTTTAAAAACTCATTTATGTCAATTTTGACAGTATTCAATAATTGATTTCTATTAAGGTCTTAAAACATTATTAATTCGAAAAAAATTCATATATTCAATCCTATAATGTCATATTAACCAATAAAATTCATGTATGTCATCAATATTTGCAAATTATATTTATTTTAACATTTATAATACCAATTATTTGATTCTTTCATTAATAAGGAAAATAATGCATCATTATTGTGTCATAAATAATATTAATTATTAAATATATAAAAATTATAAATAAAATAAAATTATGTAGGAAATAATTTTATCTTTATAATTAATATTAATAGCTAAAAATCCAACATATATAACCCTATGTAAAATGTTTTTTGCTAAAAGATATATGCTTATGTCATTTTTTTATTAATTTTACCTTAATTAATATAAAGTATCCTTATCACCTACAAGTGGCTCCATGGGGTCCCAAAATCGACCCAATGATGCCCATGGTCGGACATGTATCAACCAATATGGTTAGGACACGTTTTAGGGTAATTTATTATTATTATAATATTATTTTTTACCCTTATTTACCAGATTTACCCTTTAACCATGGTAAATAAAATATTTACCGAAGTAATTATTCAAAATGTCTACAAATAAAAGTTATCTATTTACACAATTTGGAAATCCTGATTCCAAATATGGAATCCATTTTTCCAAATACAAAACATAGAAGTGGTAGAAATCAATTTAAAATTAATTTCCGTTGTTAAAACTAAAAGCATGTTTTTAAGAGATAATAACTATCACAAGATTGACACTTGTTTATGTCCGGTTTAATTATGAAATTATGTACAATGACCAAAATTTTATTAAATAGTAATAATATATTTTAAATATACTTTTAAACAACTAAAATTCATAATTTTTCATTGTTAATTATTTTGATTAAAAAGGTTGTTTTTAATTACAATTTAGTAATTTTCACTTTTCATCAAAATATAAAATTTATCCGAAATGTACCAAAATTTCACCGTAGGATAATTTTGATATCCCAAATACAAAAATGAAGTCCATTTTGAATGATAAATTGTAGAAAATTAAAAAATGTGGGTATTACTATTCATAACGGCTAGTTTTATTGGTTGTGGTGTGTGTTAGAACTCAAAGTTGCGTACAAGACACACTACTATATTATTCAAAGAGAAGCGTACCATGGAAGCTTGGGGTGTTACATTCTACCCTCCTTCATGAAATTTCATCCTTGAAATTTGAAATTTTTCTTCGAAAATAAAAGGATGAGAGTAGAAAATACCTTTGTGGAAAACCCACATCGGAAATAAGGTTCATAAAATTTAGCCTTAATAAGAGGGAAAGAGAAATGAAAAAATACCACCAAATTATGATCTTGATTAGGAGAACATTGGAGGTAATTAGAGACACATAATTTTAGGAAAAACATAAATATTTTTAGGGATTGATTGAGTTCATCAATCATAAACAAGTGTAAAATTAAGGGCCTCAAAGCATTCAATCTATGGTGATTTAAAATATCATCAGTTCAAAAAAACATAAGTTATTAGGATAACACATTTTTTTATATACCTTTATTAAATTTTAAGATTTAATTTATAAGATAGAGGTATATATATATATACCCGAAGAGTAGAGTTTCAACCTTCAACTAATTTCTCCCACAAACTCATATTTCACTGAAAAAGATAATAGAATTCAAAAATATTATATTTATCCTAATCGTACAAGGTTTCAAATATTAACACATACCATTTAGATTGGGAAAACTATTTTGTAATAACCATGGAATTCCTATAGGATAGTGGTAGGTAATAAAGGCCTGTCACACAATATTTATGGGTTCGATTCATGCAGCTTTGTCCGACGCGACTGGTTATCCCCCGACAAACAGGTTTTACTTTTCCTAAAACTATAGTATTATAATATCCCAAGAATAATCTTATGAAATGATTTATCATTAATCCATACTATCCAAAGATCAACATAATCCATTCCAACCTTTATAGTTGTCCAAAATACTTCCATTCAAATTCTCTCTCTTAAAGGATTCTAAATTTCAAAATAATTTGTAACATCAGATTCCCCAAAATAAGTAATGATTCCTATTGTCACATACTAAAAATATGATTACTTTCATCATATTAAAACCTTAATGAAACAAATTACTACAGTAAAATCCTTATATATATCACATTATTCTTATAACCAGAATATAATCCTTGAGCCCAAAAACACAAATACATTAATTATTCAACTTCAAATGTAGTAACAACACAAGCTTGGCCTTGCTCCCTTCACCTTTTTTGAGGTAATTTTCCTTGACGCTTAGGGAATTCATTTCCATAATTCCCCATTTCTCTTGTAGCATTCATCATTGACATCCTTTTTCTTTCCCTTGCAATCACGAGTCTGGTGACATTTTTCTCCACATTTGAAACAAACTATCATTCCTTTTAAGCAAGTACTAGGGTGTTTCATACCAAAATTATCACATAATGGAAAATCGTTATTTCCCTTTTTCCCTTTATTTGTCTCTTGCTCCACCTTTATCTTCTTCTCTTGCTTTACTTTGTTGTCATAAGACAAAGAGAATTCCTTTTCTGTCTTGATAGCACATGAGAAAATATCTTTGTATGATGAGAAGGATTGTGATACTAAATCTCGACAGAGAAATGGTTTTAACCCATCAAAGAAAAGATCAATCATATTTATTGGGTTACATATATAATCTGCAGCATGCCTCGCTAACATTGTAAAGTTAGACTCATACTTTGCAACATTATCATCCTCCTTTTGCTTCAAACTCAGAAATTTTCTTTCCATATCTGCTCAATGGTCACAAGGAAATTATATTTCTAAGAAAAACTCTTTGAACTCTATCCATTACATACAAGATACTTCTTCATATTCCTTTGTATTTTGAATCAATGACCACCATTGATCAACATCTCTAGTGAGGCGGTAAAATTCTGTGATAACCTCTTCTCTTTCACTACTCCCCAAGGCATGTAATATTTTCTCAGAGGAATTTATCCATTGCACAGCTACTAAGGTATTTGTACTCCAATCTAATGTTGGTGGTTATTGCCTCATGAAGTGGTGTAACATTGATCCTCCAAACTACGGATCAGGGTGCTCCATAAGGGTAAGGATATTATTCATAACTTGACTGAGTTGTCCCAATATGGTTATAAGCTAATCAGCACCAGTTGTATCACCAGCTCCACTATATTTATCTTGAGCAGGAGGGAAATCCTTTCATTGAGTGCGTGCATTGATACAATTTCCATTTCTTCCACTAAGAACCATTTCTAAACAATGGAATAAACTAGATTAGTTTATGAATCAAAATACATAATTCTATACTTATAAAATAGTTAACATAAATTTAACTATTTATGGATGTAATCCATAATCATAAAAATTATTTATTTGAGGAATTATATACTGATAAACCCTTCATAATGATTTTTAAAGAAAATGAAATTTATCCTAAGCATATCCCTCGGCAGTGTCGTAACAAAGAGTGAAGCAAGGACCATTATCGTGCACCAGTTCCCGTTCGAGTCTAGATCAAAGCGGTGTTTTCGGGTTTTAACCCTAGGTACATCTGTGCCAGAGCCGCCTCATCCGTCTCGTATCCAGACCGGGATGTACTGCTTGGAAAACTCATAAAATCTCTACAATACCAAAATTCTAGGAAGTTCTTCTATACTAATCCTCAAAGTCCATCTTAGATCTATGTTCTCTAATCAGAGTTTACCTAAATATAGCTTCCAAGGATTGTACTAAACTTCCTCTTATGCCAACTGTAACGCCCCGACCCCAGTTACCCAGAGTCGGTGCATTATTACGTAACATTGTCATGATCCCAAAAGATCAAGTCTCAGAAGACCAATTAGTTTAGTAGCCTTGGAATCACTAGATAAATTCACAAGGATTAAATTACATAATAAAGTAAAAAACTACAATAATATAGTCTCTATAGTCCACACTCATATCCCCTTCAGACTATCCTTGAAGGTTAGTTATAAAATATTTCTTCACATTCTGGAAAAAATAAAACATAAAAAGGGGTGAGCTCAGATGCTCAGCACAGATAACAATATAGTAGAAGCATTCATAAATAAGCAGAAAAATTTAAGGTATTGTATAACTAAAACAAAAGCCTTTAAAACATGAACATAAAAATAATATGGCAATGATAAAATGAAATAATTACATTTACATATTCACATGGTTATTCTACTAGTCGAATAATCGCATGTAATATCACTGACCACTTTCATAATGATGGAAATGCATAATGTCGAACTTTAATTTCTGTTTCAAGGCCTCGTGCCAAGACCTAAGAGATAACTGTAACTGGAACCCAACCTAGAGAGCCTCTGTAACCGGACTCCATCCCGGAGAGCCTTTCTAACCGGACTCCAACCCGGAGTGCCTCTAATAACCGGACACCAACCCGAAGTGACTCTAATAACCGGACACCAAACCGGAGGGTCTGCTGTAACCGGACCCCAACCCGGAGGGCATACATTTACCAGTTCCCAACCCAGAACTTACTAGTCCAACACATTCATCTTAATAATAGGATGGAATATAACATAAACATTCGTATTAAAACTAGCATGTCAAAACATTAATCATAAAACATTAATGGAATAAAAAGAACTCATCCATAGTCAAACATATCACAAAACCTTAAATACAATATGGATGATTTGTATCATAATAAATCAAATTCAAACAAGTTTAAAATTTATCAATGGATGTTTACATAGATGAAATAAAAACTATTTGAGAGAAATATCTCTTTTTTAAATCATTTAAAAGTCACAAAATTATAAAAAACATTTACTTTGAAAATATTCTTATAATATTGTAAGGGACGCTTCAAAGATTTTACAATGGAGAAAAATAGCCGCACCTGCCATATATGTTTGAAAAAAAGACATTATTACCTTAATTCCGTCGAAAAGGTTAAAAAGGACCATGTTTGGAAAACGACGGAAAGATTCCTTTATAAACTTTTTATAAAATGTCAAAAAAATGGTATAAATGACTTTAACCAATATTCTGTAAAATAGTTAGAATGTTTTGAAAAAATTTTTTAAGAAACATGGATGTGGATGATAAAGAGGTCCAAGAAGATAATTACGTTTAAACAACCTCGGATAATTAAGAGATTGTGAAATAAACCCTTACCAATTTGGTAACTTACGAAACATACACCCCATGAAAGAGTTATCATACAATGAATATGTAAATACACCTAAATTAAAGTGTATTACATAAAGAACATAATTATGGGAAGTAAATACACCACACATGTAACACCCCAAGCTTTCACGATATGCTTCTCTTTCAATAATGCAATAGCTTGCATTGTATGTAAGTTCGAGATTCTAACACACCGCGACCAATAAAAGTAGCTGTTATGAATATTAATACCCACTTTTTGAAATTATATAAATTTTATATTTCAAAATCGATTTCATTATGGTATTCAGAATATCAAAATTATCCTAAGTTGAATTTTTTGTAATTTTTAAGAACGTCCAATTTTCTATGAATAGAAAAAATACTTAAAAACAACTTTTTTATCAAAATAATTTATAGTGATAAATTATATTTGAGTGGTTTTAAAGTATAATTATAATATATCTTTACCATTATATCCAATGGTGGTCATTATAATAAATTTCACTTTGAAATTGCACATAAACAATTGTCAATCTTTGGATATATATTGTATCTTAAAAACACGCTATTTGTTGTGACAGCGAGAATTAATTATTAAATTAAATAATTCAACATATATTTTATGAATTTTTTAAAATATAAATCATTTTTGAATTAGGATTATCAAATATATCTTCCGGTGAATTTTTGGTATTTTTTTGAAAAAAAATTATTTTTTGATGAATAGTGAAACCACTAAGTGGTAGTTAAAAAACTAATTTTTCGTTTAAATGAAACTTTACCAATTCTGAGAATTGAATTTCAAAAATCCAAAATACATGGTTGTCATTAGTATGTAAATTGTGGTTTAATGGGATGAAAATAATTTTTGGTGAATAGTAACTTATAAGTTTTATTAATCACGATTAAGGGTAATTAGTGTAATTTAGGATAAATATAATGTTATAATAATATGAAATTACCTTTACACTTGTACTACCCTTATTGGATGAGTCATGAACGACCAAGACAATCCATGGGTCAACTTGGGGACCCCATGGAGCCACTTGGGTAAGAAAATGACATTAATAACTTTTTATTTAAAGTAAAAATAAAATTGTCACAAACATGTGTTGTTTTACTAAAACAGTTATTACATGGGGTTATATAAGTTAACAATTCGACTATATATTATTAATTGGAAATCTAAACAAATTTCCTACATCATGGCAATTTTTTTATAATTTTTAGACATTAAATAAATTAAATGTTTTATGGAAACATGATAATGCAGCAATTACCTCATTAATTCAAGATTTAAATAAAATGAAAAGATAACATAAAATATAAGACTTAAACTTGTAAAAAACTTATTTTATGAGTATATTTCGAACCATTATCACCTTATCCTTGAAATATATCATTGCGGGACCTGTAAAATCCGAAATGAATTTCATAATAATATAACATTTCCTGACTTTCCAAGAGTACCCCTCCTCTCCTCTTATAAAAGGCCCCCTCCTCAACCACCTTATTCACACCATCAAAGCCATTTGGCTCGGCCAAAATCTGCCCAAATACTCTCCCAAATTTCCTCTCTTAGTCCTAGAAGCCTCACTTTGGGCATAAGTCTTCCCAAGGAATCCATTGGCTCAAATCAAAAAAGGTTACCCGATTTTAAGGTAATGTCTTCTCTTATGTTCTTTTGTTTTATTTTTCTTCTCCAGCCCCTTAAAATCTTGTTATTCATTTATTTTCTTACAAAAATAGTATATTAAATATACTAGACTTTTTTATGCACTGGATTTTATTTACACTTACACACACCTTCGTCTAATGGTTAAAGAACATACTCATTCTGTGGGTGGCGAATTACTGCCTCACGAAACGATGATTGTTTAATATTATTTTAACACCTATCATGGTGGAAATTAATATGTCACTATATTTATATATGATATATATTATGTTTATGTTTTCCTTATGCTTCTGTATTTTTCATTTATGGCATACCTTTATGATTTTCATTATGGGTAAACGCGAAAATTTCATTTTAGGAAGTGCGGACTACCGCCCCCTCAAAGTGATTTGAATCGTTAATGCCTCATGAGGGATGTATAAACGATGGAGTAAATGATATTATATTTGATATTATACTAGAATTATAATATACCTTTATATTATTATTATTTCATTCCATTAAATATGAAATATAAATGAAAGTAGCGTTCATGCGTACGTACGGCTTACCGTCTCCCTGAACGGTGCATTTCATTTCTTATCTCTAATTATCTTGTAATATTATAAATGCATATATATACTGGATATATATGATATATATGATATATAAATCTTGAATATAATTCTGGATATAATGGATATTTTACCACATGATGAAGTTCTAATTATAAGAAGTTTATTTTTGACTCAAGTACCAAAGATTGAAAAAAAGACCGTTATTAACTTAAATAATTACATAATGTTCATAACATGGTAATAAGGGATATAAAAGAATAATGAACTTGAAAAATTTTCTTAAGAAAGTAGAAATTATCTATATTTTATTATTCAGGAGATTAATGAATGATCGAGTCAAGTCAGACACGAGGTAAGGGACTTCTTCTCAATCTCCTTTCAATGAGGCGTATTTTGTTCTATACGCAACTTTATTTTATACGGTGAATAAACCCCTTTGACTTTTACTAAAAATGAATATTTTTATATGAAGTTTTTTTATAAATGATAAAAGAATTTTTTGTGTTATGTATGTGGCGATAATGACTTCTCCACTGTCGTGACCATTATTTGAGTTTCGTCTTCCTCTACAAGCCATAACATTTTTAAAATGAAAAATAAATACCATGTTTTACTTTTACTTTATTTTGATATTGAAAATGGTTTTGATAATGTTTTTATTATATCAATGTGTTGTATTGATATCTTGTGATTGAAATGTGGGAATGTTAAGTTTCCTTTATGCATGTTTTATGTGATACGATTATGTTATGGTTTATGAAATGTTTAAAACTTTTTATATAAGGAATGCATTGGACTTAATAAGTGATGGGTGGAGCCCTCTATAGCTCCTCGATGCATCGGTAGGTCTCCTGAGACAAACTAGTGTCTTGGAATGAGGCCTTGACAAAATCGTATTTGTAGTCTTGGCACGAGGCCTTGGCTACATGGTTATGATAGTCTGGAATAATGCATTCCATCATTATTAAAGTGGTTATTGATATTGCGTGTGATTATTCGACTAGTAGAATATCCATGTGAATAATTAAATGGCATTATTTCATTTTATTTTTTCCATATTATGCTGAAATTAAAGTTTAAAAGGTTTTTGTTTTAGTTATACATTGCCTTAAATGTTTATGAATATTTATGAATGTTTCTGCTGTATTGTTATCCTTACTGAGCATTTGAGCTCACCCCCTTTTATGTTTCATTTTCCCAGGATGCGAAGAAATATTTTATGACTGACCTACAGGGACTGTCTGAAGGGGAAAGGAGTTTGGAATATGAATACTATGTTATTGTGATTTTTCACTTTATGATGTAATGTAACATTTATGAATGTATTTAGTGTTTCCAAGGCTACTAAACTAATCGGTCATTCGATACGTGATATTTTGTGATCATGCCAATGTTACGTAATATTGCACCGACTCTAGGTAGCTGGGTTCGGGGCATTATAGTTGGTATCAGAGGCAGTTTAGTACTAACCATGGAAGCTATATTTAGATATACTATGATTAGAGAACATACCCCTAAGATAGACTTTTAGGATTAGTATAGAAGAACATCCTAGAATTTTGTAATTATAGAGATTTTGTGAGTTTTCAGAGCAATACATCCCTGTCTAGATACAAGCCGGTAGAGGCGGCTTTGGCACAGTTGTACTGAGGGGTAAAACCCAAAAACATGGCTTTGATCTAGACTTTAACGGGAACTGGTGCATGACAACGGGCCTTGCCTCTTGGTTACGACACTCTTGGGGGATATGCTTAGGATAATTCAAAATTTCTTTACAAACCATTATAATGGGTTTATGAGTATATACTTCCTCAATGAAAACATTTTTTATGGATTATATCCATTAATAGTTCAATTTATGTTAAGTGTTTTAAAAGTATGGAATTATGTATTTCGATTCATAAACTAATATAGTTTATGACATTGTTTAGAAATGGCACCTAGTGGAAGGAATGGAAACTGTATCAATGCATGAACTCCATGTAGGGATTTCCCTTCTACTGAAGATAATTATAGTGGAGCTGGTGATACAACTGGTGCTAGCGAACTTTTCACCATACTGGAACAACTCAGTCAGGTTATGAATAATAACCTTACTCGTATAGAGCACCCTGATCCACAACGTGGAGGTTTAATGTTAGATCACTTCATGAGGCAGCAACCACCAACATTTAATGGGTGTAAAAATCCATTAGTAGTTGAGAAATGGATAAATTCCCTAGAGAAAATATTTCAGGCTTTGGGGAGTAGTGAAATGGAAAAGGTTATCATGGTAGTTTACCGCCTCACTGGAGATGCTGATCAATGGTGGTCATTAATTAAAAACACAAAGGAAGATTATGGAGTATCAAATATGGAATGTAGGGAGTTCAAAGGTCTTTTATTAGAAAAATACTTTCCTCATGACCATCGAGCAGATATGGAAAGGCAATTTCTGAGTCTGAGACAAAAGGAGGATGAGAATGTCGCAAAGTATAATGCCAACTTTACAGGGTTAACGAGGTATGCTGCAGATTATATACATAACCCAAGATGTAATATTGATCCTTTATTTGATGGGTTAAAACCATTTATCCGTCGAGCATTGGTCTCACAATCCTTCTCGTCATACGAAGACATTGTCTCGTGTGCTATCAAGTCAGAAAACGAATTCTCTAAGTCTTATGACAAAAATTTAATGCAAGAGAAGAACAGAACAGTGGAACAAGAGACAGATAAAGGGAAAAAGGGAAAAAGTATTTTCCATCATGTGATAATTGTGGGAAGAATCACCCCGGTACATTCCTATAAGGGATGGGAGTTTGTTATAAATGTGGAGAAAAAGGTCACTAGGCTCGTGATTGTATGGGAAAGAAAGAGGCTATCAATGTTGAATGCTACAATTGTAGAGAAATAAATCATTATGAAACTGAAATTCCTAAGCATCAGGGAAACATACCTCCGAAAAATCCAAGGGATCAAGGCCAAGACTATGCTGTTACTACAGATGAAGTTGAATAATTATTGTATTTGTGTTTTTGGACACAAGAACTATATTATGGTTATAAGAATAATGTGAAATGTATATAAGGATTGTACTACAATACTTGTTATTTTCATTAAGGTTTCAATATGACAAAAGTAATCATATATTTAGTATGTGACAATAAGATATACATTAATTTGTTTGGGGAATCTGATGTTACAATTGATTTTGGAATTTAGAGACCTTTTAGGGAATGTCTGGACAGAGGTATTTTGGATAACTATAAAGGTTGGAATGGATTCAGTTGAACTTTGGATAGTATTTTTTAAGGTTAAAAAATTTCTAAAGAATATTTTTGGAATATTATTAAGAAAAGGACAACATGCAGGTTGGGGGATAACCCGTCGCGTCGGACAAAGCTGTAGGAATCAAACCCACATCCATAGTGTGATAGGCCTTTATTACATACCACTAGCCTACATGAAGTCCCTGGTTATTACAAAATATTTTTCATCATGGTATGAGTTAATATTTGGAACCTTATAGGATTAGGATAAATATAATATTTTTGAGTTCTATTGTCTTTTTGAGTGAAAGATGGGTGTGTTGTAAAAATTTATCAAATAATGAGAGTCTACATGACAAGTAAGTATATTTCCTTACAATCTTAGTAAATCTCCAAAGTTAATTCCTCAACTTTATGAAATATAATTTAAAACAAAAACCATGTCAGTTAACTTTTCATACTGGGGAATCAAAGACCGTTTAACCACTCACAAGTTTGTGATTTTTTAGTTAACTTTATCCTAATACTATATTCTAAAACTCTCCATCAGATCTTGATGGTTTTGTTTCCCTCCATATCCATGTTTTCATAGAATCCTAGTATGGGCTATCTCGGGTAACCTTTGTACTTCTCTTTCTTTCATTTAATGTTATATTTTTATAAACCTTATTTCCGATGTGGGTTTTCCACAAAGGTATTTTCTACTTTAAACCTTTTATTTTCTAAGAACAATTTCAAATTGCGAGGAAGCAATTTATTGAAGGAGGGGAGAATGTAACACCCCAATCTTTCACCATGCACTTCTCTTTCAATAATGTAATAGCTTTCATTGTATGCAAGTTCAAGATTCTAACACACCGCAACCAATCAATGTAGTAGTTATGAATAGTAATACCCACTTTTTGAAATTATATAAATTTTATATTTCAAAATGAACTTCATTTTTGTATTCAGAATATCGAAATTATCCTAAGTTGATGTTTTTGTAATTTTTTGAGAACATCCAATTTTATATGAATAGAAAAAATATTTAAAAACAACTTTCTTAATAAAAATAATTTATAGTGGTAAATTATACTATTGAGTGGTTTTAAAGTATAATTATAATAAATTTTTACCATTCTATCCAATGGAGGTAATTTGAATTAATTTCACTTTGAAATTGGACATAAACAATTGTCAATCTTTTGATGTATATTGTTTCTTAAAAACACACTATTTATTGTGACAGCGGGAATTAATGATTAAATTAATTATTTAAACTTATATTTTTTGAATTTTGTAAAATTGACATCATTTTTTTATTAGGAATATCAAATATATCTTAGGGTGAATTTTTGATATTTTTCGGAAAAACATTAATTTTTGATGAATAGTGAAACCACTAAGTGGTAGTTAAAAAACTATTTTTTCGTTTAAATGAAACATTACCACTTCTATGAATTGAATTTTAAAAATCCAACATACATGGTTGTCATTAGAAAGTTAAATGTGGTTCAATGAGATGAAAATATTTTTTGGAGAATAGTATCTTATAAGTTTTACTAATCGTGATTAAAGATAATTAGTGTAATTTAAGGTAAATATAATGTTATAATAATATGAAATTACCTTTACACTTGTCCTACCCTGATTGAATGAGTCATGGACGACCACTAAAATCCATGGGTTATCTTGGGGACCCCATGGAGCCACTTGGGTAAGAAAATGACATTAATTACTTTTTATTTGAAGTAAAAATAAAATTATAACAAACATGTGTTGTTTTACTAAAACAATTATTAAATGGGGTTATATAAGTTAACTTTTCGAATATAAATATTCATTGGAATGATAAATAATTTTCTACATCATGGTAATTTCTTTATAATTTTTATACATTAAATAAATTAAAATTTTTATGACAACATGATGATGCATCGATTACCTCATTAATTAAGTATTTAAATAAAATGAAAAGATATCATAAAATATAAGACATAAACATGTCAAAAACATATTGGATGAGTATATTTAGAACCCTTATCACATTATCCTTGAAATATATAATTTTGGGACCTTTAAAAACAGAAATTCATTTCATAATAATGTAACATTTCATGACATTCCAAGAGTTCCCCTTCTCTCCTCTTATAAAAGGACCCCACCTCAACCACCTTATTCACACCATAAAAGCCATTTGGCTCGGGAAACCTCTTCCCAAATACTCTCCCAACTTCCGTATATTAATCCTAGAAGCCTCACATTGGGCAGAAGTCTTCCCAAGGAAGCCTCTGGCTCAAATCAAAAAGAGTTACCTGATTTTAAGGTAATGTCTTCTCTTATGTTCTTTTGATTTATTTTGATTTTACAACCCCATAGACTCTCTTTATTTCTTTATTTTGTAACAACACCAGTATATGCAATATACTAGGACGTGGTTATTATAAGGATTTGATTTTCAATTACACACACCTTCTTCTAATGGTTAAAGAACATACTGTTTCTGTGGGTGGCGAATTACTACCTCACGAAACGATGATTGTTCAATCTTCTTTTGACACCTCTCATGGTGGACATTAATATTTCACTATATTTATATATGATATATATTATGTATATTTTTTCCTTATGCTTATGTATTTTTCATTTATGTAATACCATTATGATTTCCATTATGGGTAAACGTGAAAATTTCATTTTATGAACTGCGGGCTACCGCCCCCACAAAGTGATTTGAATCGTTAATTCCATATGTGGGATGTATAAATTATGGATTAAATGATATTATATATGATATTATACTGTATTTATAATATACCTTTATATCATTACGATTTCATTTCATTAAATATGAAATAGAAATTAAAGTAGAGTTCATGCATATGTACGGCTTACTGTCTCCATGAACAGTGAATTTCTTTTCTCACCTCTAAATGTTATTTAATATTATAAATGCATATATATACTGGATATATATGATATATACGATATCTAAATCCTGAATATAATTCTGGATATAAGGGATATTTTACCACATGAACAACTTGTAATTATAAGAAGTTTATTTTTGACTCAAGTACCAAAGATCGACAAAGTGACCGTTATTAACATAAATAATTAAATAATATTCATAACATGGTAATATGTGATATAAAATGAATAATTAACTTGAAATAAGTTCTTAATCAAGTAGAAAATAACTATAGTTTTTTATTCTGGAGATTAATGAACGATCGAGTCAAGTCAGACACGAGGTAAGGGACTTCGTCTCAATCTCCTTTCATTGTGGCATATTTTGTTTTATAAAAAAATTTATTTTATATGGTGTATAAACCGCATTGAATTTTACTCAAAATGAATCTTTTTATACGAAGTATTTTTACTAAACAATAAAAGAATGTTTTGTCTTATGTATGCAGCGACAATGACTTCTCCACCGATGTGACCATTATTTGAGTTCCATCTTCCTATACAAGCCATAAATTTTTTTAAATGAAAAATAAATACCATGTTTTACTTTTATTTTCTTTTGGTATTGAAAATGGTTTTGATAGTGTTTTTATTATTTCAATGTTTTGTATTGATATCTTGTGATTGAAATGTGGGAATTTTATGTTTCCTTTACGCATGTTCTATGTGATATGATTATGTTATGGTTTATGATATGTGTAAACCTTTTCATATAAGGAATGCATTGGACTTAATAAGTGACGTGCGGAGCCCTCTATAGCTTGTCGATGCATCGGTATGTCTCATGAGACAAACTAGTGTCTTGGCACAAGGCCTTGACAAAATCTTATTTGTAGTCTTGGCTCGAGGCCTTGGCTACTTGGTTATGATAGTCTGACATTATGTGTTCCATCATTATGAAAGTGGTTATTGATTTTTCCTGAGATTATTCGACTAGTAGAATATCTATGTAAATAATTAAATGACATTATTTCATTTTATTTTTTCCATATTACGCTGATGTTCGTGTTTAAAAGGTTTTTGTTTTAGTTATACATTGCCTGAAATGTTTATGATTATTTATGGATGTCTCCGCTGCATTGTTATCCATACTAAGAATCTGAGCTCACACCTTTCTATGATTTATTTTCCCAGGATGTGAAAAAATATTTTATGACTGACCTACAGGGATAGTCTGAAGTGGAAAGGAGTGTGGACTATGGATACTATGTAATTGTGATTTTTCACTTTATGATGTAATGTAACATTTATGAATATATCTAGTGTTTCCAAGGATACTAAACTAATCAGTATTTTGATACGTGATATTTTGTGATCATTCCAATGTTCCGTAATAACGCACCGACTCTGGGTAGCTGGGGTGAGGGCATTACAACACAAAAGGTAACAGTGGCAATATGGCATAAATCTCACGGGAATAAGTAGTGAGATGGAAACCCCTTACCATGATCTTTTCCTTGGTTGATGGTAGGCTAACCTCTTTTATAATGGTGAAATAACTGTTATTAAATAATACAAGAATCATATACATTAATATGATATCATATATGATCTTTTGACATTTCTTTGTTAATAATATCTTAGTATTATTGTCATTTTGGGTGTTAACTTACTCATTTTCTTTTATTTGTATTGTTACATAAGACATGTTTGTTATGGATAGGATGTATCTTATTCATATACATAACGATATAAATTCCTTAAACATTATTTTTAATCATAAAATGAGAATTATACTTGAATGGATACGATGGGGAATGAATTTCATCGCGTTCGTGGAGACGGTAGTCCTTACATACGCATGAGCGACAATATCACTATTTTGATATTAAAATAATATATAATTGGATAGTATATCATATATAAATAATCATTATCATGTTATATTTATTATTTACATTAATTACACATCATTATTATACCCATCCAAATAATATTGTTTTGAATAACAATTACACCATGACGTGGAGACGATAAGCCGTACGTACACACGTATAGTGACATGTCATCCAAATGATAGATAGAATATGGAATATGGTGGTACCATATTTATAATAACATCACAGTATATCGAGGATACTAGAGTTATTATTTTAGAATGGGAATAACAATGAATGAAGAAGTTGATGAAGAAAGGAACTTGAAAGAGGGTCATGAAAACATTACCTCTTCTTCGGGTTCTTTCTTTTGATTTGATCAAAAGGGCTCCTTAGGATGGATTTCGGATCAAACTAATGCCTCTAGGTTAAAGTGAGGGAAGTTGAGATGATATTTGGGTAGGGTTTGGCCGAGCCAAAAGGCTTTGAATGTGTGAATTAGTGAGAAGGGGGAGTACCGTTTTATATGATGGGTGAGGGGCACCTTTGAAAAGCTAGAAATATTATTTTATAATAAATTCATATTCGGTATCTAATGGATCCAAAGTGTATTATTAAAATTATAAGGTGGGTATGGGTCCAAAAACATTCAACCAATAGATTTTAGACAAGTTTTTATCATTATATTAAACATATCGTTTAGTTTTAACTCTTAGTTAATTAGTTTGTCATTTACCATTTAACTTTTTATTTTTATATTATATAGTTAATAAACAAACTATATACATCCAAGCGACCCCCAAGTGGTCCATTAAAGATAAACCTATCATTATTTAAGTCCTTTTTATGAACCTTATATTTTTAGGAATTGAATATCAATTAATAATATAATATTTGTTTTAAAAACTCATTTATGTCAATTTTGACACTATTAAATACTTGATTTATGTCATAGTTTTATCAACTTTATTAATTTGATCCAAATTTATATAAGCAATCCTATAATTTCATACTAACAAATAGAAATCATGTATGTCCTCAAAACATTCAAATTATATTTATTTTAACATTTATAATAAAAATTATTTGATTATTTTTTTAATAAGGAAATATTGAATCATTATTGTGTCATAAATAATATTAAGTATTAAATGTCTAAAAATTATAAATAAAAGAAAATTATTTAGGAAATAGGTTTATCTTTATAATGAATATTTATACTCTAAAATCCAACGTAAATAACCCTATGTAAAAAATGTTTTCCTAAAAGATATATGCCTATGTCATTTTTGTATTTATTTTAACTTAATTAATATAAAGTGTCCTTATCACCTACAAGTGGATCCATGGGGTCCCAAAATCGACCCAAAGATGGCCAGGGTCAGTCAAGTATCAACAAATAAGGTTATGACACGTTTTAGAGTAATTTATTATTATTATAATATTATTTTTTTACTCTTATTTACAGGATTTACCCTTTAACCATGGTAAATAAAATATTTACCGAAGTAATTATTCAAAAATTCTAAAAATAAAAGTTACATATTTTAAAAATTTGGAAATAATGATTCCAAATATGGAATCTATTTTTTCATATTCAAAACACATAAGTGGAAGAAATTAATTTAAAATTAATTCTCCTTGTTAAAACAAAAAGTGTGTTTTTAAGAGATAATAACTATCAACAGATTGACATTTGTTTATGTCCGGTTTAATTATGAAATTATGTCAAATGACAAACATTGTATTAAATGTAAAACATATATATTCTAAATATACTTTAAAACCATTCAAATTTAGAATTTATCACTGTTAATTATTTCGATTAAAAATTTTGTTTTTAATTAAAATTTAGTAATTGTCACTTTTCACCAAAATATAAAAGTTATCCAAAAAGTACCAAATTTTCACCCTAGGATAATTTTGATATTCCAAATACAAAAATGAATTCCATTTTGAATGTTAAAATTTATGAAATTTCAAAATGTGGGTATTACTATTCATAACGGCTAGTTTGATTGGTTGTGGTGTGTGTTTGAACTCGAAGTTGTGTACAACACACACTACTATATTATTCAATGGGAAGCACACAGTGGAAGCTTGTGGTGTTATAATATAAGAGTTATGGACATTGATATTGTATATCAAAATCCTATTATGAGGTCCCATAATGTACCTGGTTGTTCTTACATATCACTCGTACCAATGGAATGGAACTTCCTCAGAATTTCTTCACACTCTCATCAACAATACACACATGATATTCTTCAAAAGAAGTATCCCCATCCAGCTCAACCTCTTCAAGCTAAAAACATGTGATGGATATAGATAGTATTTCTAAAGTAGGGACACATTAAAAAAATTATTCAATTACCATTATCTCTAAGGATGTTCCAAATGGTATTCCCCTGTCTTGATCTGTTTCATGACCTCTAAGGGTCCAAGAAACTTTGGCATGAGATTTACTTACCTACGATTAAGTCTATGCCCCAACCTAGGAATGACATTCAAGAAACCCTGGTCAGTGCCATAAAACTCAAAGGGTCTCCCCCATTTTTTGGAATATTATTTCAATTTTGAATAAGTTGTCAACATGTGAATTCTGATCTACTATACTTGTTATGTAGTCACTTTTACGAGACATTTTCAATGCATAGCTACTTCCCCACCCTCTAGCCAACATATAGAGGATTAGAAAGGCCAACTATATTAAACCACATAGTGATCTATATCTATTGTGTCATAAAATCTAGTTTTATAAGAAATCATCAAATGAGGAATATTTTTTCTCCAAAAATCCTCTAAATTCAAGGACACATACACAAAGAATGTCCACTAGAACCTAAATCTTATGTTGAATATATACATCAGGGTAAAGGGGATAGGATGTACTCAAATTTATCTACATACCTATGGACATCTAAAAACCCTATAATTACTGTGATGTGAAATGGGAATCTATATCAGAAATGATAGAAGGAGGATCTCAATGAAGATGTAAACCATCCCTGATGTATAGCCTTTCTATCTCATCTTCAATGGTCTCTTAACCAATAACAAGTGTGAAACCTTCTTATCATGATCAAGGGAATATTTTAGAACCTGAATATTTATTTTAGGTATGGTACTTGATTTCAAGTTTTTTTTAGAAAATGGTGATAATTTAATAATTTAATAAGTACATGTCATGCACTTAAGAGTACATGAGGTGTACCCAGTTACTGCATATAGCCAAGTCTTTGGAGTGTAATGGCTGGGACAAGGTCGTGTGGGGTGATGTGGCAGACTACTAATGTCAGGGACCAATTTATGAAAATACATGGTGTGTTCATTAACATTACACACGATGTGCATTTTATTTTAATTGACTATTCTGACCGGGGTCGCGTCTAATACCCAGAATCATCTTCTTATGGACGTACCTCATGAAGGATCATCCAAAATATCTAATTATTCTTTAATCCACCATTTCTTTGTAAAATTTCTGATTCGATCTTTGGTGGGTGTGTTGGAATCCCCTCGGTGAGTTCTTCCTTCTTCTAGATCATCTCTTCCTAATTTCATCTATCTCTCTCTAGTTATTCATGGTTGATAATTATTTGATATTTTTGTATATATACTTCATTTTAGGCCAATCCTAGGGATGATGTATGAGTGTTCTCCTCATAAAATGTCAAGGTAGTAGGTTTTCCACCTTTTTTTTGTTTGTGGTTGTGTTTATAAGCCAAAGTGTCGATTACCCATCTTTTGGGTATTTCAGGTTAAGGAAATTGAACCTTGTTTTATATTTCTTATATTTATTGTTGGATTACAGGTTTTCTTGTGGTATTATGTGAAATTTTATGACTATGGAACACCCCATGGGTTCATTTCATTGTTTGAATGTTTAGGTCCAGTTGGTCCAGGATGCCTATGAGGCAGACCTTGTTTCTTGACTTTCTTGATAGAATGCAACTTATTTCCTTTTGTTTCTTGTTAAATGATTATGATATGAATTCGAATTGTTTATCCATTTTCTATTTGAGATTAATTTGTCCTGATTGATATAATATATTCAGGATTTTATTGCACAAGGATGTGAGAAACTGTTGTAGTTAGATTATATGGGGAATTGACATTGTGTGCTTCCTCAGAGTGTCTGTTATATTTCTCACTATGGGACAATAGGGGGGTCGAGGGTGATTGCTCCCTCAGAGGGTCTATATATTACGTTGTAAGACCACATGGGAAATTGAAATTGAGTGCCTGCCCAAAGAGTTTATATTTGTTATGGAAAGACCATAGGGGGAATTAACGACGAGTTCTTCCTCAGTGTGTCTTTTCCTATATATTGGATTACATGGCCAGAGGGGTTAGATTGTGTGTGCTACCTAGAGTGTTAATGTAAATATTGAGTGTTTTTGATGAATCTTCTATGAAAGCGAACATTCATCAATTTTGTCCTACTTTGTAGTCCTTTGAGACACCTTCTTATGATACATACATGATTAATTGTTAAACAGTAGATTCTAATGAATATAAATGGAAACTGTAAGATATTTTTAGATTTTTGTACTCGTAGTTTCACTACGGAATTTCCATTATTACCTACTATATATACTCAGAAACATTTAAGAACAGATCTCATGGAGGTCTTATTCTCGGATATGTCTCATAACCTGTTTGGGTCATGTTTTGGACCCAAAGAGATTTTAATGTTTCAGGTATAGATAAGGGAAAGTGCCATTCTACATCAGGAACATGATTTTTGTAGAGTTGTAGAGCATGGGACCAAGATAAGGCTTGCGATGCTATTGGTGTTTACTTATTTCATTTTCATTTTGGCTTAGTACTGTATTTACAACATTGGGACTTGTTTTGATATTTTTCTAGACATGTGTTCCTTGAATCATTTATATAAGTTCTCCAGTTGTTTATTTACTATCAGTCATCTATTGTTTACTTCTTTTATAGTATTTATGGCTTTCGTTGTTGGTTATTATTTACTATTCTATTGTGTTACTCTGTCAATGAGGGCATAGATTCTCCACTATCACACCAAAGGACCTAGCTACTAGTCGATAGCCTCTGTAATTCGAAGAAATGAGCATGAGGACATATGAACAACTGTGTACGGGGAACCTTTGTGTGGAACCCTGATCCGAGATGTTAAAAATTATATTAGAGGTTGGTTATTTTATTCATTTACTTTTTGTTTGGTGCCTATAGCTAGGGATATGAAGGAATGGGTAGTTAGTGATATGTTTTTCTCAAGAGTAGTAATCCCATTTTTAATGAAAATCCATGTTACCTCAAATATTAAAATATATATTATTTTTTCAATTGTTACATTTGGTTCGATTTCACCATTGGGTGATTCAAATATTTTGTTTTATTATCGTTTGTATAATTATGGTTATATTTATGTTGCAACCCGATGATATGAGGGTATTACATCTCATGCAACATATAGTCACTTTCTAGAGATCACATATCAGGCATTCTTGGCATGACATTTCAGATGAATTATGGATTTCATATTTTTATAGACATTGAGCATGATATTCATTTTTTTGGGATAGATTTCATGATAAAATACATTCTATTTTTATTGGGTATTGGATTGTGTAATGATTAATTTGGGTAGGTGGAAATATTTGGTCCCTAAGGTGTTATGTGCCCTCTTGGAATGGGATGTGATGGATCGTGTTTGAGCATTAATTGTTTTTTTGTAAATATATAATGTGAATAAAGACACCAAACATCAATTCTAGGGGGGGTATGGGATCTCACGGGTCAGAATTTGTCATTCCTTGGACAAAATGATTAGTTTTAAAGGGTTTTGGGGATGTTTCAGAGGCCTATTATACAAAAACCCTGCTAATATGGTATGTGGTGAAATGAAAACATTCCATGTGTTATTTTGATCTGAATGAAGAAATTTTTCTTATGTACATGCCTTGTACTTAGAGTACACACCCTATAATCATTAACTGTGCGACTGACTATGTGGGTAGATAAACGGAGATGAGAAACTTTTGGTAGAACATACCATGTCTAGATTGTACATGCCATATTGTAAAGACCGTTCATGTGACTAATGACATGGGAGGTTAGAACATAAGTTCTATATATAATGTGTATAGTGAACAAGCCGTATATTGTTACCGTGGAGAGTACTGTGTGGTTTAGCCATGTAGAAGAACAAATAAAGGAGGGAAAATTCAAGAACATGTTGTGTCATAGGAGGAACACAGTGTCTATAGGTGTGTTACATGACTAGTTTTGGTAGAGGTAAATGCCCATGTTGAAACCTAAGTGAACATGTTGTTTGGAGGGTATACATATGGTGTAACCCTATTTTCAAAAACATGAATGTTTTATTCATATTTTTCTATCTTGTAATTATATGTTTTAGGCATTGATAATCATGAAATGAGGTGTATATATGTCCTATAATATCAATTCAACCGTGATTTCCTCTAGTTGTACACCACATACAGGGCAACGATTAAACACCAGAAATAGTTGTTCATGGACTATTAGCAGATCTGCCCGTCATGGTCATCTTGGAACCAATGGTTATATTGGACATAGGTGATGAAGCAACATCCTCCCACTTTCTCATTCTATGGAGGTCGTTAGACCCTAGAGGCATGGTTGGAAGCCATGATGTATATCTTTTAGCATCTCGATACACCTTAATAGAGGAGGGTGAAGCATACTACCGGCATGCTTTGAGATTCCTTCAAGAGATGGTGGGATCTGATATCACAGGCAAGACGTCGATGAGTTATGGATTGGGATGGGTTCTAGTGGACCTTCAATGACTATATCAACATGGAGTCCATGAGGTTAGATCGAGCATGAGGTTTCAAGATTCTTGAATAGGGTACACTTTCAATCAAAGAGTATTCTTCTCACATCACAGAGCTGTAACGTTTTACACCCTTTCCAGGGGTGATGAGAAATTTCATTCTATGATGATTGATGATGGTATCCAACCTGAAAATTGATCCCAAGTGAATATCATCTGGTTGAAATTCATATCTTTTAGAGTTATCAAGGCATTGATTACCGAGTGTAATTTGAGGGAGTCTAGAGCTATGAGATAAGGTGGTTCAACATCCAGAGTTGGTACTCCTCTGAATGATAATAGGAAGCACCATAGAGAGTATACATGTAGAGATCTGAATATACAAGATTCTTATTTTGGTATCCATATGGTGTGCTACCAGTATTGGTAGATTGGGAATACGAGACCTTAGTGGCTAATAGAAAAAGACTAGTGCTTATCATGTGGCAAGATAGGCCATCTTTAGCATTTTTACAATTTTTCTCACTAGAAGAAAGTGATAAGAGTTCTATTATGCCTCCATGTTCAGGAGTGGGACCACTTATTTCTCCTTAGTCTGGGACTAGAGTATGTTAGGCCGTTTTGGCCGAGGAGGAGGATGTGGCCCAGGTAGTAAGGCGTTAGGGATTTAGCAATAGTAGGGTGGATGAGCTCAGGGTAGTCAGTGAGGGTCATAGGGCCATGGTACATGTCATAAATTTGTAGTGGAGCAGGACCATCAAGAGGAGGATCCCATACCCGTTACTATTAGAGGTGTTATTTTGGTTTCCTCGGTATTATCTTCTAATATTTTCGATATATGGGCGTCTCATAGCATTATATCTATTCCAGTTTTTGATATCCTTGGGATTTGATTATTTAATTATGAAGACTTAATGACATTAGACACTCCATTGGGGATTATGATGACTGGTTTACGTTAGTGCAAGGAGTTCCCTCTTGATGTTGGTGGGAATCAATTCTTATGGGACCTCTATTTCATAGAGATGATAGGATTCATTGTCATTCTTTGAAGGGACTGGTTAGTCTGTTTATAGGTATTTTTTTTACTACTGTCGTCATAGGGTGAGTTTCATTACACCAAAGGGCGGGTCTTTTATACAAAAGGGTGAGTGGTATGTTATGGTGAGCAAAGCTAGAAACATGAATCATGGATTGGGAGGTGTAAAAAAATAGATTGCTAGTTTATATCTTAAAGACTAGTGGAATACAAAAATGGTATTTCCTCCTGTGGTCTATCATTTCAAGTATGTCACTATAGAAAACATTTTAGGTATTCCTCCACAATGAGAGGTATAATTTTCTATTGAACATGTTACAAGGGAAACATTGATGTCCATTCTTCCTTATAGGTTGGATACACCATAGTTGTAGGATATCAAGAAGTAGATGGTGGAGTTATTGGAAAAGGGTTTCATCTGAACTAGTAATTCTCCATGGGATTCACCGATCATGTTATCCAAGAAGGTGGATGGTACCCAAATACTTTTCATGGATTATCAGAAGCTAAAACAGATGACTTTTACGAACCAATATCCCTTAGCGAGGATTGAAGATCACTTTTATCAGTTTTGAGAATCCCAAGTGTTCTTAAAGATTGACATGAGATCAAGTTATCATCAGTTTTTTATACCATCTGATATACCTATTAAAGCATTTCGGAGTAGGTATGGTCTATAAGAGTATGTGTTTATGCCATTTGGTCTCATGAACGAGCCAACAGTTTTCATGGCTCTGATGATCAGAGTGTTCCATCCTTACATGGAGGCTTTTGTTGCGGTTTTCATTGATGATATATTTTTGTACTTTCCCACTCAACATGACTAGAACACCCATATTGAAATCATTTTTATTTTAAAAAAAGAGCATTAGTTATATTCTATGCTCTCAAAATGCCACTTTTGGATGGATTGTATTCACTTCTTGGGACAAGTCATCTCAGAGATAGAAGTATTAGTAGACCGAAATAATCTTATAGTAATATTTTCCTGGGAGGGGCCAAAGAATGGAATTGAGGTAAATATTTCTATAGGACTAGTTGGTTATTAATTTCTCTTTATAGAGGACTTTTCACAGTTAGTACCACCACTGATGGGCCTTACTATGATGGGTGAAAAGTACTTATGGACTGATTCTTGTGATTCATCATTTGATGAGTGGAAAGGGATTTTGATATCAGCAAAGATACTTATTTTTCCTGTGTCGGGAAAGAGGAACATTGTTTACTATGATGTATTGGGTATCAAGATGAGTTTAGTGCTTCTGTAGGGGGAGGAGTCATTGTATATGGGTCTCAGCAGTTGAGGTCACTTGAGAAGAATTACCTGACGCACGATCTTGAGTTTTCTTCAGTTGTTCATTCCATGTGATGTTGGAGACATTACCTACTGGGAGACATTTTGTGGTGTACACTGACCAAAAAAGAATCAAGTATATCATTACCCAATGTGACCTAAATTTGAGACAGTGAAGGTGGGTTAAGTAACTTAAGTACATTCATTTTTAGATTTCCTACACACAGGGAAATGGAAATGTAGTGGTTTATGGGTTGAGTAGAAGGACTCAGATACATGTTGTTCATGAGGAAAGTATTGGGTGGCACCTTATGGCTCTGTTCTCTGAGATTCATTTTGGAGTTCATGATATATATGGGAATACATTTCTTTCTTATGTAGTTGTTACCTCTATTCTACAAGATCATGTATGAATGAGACAACTATTAGATTCTGAAAGCCTAGTACTATATGAGAGTTTTTCTAGAGAGGAAAATACTCCTATAAAGACTATAGGAGATGATAAGATCATGTGTTTTCATGGGAGCATATGGGTGTCAGTATACATATGTGATGAGTTGATGAGGTATTTTCATTCCTCAGTTGGGTAGTTAATCTTGGTGTCACCAAGATGTATCTAGATCTACACCATCAGTATTTTTGGCCATGTATGAAGAGAGATGCTTCTAGTTTTATGATAAGATGTTCCACCTATCTGTCAGTGAAGGTGGAGCATCATCGACCAGCATGGTTTTACAGCACGTACCCATTCCTGAGGGGATATCTAATGTTGTAATATTTCATTTTGTGATAGCTTTACTGAGGTTGCCTTGAGGGAATAATACAATTTGGGTTGTTTTTGATAGACTCACGATGGATGCAAACTTCAAACTGATCAAGGAGACCATTGGGATAGATGAGATTGGAAGGTTGTACATCTGAGCGATTTTACAGTTTTATGGGGATCCAAACTCTATAATTTTAGATATGGATGCCCATTTTACTTCTCATGCCTACCAGGGACTAGAGAGCGATTTCGGTACACTGGTACTTCTATGTAATACTTACCATCCCTAGACAGATGCCCTTTATGAGTGCATGATTCAAGTGATAGAGGAAATCCATAGAGCTTATATCCTAGATTATGGGTTTTCATTGGAGAGAAATATACTCCTAGTGGATATTTACTACCATAATAGGTTTCGGTCAATGATTCCCATGGAACCTTATTAGTCTTGGTACAGTAAGTCACGTCGATCACCCCTTTGTTGGATGGAGGTAAGAGTGTCTGCTATTCTATGACCTCATCTTCTCCTAGAGACCACATAGAATGTAGATTTGATTCTGAAAATTATGGCTACTACATAGTCATGACATATGTCTTATGCTGATCGATAGAGCTGACCTCTGGAGTTCGAGTTCAGATATCAGGTATTTTTATGTTTAACATTGAGAATGGGACATAGGAGGATTAAGAGATAGGTAAATCATTCAACATGATATGTTGGCCTGTTTGAGGTTTTGGAGAGAGTTGTTCCGGTTTTTTATCAGATGAACATACCTTAGAGGAACAGGGCTATGCACGATGTCTTCCACATTTTTCAGCTACAACGTTACTTTTCAGAACCATATCAAATTTTTCTACCTGAGGAGGTTAAGCTGGTGGTGGATTCATCCTTTGAGGAGAACCCTATTTGGATTTTGGATCACAGTACAAACGTTCTCCATGGCTGGGCTATTCCACTTGTACATGTGTTATGGCAGCATGAGTGAGTAAAGGACGAGATTTGGGAGAGGCAGGCCGATGTGTGAACACAGTGGTGGGAGATGTTAAAGGATTCTTTTTCAACAACATTTTTGGGGAATTTTTTGATGAATTTGGTTTAACGGGGAAGTTTGTAAGAATTATTATATTCATTTTAGAAATAGATCATGATTCAATGAGTTTTTTAGAAAAAGGGGAGAATTTAATAATTTTATTATTACATGTCGGGTACATAGGAGTACATGATGTGTACCCAGTTACCACGTACAACCGCATCATGGGCGTGTAACGGCAGATACATGGCCATGAGGGGTGATGTGGTAGACCACAAATGTCAGGGGCCATTCGTAGTAAATACACTACGGGGTCATTAACATTACATGCCAGGTACATTTTCTTTTAATTTACTTATTGGACTAAGGTCGCGTCTAATTCCTAGAAACATCTTCTTCTAGGTGTAACATGTGAAGGAGAATATATAATCTCCAATTCATCAGCAAGACACCATTTCTCCATAAATGATCTGATTCATTCTCCATTGGCTGCATTGGAATCCCCTATGTAAGTTCTTCCTTATTCTAGAACTTATCCTCTTGATTTCCTCTCTCTAGTTATTCAATGTTGAATGTTTTGGACATTTTTTATATATATTTTATTCTAATATGATTCAAGATAATTCATTCAAGATTGTTCGTCATACAACATCACGGTAGGTGGTTTTTTTCCATTCATTTTTTTTCTTTCTGTTAATATTCCAATGTGTCTATTACCCATGTTTCAGGTATTTCAGGTTAAGTAAATTTATCTTTGTTTTATTAGCGATAGATTGATTGTTAGATTAAGGGTTTTTTTGAGTTATTATGTGAAATTTCATGTTTTAGGAACACCAATTGGGTGGATTTATTTTTTTTATTGTTTAGGGCCGGTTAGTACATGTTTCATATGAGGCAGAACTTATTTCCATACCTTGCTTGATAGGATGGAACTGATTTCCTTTTGATGATTTTTAAATGAATACGATATACATTATAATTATTTATCCATGTCATATATGAGATTAATTTGGTATTCATTATATCATATATCAACGATTGAATTGCACAGGGCTAGGAGAACATAGTGTAGGTAGACTATAGGGGGAATTGACGTTGACTTCTTCTTCAGAGTTTCTATTATATTTGATGATATGAGACCATATATGGTATTGATAGTGAGTGCTCCCACAATGTTACTTAGATTATGTTATGAGACCATATGGGGAATTTATGTTGAGTCGTTACCTAGAGATTATGTATTTGATGTGGAAATACCATAGGGGGAATTGATGGTGAGTGATTCCTCAAAGTGTCTTTTCCTTTGTATTGCATTACATGGACAAAAGGGGATAGGGTTTGTGTTCTACCAAGAGGGTCAATGTAAATATTGAGTGTTTGTGAAACATCTTCCATGAAAAAGAACAATATTTTATTCTGTTCTAAAAGGTATTCATCTGAGATGCCTTCTTGTGAAAAAAAACATGATTAAATATTGAGTAGTATATGCTAATTAACATTAATGGAAATGGGAGGATTGTTTACTTTTATGTACTTCTAGTTTCTTTTCATCATTTCCATTATTACCTACAATATATACTAACTGAAAGTTATGTATATATCTTCTGGTGGTTGCCTACTGGTATTTATCTCACACCTTATTTAGGTCATGTTTTTAACCCAAACAGATTATATTGTTGCTGGTATAGATATGAGAAAGCACCATTCTACATTAGTAACATGATGGTTGTGGAGATGAAGGGTATGGGAATAATGTGGGTCTTACGGTGCAGTTGGTGTTTACATTATTTATTTTTAACCTTTTTTGTACGATATTTAAGTCATTGTGATTTTTTTGGTTGTTTTCCTTCACAATTGTTCCTTGAATCAATTATGCAATCACTCTAGTTGTTTATTTACTATCAATATTATGTTGTTTACTTCTTTTACGTAATTATGGATACCATTGTGAGTTTTTATTTTCAATTATGATGTGTTACACTGGAAATGAGGGCATAGATTCCCCCACTATCACACCCAAGGCGCTTTCTTCTAGTTGGCAGCCTTTAGTGTTTGCAGAAATGTTTATGAGGCCTTGTGACCAACCAGGTATGAGGCACCATTGGGTTGCACACAAATTTGGGACATTACAGAAACCCAAACTCTATCTTTTTGTTTCAGTGATATGGCTACACTAGTAATAAAATCCATTGAAACATCATCCCATTTCTATTCTAGAATGGACTACAGCTATATAATTCAACTATACATTGATGTTCTATCTGCACCTATAGACATATGGAACCTCGAGTGATGATGACAGTAATCTCATGTTTCATATTTTTCCACTAGTATCAGTATCATAGATCCTGATAAATTTTGGTAACACCATGGTTAAACACCAATGATGAGGCATAAAATTACCTCATCAACACATATTTTAAGTCTTTTGGGACCCATACACACCCATGGAACAATAATGAATCGTCCCCATTTAATGTCCAACTAGTTGATGAATCATACTATCAAATGATTTCACTTTGGAAATGGCCATTTAAATGAGATAATTGTATAATCCTTACCTATCCAGGAATAATTTATGTAACTACTAAGGCAAATAGGATAGTCTAAACATGCTCTTTTGTATCCTCAATGTGTATATCTATGAATGTGTTCATAATATTCCATTCACCACTGAATTTTTCAACTGCATATTTCTAAGTCTTTCAACCCAATGCATCATCAATAAAATTTACATTAATATTCATTTTGGGATGAAAAAAATCGTGAAACTATAGGTATTCAACCAACATGTTCTTCTTGATATAGATATAATGATGTGTAAAGACGTACTTGAGGCTCGTATGGTCTAGGAGAACCAACAAATTCTCTCCATGTATATATTGTCTCCAAAAATTTATGGAATGAAAAACAGTTGTGAGATCGAGGTTGTGTGTTGGGTAATTTTGCTAAGGACGCACAAACTACAGATACCCCTATGAAAGTTTCTCTTCCTATATCAATTCATCTCTAAGAAATATACTTCTTGTGTCATGGTATAATGTTTAGCATCATCCTTGCTCTAGTAGAATCTATATCATCATTGAAGTCAAACAACCCTTCAACTTCTAAATGGTTCTTCACAAGCTTCCAAACAAGTGAATTTCACACATTTCTTTTTCAAACATGTAAGTAGAACTACCAGGCTTGATATTTCTTCGAATAAAATTCTATAATAATGAGATAACTCCAAGAATCACTGAATGCTAAATAAATTCTTAGGATATTCCAAATAATATGCCTCTCTCGCATTCTCTAGGTCTAGTAAAACTCCTTAATAAATGATGATGTGACTTAGGAAGTGGAATTTTTAAATCTATAGGGGGAATATCTTATTATTTGCAAAGAGATAATGCTCTGTTAGTGTATGAATAATGTGTTGAAGAATGGTTTCATGCATGGTTCAAGAGAATGAATACACCATGATGTGATAAACCAATAATACCACATATGAATCCAGATATTGGTGGAAACCCATATTTATATGATCAAAGAAGACAATAGGTGTGTTCGTAGGTCCAAATGGAATAAAAAGGTACTTCTATAGAACATAACACCACCTAAAATCTATGGGAAGTGTTTATGTTTTCTTGAAAGGAACCTGATGATAACTCAACCTGATATCAATCTTTGAAAACAATTTATATCCATATTGCATATCAAAGTGGTCAACTAGTCTAGACATTGGATACCTGTTCGTTATTTTGATCAGATTCAAATTAAGATAATCCACATAGAGAAATAGAGTTTTGTACACCTTCTTGGAGAGAAGGAAACGTGAACCCTAAGGGGTTGTACTGGTTTTATGGAATCATTATCATCTAGATACTCGAATTAATTCTTATGTTCGAAAAGATCTATATGTGTCTTACTATAAGGGGAAATGAACACTGCTGCTTCTAATAGACCTAGAAAATTAGTAAAATATACCTCTCACACTAGTGGTCGACCGTATTATTCATGATGAGATATGACTCCAAAATGATCCACTAAATGAGGAATGATAACAGTTCATAATTCATATTCCTCTAGGAAGAAAATATGAATCTGACATGTCTTATTAACTAGCCTATTTAGATCAGGTCTAGATCAGGTTTCACATAAGTCCCATTATACTTTATTCACATTCCTATTACCCTCTATGTATGTAAATGAAAACCTTTAACAATAACAATCAATATGGTCACAATAGGACACTAACTAGTCCATTATGTTGATTACATCAAATCCTGTCATGTCTAGGATATAAGAATTCCATGAGAAATATTAACCACCTATCTCTAGGGGGATGTCTATAAAATGGGTTACACCCTCTGATCAGATACATAATGGTGTTCTATAATAATAACTACATTATAGTTTTCAATCATGAGGCCCAGACATGAAGAAGTGGCCTCATATATAAATGATTGAAGCACACAAATATCAAATAAAGCTGAAAATAATGTTGTGGCTACTAGAATATTATCTCTAACTGTAGAAGGTTCAAGACTCTACTCTTGCAACATAGGATGTACTACATTTAACTACCATATACAACATCCTTGAGAAAATTCCTTACTTCCTTAAGCAATACAAATATATTGGAATTGAGTATTATAAGTATGACTGCCACTATCACGACTACCACTTAGAAAAGATTAGCCAATAGTATTCCTGCTACCTACCTATCATGATCCTACTGGCCCCACTCCTGACAATGGATTAGGTGAATATTCCTACTCACTAAGGACAAAAGGGAATGTTATAGAGAAATCATAGATTTGGAAAATCCTATTGCAGCCTCTACACTCAATTGGATAATGTGGACAATAATGCATCATGTGACCTGACATCCTACACTGATGACAGATATGGAATTTATAGGCACACAGAGCTAAATTCTACTACCACCATGTGTAGCCACAAAAATTCTCTTCACCCAAATGAAGAACAAAAATATACTCTAGGATTCGAACAACCCTTAATTGTACCTTCAACATCACTCAATTGCTTCTTTCGGATTGGGCCCTATTAATGATTTCAGATGTGGTTGTTTACCTGAAAAAATTGACATGTGATTTGAGGGAATATACCATCCCATCTTCAGATAGACTGATGATCATAATATCATCAGTAGATGAACTAGGATAAACCCACTCAAACTCTTTAAAATAGGAATAGTATTCCGTAACAAACATGCTCTCTATTTTATGTTCATAAATTCAATATATTTTTCACTCCATAGGTCTGGGGAAAACAATTTCCATAGAATATGGTTTGAAAATTTTTCCATACAATATCACGATTCTGATTTACCCGGGTGATTATGTCCCACTACTTTTTGGATGCATCAGCTAACATATTGGCATATAGTTTTACCCTCTGCTCTAGATGTTATGGTTCCCACATCAAGAAGATGAAGAGGGGCCAAATGTGTCATTATATGAGGAATCACAGGTGGATCTTTTCCCACGACCTCACGTACACAGTTTTCATCATCTATTGGGAATGAGATCATAGTTTTTCGTTGTATCATAATGACATAATTCCAAATGAACACTTTAGAATTGATTTAAAAATCTAATGATATCAAATATAGGAAACTAAAATAAGTATAAATCTTTCCTACTAAAATGATCAGACCTACCTTCGTACAGAAAAATCTAGGATGAGATAGTAGATGAGATCATAATGTCCATAAAAATGCTAGTGACACCAACTACCCACTACTAAGTCTAGGTTTGAGTCTTTGTTCTTTTTCTGGTGTATATAATATTGTTTTCTCAATTTAAGAGTCACATTCATTATAATTTTATTATTGTTTAAACATAAAAAATCATTAAATGATTTATTTTAGTGGATTTTCATTCTTGATCCATATGGTCACATGCCCCTTATGAATTATAATATATCCTCCACTTTACCCACACCATAAAACATTCCAAATCATGTTACAAATGATCCATAACTCAAAATTACATAATTTACCACTTCAGGTTTGTTCATTATCCTATCGTGGTAATCAATTTTAGGTTAAAGTTTAAACTAGTATAAATTATGTTTTCTAATAAATTCATGAATATTCTTCATAATTAAATATATGTTCAAGGAACATTAAATATGAAACTATAAAATACAAGATAATAATAATAATTTAATCTAATAATTATGGATTCCAAATCATATTTTTATTAGGATCAAGCTTGAACTAATTCAAATACCTATTTTAATCAGGCCATTATAAAGGAATATAATTTCTACAATACCAATATAAAAAACATCATAAATCATGAATTTTAGCCAATAGTGAAATGATTACAACAATAATAGGAAATAGATGAACAATAATTATAATTTAAGCACACCGGACTTTACCACAAACATGGGTTTGTGGAAACCAAGCACATATTATAGCCAAGCTTCAAAACATTCTGAATCGATAATCTATTATAGACAAATAGTAAATCATGAAATGAACCTGACTTGATATAATATTTTAATGTCACAACCTGATATAAAATTAACCAATGCACTATTCTGGTGGCTCACATAGCCCCAAGCATGCCACCATGCATGTCAGAGGCTTCCGACTATCAATGAGACTATGAATGGGGTATGATGAGAATCATATACCCCAAACATAGAGTTTCACAATAGATACCACAAGAAATATAAAATGGTAGTATAGTAATTCCCATAATGAGGTAGGAAAAGTGAATAGATAAGAAATTGAAACATAAATCAAATTTAAAAACTGAATAATATAAAAAATTCCCCATGGAAGTTTCAATACATAATGAATGGAATACTGATATAAAAATGGTAATAGGGTAACATCCATACATTCATGTTATAAATTTTTTTAAAAAAATAATAAAAAAATATCCAATAAAATTTCAAGCGCATGTTCTGTCCTCTTCTCCTAATCCCCATCCATAATTTAAAATTTTCAACAATATTTAGAAGGGATCATTCCCTTATCAATAACCATAAGTTGATGATCTGCTCAGATACCCGAGTTATCCTGATTTGGGAGGGAGATACAAATATTAGTAGGCCACTACCAATGGTGTCTACGTGTAATCTAAGTAGTACTCATAATGAAACAGTGTATTGGAATATGTAATTAATTAACAATGATAAATTAATAAATGACCTCCCACTCAGCTTCCTAATGGAGTATTGGTTTCAATAACAGATTCTGCAAATTTTTGTGGTGAATATATGAACCATTTCAATATTTATAGATATTAGTAATATATATATATATAGTATATTTATATATCTCTTTAAATTATGTACAATGTATGTGGGGGTAAAAGTGGATATATACCTGTAATACTATTTATGGCTAGACTAAAGCATAAATTAGACATCGAAGACTAGTCGAACATGCCTATATGCCCAAGAATAGAGGTATATTCCCTATTTCCCAAAAAGTGTGTGGGATTCAATGAAACAACACTCGAGATGGAGTGTGTGAATTCTTAATAGTAGAATAATTCTAGAACATGGCACACAAGTCCCAACACCCATATAGTATCATTAGCATTAGACATTAATCTCAACAACCGATATAAGGGATAGTGATACCTCCATTCTCAACAATCCAATTCCATTATATCACAATGTCTATAGAGGAACATTAAAAATATATCTGGCATGAGACATCACCTCCCATCCATCATGTTAGTTTTTCTTATATACATATAAATGAGGCATAATAATAATTGAAATCTAAAACATGAGGCATTACCTCTCATGTACCATGCTAACCAAATTTCTTTAAAATTCATAATGGTAATTTAAATAAGCATTAACAAATGACATGGTTTCACCATCATTTATGTTTCATTCAGCAGATAAACTTAATTAATGTTAAAATATTAAAATAGATTATGTGTATTCTAATTAATTCAATTCATTTCATTTAGACTATTAAAAAATATAAAATTTATTATACTGATAAAAGGATCTTAAAATTGGTGACATGATTAATAGGGGAATTGCCTACATGGGATATTCCATATCTAGAATGGAAAAAACATAAGAGGAATCTTCTGTTCTATTTAATATTCATTTCTCATGGGAAATTCATTTAAAAACTAATGAAGAAGGTAAAAGGGTGGTTCGATCATTTTAAGACAATTTGCATAAATGGGAAATTTCATTATGATCTCCCATGATGTGACCATATAATGTGAATACAACCTCTGAAATTCCATATATGGTTCATTACATTCAAATATTATGAAATGGTCATTTTTATATAATATAATCAACAAAAAGTAGTTGATCGGTAGACATCAGCATGTGACAGAATGACATAGCTACAAGATGACAAAACTGAACGAGAAAATGATTTGACTACCTACCTAAATGTTTTAGATGACTCATCACACAATATAACAATCCAATATGAATAAGGATTGATGAAATATGGGAAAGGGGACAACACCCAAAAAATAGGGAAAATTATCTTTCACCAAAATAGCAATATGGATTTGAATGAACTTTGATATAGGAGGTATGAGTGAGGTTATCCTTATCTTATGGAGTCAAATAATTCATTCGTATCATGGTTTAGACACTAAACAATTAATTTTTTTCTAAAACTCGGTTGGAGTAGATTTTGAGTTCTATAGCTGTGATGACCTCATTTCAACCAATTAAAAAAAGGTAGAAACATTAAAGGGGTAAAAAGATATTAGTATGAGGACATATGAATTTTTACCCAGAAATAAGGTCTCCCATGGTTAAGGGACATGATTTTCCCAAACTGTGCGCACACCATGCACAAATCTCATCATTATGGGTCATAATATACAGTTAGGCGCAAGATCCCACTAACTATGCACAAACAATGGATATTTTCTTAGTCCCAAATCTCTACAGTCATGCACAGTCGTGCACCTAAGGTCGCCCGATTTAAGAAAAATTATGCAGCCTATAGGGTCCACTTTCTACACCTACACAGATTCAAGAATACCATGTAGACTAGGATTCATGGTTTCCCCACACTATGTGGCCTAGTATTTTGCCTATTTTTCTGAACTACAGACTCCAAACATGCCCCAGATTCTCCTAGGACCTTCCTTAGGTCATTTAAAACCGTTAACATGATTAAAACAACAATTAACATATAAAAACTTATTATCCATTCCTTCTTGAAATGATATGTCATTACAAATGAGTTAATTGATGATGAATATTTGCATTCACAATGTTATGTATATTGTGATTGAAAATGTGATGTGATATTTAAATATATATCTACTTTTCCATGTCTAATAAATAATTAATTTTATTGGGATGAGATTCCTAATATCAAATTCCAATTTAATAAATAAACCATCAGCTATGGGCTACCGTAGATTGGTTCATTAAAATTTTAATAAGAGAAGTTTTTTATAAAACACGGATATTTGATTTAGGTAAACAATGAATGTGGATCATTAACCAATAAATAACATTGAGGATACATCTTTGTATAGGATAAAATCTAAATGATTTTGTAAGGTGATAATATTTACCTATAATATTGAGGTAATTAAAATTGATGAATTAAATTGGGTAGTGTTGGTGAAGATGAAATTGGAGAGTTATTGGATGACATTGTAATTTTAGTCATCTTTGATGAAGATTATTACATTTTTTGTATTTATGTAAATATTCGATGATTTTATTAGAGTAATAAGAATTGTGTATATTTGTTAATTTTATAAGTTTTTATATGTGGTAAACATAATAATTATAGATAAGGACACGAGTTTATATGTTGGATGTTTTCATTAGTTATAAGATGTAGATAACCCTTTTTAGGTGTTATGTGATGGGATTATAAGGTGATTTGAAACTAGCATAGGGTTTTTGGAAGAATAATTTATCGTTGATAAAATAAACCATTGTGATAGTCTATGATATTATGCTATGTAAATTATGTTAAATTTGATTGTGCGTTTAGATAATATTAACAATTGAAATGTGATAAACTAACAATGAAATATATTTGAATATATTTATGTTTATGATACATATTACCTATCAATTCAATATTTAAATTTAATTCGTGATATTTTATTGAATTAATCTTCATCAAAAGATTATATAGATATTAATGATTATTTTGGGAATTCATAATTGGGTTTAGGTATTTATAATCATTCACTATAACATGTGATTTAAAATAAAAAAATTATTTCAGAGGAATGCATTTAAATTTTATGGAATGTAAGATCAAAGGTCCGAGATAAGCATTGGGGGTAGAAAATTCTTTAATGATGATATTATTGTGGTTATTATGGATTATATTTTATTAATAAAATTATCTACATGGAAATTTTGTTGTTATTTTGGAAATATTTTGTGTTAAACATGTTGGTTTATACCCTTTAGATATTTTCATACATTGGGCATTGAATTATGTATTTCACAAAAGTAAATGTGTGTATTAAAATATTAGTATAGATTAATCTATTATGTATATGGTTATATTTATTATGTATTAAAAAATCATCTATAATACACATATATAAGTGAAAAACTAGAGTTTTTGGTGGAAATCAATTAAAGGATGAGATTTTACATGTCATGTATGTATATTTCCTTACATTTTGAAGTCTAGATAGTGAATGAATTGCACAACTTTTCTAATATTATCTTCAATGAATAATATTGAATTTTAAAGATAATTTCTAATGAATTGATGGTCTTTACACCCATAACAAATTTAGGTTTTTCTATCCTTAACATCCCATTGACCGTGTTTTCGGTCAATCTATAATTTTCATTAAGTATTAGTTTTCCCTTCCATGTCCATAATTTCACTAACCCAAATTTTTTCCTATTTGTAAACCAAATTTTGTGATGACCTCCATATTTCATTTCCCTCTTTAAATAGAATTTTCTTTAACGCTTCTTACAAATGAAGGATTTCCATAAAGAATTTTTTAAATTAAAAAACCGTATATCATCTAGCATAAGATGAAATTGTGAGTGAACAATTTATTGATGGGGGGAATGTAAAACATAGATATATTGAATTGAAAATATTTCTGATAGTGTATTGAACATGAAACATCATGTTTTAATGAACCATAATATAGTATTATGAAATTATTTTATAATGATACAAATATTACCTTCCAATTGAATTTTTATTTATGAATATTATTATATTTCCCATATGGTTCATGTAGGGACATTTGGATGGGTGAATCTATGTACCAACATTTTAATGAGTCCTAAATTATTTTCAGTTATCCCCTATAATTCTTGAACAACTTCATTGATTAACAGTAATGGATCTATTTTCCACTCTCAGTAATAACATAAACCTGAAATGATAATGTTATAAGAAAAATTATCACACATAAATCAATACATGGTGTGGTAAAGTGTCTTACTCAATATAGTGATTAACTTGTAGTTTTATCATGGATCCCTTTAACATTATAACATTATAGTGATTATAAATGCATTGAGTTGGTGTGCATTATTCTAGGAAGGAAATTATCTATATTCTTGAGTAAGTTTTATTATATATATTATTACTACCATTTAATCAGTGGTATTTTTTATACTAGAATAATTTTTTTTAGAATTTCAATAAACATCGTAAAAATATATTCCTAATACCTTGTTGTCTTTGCATCAACTGGATAATCCTGCTCATCAACTGTAGGTTATTGAATCATATTGAATCAATAATATTTTATCTATATAAACCTAGTATTATTAAATAATACATTATGTTACTACTAATAAATCCCTTTAAATTCTAGGAATGATCAACTGAATAATATTTCAACAAAAAATATGTTTTCTTATTCCTTGATTTTGATGTTCCCAAAAATATTTATTTATATAAATTATGTTCCTAAACAAAATTATATGAGTGAAATTAATGCACCCATATTCTCAAGACAACTACATGAAATAATTAAATTGATTTATCATCCAAACCCCTAAAAAATATATAGACCATAATTCTATTATTATTGTGTAGGATTTATCAATTTTTATTTGAGTATCTAATTTCCTTATGCACCACACAAGCATTAATACATTCATATACATTTATGACCATCCATGTAAACATATTCCTTTTTGTTTACTCCAGGAATACATGGTGGCTTTCATTGAATTTATTTTTAATATACTACATTCAATGATTTGTGTTCTGTATTCTTCAGGAAAAGACTGCATCCAAATATGATTGGGAATAAATTCACAATAAATCACACAATCCATGTAGTTTCAATTTCATTTTCCTCCACATTTCATATTAAGGTTATATTCATTAATTCATGGAACATGTTATTCCTTAAAATCTTGATTATAAGGTCCATATGTTAAGATTCTTGTGGTATATCATCCTTTGCATAACATAGTGTGTACACGAGATTAACCCTTCACGTTACCATGTCAACCATTGGATCACCTCTCAATCATGTATCCAAATACATCTCATTGGAGGTTATTATTCAGGAAAGAATAATTCCTCACTATATATCACTTTTGGAAAATAGTGTTTGTGAAGGCCCTATTTTTAATGAAACTAAGATCTCTCCCTAATAATAACAACAATAGTCTAGCCTTAAGTCCCTAGTATTTGAAAGTAACATATTACCACCATTGATATAAATTATAATCATTGTCAATGAAACCCTAAAATATAATTCCATTCAAATTACAACACTTCATAATATTGAAATTTTAAACTCTTTATGATGTAAGAGAAGTAGAAAATAAGGTTTCTTTTTTACATGATGATACATCTCATGCAAGAATAAATTATCACATTTTCAATAGTTTAAAAAAATTAAAACTTTGTCATGTACATATATGGATAAATAGACTCCTGAAAATTCATTTTCATTAATCATGCTATCTTCTTTGAATTACTGTATGCATCCAATATAGAGATTATATGCATGATATCAATGTGACTTGTTCTCTCTTTATTCTGAGCCCATAATGATCATCATATATGGCTGGAAATATTTCATCAGGTGGTGGAATGAAATGATGATGAACTCCTCGTTTGTTATCTAAAAACCTGGAATCGGCTTTAAACTATAATGGCATTGGATATCGGATAGCCGAGATTGGAAATATAGGTTGGTGAATGAAATGTTCATAACATCGTAGGAATCTTGAATTGTATTAGCATCATTCAATGTCACACATAGATTTCAAGCATGGTCTTGTTCCACTTAATAAATTATTCAATTCTAATAACTTGATATAACAAGGCATTATGGGATCAACACCCATATACACTACACCAACCCTCTTCACATGCCACGACTCACACTTGCATGGTACCTTGGGAACCCATGTTTTCATCATGCCCACTCCCTTCATTCTAAACATAGGAACTATGAGTTCAAAAAATATATTTTATATGCGGTTGGTTGGGTCGACATCTACCTTGAGATTGACTATTATGTCCCCAAGTGGTTGATTAGACCTCGGCAGACCATTGGTTTGCCCATTTTCTTAATCATATTCACACTGTAATTACTATGTATAACATTTCCCACCAACAACATAAATCCTATCATTAAAATATTCCATCATGAAAATATGAAAATATTATTTCATTTTCTATTGGTCTTTGGGAAGGTATTTCATGAAAAACAAAATTCCATGATATTAATAAAATCTTTTCATTCAATAATAAAATATTTTTTGGACTGCATTGTTTTTCTTTAGGCATTTATTCATGGAAATAAATATTCTCATGATCATTATAATATTCTTTTAATTCATCCCATTTTATAATTTTGGATTTCAACTTTAAATTCTAGATCACTTCATGTTAAATAAAATACACTATCTTCATATGCAATCCAAGGATCATTTCACCAATTCAACATCATTAAAAATGATATTTTTTATAATCTATAAAATTATCATGAATATAAATATTTAGATGTTCTTATTAGTTATTTTCAAATATTTAGAAGTTTTTTATTTATCCATATTCCATTGGCACTTATACCAGGCCATGAGGAAAATTTCATCAATCATAAAATATAATAATGATGATTTTTCATACCATGTTACAACCAATGAGAGAAAATGAAAATTATCTAAGAAACATAACAGAAACCATAGAGAATTATCCTACCAATTACAATCCAATGAATCCATAACAATTATCCAAACATTATCTCTAGACATCTTCATTAATTCTCATTCCCTGATCAATCACTAATAATTATGTAATTAATCATACATTATGATTTATTATTTTTTATATAATGACATAAAATACAACAAAACTCATCAACCAATCACTAGGGATTTTGAATCCCACCTTTTTATTTTTTATCAATACCATTTCTTTATAAAAAATTAATATATATTATACACCTTATTAAAAAACACCCATGATTAATGTTAGGGATTTATCATTTTCTCTTCTACCATTCAAGGAATTTGGGATTCTTTTATCCTTTTTCTAAAAGAATGATTGTAACACATGGTTCAATTAGTTGAGATCATTTAGTTCTTATACTTTCTTTTTATATTGGCTAACCCAAGGTAGAAAACAAGTGATATGTAACCAATTATATCAAGGTTGTACATTAATAAACATGATTATAATATATTCTTAGAACATTATTATATATCAAAGAGGGGGTGTATAGAACATATTTATCAAGAAAAATATCCTCTTATATACTCCTACAAATAGATCATAAATCTTAGAGTAAAGAATAATTTACTCCCCATTTCAATGATCTTACTCATTAACCAACACTTCTTCTTTATGAACATATTTCACAAAATCCAGACATGGGTATGATTTTTAATTATATTAGATGAATATTAAACTTATATAGATATTTTGGAAACATCCAAATACTCATAGAATAATATTTAATATAGTAAATTTTATTATTTATACCCCTCAAGGGGTGAATTCTATTATTTCATCTCATAGATTGTTTAATCATATTTTATTCGTGGTGTTTAAATTTTTTATCCACTATTTTGTAATAATTAAAATTATCAGATATTAAATAAGCATTTATACATGATATCAAACTATTTATTCACTAAATTCCCCTCTTAATAATGATCATTACCATAAATTACCTATAATTTAATCACACAAATACTATATAATAAGTAATAGAATAAGGTGAAACATGTATGGTATTCATATTATGTGAACAATGGATTTGAATTTTATCTTATCATTGAAAATATTTTCCTGATATCTCTTAGGTCATCATATACTTTTGATGCTTTTCTATTCTCTACATTTCACATTATATGATTTATTTGACAGAATGGATTCTTTAAAATTCATCCACTAGTATCATGTTTGGGTTATTTGTATTTAAATATTCTTATACTACAAAAGAATATCCTATTGATTTTTTATTCATATTATTCCATATTCTAAATAGTTATAATTATCATAAAATTATTTACATTATGATAGATATTCATCTATGATCTTTGATTTTTTTAAGAAGCATGTATTTTCATCTATTGAAACCTTCTCATGAAATTTTAGAGAATCATCATATGGAACAACCTATTTTTTTTCCATTTCTCTATCTAGTGATTCATAATACTATTTTTTATTTATCTAAAACCATTCACATTATAATAAAAAATTAAGAGGAATATCTTCATAACATATTCTGATTTGGAGATTCCACATGTGTTCTTTAATGTTTTTGTGGTACTTTTAAAGAGTATCTTTTCGAAATCCTCTTTAAGAATGCCTTCAATCAATCCATTATTCTTATTTATCTTCTGTATTAATTCTATTATTGATTTTAGCATGCTTCTATTCATTTACATGTATTTTTTATTATGGTCAATAGTATGACCTCTCCTTTCATAATAAGAGATTCGTGTCATCATTGATATCACATTACTATAATTCACATTTTTATACATTTAGGTGTGGTTTTTTAGTTTTTTATTCCCTTATCATCATTCACCAATTATTTTTATCCCGCAAAATATATTTTTATTTTCATTCTGAACTAATTATTTTTGTTTGTGAATTTTTATTCAAATTTGCATAGGGGTTGTACCTAGTTTGAGTATAATAGTACTCTTCCTCAATGCGACCACTTATGATGTACTACATACACAATTCTTCAAGACATTTAAATTTTTTTAGTATACAAAATTATTTTCATATATGGAATCTATATTTTTTAGTCGGTTTCATCAATTTTTAACATCTAATCCCCATAAATTTTTTCCCTATGAACTATTTATAAATTTTAATATTTTTAAAACAACCATTAGACTGATTCGCATACTTTTAGAGGCACCAGTAGTGGCAAAATATTATTCTTATTTTTCTTGTAGTACCTATCTATCTAGATATAGAAACTTTTGTTTCCACAATTGAATCATATTCATTAGAATATAATTTTTAGATTAATTTTAATTATTTGAACATTATCAAACATGGGATTTTTGGTTGGTGTAAAATAATTATTATCAACCCACATATTCCCATATTTTTCCTTTTAATATATACTAGTATATGTTATAGAAATAGTAGAAATTTAATTAGGTATATTCTTATTGACCTTCTTCCATGACCTTCTTTAATTTTTATCAATATATGATTTTGGGTTCTTCTTAACACCAAAATGACCATATATTCGTATTTGAGTCCTATCAAAAAAACTTATGGAAACATTACTTTTGGGATTTTAGCTCTCTTTATATGTTATGGTGGAACAATTCTTCATCTCAATAACATTTGATGTTCTAACATCTGTCTCTATCAAAATTATCAATTCAACCTCTTGTTCATGAAATTTCATGACGAGGGAAAAAATATAATTTTCAAAATATTTAAATATTCCTTCTCAATAACTTTTCATTATATTAACCTTAACATTATGTCGTTAGAAACATTCAATTAGTTCACTAACTCACTGATTATTATGGATTTATAATCTAATTAGGATTCTTTTACACCATTAGTATCTTTATTTGATTCCTCTACATAATTTATCTTTTGAATAAACACTTCATGAATCCTTTTCTTTTCATCCACTAGATTATAAAACACTATAACCATACATGTTCTGAGTTCAAGCATAGAATCTGTAACATTCATAGAATCACTAGAAAATGTTTCTAGAAAATTAATTGCATCACTAAAAAAGTAAATTAAGTGATTCTATCAAACATATTCCATTGAAATTATTCTTCAATTAATAAAATGTTCTCTTTATAAAGATAATTTGTTTCCTCTATTACATTAATGAGGACAATGATAACATTACAAAATTTGAATTTATGACTATGTCCAGACTCCAATATATTGATTTCCAATTTTAGATGTTATATATGATCAATAAAATTCATTAAATAACAAATTAAATATCGAATTATTTATTCATGATCATTATTAATATTTATTTAAAATTGAGGGTGTATTTATTCAACAATTTATAGAGACACATTTTCTTCATAATCATCATAAGTCAAGCTAGTTTCTACAAAGGGATCATTTCAATTGATTTGATAATAGATTAATGTAATGTTTCTTACTTCATAGATATTGTACTCAATATATTTTATTCCCTAATCATTTTATTATTTAATGTGTGGGTAGATATATTCATATATTCGTTAACATGAGTGCAGACTATGTAATCCTCTTATAGTACTTTAGAACCTATATAAAATATTCACATCAAATATAACTTGTAAAAACATTGATCCAATAATAGGAAAACCTACAATATTATACAACTTTTAAACCATTGATGGATCATGAAGGTACACTGAGTGGGTGGTTATTTAGTATACATAATTTTTATAATGTTTTACCTTATATCTATTTATCCCCACTTACTCTTGAACTTTTACACTAGTTTAGTGGATGGGATATTTTTTCACTCTCAATAATAAAATTCACAAGAAATTTTAATAAAAAATGAAATAAAATTATAAATTTATTTTTTCATGATTAGTTTCAAAGACTTGTCAATTTCGTGATCAACCTATGGTTGTTTTGCAAATTCTCTCATCACTATTTCTATTTAATGATTAAAAACACAAATATTCTATGAATAATATTCTTATAGGTAATTCTAAATATTAAAAAATCATTCTTGATGTTTGTATTGGTGCCACCGGTTCTTCAATGGTGTAATTTATAATAGAACAATCTATTTTCCAATTATAATCAAGAAAATTATAGCTAATAACTTTTTATTAGTCTAAAAATATTTGGATCAATAGAATAATATTATTCCACAACTTTATGCCTTAATCTATAACTATATCAACAATTTTTTCTGCACATTTGATAATTAATCATTAATAAGTTCTAGTATCAACATCAAATACAACTAAAATCATTAGTATATTGATTATATAAATAATCTACTAGAATAGTATAATCTATCTTCTACATTTATTTTCAACTGCTCTTGAAGGATTATATATATCAATGATGTTACTTGTCATAATTATATCTTTTCAATTATTGAACCCAATTTCACAATAGAACACCATACATTAATTCGATTTGTTTATCACCCAATCCACTAGCACATATATATAATTCTTATATTTTTATTTTATATTCATTATTAAATTTTGTTTCTGGTAAATTCAATTTTTATACAATCCTGAATTCAGGAATACATGCATAAGCCTATATGGACTTCAAAAAAATACGTTCACTTCACTTTTTCTTCACGCATACACATTGTATAAATTTTTCAAAAAAAAAATCATGTATTTCATGAAATGATGCATGAAATATCATCATCATGAAAATAATTCATGAAAATATGTGTTTTATTGGATTCTTAATACTTCATGGAAATCATACATTTTCATGAGACTTTTAATTTTCATGAAAAAATTAAGTTATATTAATTATTTCATAGAACAGGTTATCGTCTAAATCCTTCAGTGTGAGATTCCAAAATCAATAGGCATGTGGTTTATTAGCCTTCATGTAACATAGCATGTATGAATGACATATCCTTCATATGACTATGTCATTAATGGGTTCACCTCTCCTTCACATATCTATCAAAGGCCCTCTATATGATCTTCTTCATGCATGTATAAATCCTCATGAGATCTTCTCTTCATGAAACATGAGTTGATGAATAATTTTTATTGTGAAAATCAAAATATATCTTGAATTGAAATAACAAAACAAGAGCCTCATGTTCTTGATGATTGTATGTGAGGTATGACCACTTTTAATCATCATATTATTTCATATAATGGAATCCAAAGAAAAAAATTCATTCATATTAAGACAACCAAATATATAATTATTTTAACCATCACATGAATAATTTTATTCAAAAAATAATGTCACCTTTTTATAAAATGAGGACTCCGCTCAATAGATGATAAATAATCATATTATAAATAATTTATTAAACTCGAAATTCTTTCAATTACTCAAATAGTTGAATAAACTAATAGATTAGTGTTTTATTTTGGAATGGTATCTTCATCAATTATGAAAACTCATTCAAGATGAACATTGGACGAAAAATATAAAGACATATTTTTCTCTTTATTTTACAAGCTGATAATGATCAAAAGATAAGGATGGATGCTGATAATTGATCACTTATAATAATAGCAGAGAACCTCCAGGTCATTAAGTTAGTGATAAGTGTAACACCCCAGTTACGGAAGCCACCCAGAGGTTCCTCATACCCAGTTGGTCACATGGCCTCAAGCACATTTCCCTAAACGCCCGAGGTTGCCGACTAGCAGCAAGGTCCTTGGTTGTGGTAGTGGGGAAACTATGACCTCATTGGCAGAGTACATAGCATTACAGAAACAATAACAATAGCAGAAGTAGTAAACAATCCATACATAAGTAAACATCGGAAGACTAAACAATAAACAACTGGAGCACACACACACACACACACACGCATATATATATGAAATGATGCATGAAAGATATGTCTAGGAAAGTATCCAAACAATTCACAATGATAAATAAAATGCTAAACCGATGTACAAAAGAAAAGAAGATAAGAAACTCCTACGCATCAGAAGCTTCTGCTTGGTCCCATGATCTCCTGCTTCAAAGCAAGTCAAGAACCTGAAGTAGAAGGGCGCTTGACCTTGTCGATACCTGCAAAAATATAATCTGTATGGGAACAAAAGCATGAACCAAACAGGGTGTGGGACTAAATCCCAGTAGAAAACCAACCTAGGATCTATTCCTAATAGTCAGTGAGTATATGGAAGGTGATAGTACAGTAAGTAGAAAATAGTAAGCAGTGCACAGGATGATACACAATAGTAAACAATCCATAGATCAACAAGAACTAGTGAAGCCAACCACTAACCACAAACACGAATCCCTCTGGGAAGTACTCATAGATATCCTCTCTGGTCCTATCCATGAAGTACCAACAACCCTCCGGGTAGTACCCTCAGCCTAACCCCTCTGGTTTGGTCATACGAAACTATAAGACTCTTTGAGGAACCATGCTTAGTGAATTCTCATTATAGTCGAAGGTAGTCAAGGACACTCGGAGAAGATCACATGGTCAAACCCCCTTATAGCCATTAGTCCGAGAGACTCTCTGAGGAATCTCACTATGTCAATTACTCTTATAGCCTCAGGTCGATCACAGACTCTCTGAGAAAGCTCACTTGGTCAATTCCTCTTATAGCCTGGAATGGATTGAGGAAATTCAAACAAAACAATGACTCTCCAAGGAAGCTCACTCGGTCTATCATCCTATTGTCTATAATATCCAAGACTCTCTGGGAAGCTCATTTGGTCTATCACCTACAGTCTATAATGTCCAAGACACTCTGAAGAAGCTCACCCAATCTATCCCATACAGTCTATAATGTCCAAAACTCTCAGAGAAATCTCATTCAGTCAAACACCTTTTAGTCTATAGCACCAGGTTCTCACAACCCCATGCCAGTCAGTGCTTAATAATGCTATAAGGCCAAAATTTACCTATATAGATACATGGCTAACCAGTCTACAACTTAACAAGCATGTTAGGGAACCACACTCGATCCTACGGTCACAAGGCATGGAAAACTGGTATAATGGCCAATTGGACGAACAAGAACACAAGGTCATAATGAGAACAAGGCATGGTAAAAACATCAAAGCATAGAAATTATCCTTATACATCACCAAATTTCCTCTACAAAAGCTTACAAGGAAGGAAGGAAAGAAAGAAGGGTAAAACAGTAAACACACAATACCCTGTTTAAGGGTATTAGTGGAATTTTCACATAATACTCAAATAAATTGAATGGAAAAAGCACAAACCACCTACCTTGATGCAATTATATCAATATAATTGATCCACGAGGCTTGAATATTCTTTGAACTTCATATATCTATGAAAACATACAAAACTTTCAACCCACAAAAACATGAAAAATAGGAGGTATTGGAAAATTATGCCCTATAAGAAAGAAGAGCTTACCGTTTGGGTTCAAACTCAATGGACGGTGGTCGATTAGGATAATAGACAGAGGGTCAGGGGATTAGAGGAGATTTTCTACCATACGGGATGCTCTCGGTCGATGAAGCTAGAGAAGAATCATGTTATGGCGAATAGACGTGACCCTGGTCCGTTTAATGAAAAAAAGAAAGTACACTGTGTGAATATTTGGAGTACATGACATGCACTAAGCTTTTCCATACTCTGCTTTAAGTGGCCTCCATGTCACCCCAACATGGCCGTGTGTGAGGACCAGACACGTCTAGCACATGGTCTAGTGCGGCAAGGGAGTACACAGTGTGTACTCATTAAGTACACGGCGTGTACTTCAAAAAATTTCTAGAAACTCCCCTTTTCTAAAAAAATCCAGAAAAAGGAAAAACATACCGGAAAAGAAATTTTGGGTTCTTACAAACTTCAGCCTTAATGAAATTAATCCCCGAATTTCATTATAGAGGTGTAGAAGAAGAAACCCCGAACATCTCTGTCCAATGCGATCGTACATCGGCCTCCCACTCCCAAGTCTCATCCTACATTCGCACGTGCTGCCATGACACCCATACCAGAGGAATAGACCGGCCACGTAGAACCTTCATACTATGATCGACATTCCAGATAGGATGCTTCTCAAACAAATCTTCTACTTTGATCTCAACCTCCTAAGGATGAAATGCATGAGACAGGCCTGAAAAGTAACGTCGGAGCTGAGAAACGTGGAAGAAGTCATTCATTTCCCGGTACCTATGAGGTGACTGTAACCTGATCGGAAACCGGCACAACTCTCTCCAACACCTCAAATGGCCCAATGTACCTTGGTGAATGCTTTTCCTGTCTCTGAATCCTCTAGTGTCCCAACCTCAGTGTGACACGCAGTAAAACATGGTCCCCAACCGCGAACTCCAGAGGTCATGTCCACTGATCATCATAAAACATCTATCGTGACCGTGCTATAGTCATCCTCTTCTGAATAAACTCTATCTACTCTGAGGTCTCCTAAACAAGACGAGGTCTTAAAAAATCTGCCTCTCCTACCTATAACTAGCATTGAGGTGATCATTATTTCATACTGTATGAAGCATCGTAAGGTTACATCTAAATAGTCGCTTGAAAAATGTTCTTGTAGGTGAACTCCACAAGAGGTACATGCTTCTCCCAAGAACCTCCAAAGTCCAAAATGCTTGCACGGAGCATATTCTCAAGCACCTAAATCATACGCTCGGACTGGCCATCTATCTGGGGATGGTATACTGTACTCAAATGTACCTGTGTACCCAAAGCCTTCTGAAGCCCCTACTAGAAAAAAGAAGTAAAATGTGTATCCCTATCCGAAACAATGGAGTGTGGAACTCCATGAAATCGTACAGGAACTCAAATTTAAAACCGCCCGAGATCATCAACACTGAAGGTCTCGTTGATCGGAAAGAACTGAGCAACCTTCGTGAGTCTGTCGATGACAACCCACACTGCGTAATTTCCTCGAGAATACATCGGAAAAATGATAATGAAGTTCATCGCAACATCTTTCCACATCCACTACAGAATGGTTAATTGCTATAGAAGGAATGTTGGTCACTAATTCTCCTCTTTCACATGCTGAAAAGTGGAACACATCATCACAAAACCAACAACATCTCTCTTCATACCTGCCCACCAATACTAGCTGTGTAGCTCACGATACATCTTGGGGATGTCAGGATTAACTTCCCAAACTGAGGAATGATAGTCCCACATCAACTCCTCGCGTATGTCTTTTGGCACCCATACGCGTCCCGAGAATCGCAGGATCTCATCCTCGTAAATAGTCTACCCAGGAATAGGGCCCTCTTCTGACACGCTTTTCGGTAGGACTAGGCCTTCAGAATCTGATAGATTCCTCATTTGTACCTGATCAAGAAAAGTATAGGTAACATCCACAGAGAAAAGAAATGTCTACCCTTGACTGTCATGCCCCTCTAAATGCATCTTAGATAATAGATCCATAAGCTGCCACTCACTGCTGGCCTCCTGAACTGCATGTAGGTGAGTTATCCTTCTCAATGCATCAGCCACAGAATCGCTTTTACCCAGTGTACAGGCAAGATCATGTCAAAAGACTGAATATACTCAACCCACCTTCAATGTCTCAAGTTTCGATCATTCTGAGTGAATATGTACTTGATACTCTTGTGGTCGGTGAAAACCACAAAATGCTCCCCTAAAAGATAATGTATCTAACAGTGTAAGGCATGAACAACAGCTGCCAACTCTAGATCGTGCGTCAGGTAATTCCTCTCGTGTAACCTCAACTGCTGAGACATGTATGCAGAAGCTCCATATCCCTGCATATGCACAGCTCTCAGCCCGATACCAGAAGCATCCCTATAGATAGTATAACCCTTGCCCGTCTCGAGAAAGTCTAGTATATATGCTGAAGTCAACCTCCCTTTCAACTCCTAAAAGGATGAATCACAAGAATCTAACCATAATAACTTCACCCCTTTCTTGGTCAGGCCTTTTAGTGGTGCTTCTAGGGATGAAACGTCCTGTACGAATCATCTGTTGTATCCATCCAGCCCTAGAAAACTCCGTACCTCAAAGAGGTTCTTTAGCTACTCCTAGGAAACCACTTCCCTCACATTCATTTTCCAACACCATATTTAATGGATAGTTATTTTGAATATTTTAATGATTATATATGATTAATATGAAAAAATAAACTTTCATAATTATAATATCATATCTTCATATTTACAATATAATTTGTTTTAAAATTATATCGTCACTCATGCATACATAGGGACTTCCACCTCAACGAAGCGATGTGATTTTTTTCATCATATTTTTAATTATATGGTAACAAGAATTGATATGATAAATATTTATGATTTATATGATTTAATAATTATTTTTTCAGATAGAATTAATACTTACCTTTATTTCGTTACATAAGTTGGGAAATCGAAATAGTGTTTATGTATACATCCCTATTATTGTCTCCATGAATGGTGTAATTCATATTTCAATCTATAATTTTTGGAATGAACATTAATATTTATATAAATAATTTAAAAAATATATATTTAATGATTAATATTATTTATATTATTGAACCTTTATTATTATACATTAACAACAACAACTAAACTAAAAAACACATGAAAACAATGCAAATATCTCCTCGTAATGAGATTTTAATAATGAATTGTTAATAAAATGATCATGAAAAGAAATAATTTATTTATATATGATATTATAGATAATATTTTCAATATATATTAGATATATAACAAATTTTAATGTTTTATAAATGACGACCGAAGACTTACGAAGGAAGTCATACCTGAGGTAAATGATTTTCTTCTCACATTGATATCTGTGAGACCGATGCGATATTCAAAAAAACTTATTTTATGTGGAGAATATAATACCCATGAATTAATAAAATTAAGATTTTTACTTATTATATTAGGATATAAAATATAAATATTTGTTTCTTTCATTCATAGGTATTATGATTCAAATGCTATAAAAGTGGAAAATATTTTATTTCACAATCTGAGTGGCCAATCAGATTTTTTTTGTAATTACGATTACAATGGTGAAATATAATGATCTATCTCCCATGAAAATCAATAATTATCTTCACATGCTGTTATTTAAATAAATAACATTTTTTATATTTGAATTTCATCTCCATATGTACTCAACATATTAAAATTTTGTTTTTATGACCTATCTACATTATTTCTCTCTTCATTCAAAAATAATTTCTCTTGCATATTGTTTCATATTATTTTATTAGAGTTGGAACATGGAGTGAGATTTACCTGGAGGGATTTATTGGTCATTATTTTGTTTCCACTTTCAATCACATACATTTGGCCCACCGTTTGTTTTTTCATTCCTAGAAGCATCCAATAGTTCTTTTATCCACTGTTGAGTACAAAACAACATTCCAATGGCTGATGGTCATCTAGGTTTTTAGGACCAGTGACACTTGAGGACTCAAATTGGTCTGGAGGATGAGAGGATGGGATCATTGCACCCTTTTGGTGGAATTATTGCCTACAACAAGACTCTGTTATATATTTAAGATATTCTTGTGAATCTCTTCCTAATCATGATTCGTGACTGATGACCCTAAAAAAATATTTATCGATTAATTATCTTTTCAGATGAAGAATGGGATCTTTTTAAGGGATCCCTCTATATGTATCTTATGTTCTTCATCCATTTCCATAATGGGAAATATCTTCCTTTTGTTTTGTTACCATATAACCAAATTCTTTGGAATGTGCTTCAATATGTGGTGGAAGTAGATATTTGGAGGAAGGGAATAGGCCACTGTGAGGCATTCTACGTATCGTGAATGTTGTAGGAATCAAATCCTTCATAGTTCATCAGGGTGCATGTGACTGGACTCAAGGTATATACACTCATATGAGTGGTATTCATTCATTATTCCCAATGATATGTTAATCCATACAACCATGTTCCCATGTGAGCTATGCTTGGTTTGATAAATAAGCGGGATAGATGATCATCCTCAAAGTGTGTATGTATGGTACCTTTATACTGGGATAATCCTTGTGATGTTTTGTATATTTCTCAGGCCATGGGAATATTTCTTACATATCATGGATATTATAGTAATTAGAGTCGTCAATGTTCGGTTGATGTATGTGACATATAGCCTAAGTCTTCCCTATACCATTGAGATTTAAAATGCCTAATGAGGTGTTTGTTTCATTCCCTTAGTTCCACATGAGTTATAATATATATAAGAAACAAGGGGGGAGGATGATCTACCTCACATGTATAGATATGTGGCTTCTATTATGAACATTCCCTGAGGATGTTTTTCATGGAGTTCTGAGCATTGGAAGGCATCCTATGTATCCTGGTTTTGGCCAGAATCGGAGTCCTCATGGTTTGTATAATGTAAAGTCTTATTCATTGAGGATTCCCTATACCATTGTATGGGGTTTATTGGTATGATGATATGACCATTACATCTCCCTGTTCCCATGTAGACCATTATTGTTTGTGGGAAATGGGGGATAGAAATTAATCGATGTCAATGATTTGGACAAAACAATCAAAAGATAATAACTCCAAAGATAATTAATATGAATATTGGACCTCAGAGGGAGGTGGCCTATATATCCTGAATATGTAAAGACCATAGTTGTCAATATTCCCTTTATGTTAGGGCATACACACTGAGAATTCCCTTTTGATCGGGGCTTACACGCCCATGATAGACAACATTTTCCAGTCATGGGATGCCCTATAAATCTATCCATCTAATCTAGAAGACATTACAAGAACTAGTCAACATATCCTAGAGGCCACAACATGACCCTTCTTGATACATATGGATGGTTTCTCGAGAATCAGTGTGTCATATCCAAAATGTGTGTCGTGTGTCTAGGATGACACCTCAGAGATACACCATGAGGCCAATTCAAGGGGTTTGGAGTTCATCATGAGTCTCAACTGATGTGAACATAGGAAGTTGTGGAGTCTTGGTTTTCATGCACAAATGCTTTCATGAGACACATATGACATGAGCGTCCACCATTATATGATTTCTGAAATGTGTCTGAGGGACTTCAAATGTCAAGTGTCATGGAACTAGGGGGTCCCCAATATCAATGTGGTATCCGCAAGAGAGCCGTGTGACTCATCTGAGTGTGTCTGAAGTAGTCTGCTTATCCCTTATGATATAGTGAAGTGGTGTCACAAAATATATTTGTCATTTCTTTGTGTTATCTGGTATCTATGGATTACACACACTAAGTGCATAAGGGAAAATTATAATGTGTTTCTATTAATCCTTCTATATATTAGCCTTTTTTAAACCCTTGTATTGTGAATTCATTAGTTTGGTTCAGGGTCAGTTTTTTTTTATTTTTTCATGATCTAGTTTCCCTGTTGAATAGACATCTCATAGCCTACCAATGACCTTAGTTTGATATATTAATGATCCAATGATGTTCTTTATGCCTAGTTTATGAATACTCTGGATGTATTCTGGTGTATTAACTGATGAAAAGCCGATGGTTACATGATTTCTCAGAGACATACTTATAATTTGATCATCAAATATCCCACCGTCTGGATGTCTAGAATGTGTAGATGCAGTAATAAAATCATACTCATGTAGTAGTGGTGAACTTTTCAAGCCTGTGTGGAGTGATTATAGGCCTCACCACACAAGTTACTCACTAGTTTGTGCGGTGTATCCAGCACGAGTCCCAGTTGCAGCTGGTAGAGGGTCCTAGCACCATACGGTTTCACAAGTCTCTATCATAGACTTCATAAGGCAAGCTTCCTAATTTTCAATGATCGTGGGTCTCTTTCTTCGTTGGATTTTTGATGATTATTGGAGACTTTTTTGCACATGCATACATGTCAGAGGACATTAATTTTTTTCATGTTGACTTGCCTCATGGTGTTTGTTGGATCCCAATGCATGTGGGAGGAATCTTTTGAGATGTTGGTTTACTTGTCCTAGTTTCATGTGAGACTGCATTGCGAGAGTAATATGCTCACCGCATTTCTTTCAGTGATCACGAGTACCTATAGAGTCCTCCCTGTTGATCCCCTTTGTTTGATGTAATAATTTTTAGGATACATGAAATATTTCATTTGATTTTTGAGGGATTTTAATCTATTTATTTGAGACGCATCACATGACCAATATGGATTTCTTGGGGGTGTGTGAGCAATCCATTCCCTAATGATGATGATAACAAGCCAAAGGGATTTCACGTTACAAGACGAGCATGTTGTTGAGGGCCCGTTGTTCCTTGCTGGATATCAGGGGAACATCACATGTCTTCTAATAACCTTAAACCCCTTTCGCCTCCCCCATTTTTATCCACTTTGTTTGATATAAGAATGCTAAGGTATCATGCTATTTTTCATGAGTAAATATGGTATTTTTACTTTATTTTTGGAAGATGTCACACTTGGACAATATGTGTCATATAGAGAGTGTCAAATCATGTAGTGGATAAGTCTATCTTCCAGTACTAAGAGAACCATGGAGTTATCTGGACACTCCTGAGGATATATGTGTAGTGATTCTAACATGTTTGGGGGATTTTTGAGGTTTTTTAGTGTCTCATGGATCTCTCAGGTTGTGTGTCACGTGTATTTAAACGAATTTAATCCCCTCTCACATGCTCCACTTTATCCCCTTTATTTTATATTTGGAATGATGAATGGTCATTTGATATTTCTTTGATATCACCAAATGGTTTTATTCATCTTACTGATAATTTGATTCAAGAGATTCATGACCATTGGGGTCTCTTAATTTATAATGTAATCCCTCTAAATTTTTGAAGGATTATATGTGTCTTGTTAGTAAAATGCCAATGATAAACAATGTGGCTTAGGGGAAATCAATAAATATTATGAGGGGCTTCGCAAGAGTAGGAATGTTTTTTGAAGGGGGTTATATGGGGAATTTCATTAGTTAGTCCAATGAATGCATCCTTCAATTGACATTAAAATGGTTACGCAATCATGGGACTCTCAGAGACTCATGTGATTCGCTGGTATTTGTCCATCCTATTATTCCTTTGATTTGAGGGAATTTAATACCCATATTTGATTTTATCTTCCTTCATGATTTTGAGGATTCTTATATGGATGGATTCATTAAATTTACCCCCCGATGAGTGACGTGAGAGGGGACAAGGGACCAGTTTGGAAGAAAAAAAATTCATACAATAGTCTTTAACTGCATGAAAAACCAATGCTTCAGGTTATGGGTGGCGTTTGGTCTACAGGGAAAAGTATAGTGTTCATAAAAATTCCTATATTTAGGGGGAGGAAAATTTAATCCAATAGCCACCTAATCCACCAAGGTATCTCTCAATTACATCTTTAAAAAGGCATTTCCCCAAAAACCTGATTGTGAACCCTATCTGCGACTTTGTGCTGTGAGACTTTTCCATCAATGGTTTTTTGCAACGCCAAATTCTACACAGGAAATCATTATACTGAATCAAAAACTATTCATGTTGTTTTAGAAATATTTTTAATACCCATACCATTATTTTTTATGAATGACGTGTAATGCTTGATGTATAGAGGGATCATCTAGGGATGAGATATGTCTTGTAAAATGAGTGATTTTCTTGTCTATGGAGAGTATATTGATAGTAATAAGTCTATGTTGGGGTGTCATCATGATTTCCATACACATTATTTTAAGGCTTTTTAGTTAATAACTTCTTTTCATTTAGTTTAATTTCATTTAGATCGGATCATCTATTGATTTAGTTTACCTTCTTTTAGCTCGAACCATATGTTTCTTTAGTTTATAGTCATTCAAATCACACCATATGTTTGTTTAGTTTAGGGTCTTTTTTCTCATACCTTCTATTGATTTAGTTTTGTTTCATTTAGCTCAAACCATCTACTGCTTTATTTTAGGATCTTTTAGCTCGGACAATCATCCTAATCCTAGGATACAATCCAAACAGGGTAAAAGTAACCTAAAATACTCTAAGGCACTAGATTCTACAATGGTGTTTTTGAGGATCATAAGGATCATAATTTCCTTTTTTAGTGTTAAACGCTTGGTTGATTGACATAGGCCCATATACTGGAGCCATGGTCATGTATGCATTGTAAATAAAATATGTCCCTTGAAGCCAGGTAACTTTTCCCAGGGAAATGGAAAATCTGTAGAGTTAATATTTATTAGGATAGAATAATAGGGATACAAAATCCGCCTAGGTAATTAGGTTCTGAATGATGTAAATCATAACCTAGGATTTTCAGTCCATGAAAATGAGATGGTTAAAACGTGATGGGTATGTCCCTTGACATTCTAAAATTATTAGTTCCTCGGCGGTGTTGCAAAGGCTCATACAAATCGAAGATACTTTCTCATAAGGGGAAGAGGAATTAATTTGTTGGGTCAAGGCCCTTACGCATCAGTAGAATGACCAATAAAATATGATTTACACTTCATTATGTGGTCTATTATTGATTTATTAAGTTTCACACATCTAGAAGATAATGATAGGTATGTGAAGAATGTTGTCCAAGAAGGGTTGTAGCACCATAGGAAGGATTTCACTTAAAATGAATCTCGGGCACCACACCATGTGGTTTTGAATAACAAGGCATAGACCATCAAATTTAGTAAATGAAGTGTTGAATTCCATCTTTGAGAAAGGGTACGAAACCTATTTGAACTCTCTCGAGGATATTGTATCTGTTTGGATAGTTTGGTACGTGAACTATAAATCACTATCCATAGTGATTGAGTAAGGATAATGGTTTGGTACATGCATATAGGGAGTGGATCAGGCACACTTGGCATTAAGGGTTGTCTTGCTGGTTTCATGGGTCATGATAATTAGAATTTCCTTTTTTAGAGAGACACATTTTGTCGACGGCCATATGTGTATATGTAGTATCCATGTTCATGTATGCATTATGAAAAAAATAGTTCTAGAATCTGGATACAGTTTCCATGGGCCATTGAAGGTTATGATGATTTTAAGAACCCCAAATCACATTGTGTGGTCTACCGGAGATGTAAAATCCAATGTTTGTTCTAATTCCCTAATGGTTGTGTCACCGCCACGTGATTTTTTTCTCTCGGTGAGGAGATGCGACAAATATTTCCATATGATTTTCCTAGAAATTTCTGTCCATAAATAATAGCCTATATTTTACTATGAATATGGAACCTATGATCATTGTGACTTTTATGTTTTTTCCCTAATTTTGTCCTAAAATCTCGGAATTAGTAGTTTAGTAGGTGGGGAATCGTCTTTTTCTCAGGCCTCCTTTGGTTGGTTATAATCCTAACTAGTTTTGTGTGTAATTTTATTATAGTTTATGGTCTTGATATTTCAATGAATCTATGGTATGGGTAATGTTCATACAGATTTGAAAAATGTGTATATAGTGTGAGGTAATGAATCTCATCGAGCTAGTATTTCCAATGTTACACAAGACAATAATTAAGAATCCCATGGTCAGGAGTTCCCCAAACAATCTCTTGATCATGGGATGAAAATTTTGTAAATCATGGATTCAGTATTTCGAATCATGAGTAATGACATGGGACAATCATACAAGGATAGAATCAAACACAATGGGGTGTTGAGTGTTTCCATAATTATGTTAGTGCTCTCATTAATTGTAATGTCCTTTTTCAGAATGATTCATTTAGTCCAAGATCATAGGTGCATATTCAGGAGCCATAGGAAACGATTCATAGAAAAGAAGATAGATATCCGTTCCAAGGGCCATGGGATGTTGAAGGAGGAATGTGACTCTCAAGAAATGATGTTTCAAATATGGATTTTAGGTTCCCTTAATGGATGGTTTAAGCACCTCATACTCTTGTTGATAGAGGTAAGTCTGTTACGGTCTTTTGACTATGAGTGAAAAACAAGAGATAGTCTGCATAGTTTATTATCATTTAGTGGGGACATTTTTTCATTCATGTAGTTTAACAACTTTGGTGAGCACAAAAAGTTGTATAGTTTGAAGACAAGTAGTGTGGGAATACTTCCACTCAGTTTGACATCACGCGGTTATGACATGATTTGGTGCAATTTAATGTATTGTTGAGAGGACATGATTCCATGTAGGTTATTTTCATATACTAAGGACGTAGAATCCAATGTGAAAGTTTTTAATGTTGCATATTGGCCCAAATAAGGAAACATGGGAATCACTATGTATCCCATGAAAATGAGACAAATCCTCACATAGTTTTGGGTGGATATGCAGTTTACTGTCTTACAGTAAAGATAAAGTATGTATAATTTCATTTCACATCATAGGGATATATGTGGACAGTTTATGTTCATGTGGAAAAGATCATAATTTGGGTTTATTAATGTGGGGGTAGGGGGTGGCGTGGTACCGTGAAGAAATCTAATGTGAATGAGGAACACAAAAGTCCTGACTGAACTATTCACTTTCCCTGGAAGACTCTGTCCAAAGGGATAAAAAGTGTTTTGGATGTGGCTGTAACTGAAGAAGAAATGTTTGGGCATCATAATGTATCTCATAAAGATTATAATCATGCCAAATATAGTTCTACGAAAGGAAATATATAACAATGTTTTGAACCATACATAGAGGTGGGGAGTCATTCTTTTGAAACATGCAGCTACGTATATGATTTGAGATCCACGCACCACTACGTATCATATATGGATATGATTAAATATGAACATTATTATAAATGTTCCATGAAATTTAACATAATGATGGGACAAAAATGGTGGACCACTTTCAATTGGTTGTGAAATAATCCTTGGGCCTGAGGATATAAGCATGGGTATCACTACATATTTCATGGGGATGAGAATAAAACCACACATTGTTCTTAGAGGATAGCGATGTTAATTTCAGGTTGAATGTCATTGACCATGCAGTAAACTATCATGTGGTGAGGACATATGGCATTCCATTTATGTTCTTTCACTCAAGACCATAAAGGATCATTTGTGTACCTCAATGCCTTGATTATGAGGATAAGTCCATAACGTAATTCCTAGTCTAGCATGATCTATTCACTTTGTGAGGAATAAGGAGTGGAATAGGCTCCCCTACATCCTAGAGGAAAGGAGGGGTATAACATGAGAATTTTGTATGATTTTGTGGATGAACAATGATATGGGATCAAATAATCCCTATGTATCTCATTATGATTGAGAATCAAGACATATGTTGTTTTGGAGGAACCTTTCAGTTTAATGTCATGCAATAAGGACATTGACCTTGCAGTTTAACATCCTGCTGTGAGCGCATGTTGTTCCATGTAGATTAAAATCATGTGGAAAGGCTGAGATTTTCCATGAAGTTTAATGTCATACAGTAAAGATGAATGATGGGGATGAATATGTTGTAGATTCCAATTTTCATAACAACTTATGCAAAGTATTTCGTAAAAAATATCGCATTAGTGGGCGGTGTAACACACTCGTTTTCCATGGTGTATAGTGAATAGGAACCACCATGATAGTCATTACATACAATGTATGTTCAATCACACATAGGATCCAATTTAGGGGCTCATTTACAATACCATAAGGGTTTTCAGAGCCAACACTGGTTCTACTCGATTGAATGAGTAGAGGTGAACATTTTTATTGAAAGATCATGCAATCTGATTATGGTGCTCTTTGAGGTTGTGCAGCATGCATAAAATCTTCTCATCAAGTTATTAAACTCATATAACCTTTTTTTATTGATCATCATATAAGATTTGTCTGCAAATGGATTTTCAATGGGTGGGTATCTATACCTTTATGGAAAATTCTACCTCAGTCTGATAAAGAATTGAGTATTGTGTTACATGTGTAGTAGTACATATGTACGTAATGTAGGGCCCCAAAGAGTAGAGGTGTTTATCTAGACTAGCCTTATGATCCTTGTTCATCGTATTTTGGATTATATTTGATATGGTTTATTTAATGCCTCTCCCTATCCATTTTACAAAACATGATAGTGGGATGATTTATTAGACTCAATGTTGTATTCCCGATAATGATTCTTCATCTATATGGAAGAAAATTTAGTGCCATTTTCAATCAATATTTTAAGAGGGAATTTGAACCAGGTGATTTTATGGGACTTCAGGATGTTGATGATATTCTTCATCATGAATTTCTTGAGGGGTATCACCTCTTCCCATTTCAAATAGAAGTTTGCTGTTGTAAGGATGTACTTGAATGAAATCGTAGTGCCTGGGGGATATAGAACCAAAGGATACATCCCCCAAATATAAAATAGATAGGAAAATTTAGTAGAATGATGCAATTATAGGGGTTTATGGATGATGTTTTTAGGGATCTACCCTTCATTGCATTTCATGGGGAATTCTACATAGAACTGTATAATGTTTTTTCAGTAGTATCACAACCTTCTCATTAGGTGGGAGAGCCTAGATCAAGATTGATGGGTGCCACAACAACCTATGTGGAATTTATCCATTTCTATAATAACTTATCATTATTCTATTCACATGATGGAAATTCCCCCCAAATCATGATTATATAGTATTTTTATCTGATTTTCACCATCATAGAGAGTGATGTCTGTTTCCCTATACTGAATCCATTCCCTTCCATCACAATCTGTTGGGAGAGTTCTAACATGAAGATAACCAATTATGGGATCCCACCATCCAGAGGTGGTCAATATTTCATCACGCTCTATGGTAGGGCTGACCTGGTTAATCTCATCTATATTTCTTTCAGTGATTGGTGACACCATTCTACAATGTTTAATACAGATGGTTTCTTCCTCCCAATCAGGGTCATCCATGATGGCGTCTACATTAGGATGAATTTCGGTGTGATCACATTACGATCAAGGGATATAATGTAGTGTGCTCTCAACGGGGAATGCTGCCATAAATACCATAACATATATAATGAGGGGGACATGTTCATTTTTATTTTCTCATAGTCCCCATTGACTTTCATTATCACTAACATTGACTCCCCTTAGATATTCATGTAACTTGTGTGCACATGTAGGGATAGTTCTAATCTAGCTATTAGGGATTAGTATTCTGCATCATTATTTTTACATCCTTTGGCTAGTGAGAAAGAGTTTGGAAAAACTACTAAATATTTGGAGGAAAATACAATCCCTAGACCAACCAGGTGGATTTTAGAGTTCTCTATTCTAGTGCTGATATGACTATAGGAGGGTCCTTAAAAACTACATCTCCCTTGTTTGGTGTGTTTCATGGGCATAAATAACCTCTTCATTTGGGAGCTCTGTGTCATCCAATGTATTTTATGCGGTAGGTTGGGTACTGAGTAAATTTGTCAAGTGTTAACCTTTCACAATTAAATGAGAGGTGAACTGAACGTCAAGTTTCTACAGAATCACCACACACAGATCCATTAATCCCTTCAACATGGGGAGGACATGGATTTACATTAGTGGGTCAATATGAGAGACCTGGTGTACCTCATGGTTCTACAGGTAATTCCTCATCTTTTTCAGTAAAAAGTTGATTACAAGGCAGTTCTTTTAAACATCAAAATATATGATCTTAGTTCCTAAAATTGTTTGGTTATATTTATTTAGAATACTCTCACTTCCCGCATCATTCTTATTTGTGAGAAGGGAACCTAAATTGAATTCCATATTGACCACATATAAGATAAGTGGTCACACGTCCTTAAGAAGAATTAAAATTGGCTAGTGGAGAACACTGATTTAGATTTTGAAAGACATTTTACATTCATTTTCATATTTATAGGTGACTCCCTTATTCATTAACCTCAATGTCAGTAAAGATTTTTCATCTAGGATGGCTATGAATCCATGAATGTAGGCACTATTACCTTGGAATCTCCTTAGTTTATTTATGTTCTTAGGGGTCACATTACAAAAATAGAACAAGTCTTTTTTCTGGTCAACCTCAATTTCATAGTTTCTTACAAGAAATCCAATGCAATTTCATGATGTTACCTCAATGGAAAATTTTAGTGGATTCATCATTAAACTATATATTCATAGTTCAGCAAAGATTTATTAATGATCCATAATGTGATCACACCGATATCAGTATTTAACAACTAGTTCATCGACATAACACACAGTTATCCTTCCCAGAAATGGCATCAATATGTTATTCATGGAATTTTGAAATTTGGATCCCACATCATTTATTCTAATGGGAATGACTAGATAGTAGGAGAATGCATGATGTGATTTGAGGGCAGTGGATTCATCATCCATGGGGGCCATCTTGATTTGATTGTACTCTGAGTAACCGTCCATGATGGAAAGGTCTTCAAATCCATAACATGCATTGACCAATGGTTCTATGATTGTTAATTAGAAATATTCCTTTGGAAAATGTTGATTAAGGTAACTGAATTCAATGTAGTCCCAAACCTACATTTTCTTTTTATTGATGGGATGATGATGGAAATACATGTTTCTTATTTCTCTTATTAGAAAAACATGGATATGATAAACCTGTTGACTTCTGCATCTATATTGGTTGCATGAGAGGGGTATGTCCTCCTGGCTACTTTCATGAAGCCTCGGTACTAATCATGTAGTTTGAGATTATTTTTAGCCATATCTTGATTCGGTCTAGCCATTTCGGTTTAAATCTAGTTGAACACTTATTAGTGATGATTTTTAAATGTGATGTATATCTCTAACTCTTTGAAATGAATGAAGGAGGTAGGTCGTGGGTCTTATTATTTCCCTATAATTATCTTTCTGATCTTGTATATGGTAGTGGAGATTCCTTCCTTGAATTCTAGAGGGGCATTTTTTAGATCATCCACAACTATTTTGGATTCAGTGGAGATATATTCAGGTGAATATAATAGTCTGGGGGCCTCTCTCTTAGTATTAAGGTAAGGGATTCCATATGAAGATATATCACAATCCCATACTATTTGGGTTGGTGTAGTGTTATGATGGAGATGATTATCACTGAGGACATGCGAGGTTTGGGCCTCTTGTGTCAGATCATCTACCTCAACCATGTATATGGGGAGGACATAATCATCATAAAACATTCCCTCGGGAATGATAAGTGTGGTCACTAAACCATTAGTAGAAGAAACCCATATATTATCGACTTACACTGGGTGCCTTCCTCCCTTTTTGTAGAAATCTGATTCAGAATATATGACATTGAATTATTTGAAGGGGCAGATATCAATTTTTAGTATGTGGACCGTTCCATTTAAATGGTACCTCATTCATTAATGGAGTGTTAACGGTATCCTAAGGAGGATATGGATCCAGGACCTTCAATGTATTTTATTATATGCCTTTTCCTAAAAAATAGCCATAAAGTTAACAAAATATGTGAGCTCCCAAAATTGGTATTTGATTCTAATCATCCCTAGGAGTATTTTCTTGCACTTTTCATATTCTAAGATGGTCAAATATGAATGGATAATATCCCTTCTATGTAACCCAGTAACTAAGGGGGTATGGACTAGGATAATATTGATCCCCCATCCATTATCAATCATAACCCTTTGGACATTGACATTGTTGATTCTGCCCAAAATTTATAAGGGTGTGATGTGCCATTGGATGGCCTCATTCTAATCTTGATTTTTGAATGAGAAGGAATCATTGCTTCCTATGGTCATACTCTCCACTCGATATACCTCAGTGGTAGTGAACTATATCTCTAATTCATGTGGGATTTATTTTGCTTCGACCTATGGCTCCCTGAGTTCTATTTAAAGGAAGAGTGCATCCAGGATACAGAGCTTGGATGGGACAATGAATTGTTGTTTTATGAAATCATAATTTTTCACAAGAGTTAATTGCTTCCTAAAATGAGGTGAGTCCTAGTCATGTGGTTATAGTGTTGGAGCATTCTAGGGTGATGGACTTAGTTCATGTTATGAGGTTGAGGAAATATCCTCTGCCATCGGTATAGGTCGTGTTTTCCTTACTTGTTCCTTGGGATGAAGAGATTGAATACCCAATAGTTAGGAAGAAAAGATAATTGGATGTGGGGGACTGATGGAGGGATCCAAGGATCCTCCATGCCTCTTCTGGTCCAACTAGATCACTTTCCCTAGAGTTTCAATTTTATATGTCTCCTTCAATTGTAAATGACAAGAATATTGAGTCTGTCTGCATCAGTGCTTCCCCCTATATCATTGGATCTAGTGAATCAATCCTCCCATTCCATGGATATATATAGAAAAAATATTATGAGGCATACTCATAATCAGAGAAAGGTGTTTATCGAGTTTATTATGTTGAAATAACAAAAGATGATCTCTACATCTGATGAGAATTCTGTTTGGTGGAGTAGGGCCTGTCTTGAAAATGTCTTAGTGAAGATGTCAGTGAGGATTAACGCCTAATTTGAAAGATAATCTGACTCCCCTCTTCTATTTCATTCCACCAATGGTGTTCATGCTCAACATTGGGAGGCACATCTGACCCCTCTATCTTGGGTGGTGGATATGCTACTGGCATGTGCAGCTATGCTCTCAGAGAGGCATGGGTTCAATCAAGTGTCTTTTGTACCATCCAGATGCTGAATTTTCATGGATGTCTAGCTGGTACATTCTTCCAATCAACATATTCTTCTAGTTGGATCAGGGTAATCCAATCCACTTGCTCTGGAGAATAATCTAGCACCACTTTTCTAAATTCAATCATTCCTTGAAGGACATATTATAAGACTAAACAATACTTGATATTATGACACATCCATCAATGGGAAAGGAAATAATTAGGTTGGTTGATGAGGTTGACCTCATCGAGAATCCTATGTTCTGGAATCCTGAGAAGGATAGTATCCATGGCTTCAAACAAATAATTGGGGACTTATTCGTTCCATAGGGAGTAAACATTATTTATCCATTCATCAAATCACAAAAGGGCTAAATTTCCTTATGCTTCTACCCGAGGTCGATTTGGTGGTTTTTCCCCTCGATAAGATGTGCTAGGTAGTTTTCATCATGCATGTGGATCTGGAAAAGTTCCACAATGATATTTATAATGATAGCTACAACTTCCATTCTGGTTGGACTTTTTCCCTATGTCACTAGCATGAGTGGAGATTATGATCGGTTTTGCTGAATAGCCTCTTCATGGAATTATTATTTTTACAAAATTCTAGGTATATAGATAGATATTTCATTGGAATAATTGGAGTCTACAAGTCTTCCCTATGATTTTCAGAACTATTTTCTAGCAGATACTCTTATGATATAGGGTTTCAGAGTGAGTAATTTAAAATCTTCAACCTTACTATGATACAATACATCCTCTTATTTTCATGTTGTTTGTAGTAATTCACGTCGACGATCATTATCTTCCTAAAATTAGATATAAATTGGTTAGTGAATTTTTGATTAATGTCCTCCCATCCTGAAAAATATCTTTCTTATAGGCTGCAATACCAAATGAAGGATGGACTTGTCAGATGTTGGAAAAAAATCCCCATCTTGGATGCATCTGGTTGTCTCTATGGCCCATCATCGACACACCTCAGGACATGATGGGTGGGATTCTATAATCATTGACTCATGAAAAATCAGTGGAGGAGATGGACGGATTTCCAATTTTGGGTGGAGGTGGGGTATCATCGACCCATTAATGATATGGATTCCTTTTATGTTGCATAGCAATACGACACCCTTATAGGGATTTAATTCGAGTATCCTGGGACCTTATGATATTAATGAGCTTTAGGGATCTAATTCTTGTACTATTTCCCACACATGGGGTTTTGGAAAGGGTTGATGAGGTTGAAAAATTTATATCACCTCTTAATTTTCATTTCATCCTAGGGCTGAATGGTTTTCCTCGTAGGGAAATGGTTGTTATTGTAAAAGAGGGAAGTCGGGATTATTGTCCACTTCATCAATAATTTTTTCTAGATTCCTAGAACTAGATAGAATATGATATTCCGTAGATTCCCTTGATGATGGATCATTTTTATGATGGAGAAAACATTTCTCTTCTTTCAAAGGATACCTAGCTTGAATATTTCCATTGACTAACTCTTCATTAAGTTGTTGAGGAGCATATATTACACTCTCATATTGTGACAAGCGGTCCTATGAGAAAGAAACCTCTATAATCATACGAGGTGGTTAGTATGTGTCTATACCCATCCCCTTACCATCAATCCATTGGGGAGAAAGAAACTCGACATTAGTATTGGTCATGTTTTGGAGTCGTCTCTTGTTCCTAGTGCACACAACCTCATTCAGTACATTCATGTCACCCTCTTCCTGAGGTATGTTTTCTATGTTGTGACCTTAATTATTTGTGTCATGATTAGTGTCATCCTTGTTGCTAGTGATTACATTCATAGAGTAATATCTTGAAATTATGGTCATACCATTTTTTCGATGTAATTGAACGATTCTACATAGATACCATCAGGGTCGTTATTCAAACCCTTTGACTTTTTGGGCCATTCTAGATTGCGACCCCAACGGGGTTTAACCATACACATTTTTCATTACACCTACATAGGTATACGAATATTGAACCAAAGGATGTACTCGACCGGTGTTACTGAATGGTCCCTGACCTGTTGAGTTGTGTCATGTGGTAGGTGGAATGATGACGGTTGAGTCATTACCCCCAATCTAGAGAAGACAAATTCCCTCTATGGTGGTGATGATGATGATAATTCCCCCTGACCTGTTTGGTGGGGTTCATTATAGGCTTCATTTTTCAGTGATTTGTCTAATTATGGAGGATCTAATGGCTCAATATGGAGATTTCATAACTCCCATAATGGACATGAAGATATAAATACCCCTATCCAAATTGGGGGGGGGGGGGGGTTGAAGGATCACCAATGAATTATCTAGGGTCCATTCAGTGGATGATGAACCTGGGGATGGTGATTGATATATAAATTCCCCCATCCCAATTTTTTGGGGTTCGCTTGTAGTTATTAATGATGTGTCCCAAATTCTCTCAGAAATTGACGATCCATGAAGTGGAGATGGTGGTAGATATTCCCACAACCTAACGGACTAGGTCTGCTCTAGGATGGTGGATACTGTAGCTACAAAATAATCCCTCTTTGTGTGACCCCATTTTTCTTATGTATGAGATAGTTATGGTGGAGACTCATAATGATAATCATTTCTCATGGTATGTTCTCCTCAGTGATCTATATTTCGTCTCCATGTTTGAAATGTTTTCTTATAATTGAAAGGTGACCATTTTAATGTCCTTATGGTTGTCCTCCATCCCTGTTGATAATGTATCGACACTTTTGGAGTAGAGGCATACTATTTTAGTGACCAAAGGCCCTAAGTGTTTCCCGGTCCCTTGACCTCAGTAGATGCTGTAACATTATAGGATTTCAAATATGAAGAAATATGTGGTTCCAAAAGCGTGGAAATGTGTTACACTCCATCCTATCCTAATCCTCAAATATAGATGAATATTGTGGATTCAGAGATCAATTTACAAAGAGTCTTGATGCAATGGTTGCATGAACATTGTATATTCTCACTATGAATTTTCGGTTTTTGATCTCAAGCCATGGAGATTGAATCTATGTCTAGATGAATAAAAAGCGTATTGATAATATAGAGGTGACACACATGTCATAGATATGTGATATTTTGAGACTTCTCTCACTTATTAGTGACCCACATGTTGTGTCATTATTTAGGTATGAACACTTTCTCTAACCCCTATGGGATATAATAGTCAGTGGAGGAGGGGGCTAGAAAATGATTGGTATGTTTATCTAGATGACTCTCTCCATATATCCACGCCATACCATTCTTCATTATACATACATGCCACTATTTTACCAGAAAATTGAGTATGGATATTATGGTCTCCTGTTGATGGGAATTTGGTGCTACAAGAATTTGATGGGTAACTATATTTAGTTGACCTATGAACTCGAGAACCTCATTGTACGAAGGTGTCAGGGTTTGGAACACCTCTCTATATAGAGGATTCTAGGATTAAGAAGGACTACCTTTTCCATGGGAGATATCATGGCAGGGATATTGATCATAATAGATATTATGAGTAGAGTCAATCAAAAACATATCCACACTACCATGAGGATGAATACTACGGTAATGAATTCAATCTACTTCCACTTCAATAGAAGAGATGATAGATCCTCGTGGTGTTGAGAATGTGACACAAAAAACTACCAGGACACTAGTATTGAGTAGATTAGGGATATAATCCATGTTTTATGTCATGGTGGGAATATGAAAACCTACCTTTTGGAGTTATTCATGGCCATATGCCTATTTTTTGGTGGTCTTAAAATCATTTATATAACCGTCTAATCTGTGGGGGATATGATCCAACTATAGAGAAGCTTCTAGAATATCCTAATGAGCTATCTCATTCTTGACAAGAATTCAATCTTTTCTCAAGGAGAGCTTCATTATCACATGGTGAGCCTCAATAAAGTGGGGATTATGATCCCAATCACGATTCTTTGTGATATTTTTTCATCCATTATTTGAAGGAATATGAGTTTTCCACAAGGAATGTGTCACTATAACATTTTTCACCCCATTTGGATCAGAAATATGAGTCTGTTCTGAATGCACATTCCTTGTCGCAATATACCAATGGACATCCAGAATGGGATATGGGATATGAGTCTTCCCCTGTGTTACCTTGGAATTAGGTTTTCGTAGTCATTCATTGGAGGAAGTAGGGATATGGGACTAAAATCAATGAACTACCAGAATAGATCATACATATCCATTTATAGGAATATGATCATATCTTAATGCTTGTTCCATTCCCATGTGGTTAGCCTCAGTCAGAATGGGGATGTATTCCTTATCAAAGACCTTCATAGTATCATGCTGGACTTTTTTCTGTAGGTATGTTCCCCTTACCTAAGACATGTCATTCTCTCACTCAGTTGTCCCTGGTTGGAATGAGGATATGATCCCTATCTAATGTCTCTCCATTCCTCATAATATTTTGATAATCCTCTCGAGCTGGAGCAAGAGTGTGTGCCTGCTCTGGTACAACCACATTTCTATGATGATCAGATTGTGGTGCATTCTGGTATATAGAGATATTACTATGTTCCAGTCCATTAATCTACACTAGTGATGAAATGTTTCAGAAGAGTTATTTAGTTGTTTCTTTAATATATTGGCATTTTATAAATTAGTGTGCATGTATATGAGCCGACACATTTGTTGTCTCCATGTTGATCTGGTATATTTCTTCTATTGATGTTGGGATATGGATCCGCATAAATCCTCCCAGTTCCATCAGGTTATGACACTGGGCTTCATATATGGGTGTAGGAATTTGAGCCTCCCCAAACATGCTTTTTTAAAATGCCCACCGACATGTCTAGATGGAGTAGGGAAATGTGTCTTCTGGTCGGTCACTGTCTGATTGTATGGGTAGTCATCATCGACAAGTGTGGAGATATACACCCTCTACAGGATATCTGAAAACTTTATCCTCTAATTATTTTTTTGGCAGCCCGTGTGTGGGCATTATTGGAAACTTTGTAACTGATGGTATTCTCAATAGGGGAGTGAGGGGTACCAATTGAATGGTTTTAGTGATGGTTGATATCATGAGCCCTCTTGGGTAGCTCCTGAACTTGAAGGCAGCCATATTTGGATTCCTTGTCCAACTTCATTAGATATGGATGGTGGTAGTTATCATGCTTTAGGGATAAGATCTTGAAGTAGTTGGTTGTGGCAACAAGAGCCACATGTTTAAAAGTATACTTCCATATGTGATGTGGGCTCACCTGTTGTCATGTCTGTAGGATATCACGAATAACCTCCACTGTCAAGACAGTACCATATTGGTGGTACTCCTAGACCATCATATTTACTACATAACATTGGATTCACCGTCTAGGTGAGATTGTTTTGCGAGCTTCAGATGTTGCGGTTGCAGTCAATTTTCTAGAACAAATTCTAGATGATGACTACATCATCTCAAATCATGCTACTCAAGTGATATCTGCAATTGCATAAGTGAAAAATAACAAGGATAACTATTCATTTAGTATCACTGGAATAATATGTTCAAATATATATCCATGGTTATCTCATTATTTCATTTATTATTGAATCATCCATTCCACTCATTCGGACTTATCCTAACGAGGAAGGATATATGAGAAATCTTGTTACAAGGGATCATTTATAAGATTATATTGGTTTGATTGATTTTTTTTATGGATAATTAAATAAAATAAACAGATTCATTATAACTCATCGTACTATATTTATAGTGATTTAATTAGGTTATATTATTTTTTTCATATGGTAAAAAAACAAAATGGATCAACGGATAATAACTGATCATTTTTTCACTGCATAGTTTCAGATTGGGTTCACCATTTTTATTTGGTCAGGGTTTTTTGGACATGGAATGTGGAGTGGGAATTCCATTTATGTATTTACTAAGAGGTATGTTATAAACTCTCTCAATTTCATGCATTGGGGCCACCATTTCATTCATCTTCCAAAGAAAAATCTAATGGTTCCCTGGTCCCTAACTGGTTACAGACCTACATTCCAAAGATAGGCAATAATCTGGGTTTTTAGGCCGAGTGACTATTGGGGAAATTCATTGTATGATTCATAGGGAGGTAGGTCTCATAGAACCCTTTTGGATAGAATTAATACATATAATAGGACGTTCTAATAGATTTAATATATGTTCACAAATCTATTCATAATCCAAATATTATACTTGGTATACAAGATAAATGGTTTATCAGTTAGTTCTCTCTTCAAACGATGGAGGGGGTATTGTTGAGGGATCCAGATATATATGTATGTAAGGTCCTACATCCTTTTCTCGAATGGAGAAAAAATTATTTTTTGTTGTAACCATATAACCAATTGATTTGGAATGTGATTCCACATCGAGAGGCATTTGATATTTTGAGGAGGGGATTGGGCCATTATATGGCATCCAACGTATCCTGAATGTAGCACGAATCAAATCTCATATAGTCTGTCGAGGTTTTTTGGACTATCCCCATGGTATAACACCTTATATGAGAGAAATAAAATCCTAATTCCTTATTATATGTTCATTCATACCTCCTTAAGCACACGTGAACTACTCTTAGAGTGAGAAACAAGGAGATTGATGATCAGCCTCACAGTGTTAGTTATGGGCCTATTCTATTGGGAAACCCCTATGGATGTTTGAAATGGATAATGGGCCATAGAAAAGAATCCTACATATCCTAGTAATGTCTGGAATAAGATTCCACATAATTCATATAATGTCAATGCTATACATTGAGGATTCCATATAACATTGTAGGGGGTTTATAGGTTAAATGATATGACCCCTAAAACACCCTATTCTCATAAGATCTATGCTCTTTTTTGTGAAATAAGGGTTATAATGTAATCAATTTCATTGATATGAACAAGGAACACATATGATGGTCCCTCCAGGGATGATCAATATAGTGCTTAGATCTAAGAGGGAGGAGGACTACATATCCAGAATATGATAGGAGTTAGAGTCATTGTAGTTCCCATTTTTTCTGGTCTTCCACACTGAGGGTGCCCTATTTATTGGGTATTACATGTTGAGGAGATATAGAATTTTCAAATACTTGGATGCCTTAGAGATCGAGACTTGTTGTCTCAATGATGTCACAAGACTCAGTCGTAACATACTGGGGGCCACCACATGACCTTGCCTAACACATATGGAAGGTGTCACAAGAGTCAATGCGGAATATCCGGAGGGGTGTCGCGTGTCATGGATAAAACCTCTATGAGACACTAAATGACCTGTCCAACATGTTTGGATGGCATAATGAGTCTCAGATGCAATGAAGAGAGGGTTCCATGGGGGCTTGGCTTTTATGTCCAGATGCATTCATGAGACTCAACTGACATGAGAGATCTCTGTTATATAGGTTAGGAAATGTGTTTGAGGGACTTCTCAACTCCTGGTTGATGGACCTTAGTGGTCCAAAAGATCTATGTGGTGTCCGAGAGAGAGATGTGTAGCTCATCCTAGAAATATTGGAGAATTTCTTATTTCCCAGATAACATGTTAAAGGGGTTCCATGAAATCATAGATTTGTATCTTTGTGCAGTCAATTATCTTTTGATGAAACACATGAATCTAATGAGTGGAAGATATAATTTCTTTTCCTTATGCCTTCTATTTATGATCATGGTTCTAACCAATTATATTGTTAATTATATGGTTTCATTTAGTGTCAGTTTGTCTTCTATCATGCATGATCTAGTTGGATTGCTGAATGGTCTTCCCATAACCTACTATAGATCCTTCATGTGATCTATGAGTGGTCATATGAAGGGATTTATGCATAGGGTGTGACTACTCTAGCTGTCTTCCTGGGTATTAACTGACAGGAAATTGTCCAGTCACATGATTATAAGAATATGTTTGTAGAAATTGAGAGTCAAATTCTCCATATTCTGGATTTCCTGCATGCATAGTAGAAGACAAAAACCAAACCCATGCAGTTGTGGTGCATTATTCATGCTGTGTTGGGGGGTTTATAAGACTCAACACCCAAGGTACTCTCTAATTTGTGCAGATTATCTAGAATGATCCTAGGTTTTAAGCCAGTGGAGGGGAATAACAGCACATGCTTTCACGGGTCCCTATCATGGATTTCTTTGGGCTCATCGCCTAATATTTTAAAGATCATGAGTCTCTTCCTGTATTAGATAATTTCAGATTATTGGAAAATTTCATGATCATGACATCTTGGTGAAGGACATTCATGTTTCCCTATTGTCATGCCAATAGGTGTTCAGAAGATCCATGTGCCTATGAGAAGACACTTATTGGACCTTGGGTGACTTGTCATGGTGTCCTGTAGGATTGCATTGTGGGTGCTCTGGCAGCATCACATGCCTTTCACCGACGGTGATTACCTCCCACCCCCTCCATTTTCATCCCCCTTATTTTATATAACAAAATATGGGAGTCATGTGATATTTCATATGTGTTTTTATGGTATTACTTCTACTATTTGGATATGTGTCACATGAACAATACGGGTTTCATGAGGTTATATAAGCATTCCATTCCATGATGACAAGGATGACATGAAAAAGGGATTCCATGAGAAAATTAGGGAATGTTTATTAGGGATGCTAGTGCCTTACAAATCATCAGGGGTGTGTCACTTTTCTTTTAGCGATCAAGCCCACATATCACCCCTACCTTTGGACTGCATTTGATTCATGTAACAAAGATCATGGATAAAGAGGGTTTTCATGAGTAATATCTAGGATTTTTACTCAATTTTGGATGATATCTTGCCCGACCAATATGGGTCATACGGAGAGTGTTCAAGCATGTAGTGGATAGGTCTACCTACCATTGCATAGTGAATCAAGGAGTTTTCTGGACACTCTCAAGGACATCTAGGTGGTGAGGCTGACTAGATAGAGGGCTTCCACAAGGTTTCACGATGTCTCACAGATTTCTTTGGGTTTGCATCACATGTATTTCAGTGACCGTAAACCCCTCTGGCCTCCACCCCATTATCACCATCATTTTATTTCGCAAAGCCTCAATGGTCCAGAAATATTTGATAGTTATCACCATTGGATTTCATTCTTCCAAATAAATATTTGGCATATGAGTTTAATGGCCATTGGGTGTCTCTTCCTTTAGAATTTCTTCCCTCATCACTTTTGAAGGATTATAGGTTGGTTTCTAGGAACATTACAATGATAAATTATACGGCCTAGGGGTTCTCATTCGATTGTCTTATGGGATTTTGAAAGAGCATGCAGGTCTCATGAATCGGGGTCTTTGGGAGTTTTTGTGGGTAATACACCATTTATATAGCTTTCACATGACCATGAAATGGTCAAACTATCAGGAGTCCCACAGAGACTTACGCGATTTTTAGGTCTTCAACCATCCTCCACTTCATTTGCATTTGTAGAAAAAGTAATACTTATATTCAGGTATTTCTTAATTTTTTATTTTTCCAATGCTTATTTGGAAGGCGTCAACAAATATCTTTGTCTTCCAAAAATTGTGTGAGTTTGTTTTACTATTCTATAATATATTGTTTAAGGAATTTTTATCATGTTTGAAATTTTAAAATATATTGTAAAATCAATATTAATAACATTTTCTAAATAATGTATTTTTTAGTATTTGTACAAATATTTGAATGGATTTTTTTATCTAATATGACATTAATTGAATTTACCACCACCACGAACACACAAATTTTTGGAAAATATACTATCTGTTTTCAAGCCTATTTTTAACAAATATTATTTTTATGTTATTTTGATATTTTTTTATCTTTAAAAAAAATTCAAATAGAAATTGTATTTTCCTCGAGTGTGTTTTTAATGAAATTATATTTTATTTCTATCTATCAATAATAAAACCCAATATTTTATATATTATAAAATTATTAAATGTTTTAATGATTCTCTCTTATTTTTTCTCAGGATTTTTATGATAATATTGATTGGGTAAAAATTAATATTAATAATTTGGGTTTTCAATATGTATGTTTATATTGATTATCTATTAATTACTAATTATCCGATTTAATATGAATAATTCATTGGACTTTTTAAGTGGTTTGTGGGACCCTCTTCATACACATGATGCATTAGTAAAACTCATGAGAAAAATTAGTTTGGTTATTTCATTGATGGAATAGTCGTTCAAGTTAGATTTCATGTCATGAGGCCTTGATACAAAATTTAGGATTTCTTATGTTATTTATTCCATAATTATGATACTAGTTATTGATGTATAACTCCCCAAGATTTCATAGTACGTTATTTCATCAAAGAAATTCAATAACATTCACTACACGCAACACTGAGTTCAAGCACACGAGGACTTACCAACAAGATGTTCAAAAGCAGTTATGAATAGTAATAACTGAATTTTGAAAATTATATAATCCTTATAATTTTAGAATCCACATTATGAGTATATTAGACATAATGTAAGAAGAAATCATTTTTTCAGATAAAAGAAGTATTTTTCAAAAAATAGACTTTTACTGACTTATAATGGTGAACCATTTTAAAATCCAATATTTGAAACTTTTATATATTTAATTTGACAAAATACATGTCCTCTTTATAATCGGGACATAGGAATTTAGATTCAATAATTTTTTGGTGCTTTATCGATAACTTTCATATTTAGGTGAATAGTGAAAATTACAAAATTTTAATTAAAAACAACGTTTTTAATCAAAATAATTAAAAGTGATAAATTATGAATTTTATTGATTTTAATTAATAATTATATTATATTTTTAACGTTTAACAAAATTTCGGTCTTTTTACGTAATTTCACATTTAAATTGGACATAAGAAAGTGTCAATCTTTTGATAGTTATTCTTTCTTAATAACACGCTTTTCGTTTTGACAACGGGAATTAATTTTAAATTAATTTCAGCCACTTCTGTATTTTGAATTCAGAAAAATGGATTCCATATTTAGAATCAGGAGGTACAAATTATATAAATAGGTATCTTTTTTAGACATTTTGAATAATTACTTTTGTAAATATTTTACTTACCATGGTTAAAGGGTAAAACCGTAAAATGAGGGTAAAAAATAATATTATAATAAAATTAAATTACCCAAAAACATATCCTAACCCTATTGGTTGATAAATTTATGACCATTGTAATCTTTGGCTCGATTTTGGGACCCCATGGAGCCACTTGTATGGGATAATGACACTCTATATTAATTAAGTTAAACTAAATACAAAAATGGCATAAGCAGATATCTTTTATCAAAAGAATTTTTACATAGGGTTATATATGTTATATTTTCGAATATAAATATTCATTATAAATCTGAAAATATTTCCTACATAATGGGATTTTATTTATATTTTTTAGAAATTGAATAATTAAATTTATTTATGACACAATAATGATGCAGAATTTTCCTTATTAATGAAAGAATCAAATAATTAGAATTATAAATGTTAAAGTAAATATAATTTGAAAGTTTTGATGACATAAAAAAAATTTATAATATGAAATGTGATTATTACATAAATTAATTTTGTTTGAATTAATAATTTTGTTAAGATTTTATCAAATATCAATTGTTAAATAGTGTCAAAATTGACATAAAGTAGTTTTTAAAACAAATATTATATTATAAATTTATATTCTATTCCTAAAAATATTATTTTCTGCAAATGGACTTATATAATTATAGGTGTTTCATTAATGGACCACTTGGGGGTCTATTGGATGTATATTGTAAGTTTATTAACTATATAATATAAAAATATAATGTGACATGGTAAATGTCATACTATTTAAATAAGAGTTAAATCAAAAAGATAAAGTTAATATAGTGACCCCAACCTGTCTAAAACCTATTATTTGAGTGGTTTCCGAAGTATACCCCCCTTAATCTTTAAATAATACACTTTGGATCCATTATAAATAGAATATGAATTTATTATAAAATAATATTTCTAGTTTTTCTTAATGTACCCCTCACCCCTCTTATAAAAGGGCACTCCCCCTTCTCTCTAATTAACACCTTAAAATCAATTTGGATCGTCCAAACCCTGCCAAAATATCCTCCCAAAATCCCTCACTTCAACCTAGATGCCTTTATTTAGTCAGAAATCCAACTTAAGGAGCCTTTTGATCAAATCAAATTGAAGAACCAGAATAAGAGGTAATGATTTCACCACCCTCTTTCATGTTCATTTCATCTTACATTTCTTCTTTCTTTGTTATTTCCATTATAAAATAATAACTCCCATATCTTCTATATAATTTTATTTTATTATAAATATGGTAAAACCATATTCAGTGTTATATCCATCCTTCTAATGACAAGTCACCATACGTGTGTACGTACGGATTACCGTCTCCACATCGTGGAGTAATTATTATTCAAAACATTATTATTTTCATGGGTATGATAATAATGTGTAATTGATGTAAATAATAAATACAACATGATAATGATTCTGTATATATGATATAACATCCAATTATATATTATTTTAATATTAAATGAATAAAATTGTCACTCGTGCATACGTACGGACTATTGTCTCCACGAACACGATGAGATTCATTCCCCGTCATATCCATTCAAGAATAATTTTCATTTGAGGGTTAAAAATAATTTTTAAAGACATAATATCATTATAGATGTGAATAAGATAAAACCTATCAATAACAAATATGTCTTATGTAACAAAGCATATAAAGGAAAACGAATCAGTTAACACCCGAAACAACGATAATACAAAGATATTAATAACAAAGACAAGTTAAAATATCTTATATTATATCATATTAATGTATATAATTTTTGTATAATTTAATAATATTTGTATCACCATTATACATGAGGTTAAGATACCATTGAGAAAGAAAAAGTACAATGTAAGTGTTAATTTCATAATCTCAGTATTATCCAAGGTTATTTTTACGTAAGTATCTACTGGGACCTCTTTATCATGCACATCCATGTTTCATAAAAATTTATTTCAAATCATTCTTACTATTTTACAGACTATGGGTTAATGTCATTTATACCATTGTTTCAATTTTTATAATATTTTTATAAAGGAATATTTATGTCATTTTCCAAACAAGGTCATTTTTAACCTTTTCGACAAATATAAGGTAAGAATGACTTTTTTATCATATACAGTTGGTGCGGCTATTTTCAGCAATTATAAAATTGTCAAAAATTACCTTACAAGCTTATAAGAATATTTTCAAAGTAAATGTTTTTTTATAATTATGTGACTTTTACATGATTTTAAAAAAATAGATATTTATCTCAAATAGTTTTGATTTCATCTATGTCTACATCATTTGATGGATTTTAAATTTATTTGAAGGTTATTTATTATGATACAAAACTTCCATATTGTATTGAAGTTTTTATGATATGTTTTACTATGGATGTGTTATTTTTTTTACCATTCATGATTTATGGAGAAAGTATTGACATTTCGTATGCTATTTTTAATACGAATGTTTATGTTTTGATTAATCATGTTCATCTGAGGAATGCGTTGGACTTAGTAAGTGATAGGTGGAGCCCATTATAGCTTCTCAATGCATTAGTCGGTCTCATGAGACAAACTATTGTCTTGGCACAAGGCCTTGATAAAATATTATTTTACTCTTGGACCAAATCATTGAATATGTGGTTATGATAGTCTGGTATTATGAATTCCATCAATATGAAAGTGGATATTGATATTGCATGTGATTATTCGATTAGTTGAACATCCATGTGAATAAGTAAATGGAATTATTTCATTTTATTTCTACTATATTATGCTGAATTTTAAGTTTAAAAGGATTTTTTTAGTTATACATTGCCTTAAACGTTTATGCTTACTTATTAATGTTTCTGCTATATTTTTATCCTTACTGGGCATTTGAGCTCACCCCTTTCTATGTTTTATTTTTCCCAGGATGTGAAGAAATATTTTATGAATGACCTATAGGGATAGTATGAGGGGATATGAGTGTGGTCTTTGGAGACACGATTCTTTTGTAGTTTTTCATTTTATCATGTAATGTAATCTTTAGGAATGTATCTAGTGTTTCCAAGGCTACTAAACTAATGGGTCTTTTGAGACTTGATCATTTTTGATCATGCCAATGTTATGTAATAATGCACCGACTCTGGGTAACTAGGTTCGGGGAGTTACAGTTGAAATCATAGGATTTTTATAACAATCCTTGGAAGGTAGATTTAGATAAACTCTAATTATAGGACATTACCCAAAGATAGGCTTTGAGGATTAGTATAGAATTACTTCCTAGAATTTTGGTATTGTTATGATTTTGTGAGTTTTTCGAGCCATATTTCCTTGTCTGGATACATGCAGGTAGAGGCGGCTCAAGCATAGATGTACCTAGGGGTAAAACACAAAAACAACGCTCTGAGATAGACATGAATGGGAACTGGTTCACGACAATGGGCCTTGTTTTACTCTTCGTTATGACACTCTAGGGGGATATTCTTAGGATAATTATCATAACCATTATGAAGGGTTTATGGTTATATACATCCTCAATGAAAACATATTTATGATTATGGATTATATCCATAAATCATTATATTTATTTTAGGTAATTCACATGTTTGGAATTATGCATTTGAATTCATAAAATGACCTAGTTTGTGTCCTTGTATAGAAATGGATCCTTGTAAAAGGAATGTGAACTCCAGCAATACGTATGATCCAAAGAGTAAGAGGGACCATAACTTTCATAGTATTATGAAAATATTTATAAGGGAAATAGTCTCCCATATATTCTTAACATATGAAGAAATAGTATCATGTGTTAATAAGATAAGAAAATAATTTTCTGAGTCCTATGGGATTGAAGGGATGCAAGAGAAGAAAAGGATAGAAGAGGGAAAGATGGATAAAGGGAAGAGGGAAAAGAAAAATTTTCTCATATGTTATAACTGTGGGAAAAAACAACCTGGAACTTTCCTGAAGGGAATGAGAGTTGGTTATAAGTGTGGAGAAAAAGGACAACAAGTACGTTACTGCAATGGTAAGAAAAAGGTTTCAAATGTACAATTCTTCATCTACAAGGAGTTCAGACACTACGCAAACCAATGTCCAAATCATCAGAGTACGCCCCATATGATGCTATTAGATAATAATCATGTTATGATACTACCACAGATGAGGAGTAATGATTACCGGTCTTATGTTGTTATTAAATAATTATGACATTTGAGTGTTGTATCAATGATCTACTAGTTATAAAAATTATGTAGTATATAAGGATTGAACAGAATTACTATTTCATTAAGGACTTGATATTTTGTGGAACAAAGAAAAGTGACTCAATAGTAGGTTAAATTTTTGGAAAATATATGGTTCAGTTACTGAGGTAGTGATTTTGGAACAATACAAGTTTGATTTAAATAAATTATATTGAATATTCTTGACTACCTTGAAATTGATTATTGATTTGTATATTCTTTAATTGATGGAGTTTACAATATTTTTGGATGAAAGATGTATATCCAGTATTCTATAAGGAATAATGGAGAATGATTGTAATAAATAAGGTTTTATGGTAATTCAGGGTGTTACCATGTTTTAAAATATTACACGATGAAGGTGTTCACATGTTATTACATGGAAAAAGGATCTTCATTGTTTTTAACATCCTTATAAATTTTGGATGGTGAGTTTGGATAGAATTACTTTGGATAATACTGAAGGTTGTAATTGATTTTTTTTTGAAATGTTATTTTTGTATTTTTAAAAGGACAACAGGCAGACTGTGTGACAACCCGTTGCATTGGACAATGTTGCAGAAATCGAACCCACAACAATAGTTCGATTGGGATTTATCGCCTACCACTGTACCACGTGAAGTCCCTAGATTGTATAATGTTGTTTATTTTTTTTAAGGGTCTGATTTGTGAATTATAAATTCATTATTTTTGAAACCCTATAAGATTAGGATAAATATAATATTTGTTTGAATTCAATTGGAGTGATTGACGAGTTTGTAGTAGGATTTAGTTGAAGGATGAAACTCTACTTTTCAATTATATATATATATAAATATAATTTTTCTCCCACTTTTTCTATGAGTAAATTAACTCTTATACTTTAGGGAAGGTTTCTTAAAACAAAAAAATGTGTTATCCTAATACCTTATGTTTTTTTGAACTGATAGTATTTCAAATCCTCATAGATTGATGGATTTTAGGCCCTTATTTCTGTAATTTTTTTAAATCGATGAACTCAATCACTCCATATAAATATTTACGTTTTTCTTCCAATTATGTGTCTCTAATTTCCACCAATTTTCTCATAATCGAGATCCTAATTTTTTTTGTGACCCTTTTATTTCACAATACGTCTTATTAAGAGTAAATTTTATTAACCAAATTTCCGATGTGGGTTTTCCCTCAACAATATTTTCTATTTACATCCATTTATTTTCGAAGAAAAATATCGAATTGTGAGGATGCAATTTAATGAAGGAGGGAAGAATGTAACACCCAATGATTTCATAGTGCGTTATTTTTTCAATGTAATTCAATAACTTTCACTACACGCAAGACAGAGTTCAAACGCACCACGACTTACAAAAATAGCTGTTCAAAAACTGTTATGAATAGAATTAATTAAATTTGGATCTTTATATATTTCTAATAACATTATAATCCATATTATGAGTTTCATATCCATAATGTAACATCAAATTCTTTTTTTTCAGAAAAAACGTATTTTTCAAAAAATGAACTTTTACCGACTTATAATGGTGGACCCTTTTTAAATAAAATATTTGAAACTTTGATATATTTAATTTGACAAAATAAATTTCTTCTTTAGAATCAGGAAATAGGAATTTAGTTTCAATAAATTTTTGATGCTTTTCTGATAACTTTCATATTTGGGTGAATAGTGAATGATACTAAATTTTAATTAAAAACATCTTTATAAATCAAAATAATTAATAGTGATAAATTATGAATTTAGTGATTTTAAAGTATAATTAGATTATATTTTTACCCTTTAATTTAATTTTGGTCATTAGACATAATTTTACATTTAAACAGAACATAAGCAGGTGTCAATCTTTTGATCGTTATTATTTCTTAAAAACAAGATTTTTGGTTTGACAAGAGGAATTAATTTTAAATTAATTTATTCCACTTATGTGTTTTGAATTCAGAAAAATAGAATCCATATTTAGAATCATGAGGTCCAAATTTTTTAAATAGGTAACTTTTATTTTTAGACTTTTTGAATAATTACTTCGGTAAATATTTTATTTACCATGGTTAAAGGATTAATCAGCTAAATAAGGGTAATGAAATATTACTATAATAATATTAAATTACAGAAAAACGTGTCCAAACCCTATTTTTTGATACATTTACGACCATGGACATATTTGGGTCGATTTTGGGACCCCATGGTGCCACTTGTTAGTGATAATGACACTTTATATTAATTAAGTTAAAGTAAATACAAAAATGACATAAGCATATAAATTTTTGCAAAACAATTTTAACATAGGGTTATATATGTTATATTTTCGAGTATAAATATTAATTAGAAATATAAAAATATTTCCCACATAATGATAGTTAATTTATAATTTTTAGACATTGAATAATTCAATTGATGTATGACATAATATTAATGTAGTATTTTCCTTAATAATGAATGAATCAAATAATTCGTATTATAAATGTAAAAATAAATATAATTTGAAAGTTTTGATGACATAACCAAATTTTATTGGTTATAATAACATGCTAGAATTGATTAAATTAATTTTTTTCGAATTAAAAATGTTGTTAAGACTCTAATAAAAATCAATTCCTAAATAGTGTCAAAATTGACATAATTGAGTTTTTAAAATGAATAATATAATATTAATTGATATTATATTCCTAAAAATATAAAGATCAGCCAAAGTACTTATATAATGATATTTTTATCATTAATGTACCACTTAGAAGTCGCTTGGAAGTATATAACAAATATATTAACTATATAATATAAAAATAGAAAGAGATATGGTAAATGTCAAACTATTTAACTAAGAGTTAAATCAAAACGATAAAGTTAATATTGTGACCCAAACCTATCTAAAACCTATTTTTTGAGTGATTTTCGACCTATCCCCACATTAAACTTTAAATAATACACATTTGAGCCATTAGAAACAGAATATGAATTTATTATAAAATAATATTTCTATTTTTTCATAAGGTGCCCCTCACCCCTCTTATAAAAGGGAACTCCTGCTTCTCTCCAATTCACACAATCAAAGCCATTTTGGCTCAGCCATCCCATTCCCACATATACTCCTAAATTTCCTCAATTAAACCTAGAGGCCTTCCTTTAGTCAGAAAGCCATATTATTGAGCCCTTTTGATCAAATCAAAAGGAAGAACCCGAAGAAGAGGTAATGATTTCACCTCCCTCTTTGAAGTTTCTTTCTTCTTCCACTTCTACTTTCTTTATTATTTCCATTATAAAATAATAACTCCAGTAACATCTATATACTGTGATGTTATTATAAATATGGTACAACCATATTCAGAATTCTATCTATCCTTTGAATGACATGTCACCATACGTGGGTACATACGGCTTACTATCTCCACTTTGTAGTGTAATTGTTATTCAAGACATTATTATTTGGATGTGTATGATAATGATGTTTAAATGATGCAAATAATAAATATAAAATTATAATTATTATTTATATATGATACACCATCCAATTATAGATTATTTTAATATCAAAAGATTGATATTGTCTACCGTGCTTACGTACGGACTACCGTCTCCACGAACGTGATGAGATTCATTCCCCATCGTATCCATTCAAGAATAATTTTCATTTGATGGTTAAAAATAATTTTTAAAACTTAATATAATTATGGATATGAATAAGATAATACCTATCCATAATAAATAAGTCGTACGTAACCAACCATATAATGGAAAACGAATCAGTTAACCCCCAAAACAACGACAATACAATGATATTATTGACAAAGAAAAGTTAAAAGATCATATATGATATCATATTAATTTATATGATTATTTTATAATTTAATAAATATTAATTCACCATTATACAGGAGGATAACCTACCCTCAACCAAGGAAATGTAGAAGGTAAGGGTAAATTTCACAATCTCTTTTTTATCTGAAGTTGTTTTTACGTAAGTATCTACTAGTACCTCTTTATCATCCACATTCATGTTTCTTAAAAATATATTTCAAATCCTTATTACTATTTTATTTAATATAGGATAGAGTCATTTATACACTTGTTTGACTTTTTATATGATTTTTTATAAAGGAATCTTCCAGTCTTTTTCCAAACAAGTTCCTTTTTTACCTTTTCGACAAAATTATGTTAAGAATGTATTTTTTTAAAATTATACGGCGGAAGCGTCTATTTTCCACCATTATAAAATCATCAAAGCTTACCTTACATGCATATAATAATATTTTCAAAGTAAATTTTTTTTTTATAATTATGTAACCTTTAAATTATTTCAAAAAAAGAGATATTTCTCTCGAATCTTTTTGATTTCGTCTATGTCAACATCATTTGATGGATTTTAAGCTTATTTGAAGTTGATTTATTATGATAGAAAACATCAATACTGTATTTATGGTTTTTTGATATGTTTGACTGTGGATGTGTTATTTTTATACTATTCATGTTTTATGGAGAAAGTATTGACATTTCGTATGCTAGTTTTAATATGAAGGTTTATGTTATGTTTCAACCTATTCATATGAGGAATGAATTGGACTTAGTAAGTGCTGGGTGGAGCCCGCTATAGCTCCTTGATGCATCGGTAGGTCCCATGAGACAAACTAGTGTCTTGGCACAAGGCCTGGACAAAATCTTATTTGTAGTCTTGGCACAAGGCATTGAATATGTGGTTATGATAGTCTGGCATTGTGCATTCCATCATTATGAAAGTGGTTATTGATATTTAATGTGATTATTCGATTAGTAGAATATCCATGTGAATAAGTAAATGTCATCATTTCATTTTATTTCTTCCATATTGTGCTGATGCTCAAGTTTAAAATACTTTTGTTTTAGTTATACATTGCATTAAATGTTTATGCTTATTTATGAAAGTTTTGGCTATATTGTTATCCTTACTGGGAATCTGAGCTCACCCCTTTCTATGTTTTATTTTTCCCAGGATGTGAAGAAGTTTTTATGAATGACCTATGGAGAAAAGATGTTGTTGTAGTTTTTCATTTTATGATGTAATATAATCTTTATGAATGTATCTAGTGTTTCCATGGCTACTAAACTAATCGTTCTTTCGAGAATTGATCTTTTGTGATCATGAGAATGTTATGTAATAATGCACCGACTCTGGGTAACTGGGGTTGGGGCATTACATGATGTCTATGTGATTATTTGAAAATATTTTATATTGATAGATAATTTTCAAGGTCATGTGATTAGTTATAAGGAACTATTTTATCATCATTTATTCTGGTATACTATTCCTTTTACTCAAGCTATTTATTAAATGGGATATTTTTTTAGTTATTTACCATTACATATTGTTTATTCCTTAATTACAGATGATACATTCCATGGTATGTAACCCTTAATAAAAATATTTTTACGCCATTCATTAGTTTTGTTTCCTCATGATATGAATATGTAATCTATGGATGTGCTCAACGATGAATAATATTTACATTCACTATGTTATTTATATTTTGTTTAAAGGCATAATGTGAGATTCTATAATGATTCTTGTTTTCAAAGACAACTAAACAATTATGTCCATTTGGATCTTTGTTGTAACACCCCATGATTTCATAGTGTGTTATTTCTTCAAAATAATTCAATAACTTGCACTACACACCACACTGAGTTCAAGCACACCATGACTTACCAAACAAGCCGTTACAAAGAGGTTATGAATAGTATTAACTAAATTTTAAACTTTATATAATCCTTATAATTTTAGAATCTATATTATGAGTTTCTTAGACATAATGTAAAAAAAATTAATTTTCAGTATTGCACTTTTACCAACATTTAATAGTGAACCCATTTTAAATCCAATATTTTAAACATTTATATATTCAATTTGACTAAAAAATTTACTTTTTAGAATGGGGAAATCAAAAATTTACAATGAAACATCGCAAGCTTCCATGGTACGCTTTCCTTTGAATAATATAGTAGCGTGTGTTGTACGCAACTTCGAGTTCTAACACACACCACAACCAATCAAACTAGCTGTTATGAATAGTAATACCTACTTTTTGAAATTATATATATATATATTATATTATATTTCAAAATGGACTTTATTTTAGGATACGGAATATCTAAATTATCATAAGATGAATTTTTGGTATTTTTCTGACAACTTCCAATTTTTGTAAATAGTGAAAAATACTTAAAAACAACTTTTTTAATCAAAATAATTTATAGTGATAAATTATATTATTGAGTGGTTTTAAAGTATAATTATAATATATTTTTACCATTCTATCCAATGGTGTCCATTAGAATTAATTTCACTTTGATATTGGACCTAAACAATTGTCAATCTTTTGATATATATTGTTTCTTAAAAACACGCTATTTGTTGTGACAGTGGGAATTAATTATAAAATTAATTATTTCAACTTCTATGTTGGGAATTTTTTAAAATAGACCACATTTTTGAATTTGGAATATCTATTATAGCTTAGGGTGAAATTTTTTCATTGTTCTGAAAAACTTCAATTTTTGATTAATAGTGAAACTACTAAGTGGTAGTTAAAAAATTGAATTTTTTCATAAAACTTAATTTTACCTCTTCTGTGAATGGAATTTCGAAAATCCGAGAAACACGGTTAATATCAAGAAGTAAAATTTGGTTCAATGAGATGAAAATAATTTTTGGTGAATAGAAACTTTTAATTTTATTTACCACGGTTAAAAGTAAATAGGGTAATTAAGGGTACAAATGATATTAATATTACCCTAACAAATGTCCTAATTATATTGGAAAAGTGTATCTAGACCAAAAAAACCTTAGGAATAAAATATTATCATTTAGGTCCACTTGGATTAGATTAGGACATTAATTATTATTTAATTCAAAGAAGAGTTAAAAGAGTTAAAATCAATGTTTATTTACTAAAACATTTTTAATATAGGGTTATACATAAGCTAAATTCGATTGTAAATATTAATTAGAAATATAATAATATTTCCTACATAATGATATTTTATTTATAATTTTTAGACATTAAATAATTTAATTTATTTATGACACAATGATGATGTAGTAATTACCATAATAGTAAAATATTAAAATAATTGATATTATAAATACCAAAATAAATATAATTTGAGACTTTTAATGAATTAAACTAATTTTCTAGGATAATATGACATATTATGATTGATTTAAGTGACTTTTTTCGAAGTAATCATTCTATTATGAGTTTCAAAAAAATGAACTATTGAATATTGTCAAAATTGACATAAAAGGGTTTTTAAAACAAATATTATATTATTAATTGATATTAAATTCATAAAAATCTAATGTTCGGACAAGAGACTTATATAATGATAGGTGTATCATTAATGGACCACTTGGGGGTCTCTTGGATGTATATAGTACGTTTATTAACTATATAATATAAAAATACAATGTGACATGGTAAATGTCAAACTAATTAACTAAGAGTTAATACTTAATGATAAGGTTAATATAGTAACCCAAATCTATCTAAATTCTATTGGTTTAATGGTTTTAGACCTATCCCCACCTTAGACGTTAAATAATCAACTTTGGAGCCATTAGAAACCAAATATGAATTTATTATAAATTAATATTTCTAGCTTTTCCAATGGTGCCCCTCACCCCTCTTATAAAAGGGCACTCCTCCTTCTCATTTCTTCACACCTTCAAAGACTTTTGGATCAGGAAACCCATGCCCAAATACTCTCTCAACTTACCTCACTTAATCCTAGATGCCTTCCTATATTCACAAATCCAACTTAAGGATCCCTTTTGATCAAATCAAAAGGAAGAACCCAAAGAAGATGTGAGGACTTCACCACCCTTTTTCAAGTTCCTTTCTTCTTCCACTTCTTCTTCCTTTGTTGTTACCATTCTAAAATAATTACTCTAGTATCATATATATGCTGTGATGTTATTATAAATATGGTACAACCATATTCATTATTCTATCCATACTTTTAATAACATGTCACCATACGTGCGTACGTACGGCTTACCGTCTCCACGTCGTGGTGTAATTGCTATTCAATAAATTATTATTTGTACGGGTATAATAATGATGTGTAATTAATATAAATAATAAATGTAACATGATAATGATTCTTTATATATGATATAACATCCAATTATATATTATTTTAATATCAAATGAATGATATTTTCGCTCATGCATACGTACGGACTACCGTCTCCTTGAACGCGATGAGATTCATTCTCCATCGTATCCATTCAAGTATAATTCTCATTTGATGATTAATAATAGTATATAAAGACTTGATATCATTCTGGATATGAATAATATACAACCTATACATGACAAACATGTCTTACGTAACAAAACATATAAAATAAAACGAGTAAGTTAACACCCAAAACAACGATAATTCTAAGATATTATTAACAAAGCAATATTAAAAGATCAAATATGATATCATATGATTGTATATGATTCTTGTATAATTTAATAACAATTATTTCACCATTATACATGAGGTTAACCTACCCTCAATCAAGGAAAATTACAAGGTAAAGGTTTATTTCGCAATCTCTCCATTATCAGAGGTTGTTTATATGTAATAATCTACTGGGATTTCCTTATCATCCACATCCATGTTTCTTCAAAATGTATATCAAAACATTTTCAACATTAATAAGAATATGGGTTAAAGTCATTTATACCCTTGTTTGACTTTTTATAAGAGTTTTATAAAGGAATCGTTCCGTTGTTTTCCAAACAAGGTGCTTTTTAACATTTTCGATAGGATTAAGGTAAGAATGTTTTTTTTAACATATACGGTAGGTGCGGCGATTTACCGCCATTATAAAATCGTCAAATCTTCACTTACAAGATTATAGGAATATTTTCAATGTAAATGTTTTATTTTATAATTATGTGACTTTTAAATGACTTCAAAATGAATATTTTAAGAATTTGTGAAAGGTACTCTTTACCAAGATCATAATTTTAAATGTTTTAAAGATTTATCTTTCTAAAACTTTTTTATTGATGTCCATGTTTTCAAAATGATTTTAAGGATTTCTTTATATGGACATGAAGTATTTGATATGATATTTCTTTTCAAAAGTTCCAAAGTGGTATGGGAAACATTGATTCAAATATCTCTTATAAATTACTTCCTTTATAAATGTGTGACTTTTCAATGATTTCATGAGAAGAGATATTTCTCTCAAATAGTTTTGATTTCATCTATGTCAGAATCCTTTGATGGATTTTAAGATTATTTGAAGTTGATTTATTATGATACAAAACTTTTTTATTGTATTTAAGGTTTTGTGATATGTTTTAATGTGGATGTGTTATTTTTATACCATTCATGGTTTATGGAGAAAGTGTTGACATTTCGTATGCTAGTTTTAATACGAATGTTTATGTTATATTTAAAACTTTTCATATGGGAATGCATTTGACTTAGTAAGTGACAGGTGGATCCCACTATAGCTCCTCGATGCATTGGTAGGTCTCATGAGACAAACTAGTGTCTTGGCACAAGGCCTTGGCAAAATATTATTTGTAGTCTTGGCACGAGGCCTTGGCTTTGTGGTTATGATAGTCTGGAATTATGCATTCCATCATTATGAAAGTGGTTATTGATATTGCATGTGATTATTCGATTAGTAGAATATCCATGTGAATAAGTAAATGTAATTATTTCATTTTATTTTTTCCATACTATGTTGAAGTTGAAGTTTAAAAGGCTTTTGTTTTAGTTATACACTGCCTTAAATGTTTATTCTTATTTATAAAAGTTTCTGCTATATTTTTATCCTTACTAGGCATTTGAGCTCACCCCTTTTTTATGTTTTATTTTTCCCAGGATGTGAAAAAGTAATTTATGAATGACCTGCAGGGATAGTATGTGGGGATATGAGTGTGGAATATGGAGACTAGGTTGTTGTAGTAGTTTTTCACTTTATGATGTAATGTAAAACTTTGTGAATATGTCTTGTGTTTCCAAGGATATTAAACCAATCAGTCAATCGAGATTTGATCTTTCTTGTGATCATGCCAATGTTATGTAATAATGCACCGACTCTAGGTAACTGGGGTCGGGGCGTTACAGTTGGTAGCAGAGGAAGTTTAGTAGAAACCTTGGAAGCTAGATTTAGATAAACTCTGATTAGAGCACGTAGACCTAAGATGAACTTTGAGGATTAGTATAGAAGAAATTCCTCGAATTTTGGTATTGTAGAGATTTTGTGAGTTTTCCGAGCAATACATCCCTGTCTGGATACGAGCAGGTAGAGGCAGCTCTGGCACAGATGTACCTAGGGGTAAAACCCGAAAACACCTCTTTGAGCTAGACTCGAACGGGAACTGGTGCACGACAACGGGACTTGATGCACTCTTGGTTACGACACTCCCGAGGGATATGCTTAGGATAACTCTCATTTTCTTAACAAATCATTATGAAGGGTTTTTGAGTATATACTTCTTCAAAGGAGAAATTTTTATTATTATGGATTATATCCATAATATATTTAATTTATGTTATGTGTTTTACAAGTTTGGGATTAGGTATTGTTATTCATAAACTAATCAAGTGTATGCCATTGTTTAGAAATGGCGCCCAGTAGAAGGAATGAGAACTCCAGCAATGCACATGATCCAAAGAGAAAGAAGGATCATATCATTCATGGTCTTAAGAGAGAATTAATAAGAGAAATAGTCTCCCATGTATTATCATCATATGAAGAAATAATATCATGTGTTGATATGATAATTAATGAGTTTACTGAGTCCTATGGATTTGAAGGGAAGAAAGAGAAGAAAATGATGGAAGTGATAAAGATGGATAAAGGGAAGAGGGAAAAGAATAATTTTCCCATATGTGATAACTATGGGAAGAAACACCCTGGAACTTTCCTGAAAGGAATGGTAGTTTTTTATAAGTGTGGAGGAAAATGGCACAAAGTACGTGACAGAAAGGGTAAGAAAATGGATTCAAATGTACAATGTTTCATTTGCAAGGAGTTTGGACACTACGCAAACTTATGTCCCAGTCATCAGACTATGCCGCAAATGATTCTATTGGATAAAAATCAAGTTATGATACTACCACAGATGAAGAGGAATGATTAGATTTCTTATGTTGATTATGTCATTTGAGTGTTGTATCAACAATGTACTTGATATAATAATTATGGAGTATATAAGGATTGTACTGCAGTACTATTTCATTAAGGACTTGAGATTGTGTGGAACAAAGAATAGTGACTCAATAGCAGGATAATTTTTTGGAAAATATATGGTTAAGAGAATGATAAACCATAATATAGTTCTGATACTGAGGTAGTGATTTTGGAATAATACATGATTGATTTGGATAAATTATATCTGATATTCTTCACTACCTTGAAACCGATTAATGATTTGTATATTCCATCATTTTTGGGGTTTAAAACATTTTTGGATTGAAGGAGTATATCTATTATTATTTAAGGAATAAGGGATCATGAATGTAATCAATATGGTTTTATGGTAATTTAGGATGTTGCAGTGTTTTAAAAGAATTCATGATGAAGGTGTTCACATGTTATTACATGGAAAAAAGGATCTTTATTGTGTTTACCTTCCTTATAAATTTTGGACTGAAGTATTTTTAATTGTTCTAGTTTGGATTATTTTGGATTTCCATAAAAGGACAACCTAGAGGTCGGGTGGCAACCCATCGCGTCCGGCAAGGCCACGAGACTTGAACCCACAACCGAAGGGCGACAAGGGTATATCACCTACCACTGACCCACGTGATGTCCTGGATTGAATAATGTCGTTTTTTAATGGTTCTTCTAGATGAATTATAAATTCATTTTTTAACCCTATACGAATAGGATAAATAGAATATTATTTTTAGGTTATATTATCTTTTAGAGTAAAATATGAGTTTGTGGTATAACTTAGTTAAAGGTTGAGACTCTACTGGTCAAGTATATATTTTTCTTCTTTACTTATTCAATAAAGAAATTAATTCTTATACGTTAGTGAAGGGATCTTAAAAAAATGTGTTATCTTAATACCATATGTTTTTCTGAACCGATGGTATTTTAAATAATCATAGATTGATGAATTTAAGGCCCTAAATTTTACACTTGTTTTTGATTGATGACCTCAATCACTACCTATAAATATTTATGTTTTTCCTCCAATTATATTTCTCTAATTACCACCAATGTTCTCTGAATAGAGATCATAATTTGGTGGTGACCCTTTCATTTCTCTTTTCCTCATATTAAGACTAAACTTTATCAACCCAATTTCTGATGTGGGTTTTCCCACAAAGATATTTTCTATATTAAACCATTTATTTTCGAAGAACAATTTCAAATTGCGAGGACACAATTTATTAAAGGAGGGGAGAATGTAACACCCCATGATTTCATAGTGTGTTATTTCTTCAAAATAATTCAATAACTTGCACTACACACCAGACCGAGTTCAAGCACACCATGACTTACCAAACAAGCCGTTCAAAAGAGGTTATGAATAGCATTAACTAAATTTTAATCTTTATATAATCCTTATAATTTTAGAATCCATATTATGAGTTTCTTATACATAATGTAAAAACAAATACATTTTCAGTATTGCACTTTTACCAACATTTAATAGTGAACCCTTTTTAAATACAATATTTTAAACTTTTATATATTCAATTTGACTAAAAAATTTACTTTTTAGAATGGGTAAATCAAAAATTTACAATAAAACATCCCAAGATTCCACGGTACGCTTTCCTTTGAATAATATAGTAGCGTGTGTTGTACGGAACTTCGAGTTCTAACACACACCACAACCAATAAAACTAGTCGTTATGAATAGTAATACCTACTTTTTGAAATTATATATATATATATATATTATTTCAAAATGGACTTAATTTTTGGATACAGAATATCGAAATTATCATAAGTTGAATTTTTGGTATTTTTATGACAACTTCCAATTTTTTTGAATAGTGAAAAATACTTAAAAATCACTTTTTTAATCAAAATAATTTATAGTGATAAATTATATTATTGGGTGGTTTTAAAGTATAATTAGAATATATTTTTACCATTCTATCCAATGGTGTCCATTTGAATTAATTTCACTTTGAAATTGGACCTAAACAATTGTCAATCTTTTGATATATATTGTTTCTTAAAAACACGCTATTTGTTGTGACAGCGGGAATTAATTATAAAATTAATTATTGCAACTTATATGTTTGGAATTTTTTAAAATAGAAATCATTTTTGAATTTGGAATATCTATTATAGCTTAGGGTGAAATTTTGGCATTGTTCTAAAAAACATCAATTTTTTATGAATAGTGAAACTACTAAGTGGTAGTTAAAAAACTGAATTTTTTTATAAAACGTAATTTTACCTCTTCTGTGAATGAAATTTGGAAAATCCGAGAGACACGGTTAATATCAAGAAGTAAAATGTGGTTCATTGAGATGAAAATAATTTTTGGTGAATAGTAACTTTTTACTTTTATTTTCCACGGTTAAAAGTAAATAGGGTAATTAAGGGTAAAAATGATATTAATATTACCCTAACACATCTCCTAATTCTATTGGAAAATTGTATATCGACCAAAAACAACCTTAGGAATAAAATATTATCATTTAGGTCCACTTGGATTAGATTAGGACATTTATTATTATTTAATTCAAAGAAGAGTTAAAAGAGTTAAAAACAAAGTTTATTTACTAATACATTTTTAATATAGGGTTATACATAATATAAATTCGATTTTAAATATTCTTTAGAAATATAATAAGATTTTCTACATAATGATATTTTATTTATAATTCTTAGACATTAAATAATTTAATTTATTTATGACACAATGATGATGTAGTAATTACCATAATAGTAAAAAATTAAAATAATTGATATTATAAATACCCAAATAAATATAATTTGAGACTTTTAATGAATTACAATAATTTTCTAGGATAATATGACATATTATGATTGATGTAATTGAATTGTTTCGATGTAATCATTCTTTTATGAGTTTCTCAAAAATCAACTATTGAATAGTGTCAAAATTGACAAAAAAGAGTTTTTAAAACAAATATTATATTATTAATTGATATTAAATTCCTAAAAATCTAATGTTCGGCCAAGAGACTTATATCATGATAGGTGTATCATTAATGGACCACTTGGGGGTGTCTTGAATGTATATAGTATGTTTATTAACTATATAATATAAAAATACAAAGTGACATGGAAAATGTCAAACTAATTAACTAAGAGTTAATACTTAATGATAAGGTTTATATAGTAACCCAAAACTGTCTAAATTCGATTGGTTGAATGGTTTTCGACCTATCCCCACCTTAACCTTTAAATAATCAACTTTTTAGCCATTAGAAACGAAATATGAATTTATTATAAATTAATATTTCTAGCTTTTCCAAATGTGCCCCTCACCCTCTTATAAAAGGGAACTCCTCCTTCTCATTTCTTCACACCTTAAATCCTTTTGGTTCATCCAAACCACGACCAGATACTCTCTCAACTTCCCTCACTTCATCCTAGAGGCCTTAATTTAGTCATAAATCCTAATTAAGGAGCCCTTTTGATCAAATCAAAAGGAAGAACCCAAAGAAGTGGTAATGATTTCACCACCCGTTTTCAAGTTCCTTTCTTCTTCCACTTCTTATTCCTTTGTTGTTACCATTTTAAAATAATAACTCCATTATCATATATATACTGTGATTTTATTATAAATATGGTTAAACCATATTCAGTATTCTATCCATCCTTTGAATAACATGTCACCATACGTGCGTACGTACGGCTTACCGTCTCCATGTCGTGGTGTAATTGTTATTCAATAAATTATTATTTGTATGGGTATAATAATGATGTGTAATTCATATAAATAATAAATTTAACATGATAATTATTCTTTATATATGATATACCATCCAATTATGTATTATTTTAATATCAAAATAATGATATTGTCGCTCGTGCGTACGTACGGACTACCGTCTCCACGAACGCGATGAGATTCATTATCCATCGTATCCATTCAAGTATAATTATCATTTTATGATTAATAATAGTATATACGGACTTTATATCATTATTTATATGAATAATATACATCCTATACATGACACACATGGCTTACGTAACAAAACATATAAAATAAAACGAGTAAGTTAACACCCGAAACAACGATAATTCTAAGATATTATTAAGAAAGAAATTTTAAAATATCATATATGATATCATATGAATGTATATGATTAATGTATAATTTAATAAAAATTATTTCACCATTATACAGGAGGTTAACCTACCCTAAATCAAGTAAAATTACAAGGTAAGGTTTTATTTCGCAATCTCTCCATTATCAGAGGTTTTTTATATATAATAATCTACTAGGATTTCTTTATCATCCACATCCATGTTTCTTCAAAATGTATTTCAAAACATTTTCACCATTTAAAATAATATGGGTTAAAGTCATTTATACCCTTGTTTGAATTTTTATAAGATTTTTATAAAAAAATCTTTCCGTCGTTTTCCAAACAAGGTGCTTTTTAACCTTTTTGACATGATTAAGGTAAGAATGTTTTTTTAACTTATACGGCGGGTGCAACTATTTTCCGCCGTTATAAAATCATCAAAGCTTCCCTTAAAAGATTATAAGAATATTTTCAATGTAAATGTTTTATTTTATAATTATGTGACTTTTAAATGATTTAAAAATGAATATATTAAGAATTTGTGAAAGGTACTCTTTATCAAGAACATAATTTTAAATGTTTTAAAGATTTATCATTCTAAATATTTTTTAATTAATGTCCATGTTTTCAAAATGATTTTAAGTATTTATTTATTTGGACATTAAGTCTTTGATATGATATTTCTTTTCAAAAGTTTCAAAGTGGTATGGGAAACTTTGATTCAAAAATCTCTTATAAATTACTTCCTTTATAAATGTGTGACTTTTCTATGATTTCGAGAAAAGAGGTATTTCTCTCAAATAGTTTTGATTTCATCTATGTCAACATCCTTTGATGGATTTTAAGCTTATTTGAAGTTTATTTATTATGATAAAAAAATCTGTATTGTATTGAAGGTTTAGTGATATTTTTTACTATGGATGTGTTATTTTTATACCATTCATGGTTTACGGAGAAAGTGTTGAAATTTCGTATTCTAGTTTTAATACGAATGTTTATTTTATATTTAAACCTTTTCATATGGGAATGCATTGGACTTAGTAAGTGATGGGTGGATCCCGCTATAGCTCCTCGGTGCATCGGTAGGTCTCATGAGTCAAACTAGTGTCTTGGAACAAGGCTTTGGAAAAATCTTATTTGCAGTCTTGGCACGAGGCCTTGGCTATGTGGTTATGATAGTCTGGCATTATGAATTCCATCATTATGAAAGTGGTTATTGATATTTCATGTGATTATTCGATTAGTAGAATATCCATGTGAATAAGTAAATGGCATTATTTCATTTTATTTTTTCCATACTATGTTGAAGTTCAAGTTTAAAAGGCTTTTGTTTTAGTTATACACTGCCTTAAATGTTTATTCTTATTTATGAATGTTTCCACTATATTGTTATCCTTACTAGGCATTTGAGCTCACCCCTTTTCTATGTTTTATTTTTTTCAGGATGTGAAGAAGTAATTTATGAATGACCTGCAGGGATAGTATGTGGGGATATGAGTGTGGAATATGGAGACTAGGTTGTTGTAGTTGTTTTTCACTTTATGATGTAATGTAAAACTTTATGAATATGTCTAGTGCTTCCAAGGATACTAAACCAATCGGTCTTTCGAGATTTGATCTTTCTTGTGATCATGCCAATGTTATGTAATAATGCACCATCTCTAGGTAACTGGGGTCGGGGCGTTACATATGTTCTTATATTAAATGTAGTTATAATAATGTAGCCTCCTACTATTGGATACTAAATATAAGTTTTTTTCAATTTTTATAAGAATAAGTTTAGTAAAAACTTTTAGAACTAGATTTAGGGAAAAAAATATTAAGGAACATAACCATCTGTATATCATTGAGGATAAGTCTATGTATAAGATAACATCCCAAATGTTTGGTAAGGTGATAATGTTGTGTTAGTATAAATAAGTTGTTAATATTTTTTTTATAAATTGGGATAGTGTATATGATGATGATTTTTGTTAGTTATTTGATGACAATGTTATTTAGGTCATCATTGTTGATATTTATTGCAATTTTTTTATTAATGGAAATATTATGTGATTTTATTCAATGAATATGGACTTTGTAATATTTGAATGATATATGTTTTTATATGGGGATAAAATAATATTTATTGATACCATAATGGGTTTATATGAATGTGGTTTTCATTAGTCCAAATGCTTAGATACCCCTTTTTAGGTTTTAATCAATGGGATGTTGAGGTGATATTAATCCTTTTCTAGTTTTTATGAACAATAATCCACTGAGGAATAAATACCCCATTGGGTTAGAGTATTATTTTTTGATATGTTTCTTATTTGTTATTGGATCACGGGATATTAATAATTTTTATGGTGGAAAACTGATTGCTTGAAAAGGAAATATTTTTGACGATATTTATAGTCATGTTATGGGTTACCGTAAAGTTTAGTAACAAAATATGATTCATAATATTTTTATGATGTTCACTACATTAGAAGATTATATTTGGATTAATAATATTTCTAGGAATGGATCATTATATTGAGATATATATAACAATTTAGTTTAACATGTTGTTTAACATGATCGATTGTTTGTTAAGAATGCAAGTAAATTTGGGGAATTATTGTTATACCATATGAGATAATCATTGGGTTAACAATATTTATTTGTTTTGACCATACATTCCTTACATTATATGTTTTATTATTTATAAAATGATCTATTTGGAACAATAATTTTTATTGTGGAACAATTTGAGATGAATAAATAGCTCTATAAACATTTGATATTATATTATATATTACTAAAAGTTTAGTTTTGGTTAATATATAATGTTAGGAAGAATGTTTGAGAATCATTTTTCAGATTATTAATATGATTTTATTACTTCATGAATTAAAAAGATAATTGAATAGGCATCATATTCAGAAGAAGATGAGTCTGTTGTGGAAATAAATTAATGGACAAGATTATACATGTCACATAAGTATATTTCATTATGAATTTACTCCGGATGGTGATTTAATTACCTAACTCAAGTAAAAGTATCTTCATTCAAAAAAATAAATATTAAGAAAATTTCAAAGGAGTTTATGGTCATTTCACTCATCATAGATTTATGGTTTTGTGGCCCTCAACCTTATGCAAGCCTTGTTCCCTATCACTTTCATGTACCCATTGGGTGATAGTCTACTTTTCCATACCCATATATTCACATCCTGAAAATGTTTTCTTATTTTTAGATCTATTTATACGATGACCATTATATTTCATGTTCCCTCTTAAAAGAGGGTGTTTTATGGACACATTTTATGATTTGGGTTTTCCACATACGAATTTTCAAATTTAAAATACATTCATTATTGACAATAAGTTCAAATTCAGAGGAAATGTTTTTTTATGGGTGATGATTGTTACACCAAATGATTTTTAAAAAACACTATGTTCAATATCATATTGAACACATAAAACTGAGTTTATTATATCCTCAATATACTATTAAAATAGTTTTTCTTTAATACCAGAATTATTGAATAGCTATTGAATTGGATTGAATTAATAGTATTAACCAAAATTTAATATATATATATATATATATGACCTACCTAAAAAATGAATTTATTATTTAATTGGTAATAAGTACTCCAGCTTTAGTAATGTTATTTTAGGATTCTGATGTACGTTTTCTTCACAAATGAATTTTATTTATTTATATGAGAAAATTTTATAATTAAATTATATAACATATAAAAAAAGTAATATCTAAAAAATATCATTTTTAAATATGTTTTCAAAATTATTTTACGGTGAATGTTTTTTATTTTTGTGAAACTATTAGTTTTTCAATGAATAGTGAAAATAATTATTTTTATGGAAATAGAATTTTTATTTTTGATGGTTAGAAAAGTTACATTTTTTCTTATTATTTAATAATAAAATTATCTGCATTATAAGTTTAATAATTCAGTTATCTTAATAGAAGAATGTTTATAAATATATTTGATATGAAAACATTTTTATATATATAACATATTTTTTTTGAAAAAATTCATTTTATATTGTTTTACATTTTAAGTGTAAATTGTGTAATGGAACATATTGGAATTAAATCATAAAAAATTCTTTACATTTTTGTAATGAGTTTGTTGAAATATATTATATTTTTCCCTCCATTTTTTTGCCAATGTAAATGGTAACTAGGGAAAATTTTTATCAACTCGGTAAAGTGTAACTCATGTAAATCAACATTGAAACTAATTTATTTGTTCATAATTTTTTCATCCTTATTCTTATTTGATGAAGGGAATTTTAATTATATCTCATCATAATCATAATTTAAATTTTTTAATGGACATTATTATATGAAAATCAAAAAAAAATTATATTTAAGGATAGAACAATACAAAATGTCATTCTCCTAGTTTTAAATATCTAATATGTGTTCACAAGAGAAAAAAATAGATATTAATGACTCTTCATATATATTTTGTTCATAATTAAATTATATTCATGATTTCAATTTATTTAAAAATTTATTTATAAAATATTTTCCTTAAATACTTGTGCAATGCTAACACATTATTTATTCAATTAATAGGAAAATAAAAATCCATAAATTAAAAAATATTAAAGGTAATTTGATTTAAGTTATTTATAGTGTAACATAAATATATTAGATATATTTAAATTATTAGTTATTTTTAAAATAATTGTATTAGAATTAAAAATTTGTATTTATGTATTTAAATTCTACTAAAAATCATACTCTAAACATTAACATTATTGATATTGAATCAAAATATAATTTTATTAAATTATATAAAAATAAAAATAAACTAAATATCAGAGTTTTGATATGATATGGTCAAAAATTCCATCTCTTGTCCACTTATGAGTCAAATTTTACCATATAAATAAAATTATAACCCTTTAACAAAGAAAAATTATTATTGTGGTTATGGTCAAAATGGGTTAACTAAGATGTCAAACAAAAATGTGAGGTTTATAACACTACATATATCTATCAAAATTATATTTATTTGTGGGATTACATACAAATTTAGTCATTTATTTTAAATTATTTTCATTTTGAATAATTTGGAATTATAATGAATTTATTATAGTTTAATAATTAATTAAATTCCAAATTTACCCCTCAAAAAAATAATAAAAGGGCACCCCTCATTTCTATTACTAAGAAAACACTAATCCCAATATCTAAACAATTCACTAATAAATACCTTATAAACAACTATATATATTTTTTAAAGGTTATGGCATTCCCAAAATAATATCCCTATGATCCTTAAGATGTGATCTAATGGAGTTCTTTCAATTCTGAGGTAATCACCATAACTTTTCACTTTCATTTTATATCTTCCTTACCTCCAATGAATCTACATTGTATTCATAAAATAATAAATTTATTCTCATTAACATACTAAAATGATATTATGATAATTAAATCAAAACTCTCCAACCTCTATTCAATAAAATTGGAAGTGGAATTATAACTCATGCATACGTACGGCTTGAAGTATCCACATTGCGATACAATTAATTATCCAACAATATATTTCATGTATGGGAAATAAAGAGTGTTTAATTTTTATATATTATAATTATCAAATATTATACCACTATAACTATCATATCACAACTATGTTTTCAACTTATAATCTGTTTGAAAACAATAACACACACATGTGTGTATGTCGAATATCACATCCACGAAGCAATGCGATTATTCTTTCATTTCAATTTTAATTAATAGAAAAAAGTACAGATATAAGGAATATATAACATATGTGTGATATTATAATTATTATTTAAATGTGAATTAATATATTCATTTCTATTGTTCCTACCTTTTAAAAAATGATAATAAAGTTCATATTTACATATGACCTACCATATCTATGAATGATGTAACTAAGTTTTCTATCATTGTTTTTATGGATGAAAATAATACATATATAGTGAATATATATTCTATTTATATCATTATTAGAAAAAGTCAGAACAGTTAACCATAAAAAATATACACGGTCAAAAACTACCAAACCAAAACATATATGAAAAATGAAAGAGATATCAATTTTTTTAGTGTTTTGAATAAAACATTAATAATAAACATTTTAACTAATTTTAGACATAAATTAAAATGATGGGATTCATATTATTATAGTTTTAAGCTATATATATATATATTATACGTTTATTATATAGAAGGTTCGAACACATATGAAGAATTCAACTAGAGGTAAAGGATTTTTACCATACTTTTATATCTATGATGCATCTTACATATTAACCAATTTTTTATTTTTTGTCTTTTATATAAAGTCCATGAATTAAATTTATAAATAATTTATGAATTTCATGAGTATTTATATTTCATAATGTTTTTCATTCATTCATTGGTCTTATGAATCAAATTATACTAAAGTGGTAATGGCTTTATGTCCAATTCTCATTATTTATGAGGATTGTTTATGAATATTTTTTTTTATGATGAACTATTTTGATAAACTTCTCACTAGAATCATGAATTTCATTATACTCTAATTATGTCAGTAAATTACTTATTTTATATTGATTTACCTCTGTATTATTACTGAAGAAACTAGAAATATTTTTTTATGGAAAATCATTTTTACTTCTCTCATTCTTTAAAAATCATGTCTCATCTAGGACTATGTTTTCAATAATGTTTATAGTGAATATTATTAAAATTATTCAATATTAAATTAAATAAATTTTAACTCATTATTTAATATTGAAAAATACTGTAAAATGAATCTTCATGTCATTTTCTGAATGTCTTATTTTTGAACTTTCTAATAAACCTTTAAGCAAAATGATTTTATGTTATATATAACGAATGGTATTTCTACCTATCATTACTGAAAAATATTTGTAATATTCATTTATATATTTCGAATTTTATATTTGATGAAATTTATTCCTAAAATTTATTTTGAATTTTTGGTTTTCAAAATATAATTTAGAGGTAAAAAATATATTTCCCTAAAGAATTTTTTTATGGTATTTTATGATATTTTTACTCATTAATGTAAGAATAAATTTATGTTTACATATTATTCACTTAGTATTATTTAAATAATTACATCCTCATTATAAGAAATAATTAATCCTTTTTGTTAATAAACCAATGAATCAATGACCTTGACAAGATACATGGAGAAACACTTTTGGACTCTCCAACATATTATTTTCCTGTTGGTTTGAAATTTTAATCCCTTGTAATATCAATATAGAATTTGAATTGTAACCTAAAATTCCCAATTAATTTATTCTTCTCACTACACGAATCTTCATTTATCTTTTCTGGAATACATTCACTTTGTCAGAGTATTTCCACATATGAAAATAGGATGGAATCATTAACCACATTAATACTTAAGGAAACTTATAGCTTCACCATTTTATTGAAATACATAATCATGTTTAATATCATTGACATAATAAATCATTCAAAGTAAATAATACTAAATTTATATTTTATAATTCTCATACACCAGTTATGAAACCCACATTGAATCATATTATACTTATCACAACCATATAGTTTCACATATTGAAAATATACACCACTTGGTTACTATGGTAGAAATTTATAAAAGATATTTAATTTTTCTTTTACATTAGGACATTCCATAAGTTACCATTCTTATGAGATATATACATTAAATTTACTTTTCTTATAGAAATAATCTCATATCAATATTTTATAACAATGTTTCTTTTTTATCTATAAAATAATCGTTTATAAGATGAGTATCATGTTTTATAAAATTTTATTAATACTTTTATTAAATAGGATCCCATTATTATTATTTTCAATTTTTAGTTACCTCATTCCAGTCATTGTCCAAGATACATATTTCTCAAATATTTATGTCTCTTCATCAAGTATCCCATTGTATATCTATTTTTATAGGGAATAATAAAAATCATGTCATATATCAATCTTAGAGAGTTGAGTAGAAAACTGTTTTTATAATATATCATATAGAAAAACATAAATTTATTATTATCATAACCTATTACTATTTTGGTCTCTCAACTACGTGTAACAAAAATAAAACCCCAATAATAAGAATATATTAATTTTATGGAAATCACGTACTTGTTTTCATTAATAAAGTTAATCCACATGCTCAAAACTATGGAATGACCATCCAAGTATGATAATTGAGTCTATAATAACTGTCACAATAGAATAAATAGAATGAATAGAACACATATTACTTTTTGTGGATTTATATTCATGATATCGTATCATGTAATTAATTTTATCTAAGTAAGATTTTATATTTCTATATTGAATAAAATTCTTATGACCAAACTAATTTTTTCATTCCATATTGATGTGTAACTACTTTCAAAAATCATATTTTTTGTAACTCATAAAAAATAAATGACAAATGTATTTAAAAACATCACAATTCTTCAATAGAATAAGGTATATTATATTATCAAATGAATGTTTTTAATTATATCTAATTAAATGATCCCACATGTGTAAACCAGGAGCCACAAATAGCCAACCCCCGCCTTTATAGATCATTGTATATGCCTCCATGATAGTGGTAGGTTGTGCCTATGTTATGTAACGTCCCGGTTCTGGAAGGCACCTAGAGGTGCCCCGTACCAGGTTGGTCACATGGACTCATGCGCATTTCCCCAAACGCCAGAGGCTGCCGACTAGCAGTGAGGGCATTGGGTGTGATAGTGGGGAAACTATGCCCTCATTGGAAGAGTACACAGTGGAAGAAAAATAAACACGCAACAACGGAAGAAATAATAACTAACAATGTAAACAGTGGAAGACCAAATCAACAAACTGGAGCACATATGTATAAATATGAAATGATGCATGATAAATAACTAGGAAAGCAACCAAACAAGTCACAAAGCTTGAAAAACACTACATTACCAAAACAAGTACAAAATAAAAGTAAATGGCTCCTCAGCATCGCAAGCCAAAGATTGGTCCCATGCTCCCCTACTCCAGGAAATCAAGTTCCAGAAGTCGAAGGGAGCTTGCCTATGTCTATACCTATAACAACATAGTCTTCTTGGGCCCAAAATCATGGCCCAAATTGTGTGTGTGATAAAATCCCAGTAGGCATTCACCCAAAGATCTGGGCCTAATAGTCTGTGAGTATATGGCATGTGAAAGTACAATAAGCAGTAAACAACAATGGAAAGCAATATGCAGTAATAGTAGGCAGTAAAAAAGGATGATACATAGCGGAAATACAATCCACAACCAATCAACAGTAGTGAAACAAACAGCTAAGAAGCCGGAAACCCATTGGGAAGTACGCGCAGCCATCCCCTCTGGTCTTATCCATGAAGTAACTCAACTCTCTGGGTAGTGCGCTCAGCCTAACCCCTCTGGCATGGTCATACGCATTTATGAGACTCTCTGGGGAATCTCACTCAGTCAATTCCCCTTATAGTCTAGGGTAGTCAGGTACTCTCTTGAGGAAGATCACACAGTCTAACCCTCTAAGCCCCAAAGTCTAGAGACTCTCTGAGGAAGCTATGTCGGTCAATTACTCCTATAGCCTTAGGTATACCATAGAATCGTTAAGGAAGATCACTCGGTCAATTCCTCCGTTAGCATGTGAAGGTTCATAAAGTTATTCAGACAAGGTAAGACTATCTGAGGATTCTCACTCGGTCTACCCTCCTGTAGTCTATAAAATCCAATACTCTTTTGGAGCTCACTCAGTCCATCCCCTCTAAAGTCTGTAATATCTAAGACTCTCTAGGAAGCTCACTCGGTCTCTCCCTTATAGTCTATAGCACCAGGCTCCCTAAACGTCGTGCCATTCAGTGCATAATAATGCTATAAGTCCAAAGTATTCCTATAGAGCCACTTGGCTAACCAAAGTTCACCTATAGAGATAATTTTCTAAACACTCTACAAGGAATCAAGAATGTCATGAGTTTCACTTCAACCTATAACCGCAAGGCATTAAACAAGTGTAACAGCCAAAGGCAAACAAGACCCAAAGGTCGTAAATATAATGAAGCAAGGCATGTACATCTATGCACCACAATTTATCCTCTAACATTGTCAAATTACCTCTACAAAAGAATATAGGAAAAGTAGGAAAATCAATAAGGGAAAAAAGGTAAACATGCAATACCTCATTCACGGGTATTGGGTGAAATTCGCACATAAAACTCAGAGACTTTGAACGGTAAGGCACAAAACCCCTACCACGATCCATGGAGATTGATATACATGAACCACGATGACTAATACCCCATAGAACATCATAGATCTGAGAAAATGAACAAAACATTCATCCTTAGATAACATGAGAAAGAATAAGAATTGGAAAAAAAGGCTCAAGTAGAAGGAAGAACTCATCGTTGCGCTTCAAACGCAATCAATCATGCTCGAATCAGAGAATGGATGGAGAAGTGGGGCCTCAGGGATGATCCAGCCATACTGGTCACTCTCAAACGAAGAACCTGGAGAAGGGTTGTGTTCTATCCATCAGGCGCGACCCCAGTGATTTTAGTGAAAAAAAGAAAAGTACACGGCATGTACTTTACGAGTACATGGTGTGTACTAGGTTTTTCCGTACTCTACCAAAAAACAGCCTCCACATCACCCCTACAAACCATGTGTGTGGCCTGGGCACGGCCAGCACACAACTTCGAGCTGGAAGAAAAGTACACAACATGTACTCAGAAAGTACACAGCGTGTACATTGAAATTTTCAAGAAACTCCATTTTTCTTAAAAACTCCAGAAAAAGGAAAAGAATACCTAAAACGAAGATTCGGGTTCTTATAAACATCCCCCCTTAAAGAAATTCTACCCCAAATTTCCTTAAATGGGCATATAAGAAGGACCCTGGAATAGTTCTGGCCACTGTGATCGAACATTGGCCTCCCTCTCCCAAGTCTCTTCCTGTACTCGACCATGCTGCCATAGCACTCGTACTAGAGGAATATAAAGGCCTTGTATAACCTTCATAATGTGATCTAAAATCTGTATGGGATTCTCTTCAAAGAAACAACCACTTCGAGCTCAACCTCCTCGGGCTGAAAGACATGATATGGGTCTAAAAAGTAACGTCAGAGATGAGAGACATGGAAGACGTCGTTCAGGGCCTGGTACCTCTGATGTAGCTGCAACTGATAGGCAACCAGACCACCTCTCTCCAAAATATCAAACGGCCCGACGTACCACGGTGAAAGCTTTCCCTATATCTGAATCCTCTTGAGTCCTAACCTCAGTGAGACATGCAGGAAAACCTGATCTCCGACCTCGAACTCTAGAGGACGTCTCCGCTGATCAGCATAAGACATCTATCGAGACTGTGCTGTAGCCATCCTCTTCCGAATCAACTCTATCTGCTCTAACGATTACTGAACAAGACGAGGTCCTAGAAAAGCTGCCTCTCCTACCTCCAGCTAGTATAAGAGTGATCAACATGGCCTACCTTACAGAGCCCCGTATGGTGCCATCTGAATGGTCTCCTGAAAACTGTTGTTGTAGGCGAACTTTACAAGAGGTATATGCTTCTCCCAAGAACCGACGAAGTATAGAATGCAAGATCGGATCATATCATCAAGCAGCTAAATCGTGCGCTTGGACTGGCCATCAGTTTGGGGATGGTATACTATACTCAAAAGTACCTGTGTACCCAAAGCCATCTGGTGTCCCTGTGAGAACCGAGAGGTAAAGCGCCCTTCCATATCTGAAACAATGGAGTTTGGAACCCCATGTAGATGTAAAATCTTTTGGATGTACATTATTCCTAGATCATCAACATTGAAGGTCTCCTTGATCGATAAGAAGTGTGCAACCTTCGTAATCCTGTCAAAGACAACCCAAGAAAAATCACTTCCCCGAGGTGACCTCGGAAACCCGGTCACGAAATCCGTCACAACATCGTTCCACATCCACTCCGGATGGGGTAACTGCTGCAAAAGCCCTACTGGTCGCTGATGCTCTACTTTCACCTGCTGACAAGTAGAACATTTCATGACAAATCCAGCAACATCTCTCTTCATACCTGGCCACCATTACTAGCGATGAAGATCCTGATACATCTTGGTGACGCTAGGATGAACATCCCAAACTGAAGAATGAAAATCCCACATCATCTCCACACATATGTCTGCTAGAACCCATACGAATCCCCGGAAACCCAAGATCTCATCCTCGCTCAATATCCATCTAGGAAGAGGGTTTCCTCCAGACACACTCTCCCGCAGGACCATGGCCTCTGAATCTGATAGATTCCTCATTTGTACCCGATCAAGAAGTGAATAGGTAACAACCACAAAAGAGAGGACAGTCTATCACTGCCTGTCGTGCACCTCCAGATCCATATCAGAGAACAGAGCCATTAGCTTCCACTCACAACTGTCCTGCTGAACTACCTGAATCTCGGTTCATCTACTCAATGAATCTGCCACTGCATTTCCCTTTACCAGTGTATAGGAGAGCTCAAAGTCAAAGGACTAGAGATACTCGACCCACCTATGCTGTCTCAGATTCAGATCACGATGAGTGAAGATATACTTGAGACTCTTGTGGTTGGTGAAAACCACAAAGTGCTCTCCCAGAATATAGTATCTCCAACAGCGTAAGGCCTGAACAACTACTGCCAACTCCAGATCGTGCGTAGGGTAATTCCTCTCATTTGGCCTCAACTGCCAAGACCCATACATGACGAATCCATCTCCCTGCATGAGCACAACTACCATCCCGATACATGAAGTATCAAAGTAAATAGTGAAGACCTTTCCCAGCTCTGGAAACACTAGTATCGGTACTGACGTCAACCTCCCTTTTAGCTCCTGAAAGGCTTTCTAACAAGAATCTGACCGTAAAAACATCACCCTCTTCTTGGTCAGACCTGTCAACAGTGATGCTAGGCATGAGAAGTCCTGAATGAAGCATCTGTAGTATCCGGCCAGCCTTAGGAAACTCTGAACCTCAAAGACGTTCTTCGGATGCTACTAGGAAACTACAGATCTCACTTTCAATGGGTCCACTGACACTCCATTCTCCGAGATAACATGACCTAGGAAGTGAATCTGATCTATCCAAAAGTGGCACTTTCAGAGTTTAGAATACAGTCAATTCTCTCTCAGTGTACTCAGAACGTTCTCAAGATGTATGAAATGGTCATGTTGAGTGTGAGAGTACACAAGGATATCTTCCACGAATACCATGAAAAAGGGGTCCATGTACGGATGGAACACTCGGTTCATCGGTTCCATAAAGACGGCATGAGCGTTTGTAAGACCGAACGACATGACTGTATATTCGTAAAGACCATACTGGCTCCTGAAAGCTATCAGAGGTATATCTGATGGTATAATGAACAACTTATGATAACCGGACCTCAAGTAGATCTTCGAGAACACCCGGGATCCTCGAAGCTGATCAAAGAGGTCATCTATCCTTGGAAAGGGATATGGGTTCTTGATCGTCAAATGGTTAAGCTTTTGAAAATCCACTCTAAGCCGAAGGGTACCGTCTGCCTTCTTCACGAATAGGATAGGCGAACCCCAAGGATAAGTACAGGGTCGGATGAAACCCTTCTCTTGCAACTCCTCCAACTGCTTCTTGAGCTCCTGAAACTCAGGTGCAGCCATCCGATAAGGAGGAAAGGACACTAGTGCCACTCCTGGAACGAGCCCTATCGAGAAGTCTACCTCACGCTCTGGAGTTAAACCTAAAAATTCTTTTGGAAAAATATCTTTGAAACGATCCACTACTGGAGGAAAGTCTATCTGTGAAGTCCCCTGGTCATCCAGATAAAGACAGGCAATCTGGGTTGTAACATCCCTTAGCCCATGATGCTTTGGTCCAGCTCTACCCGCTTGGACCTCTTACTCGCCTCTATGAAGGAAGGATCTGCCCTCTGGAGATATGAAACTCACCATACGGTGATAGAAATAGACAATTTCCTAGAAAGGAATCAACGAGTCAATCCAGAGAATGACGTCATATCTCGTCATATGTAGGACATAGAGGACCCATAAGAAAAGACACCCCAAAACCTCGAGATGACACTCTATGCACTGACGTACGTTAGATGTCATCATTCCCAATGGTGTGTCAAGAGTGAAAAAGTCGGCAGACGAAAAGATACAGAGCCCAAGGCTCTCTACAACAGCAACAGAGATAAAGCTATGGGAAGTACCAGTATCGAAAAGAACTGAAGATAATACTGAGGCTACTAAGATCGTACCTCGAACTATAGAAGGGCTGAGATCCTACTCTTGATAGGTCTACTCCACAATGAATGACTGGTCTGCACCACGGCCCTGTGCCCCTGGCTGACCGCTCTGAGCTAATCCACTCTACTGTTGTGGATTACCTAGTGACTGAACACCATTTCCACAACCACCAGCTTGGCCTGAATGGCCGGAAGAACTCCAGTTCCCTGACTAGTGGGAAACTGGTGAAGAATCTCCAGAAACAGGTGTCATAGAGGAACCCCTACCACCGGCTGAATGTGATAAGATGTGACAGAAATGCTGAAGATGGCCCATCTTGCCGCTTGACCAGCACTACATCAGATCCCTTTGTGACTGAGGCCTAGTATGCCCACTCTTACCGCACTGGTAGCATACAACCTGGCTGCTAGAAGACACATCCCACGAACCTCGATCTCCTCGAGAAGAATCTCTTTGATTCTTCCTACTGTCCGGAAGAGAAACACCAGCTCTGGATGATGAACCGCCATAGCTCACTGCTCCAGAATCCCTCAGATTGCGCTCAGTGATCAGTGCAAGGTTGACGATGGAGGATATCGAAGTCAACAGGAACATATTCACTTGGGAATGGATCATCTGCCTGAGACCATACTCAAACTTACTAGCAAGGAACAACTCATCACCTACTAGGATCAGTGTGAAGCACTGCAGCTCAGTGAAGCGAGACTAGTACTCCATAACAGAGAGAGTACCCTACTGTAGACTCATAAAATCCAAGGCTCGATCAGCCCTCAGGGTCTCCGGATAGAATTAGTCATAGAAGGTGCGTCGAAACTCTTCCGAAGACATATCCTGCTGATGCTCTAACCATGAGATCACCTCCCACCACCTCTTGGTGGTGTCCCGGAGCATATAAGTAGCTAGCTTTACCCTTTTCTCTGGATGGATATTTAGGTGCTCAAAGATGGTAAATGTGGCCTCTATCCATGACTCTGCAGCCTGGGGTCCTCCATCCCTTGAAAAAGTAGGAGGATGCTACAGCTGGAAAACCCGTGTCAACTTAGCCATCGAAGGGGGAGGAGGCGGCGCTCTCTAGAAGGTCGGCATCATCCTCAACAAGTCCTCATTGAACTGCGCCTCTATGCCTGCAACATGTATAACAGTTGGTGCCAAGGCTGACTCGACTGGAGGATTGGCAGGAAGTCCCTGATCAGCCATATCTGTCATCTGATCACTGCCTGACAACTGACATACTACTAGAGGACGTCTCGGAGGCATAGCTCTGAAAGATCAAAAGCACACCATAGATCAGTATTAACAAAGATTGAAAACACAAGAGTAAAAAACAGTATCATGGGAAGAAACTATCATGTTTTAAAAAACATGACTACACGGTGTGTATAAAAACTACACGGCGTGTCTACATAAGCCGTTAACATGGGTGTGTACCCCTGCTCGATAGGTCGTGTAACACCCCAAACTACACGGTGTGATGATCCCACACACAGCATGTACATGGACTCTAAACCCCTACTTGAGTATCCTTACACAGCTAACCCACAGGATTCAAACTAACCTCAGACTACACAGTGTGTTCCCTCAATTCATGGTGTTTACTAGCCATTACCTCGATGTCCTGTGTTGCTAGTTACACGGTCGTCTACAAAACTGGCCCTTACACGGTGTGTTCCTAACAAACACAGCGTGTATATGAGAAGGTGACATCATCTCGTGTTATTTGTGACACGGCTGGGTACGTGGGCAAGACTACACGATGTGTCCCAAAAGCAAAACGGTGTGTCTTAGAGATGGTCACGTCGGCCTGTGTTGTTCGTGACACAGCCGGGTACCTGGACAGAACTACATGGCGTGTTCCCTTACAAAACAGCGTGTTCCACTCGATATTCCCAGACCCGTGTTGTTAGTGACACAACTGGGTACCTGGCTCTACACTACATGACGTGTAAATACCGTACACGGCGTGCTCATGATGTTATTTTCACAACATCGTGTTCCTGCACACGCTTTCAGTAACACGACCTAAAAACAACACGGCATGTAACCAGAAAGTACACGCTGTGTATTCTAGGTTTTTATGGGCAGTAGCTCTGAAACTTCACAGAAGCCCAAAAACATGGAAAAAAAGGCAAAGAGGTGCCAAATTCTGATCCATGAGGGCCCATACTCCCCATGAATCAAAGCATGGAATCCCCTACAGTCGTGTACAAGAGAAAATAGGATCATGATCCACCAAATTCTGATTCAAGAGGGTCCATAACAACTCAATAATAAAAATTTGGCGTTCATTTAAAAAAAGTACAATATAACCAATTCTATAACAAGTAGTAGAGATTCTATCAATCATCTATCACAACAGCATGCATAATCACCACAACGTCTATCACAACAGCATGTAATCGCTAATCCACCCTAAATGACATGGCAAGAATGAATGGAATGTGATTTCTACAAGTTCCTATATGATGCATGAGATGGAATACCCTCATATCATCAGGTTGCGATAGAAATAGAATAGTAATATCAAAACAATAATAGTACAAATCATGTGAATCACTCTTGGTGAAATCGTATCAACCGTAAAATCTCAAAACCAGAAAACTAAAATAAACGAGGTAGTATGGCTTTTCCCTATACATGGGTTAGCTAATCCCAGGCACAGCTTATTACCAAGTACCGAATCCATCCTATCCCTGGATAAAGTCTTCAAATAGTAAATCAAGAGAAAACAATTCCTCTTATACCACATTGAAACGTCCTGGTTCCAGAAGCCACCCAGAGGCACCCCATACCCGGTTGGTCACATGGCCTCAAGCGCATTTCCCCAAACATCAGAGGTTGTATACTAGCAGTGAGGGCCTTGGGTGCGACTGTGGCGAAACTATGCCCCCATTGGCATAGTACACAACGGAAGAATAATAACCACAAAATAGCGGAAGCAATAATAACTAACAATGTAAACTGCAGAAGACTAAATAAACAAACTGGAGCACATATGTATATATATGAAATGATGCATGATACATAACTAGGAAAGAAACCAAACATGTCATAATTCTGGAAACACACTAGAGTACCAAAACAATTACAAAAGAAATGTAAACAGCTCCTCCGCAACGCAAGCCAACGCTTGGTCCCATGCTCCCCTACTCTAGGAAATCAAATTCCAGATGTCGAAGGGCGCTTTCACTTGTCTATACCTGCAACAAAATAGTCTGCTGGGGACAAAATGTATGTCTCAAATAGGGTGTGAGATACAATCCTAGTAGGTATTCACCTGAAGATCTGTGCCTAACAATCAGTGAGTATATGGCAGGTGAAATTACAATAAGTAGTAAACAACAACAGAAAGAAATAGGCAGTAACAGTAAGCAGTAAAGCAGGATGATACATAGTAGAATAACAATCCAAAACCAATCAACAACAGTGAAACAAAAAGCTAAGAAGTCAAAAACCATCTGGGAAGTACTCACATCCATCCCCTCTGGTCCTATCCAAGAAGTACCACAACCCTCTGGGCAGTGCGCTCTGCATAACCCCTCTGGCTTGGTCATACGCATTTATGAGACTCTCTAGGGAAGCTAACTCGGTCAATTCCCCTTATAGTTTAGGGTAGTCAGGGACTCTCTTGAAGAAGATCACACGGTCTAACCCTCTTAGCCCCAAGGTCTAGAGACTCTTTGAGGAAGCTATATCAGTCAATTCCTCCTATAGCCTCAGGTATACCACAGACTCTCTGAGGATTCTCACTCGGTTAGTTCCTCCTCTAGACATGGAAGGTTCTTAAAGGGATTCAAATAAGGTAAGAATCTCTGAGGAATCTCACTCAGTATACCCTCCAGTAGTCTATAAAATCCAAAAATATTTGGGAGCTCACTCAGTCCATCCCCTCTGTAGTCTGTAATATCTAAGACTCTCTGGGAAGCTCACTCGGTCTCTCCCTTGTAGTCTATAGCACAAAGTTCCCTCATACCTGTGCCAATCAGTGCATAATAATGATATAAGGCCAAAGTAAACCTATAGAGCCACTTGGAAAACCAATGTTCACCTATAGAGCTACTTGTCTAAACAGTCTACAAGGCATCAAGCATGTTATGAGTTTCACTTCAACCTATAACCAAAAGGCATGAAAAAGGTGTAATAGCCAAAGGCAAACAAGACCCAAAGGTTGTAAATAGAACAAAGCAAGGAAATTACATCCAAGAACAACAACTTATCCTCTAACATGGTCATATTTACTCTACACAAGCATTCAGGAAATGTAGGAAAATCAACAAGGGGAAAAAAGGTAAACACGCAATACCCTGTTTACAAGTATCGGTGGAAATTATCACATAAAACTCAGAGACATTGAACGGTATGGAAAAAACCACCTACCTCGATCCTAGGAGATCGATATACTTGAACCACGTTGGCTAAGTCCCCCTAGAACTTCGTAGATCTGAGAAAACTCAAAAAACATACAACCATAGATAACATGAGAAAGAGGAAGAATTGGAAAACAAGGCTCAAGAAGAAGGATGAAGTCACCGTTGCACTTCCAACGCAATCGACTGTGCTCGAATCAGAGAACGGACGGAGAAGCGGGAGCATGGGGAAGATCCGACCATACAGGTCACTCTCGGATGAAGAACCTGTAGAAGGGGTGTGTTCTGTCCGTCAGGCGTGAACCCGGTGCGTTTAGTGAGAAAAAGAAAAGTACACAGCATGTACTTTTAGAGTACAACGCGTGTACTAGGGTTTTCCATACTCCGCCAAAAATGGCCTCCACGTAACCCCTACACACCGTGTGTGTGGCCCGGGCATGACCAACACACGGCTTCGAGCCAGAGAAGAGTACACGGTGTGTACTCAGAATGTACATAGTGTGTACTTCAAAATTTTCCAGAAACACCATTTTTCTTAAAAACTCTAGAAAAAGGAAATGCGTACCTGAAATGAAGATCCAGGTTCTTACAAATTCTCTCTACAAAGGGATACATTATAAATGTGAGACATTAAATCATCATAAAACTATTATGTAAAATGTATAAACAATATTCAATAAAAAAATTATTCCTAGTAACATTAATTATAAACCAATGATTATATATATTGAAACTAAATCCATGATCATCCATAACTTGTAACATTATATCTAATCCTTCCTGTATATATTTTTACATTAAATTCATTGATTTTATTAATAAATTAATTAGTTTTCCTTCATATTTATTGGGTTTAATTTTTTGTTTGGAATTATATTTCTTAAATATTGAGCAATGAAAAGGAAATAAATACATGTTGAATGATTATCCAGTATAAGGCTTGAAATTTCAAGTTAAATGGTGAGAATATATTAAAAATTGATGGACAACCTATCAGACGTTGCATATTTTTTCAACCACACTAATCTAGCCTACTGATAATCAACTTCATACTACAAGGCTATGTGATAGGATAAAATCAGAGTAAAGACTATGTAGGTCAAAGAAAGAATGTGAGGAATTTCATCAAAAGGGTACATGGTGAACTCTAAGCTAAAATGGGACCAATGTATTTGATTGAGGGATCTATGCCATGTTGAATTTGATAAAGTGACGTACACAACTACTATGTTTTTTATATGGGGTAATTAATATTGATGGTTACTTTTCATTATCCTAAACAAAACTATTCCAAAAACATTTTTCACATATTATTCCCCATACCTAATCTTATCCATTTAATTTTTTTTAACCTTCATTCATGCCATACATGTTCACAAAAATTACACTATTTTCCCTCCTTTGGAGTCAAATATCACTAAGGTAAGCCCAAAAAATATTGATACCACCATGGTAACATCAATAAATCTATGTGATATCATATATATATATATAAGAGGCTCGATACAACCCTTTAATTAATATTTATCATTGATATATGTAAAATATAATTACAGATAAATGCTTCTATATAATGGTATAGCTCAATATTGTCCCTCTGTGAAGATCACATGGACATTATTATATTGTGGAATGAAATTTTAGATCTATATCAGGTCATAAGTTATAATTTCTCAAAATTAAGGTACATTGAGAGGTCAGAAAGACTTTATAATTTTGGATTTACATTAGAAGTTGTATTAATCCATAGTTATATAATTCATTATATGAACACAGGTGTGTTTGAGTAATTTAAAAAGTAAATATGAGTCTTCTAGTGAGTATTTATGAGTCTTATGAGGTTTGTATGATTCAAATACATTTCTAAAACATTCATAATGTTTCATATTGTTGTCATCCAGGTCATTATAAGAAGTGAGAGATATTGGACAGGTACTTTGGAGAAATATAGTTTGTTCTCTGATGAAAATTAAGTGTAGTGAACTCATGAATAGACATGTAGGCCTTTTTAAAGAAAAAAAATTTGTATTGGTGTAGATCCATTCTCATGTTTCAATGTTTTTCCTTCCACATGTATTAGAAAATATAATTTTTGAGGATCCTATAAGATTTTATGATGGATTTTTTCATATTTTAATACGTGATTCCCACAAAAATTATTGGGGATATTTTAAAAGATGAATCAAACATTCATATGAATTATACATAGTTATAAATATATGGATCTATTGCTATTTATTATGGTGATAACTGGTTAGACAACATGGGGTACTGATAAGTATTTTTTTTAGGATGTTTCATTATTATAGATTTCACTTTTTTATTTTCTCACCCCCTCATGGGTATCTTAATAGTGGGATTAGTTTATTCCATGGGAATTTTCATACATAGAGATTTAAGGTACAAGTTAATTTATTTTGAAATTTTAATTCATGTTAGGCTCATGCTTGTCTCATAATTTATATCTCTTAATCATCTAATTATGAATTACCAGTATGTCAGAGTGAAGAGGTGAAATTTGGATACTATACTAGTGTATATTTTACAACATTATAATTAAATATATTATAATAGATGTAGAAAAAATATTTTGGTACACCTATTTTCTAAAAAACCAATATTTCTAGAATATGTGAAATGATGTGTTTTTATGATATATGGTTGTTACATGAATTAATGTATCTACTTAGAACTAATTTGACAACATCAATTCAGAAAATTAATCATTTTCTACATAATTACTTAATGAACTAATATTTATCTACCTTATCAATTATTTTTCATCAGTCTCCTAAAACCACCACCATTATTTTAATAAACTTGTTTCTTTATATTTTTCAAGCATTTCTTGTCTTAATTATTGAGTTATAGAATTATCAACACTATCCTTATGGGTTTGACCTAGAATTTCACATCATAAAATACGTAGTTTTAGTTTTATTTTAATAATTTACATTAATTATAAATTAGTTTATAGTCAATTTCAATATAATCTTATAGTGATTATGACCCCATAATTTTTGTGGGTACATTTCTAGGTATATTGTTATAAAAAATATTTCATGATGGTTTTTTATATTTATTTTATTTACTAACATGGATTTTCAATTTTCATGACGGTTTTTTATTAGAGGATTGATGATATATGTGTTTTTAGTGTATCATTGTTACAAGAAGATATGGTGAAAATGAATTCATAGAACACATGATGTGATAAAGTGAAAAAGTATAACTTGGGGTGTATGTGTCCTAACGGATAATATATATTATGTTTGTTCTGATGGATCTGGTGGAAGTGAATAATTCCAAAGGGATAACACGAGGTGTTTTTTCCCAGCCAACACAGAGATGCCTCAGGGTCCTTCAAATTCAAAATATAGAAAAAAGTCTTAAGATATAAAGAGATAATAGAGATCTTGGGAATGAAGAAATAAAAAGTGGATCATGTGATCTTTGGGATAATTAAAAGAACATAATAAGTGCATAAAGGAATAGAGGATGTAAATGAATGAGTTTTCTCAAGGTCGTTTAAAATCACTTGAGAAAACGATTGTCATTAGATTGTGTGAGGGGATCACATGATATTCTTGAAGAAAATGTCTCTTAGCACCTCATTATCATCATTGGATATCATGATGTGCTTGAATACAATGTTTCTATACATAATATGATTGTTATGTTATCCCATTTTGGAGTCACCTCCCCAAATTGAAGATACTGTTGTAGAAAATGACATGATTTTCATGGTATCTCATGATAATGACACATGAATCAATTGGAGATAATGTTGTTGGACAATATATAGCTACCAATAGATCTTGTGATAGAATAATGTGAAAATTTTGTGGACAATGAAATTGACACAGGCATAATGTCTTACAGAAAGAGACATATCATGGAGGTCGATGGTGAAAGACTGACCATATCACATGAATAATTTGTGGGTGATGCTGAGTTTGATAAAGAAGTTGAGTGGATGGCTAACCATGATATTCAATGTTAATGTAGAGGATCAATGATAATAAATACCCCTTAATTTATCCTTAATTTGTTAAAATGTTTTCTTATGTTTATGCAATCGATGAAAAATTTGAAGGGTGGATTTTTCATGAAGCTATGTAATTTAAGAGATTTAATAAACGTCACTTTTTTCATATAAATAGATATATATAATGTTATTTCGTATAACTTTAAGGGATTTATAAGCTATGTTTACTCAAAAATTGGTAGACCCATTAATGTCATCTGATTAGTGTGAGAATAAAAAGGTCATTCACTTTGGTCACATGATCCATGTAAATAAAACAATGTCACATGATTTACATAATAAGTAGATAGTCTAGAGAAGGTGTCTAATATAAGGAATAGGTTCCGCAGTCTCATATAAGGAGATACACACTAGGGTAACCCTATTAACAATATATTTTTTGTATTATATTTTTAGGGTAGAAGAAGATAGATGATCAGAATACCCCAACAATACAATAAGAAAGAGATTATTAATGGTTACATCTGGAGTAGATAATGTAAGAAGGTAGAGTTATATTCCAACATGTGAATGGAATTCTATAACTATCCTCAAAAGAGGAAGAAAATAATATATTAAAGAAATTTATAATGTGAGGAGTAATATCCATGATCACTAATGAAATTTTTATACTCATGTTTATGATCACATTATGGCTATAAATAATCACATGGGGTTCAATTTAACCTTTCATATATCTACTAAAACCCTAAAAAATATTAGATATTAATCATTGGACTATTTGTGAATTTTTTTTCTGATTTAAATAAGTGAGATTATGAGTGTATTATGAGGTAAGTAATCATTGAGGTATAGTTTATCAATCCAAAACATATTAATGGTATTGATCCTAGAAAAGACATAACTAGCCTAAAAAATAGTTGTGTTACTTTTTTTGATCTGGTATATTGGGAGAAATCCTTCATTTACTTGTTGTATATAGCCTAATGAAGGAGATAAACATAAAAATATATGTTCCCCATTCAACAACTATTTTCATGTATTCATTTCAATGTCACAAAATAATTTTGTAAATGTAATGATAAATATAAAAAATAATTAGAAAAATAAGTTTCCATCATAATCCAAATTCCAGGATCTGGTGGGGAAATAAGATATTATAAATGAATATTCATACCCTGAGACTAACCCGAGGTATATATGATCCTTTGGGACTATAAATTTGTAATATTTAACTGGACTCTTTTATTGGGTTTTCATATCTTCCTTGTTCCAATCTATTTAACATTTGAATTTTCATTTTTAATTGTATTTGGTGTTCCATATAAAAGGGATGAACATAAATTAACAATATTAATATTAGACTAATATCACAGTGGGGTTGTTGGTATGAAAATATTAGGATTTATTTGAAGGATACTGGTATCTTATTAAATTATGGGACATGTCAATCCTTTAAAAATGCTTCATGAAAGGCATAAGAAAAAAACATGCAGTGTGATTAAGAAACGAATGATGACGGATAAATTCAATGAGGGAAAAATTGTATCATTTTCACTTAAAACTATATCATGATCCAAAATTCAAGTTAGAAATTAAATCTCATGAATTTCTGATCCAACAAGTTGAAATTAAATTCAATATAATAAATTGTTTCTATAAAATTCATCTTAAATGTCTACTTTTCTAAGGTGATGGAATTATTCCAATGTAGATGAACAACATGTGATTTCCAAATATATGGAAAAAATAATTGATGGTGAAAAGGGAAAAAATTTAAATTCAAAATAAATACCAAATTTTATTTCAAAATATAATGATCATTCTATAAAACTATCAGAATCTATTTGTGAAAATAAAACTATAATTTAATATAACTCATTATGTTTTGATTTGATTATTTAGATGAATAATAAATTAAAAATGAAAATAAAAATAAATGATAATTTTTACCATTAATTGGATAATGAGATTACTTTTTTTGAAGGTACTCAAGAAGATACAAAGTCATCAACAGATAATACTGTCAATAAGGCCAAACAATTAAGAAAACATGTATAACTAGTCAAGAAAAAATTGGATAAATCTAACACCAAAGGAATTCCTAAATCAATTGACTGTTTTAAATATTATTATTTGACTACCCATTAAAAGGTAGTGATGAAATAAAAAAGAAAATAATTTATTTAATAGGTAAAAGTAAAATTATATTTTCATTCCAAATAAAATGACATTTTTTAAAATACAGTTTTGGTTACGATGAACCCTCTCCCATGCATGAGTTTAGGGAGCTCTGAAATTTTCCAACAAAAGAAAAATTATATAGGTGAAGAGAAGCTATAAATTTTAAATAAAATTAAAGGAAACATTTGTTATTTCAGTAGAATGCATGTAAATATTTCATATATGTGTTCTATGGATTTGGAATTTGTTTCATGCTTTAAAGATAGAAATATTACAAAGCATGAGGACATGAATAATCTTTTTTAAATGTTAGAAATAAAAGTCTCCCTAAAAAAATTATTCCAGAAATTATACATCTGTGAAAGATTGGGAAACAACATGTGTTTTTAAGGAGGGATAAATATTAAAAGAGTAACTCCATATACACCAACTTTTTGATCAGTAGATGATGAAAATATTTTTTTTACTTGGATATTAATAACATATGATATTACTATGGATTTCTAATGATTATTATGAATGATGAATTTAGATAAGGAAAAATAATCCAAAATTTTATCCCCCACATAATTAGTGTATAATGAGAAACACTATACTGGAATTAATCCTTCTATATTGAAAAATATGTTTCTATTATCAGAGAAAACATAATGATCTCAAAAAAGGTATACCAAGAAAATTATTTTTTACGCTACAAAAATATCTCTTGGAAAGGAAAAGAATGAACCAAGCTGAAAATTGGAGGAGATCCTCTAACCATGAGTATGTCTAATATAAATTAAATGAACGATACAACATTAAAAATATGTGGAATGGTGAATCAAATAATAGATAAAAGTGAACTGAATAAATAATTCCTTAAATTTAAATCATCAATACATTGTGAGAGAAGTGAATGAAATAAAAATATCCCACCATGTGGAGAAGAACCAAGTGTAAACCAGAGGTTAGATGATTCATTCTTTGTTATATAATCATGGAAAGCAACATATATATGGTGCATTAAGAAATTATATTTATAGTAATGGTATTAAACCATAAATATTGAAAATTGAAAATCTAAAACACTTATATATAATAATAATACTAAAATTGAGGTAATTAATACCTAGTTATATAGCCAGAACACTTGATGTTTGATGGGATGTTGGAATAAGAAGAAAAAGAGTAAACTTTTTTTTTCTATGAAATATTAAAGAGTTTTTTCACCAGGATTGAACACAGTCCACCTATTGAGGATTCCAGAGGTCCCCTCTATCCATGAAATTAATAATTTCTAATATTTGTTTTATGTGTTATATGAATAAAGGTAGATAAATCCCACAGGGTGTGTCTGTATTGAAAGGGAACATGTGTGTAAAATTAATGGAGATACATGAAACAAGATGAATCAAACCTCATGGTATTATTATACAGTATCAGATTCAATATGTAGTGTTACAAAACCACACTATTTTTAATATATATATCAAATATATTCATGTTGTGGAGAATAAATATTATACGAGGATGAAATTTTTGGAGACTAAAGTGATTTCAATTCTATTCATGAATGATCCATTGGTTCCAATTCATAATGAATATTTGACCATTTGTATCAAGCCTTGGTTTAAGTAGTTTGTTTCCACCAAGATAAGAAGTATTGGTGGTGAAATAGAAACATTAAATTATTTCATATTTATCATTTTTGTTCTAATAATTTGGTATCATTTGACTATCTTCAGTATAGCAAGAATCTGCTAAGGAAAATCAATAGCATATCTAACAAAATAGACTCCTTGTTTGGAATTATAATTCAAAAATAGAATCAAAATCAATAATAAATAGGAGTAAAAAATATCAGTCTAATTACATAGGGTTTTATGGAAATGTGAAGATAATCACATTAGGTTTTATAGCCTTATTAATCACGATATTCCTCAAAAGAAGATATGAAAGTCATACTTATAGTGTGCTTGGAATTAAGTGAGTGACATGAATATTGGCGGTGATTATTAAAATAAAACCTTGTTTACTATGATGTGATCTAAATCAATAGTCATGGATGATCATTTAGTGACTCAATTTAAAGGTTTAATTTCATTTTTAAAATCTATCTTTATTGTGAATATATATATATATTTCTCTTGGAATGAAAATTTAAAAACATAGCTATTCTTCAATCATAAATAGGTAAATTAAGTTTAACGTGAATGATTCACTCCCATGATATAAAATGTGAAATTAAAAAAAGATGGCATAGTAAGATGAAATTTGGATGTCAACCTATAGTGACACATGGGTTAAGCCATAGCTCATGAAAAAGGGGGATAATATTCTATATGTATCATGATTTCATATGTTTTATTATTAATGTGTTTCCCCTCATGATATTTTCTATTATAAAATTTTTTATTCTTAGAGATATTTTTATGGGTGATTAAATTCTGAGATAAAAGATCCCCTATAGACATATATGAGAAATGGGAGATTAAAACAAGGTATTTAGTTAGAATCCGTTATGATAATTAATGTTCTATAAAACATAAAATTAATATAGTCTAACACTGAATCAAAAAACAAATTGAAATAAAATATCTATTCATTTAGGATAAAGTGGATCACGGTCCTGTGATGTTGGAGTATGTTTTTACTGAAAAAATGGAGGAATACATATTTAAAATGGCCTTAGACAAATAAATATTAAACAAACATCAACTAGATCTAGATGTTTAAAAGACATACGAGACATCAATAGTGTGGATTTGGGATTCCCACTCTTCATGGAATGTTTTATTCATTCCACATGAACTGATATGATTTCATAATATACAGAAGACCACAAGGGAGTGACATTTTCAATCACTAACAAAGGGGGTGAAATTATTTCTTCATAAATAATGTGGAGAAGCTGATATGGGTAAAAAGTAAATAGGGTAAGTTTTAAATATGATGATGTCAAGGTGATCATTCAATGAATAATAATAATGAATAATAGTGATGAGTTCATCACTATGATAGTTGAAATAATAATTGATTATGATAGGTGATGAAGTTTTATCATTCAATGTTGAAAAGAGGTTTATGGGTCATGAAATAATTTATTTATTGAATAACATTACATGATACTATTGTTTCCCATGTTGTGATTGACTCTTTTTGGATTATATTATGTGTTGAGGAAGTCCTTGATCACTATATGTGGTTATATAAGGAAAATGGTATCAAATATACAAGAATTATCAACAATTTGGATCCGACAATATTTTGGTGTAGTCAATGAAACCAAATGGGATATTTTTTTAAAAATTACAACATGATAGTGTTTTTAGATTGACTATGTTTGTTGAAAAGGTATGATGCTGTTGAAGTAGAATTCTTCCCAAAGGAGGCATGATGTTGAATTTTATTTGAAAAACATGTCAATATAGATGATTTGGAAAAAATGTCCTAAATGATTATATGGTGTACAAAAGTGACAACAGATCATGATGGGAATTTAAGTCCTAAGGGATCACATGGATTGTGTATGTTCCAACAGATCATCTAGAAACACATTTTTACTAATGGATTGTAAGATTTTGTTTGTATCTAGAAAATATAGACATGTCTTGAATAATTCAGAATGATGTTATAACTATAAGTCTATTGATTGTGAGATATGATTGTGATGAAATGACCACATCAAGAACAAGAGATCACAGAATCCATATGATTATTGGAGGATCATGTATAGGATTCAGTAAAATAACCAGGTTGAATATATGGTGGAAATAATAGATAAATATCATGGTTATTTAAAATCACGTGACCACTTGATTTTAATTGGACCTAATGAATGGATCATGTTATGTTCATGAATCCCATGTCACTGACCAATACATGATTATCGTTAGAACTAAATATGGGACCACACAATGTTCTTGAAGAGAATTTTTATGACCATCATATTATTTTAATGGGAGCATGTGATTGTGTCACATGATAAACATCAGTACGATATATCTAATGATAATAGGACTTTCACTAAATATCACAACAGAGACACACAACATAATTGAAGAAAATGTGGTTGATCACAACAAGACTACCAATGTATCCTGGGATTATGTCATGGGACATGCTCAATGATAATGATTTTGAAAAATGTGATGATTATTATGGAAACAAACATGTCTGGGAGGTTTATCATGAAATAAAAAACTGATCAGACAATTCCCATAAGGGAAATTGTATGTTTACATAGGTTGTGGAATAGATGGCTGACCATGAGTTCTATGGTCAAGGAATTGGAATTATTCATAAAAATACCCTTTAAAATTTCCACAAGGGTTATGAATATTTATTAATTGGTTTTATCAAAATAAAAATATAATAGATAGATTTTTCAATAATTTATGGATATTACATGATTTCTGACTAGTCAGTGTCTCATTTAAATAAAAGGAGATCACGTTATTACATAGAAGTGAAAAGGAAGTATGTTCTAGTGTTTTTCATACAATAGAAGACCCACTAATCTAATTTAATAATTAAGAGTAGAATAAGTTCTTATATCGGAGTCATTTGATCCACATAAATAGGACAATGTTAATTGATAAGTGTAATCAGCAGAGGTTCTTGTGATGGAGTCTCATAAAGATGTTATAAACCATTGATTTATGTATGGAGATACTCACTAGGGTTACCCAATGAGAAATATCATTTTCATATATAAAGTATAATGAATAGTGATAATAATAATATAGATGTTATAAACCATTCAACAATACATTAAGAAATCTTATCCAATCAACATATGATGTATTAAATGGATGAAGGATTTGTGTGATTACTGAATGTGGGGTGATTTACAGAATAATTAAGGAATTATGAATACTAGTTATCCCTTTAAGAGCATACCATTATGAGAAATTTTTTTCATTGTCTCACATGGAAAGGTATTTCTCAATGGGGATTACACATCATGTATGTGATGGTGGACAAGAAGTTCTATGCAACACATCATACATTCAGTACAAATCTCAGCTGTAAAAGAAAATTTACATTAGTTATTGTGCAAATTTTTTCATTTTAATGTAATGAGGATAGAAGGTAAGAGTTTGGGATTTGATTCCAGACATATATTGAAACGACCAAAAACATTATAATGTTGGTGATCCTAGTATAAATAACCCCAGCCGAAAACCAATAGTGGAACATTTTAATGGATTTTGTACATTTGAAAATTTCCTTTTTATGCTCCTTGAATATAGACCTGTGAGGCATAACTGACAAAGAAAATGTATTCCACTATTCTTTTATTACAGATTTACTTTCTATGAATCAACACCATAATAATTAGTAATGTTATTTTTAACATTTACATTAAGTAGAGAAATTATTAACCATCATAATCAAAATGACAATATTTATTGTGAATTAATAATTTCTCAATGAATATACGTACTATTATTCACCCCTCTTGGGTATCTAGTTAACATTTCTGCCGAAATGGATTTGTATATAAGATAATTCATATTAATAGTTATGACTATTTATTAAATCATACATTTTATATTCAATGATCTTTTATTCATTTTTAAGTATTTGAACTTTTTTTCCACATTACTCTTTATGTTTTTGTTTTTGATGGTTGGTTATAGTTTTGTACTAACTATGTAAGATATGTTTTCTACTAAAATTATGGTCTTATCACCACAAATAGGGGAACATTATGAAAATATTTTTTAAATACAAAGATAAAATGGCATATAAACTTACCTGATTACTGATAGTCCATTACACTACAAATACAAATTTTTATTTAGGAAGTCTTATCAAGGCTAGGAGATAATGGTGAAGGAGGATGTTATATCAAAAGAGGAATCATTGGAGAATGACTAGATTGGGGTATCACCTACGGTGAGATCCAAAGGACATGTCAATGTTAATATCAAATCTGAGTAAATGACAATCTCTTAACATAAATCTATAAATTCCATGGAAGGCTCCCACAATATTAAATGAAATGTGGATAAATAATAGAATAAATAGATATAGTGTCTGGAGGATAGATCAACAAAAAACTAAATAAAAAATATAAATTCATGTATAGCATTGAAGAATGGAAAATGTTGTATGGAAACAGTGAATAAGGGGAGTTCATTAATATCGAAATTTCAGAGTAAATTATAGATCTTGAATAGGTTTAGTGAAAAAAAATTCAATCAATAAATTTTGTTTTACTAAAGCATAAGATCATTGGTACACTAGAAGAAACAAAATAATTAATACATGGATCAATCCATGACGGGTAACAATGTAACACATTATTATTAGATAATTAAGTGTCAATTATTGTCATCAATACATTAATGAAAGTGATAATATGAGAAAATAATGTTCTTATATTCTTTATATGAAATTAGTTTTAATTTAAAAAGAATTTATTTTAGAATTTATTTTTAAATATTGTTGTTGGCTTAATTCATCAATTCTTTTGATAAATAATATAATTGGTCATGAAATTTCTCTTATTACATTGTACTTTTAGTTCCTTGACAGAAATAAAAATAGATTAGTGGAAAAAAGGAATACATTCACTATATTGAAGTAATTATTTAAATTCAATATTAGTTTTTCCTCCCCTTCCTTCTTTGTTGTTTTCATTTTTTGGATTCAAAATGAAAATGCAGGTCCCAGATTGATTTGTTGACATTATTTTTCATCTAGAGACAAAATACTCTTAATAATTTCAAAATTCCATAATTTTAATATAATTGTTAAAGAGATTATATGAATCAAATAAAGTATGAATAAAAAATATATATATTAGTGAATGGATTTACTTATACATAATTTAGGGGATTGATTTTATTATTCTTCATGAAAGTTCACTTATATTGTACATGGATCAAATTTGTGAAAATGGTGTAGATTTAAATAGTAATAGTATGTATTAAATGTTTGATAACCTCTTATCATATGTTTCTCATTATCATGAGGCTTCTACGAAAAAAAATCTTATTCATTCTTATAAATAATTCATGACAGAAACATGGTCATCATTTACTTATACTAATTAAATTAACATTTATTGAAGCTATTATTGTCAAATTAAATATTAAAATAATAGTGGGATTTTTTTATAATAATCCCCTTAACCTTGAGATCCACCATTACATTTCTATCATTATTTTTATCCATTAGATAAATGGTCTTTTTTATAGAGAGATTATTGTAATCCATTCCTATAATTCCAACCCTACTCTTTTTTATTTTGTATCATATTCAATGATTAATGATTATGGTAGTGGTCTTTCATGGTGTTAGGGGTGTTCATAATTGAGGAGAAAGTGCGGGGTGTTTAAATATGATGTAGTGGAAATGGTTTCTGATTATAAATAATTTTACTTCATTACACACACCTCTTGAAAAAAGTAATCAAATTAGAGAGGAGGAAATATTTCATTGTATTTCTTTTTCATTATTTTATAACATAATATATGAGTTTGTGGGAAATTATGTTATGTTATAAATTGAATTTTGTTTCATTATTCTCACATATAGAGTATGACACAACATGTGAAACGTTTAGCTACTTCATTTATATGTATATTTTTCATATCAATACCTATAAACCCTTAACCATTGAGCCATTTTTTTTATGTGATGTTTTCATGATTAACTATGATATTGTTTTTATGAGGATAATTTTTTAGATACATTTTAGTCTTATTAATAGAATTTATATACTGGAAGTATGGGAATAACTTTTTTAAAATATTTATCTTGGTTGTTGATATTAAAAAACTCAAAGTGAGGTAGATCACAATTGTCTTAGAAACTGGTAATGAATTAATATATATGAATGGATTTTATTAGAGGAATTATTATATAAATATGGGGGGAGTACAATACATAGTAGACTATGTTTTCATTATGTGTGAGGATTGGATGATATTTTTTTCATTCATGATAAATTACATTATGGTTTATTTTTTTATTTTGTTAACATCTCAACATAAATTATTGTATGATGGGACTTCCTTTGTGATAGTTCTGAAATTTTATTTTTATGGTTATGTATGAATATAACTATTAAATAATTTTATAGCTAATATTTCATGAAAAAAATCTAATTTATATTTTGTAATTATATGGTTAATAAAATTTTATTTAACATTATATTTATATGGCTTAGTTTCATTGTTAAGAATTAATTATTATTGAATTTTGGGAGAAATTGAAAAAAATACATGTTTAAAGAAGTTTACAACTATGTATTATTATTATAAACAAAATTATGGATGTTTATTGAAAAATTATGTCCAACCCAACCAGGAACAATAGATCGGGTTAACTATACTAATGAATACAACCAATCACAAACCATAGTGAATTGGGAGGTAAAATGTGAGCACATAGGAGAAGATCGATTGCGGGATCATGAAAGTGATTAGAAAATACCACAAGGAAGAAAATATTCTTGACTCTTCAACTGGTTAGGTCTTAAATGATTTGATTAAGGGACCATTAGCACATTAATTTTGAAAAGGCGGAAGACATGCCAATGATTTTTTTACGTGATATAATGAATTTCATGTATTACTATCCTCCAACCTAAAACCCACCATTTTGGAATTCATGTCACGTTCCATACTCATAAATAATTGTTTCATGTTATAATTACATACTATCATTTGTTTCTTTAATTCTATCTATAAATTCCTTATTTACACCATAGGTATATATTAATCTCACATCCAAGAAGCCCTAAAATGACCAAACCCACCTGGGGAACATCCTTAAAGATTTAGGGATTTCATGTATATAGAGATGTGTCTTGATCTCCCAAAATTATGTATTTGGTACATGGTTACATGATGAGAGTGATGATTATGTATTGACTTCATAGAATAATTGACATCAATATCATCATTTTATAAAGATCTCTTGTACACTTCTGTAGTTAAATGGTATAATATCAATATACATATCACTTCATAAAAATTGTTCGTATCACAAAGAGAGCATACGAGGAAAAATGGATTTCTTAAGATTTAATAAAAATCACATGGATTCTTCATGATGAATCATTAAATTATTCATAATGATATTGAGTGGATAGAAATAATAAGGAATGTTTATATTTTTGTTTGGGAGAGTATGTATGAGATATTAGATGTTTGTTACAACTGATTACATTGAAAAAACATAGAGAATGGTTTATGATAAAATGGTATAGATCATTACATAATGTAAAATATAATGGCCATTTAATTTTTAGAAATTTGGTTCATGTCACGGTGATAAGTAGATGTTTTATAATCATAGATTTTCATGCAGGTCTAGTTCAAACTGCAATTTAGTTCATGTTGTAAGTGGTCTTGTCAGCATGTATATGAAAATTGGAATTTTTAGGATCCTTTTATATCTTATGTAGAATTAGATCCCGGTTCAATATGTGATTTTAAGGTTTCATAAATGATATATATTAAAGTAATATTGAACCATTATAAGAATTATTAAATCTTAAAAATAAATGGACGTAATGATTTTGTTGATGGGGATAACCGAGCTAAACCTGAAGGGATACTGGTGTCAAATTGTTTCCATGTTGTTCCTTTGATAATGATTTTATTTTACTCATTAATAACCCTCTAATGGATATCATTGGAGGGTGATTTATTTTTCACATGGTAAATGAAATTAAGGGTGATTTAATTTCCTAGGTTGTTTTATTTTGTGATTTCCAATCATGTTGGTTCATTGCATATCTAAAATTTTTCTCTCTATTATTCAATTTTTTTTGTATTTCCATTGTGTTTGAGTGAAGGAGCATGAATTTAATGAAGAATCTATTTTATAATTTCCATAATAATAATTCAATTAGTTAAACACTATGTTTTAAATTTGTTTGGGGTCACTAGTTTTATTCAAAACATAGAGTACCATACCATGGGAAAATGGGAGTTTTTTAATGAATGATGTTATTTAGCTACACAATGGGGATTGAATAGACATAATATAAAAAATATCATGTTTTAAAATTGGTTATTTTAATCATCATTAGATCATGAACTCATATTTATAACAATTTAAAAAAATTACTTTTATTTCTTCACAATTTTGAAAATCATTATCATTATTTTCCTTATGTAGTTTTTTAGCATAATCATATATAATTAATTTGAATAATTTTTTATATATATTTATTACCATTTAATTTTGGGTTCAACCAAAAATTTAAAAAACCTATACTCTATAGTTATAGTTGTAGTTGTTTTCCACGTTTTATAAATTTTGAATCCATCCATGGCCATAGGAATTAACGACGATTGTAGATTGACAAAAACTCCTTAAATACAAGTATGTACATTTTTAAAAGCCATCATATAATTTTCACTGAAGAATACACATATTCAAATCATCATGATTTTATATCCATGATTAGTAAATAGGAAAATAACATTCAAGTAATATATTGACTCATTGATGAAACTATTAGATAAAAATTTATCAACAATTCATAAATAAAATCAAATTAAAAAAATTAATAATTATTTTATACTTTTTGGAAATTCAATTTTTACATGATAAAACCTTCACATTCATATCAAAATATTAACTTTTTCAAATAATTTGTTATTTGGTGTTTACATAAAATATAATAGATTATAAATATTATAAACATTTCATAACATAATTTCAATTAAATTTTCATTTTTCATAATATTAATATGTGTGATTAAATATTATTCAATCATAGAAAAATAAACCACCCAAACAATGTTTATGTGGTAAAAATAATATCTATAATATGTCAAATAATTATAAAAAATTAAATTAAGTGTTTGTAAAAATTCATAATCCTTAAACATAAACATGTTATATTTTGAATTATTTTTTAATTTACCAACACTTTCGATATTACCCTTGTGATTTCCAAATAACCACTTTATTTATAAGTCATAAGTGTTCAAATATAATTTAATGAAAGTTATTTTAACATTTATAATTCATATTATGGATTATTTGTTAATAAATATTTTAGAAACATTTAATTAGATTTGAATGGAAATCCCATTAGATATCACTCTGACAACAAAATTTTTTTAAAAAATTATTACAAAAATCTAGTGATTGATGTTTAAATTTCAATTTTCCATCCATACCATGAAAGTACCAAGGATAATTACATATCCTCTAAATTTATGGGAATCAAATTCAATTGTGTGTATGAAGAAAAATTTTCGAATATTTCTTCATAAATTTATATGTAATGATAAATTCTATAGAGTCACTATATAATATGCATTCTATATGTTGTGGTTGGTTTTTATTATAAAATATTTTACTACGTCTGCCTAATATGTTTCATAAGAAAATATGATTCACATATTATCGAGAAATTTCAACATTCATTATGGATCATAATTTTTATAACCTTATTGACTCCAAAAATATCTATTTCTACTGTAATATTAAGACCACATATGTCATTGGAACAACAAACTATATAAACTAGTGGTTCCTAATAATTATTCCAAAACTAACCATTGTTTTCATCCCCTTAAAAGCTCCATAAATTATGATCTTCACCGGCCCTTGTATATGGTCTTTCCTTGAAATGATTATTAATCCCATTAAATGACTGTAATTATCATTGAACCCTAATATATTGAAAACAATTATGTCTCTAATGTTATTGTTTTCACATCCATCTTAGTTGTGTGAAACAACCCTTATTCTTTGATCAAGGTGTTGTATAGAAATCATTATTGTCATATTTTTTCTATAAATAATATTATTATTTTAGAAAAACAAACTTTAATATAATGATTTAGCTATTGCAGTTTATAGAAGGGTCATAATGTTTCTAATAATTTCAGATACATCTCAGATACAATGATAATTGAGTTTAAATTATTTTCTTTAATTTCTGATTATATTCCTAATGAATAATATATACTTTTCCAGGATAACCCATTCAATAGAGGCCTCTAAATAAATTTTAAACATCAACTTTATGATTTTTACACCATTTTTGTCCTCTTGATAAAACATTATAATAATATCATCAAAATGAAAATCATATAAAGTAGTAAAACACCTTTGAGCATTTATCGATTTGGGATTTTAATCACTAGCTATTTTTATTATATATCTACTACTATATGCATTAGTGATTAAAAATATAATATTATATAGAGTACCCCCTTTCTAAAACCATTGTTATATAAGAAGTGTCACTCAAGAGACCTATTTAAAAAAAGAATCATTCCCAAGGAAATTAAGGTTCTCATAAAAATATTAAAACATTCATTAAATCCAAATTTAATATGAATATCAAAAAATTACATCCCAACTATTTATATGAAATGATTTCCTAAAATCTAGTTTTAGAGAAATATTACCTGCCTTGTTGGCTGTACTACAAAATTCAAAACACTCTGAGTCAGTGACTAAACACTCTTAATTAATCTTTAGCTTAATAAAGTTGAACATGATTTGAAATATTACATTACTAGTTATACATGAGATTAAATAGGTAATTACATTATAAAATATTTTATAAATATATTTTTCCAGGAATTTCATTCTAGAAACATGAATAAAATTTTCATTGCCACCAGTAAGAAGACGGTTGAAGAATTGAGAGAATACAACTCTTATGAAAAATTAATTTTTGAAAAATTCTATAAAACAATTATCCAAATCATGGGGTATAATATTCATAAACTCTTGTGAAGAAAAATTAGGGAAGCCTTCGAGATAAAAGATAACTATCAATAATGAGACAATATATTGGTTGTTTTTTTCAAGTATAGAAGGAGGCATATAAATTAAATTATTCTAATATTATTCAATTACATCAATAATTAATTAATAAATAACCATTAATTTTTATCATTCCTCATTATTTAATAGGTTTCTATTATAATAAGTAATGTTGCAATTAATTTACAATTTTTATGTAATAGGTTTTCACCATTTGATAGCATAAAGATATGCATAGAGATCATTATAAATCATTGTAACCCATTAAATAATTATTTGTTTATTTATCCTTATGTTAAATATATTCATAAAAATATCTTGCATTATATATCAGGATTGTCTCTGAATAAATGAATTATCCATTCAATCACATTAACCACATACTGAAAATCAACCTCATTAGACACCAACCAAGAATTTTCATTCTATAATTTCATAAGATCCTCCTCCAAACCATTAATCACTTGATCAATACCCCCAACATAATCATTAATCTAATATATTTGTTCACATAAATTATTTTTGAGTTTATGTCAGTATAAATAAGGTCATTTTTCATCTAACAACCTTCCACACTTCCTCAACAATCTTTGAGAAATCTGAGTGCTTCACCAATGTATTGTTGAATATAAAGTGAAGAGGAATTAAAAAATTATATTAAAAAAGAGTACCAAAAATAGATTGATTATATAAATTATAATTGGGATGTATTCTTGTTTTAATCATTCAATGAAATAAAAAGTATTTGTATTGGATAAAAATCTGTTCAATTTTCTATCAACCATTTTATTTCCAGGAATCATATACGATGAATACCTAGCCAACTTAATATATACCTTAATCATATCATTTTTATAAATATATTATATCAACTCTATACAGAATGAAGGTTTAAAAATTCAAGATTCTTTAAAATATTTTTCTTTAAATAAATTATTTTCCATCAATATCTTTTTTATAGGAAACATTGATTTGAATCAAATAATGATATACTATTGGAATATTATAATTAAATGTGAATCTAAAAATATATTTTTTGGATTGTGAAGTATGAATAAGACAAACTAAATTTTTAGATGAATTTATAATTTTTTCCCTTAATGATATATTTTTATTAATTACTAGAAAATAAGTCATAAATTTAAATGATAATAATAATAATGTTTTACATAAAAAATATCACGTCTTTAAATAATTCCATATTACTATAAATTTTCATTATTCAACATTAATAAACTCAGTTAATGAAATATATTGGTATTTATTATGAAAAAATGAATAAAAATACCACATTAATTATCAATTGGTTAGAAATGGAGACAAAAACATTTGAAGGTAAAAATGAGATCTTTTTAAGATCTTTTTTAAATATGCACAATTTATTTTTTTTTATTAAATTTAAAAAATCAATATTAAGGAATGATATTAATTTAATAATTATGTAATATATTAAATAAAATATAATAACTTTCATCTAATGGTTTTTACTAGGAATGGAATTCGATTACATTTAGTTTTTTACTTAAAATTTATTTTTTCTCTATACTATTTTCATTGAATTTTCTACAAATATTTTAAAACTGATTTCTTCCACATATAGAAATTAAATTGAAAATTTTGTATAAATGTTTTTAATTATCATTCCCATGATTATTAATGGAAACTAATATAAAATTCTTTATTTTGGTAATTATTAAAAGGGATAAAAAGGCATTAAAATAAAGTGAAATGGTTTAAAATGACATAAAAAATCGATAAATAATATTAGATTAACTTATGTTCTTCCAATATCAACATATATATGTTAATTAGGTAATTATTACCCACATTAATAAGATATTGACATTAATGTATGTTCATATTCTTAAGAATTATAAATGTGTGACTCTCCTAAATTATTAAAGAGATCATCTTATCTTCTCATCTCAACACTAGCTAATACATTTATCTTTAATATTATTTAACCAAATGTAATGTCCCAGATTTTTCTATGTATTATCTTAATATTATATGGGAATTACTTCGAGACCAGGCTTCGAGATGGCATCCAGTTCCGGGGCCTGGTGAGTCGGGATCAAATGTTTGGATTTAATTTAAATAATTAAATAATGCGCGCATGTAGTTTTCCTGAAAAAGTGGAATAACTCTAGAATGGTTTCTCGGATTAGAAATATGAAGGAATAGTTGCATCCAGAGTAGCAGGATTACCCTAGGAGAGACCTATCAACAGCTTGTACAGGCCGGTGGTGAAATCCATTTTTTGGACGCAACCATTATAAAATATTTATTTAAAACATTTTATTAAATCATGTTGCATCAAATATCTCTTATATTTTTTTAAATAGATATTTTACCAGGGGTCCAGGGTTACATACCTCATAACACTGAAACCTCTGGATGCTCTGGAGGAAACCCCCAACACGGTGACGACGTTCTTGACAAATTTCACCGGCGACGACGACGTGGTGACCAAATCTTCACCAATGAACGCTGTGAATTTAGGTAGGGCATCTGACCTCTTTGTGATTTCATTCCCGTTCCGGATTCCTATGATAGATGCCGACTAATCCATGAACATATTTGCAAACAGATCAATAATATATGTGGGATGAGCTTCTTTGTGGATTTTGGGGATTTTTATTCTAGAGTTATTTTTGGATTTGTTCAACCTTCTAATGATGAAAAACCTAGATCGACACAATGATTTATCGAGGTTCGTCCCTCTCAATTTGTGTGTTTTTCTCCCCCAAATTCTCACGTTCTTTGTGTACGTTCTATGAATTCTTCACGAGATAAGAACAATGATTGATTGCACCTTCGTTTTGCGGTGTAACAATCCAAGATTTTAGATCCAAACATGGAATGATGGTATGGAGCTGTGACGACGGTTTCAATAGATGATTCAGAGTGGATAAAGAGATATTCGTTTTTGGGAGTTTTTCGTCAGAAGATCATATATTGTTTGTTGAGCCGATTGAATGTCTGAAACACACGGATTCGGTGTTAGGATGATTAAACGAACCAACGCCTTGAGTTTTGTAGTGAATGGATGGCAGAATCTAGATCCCGAAGATCAGCTAAAACACGAGGAAGAAGATGGTGTTCCAAAATTGCCCTGACTACACGACATATAGTATGGGCTACACAGCATGTGTTAATCGGGGATCACCTAGAGTGTACTTCGGGAGTACACAGACACAGGTTGGATACATGGCCAAGGACATGGCATGTGTACCCCTCCTGGCCAGACTTGGCCAGATACACGGGATACCCCATGTACTGGAAAATGTGCAGGCGACACGGACAAACACGGTGTACCGGTACACAGCCAGGGTACACGGGTGTTTTCCAGTTGACAGGACACAACCTGTTCTTTGACTTACAAGATGTGTATATGCTTTCCTATACGACTTCGACTTCTAACAAAGTCCTTTTACACGGGCAGTACCCGGAGTCAAGGAAAACGGATGGTAAACCTACTATATGCCGTGTAGTGGAGTTTCATATAGCTTGGACGGATGACATGGGCTGTTACACGGGCATTACCTGGGGTCAAGGAACATGGAATTTAACTATAATACATGCCGTGTAACCTGTTTTACACGTCTTGATGCATTTTCCTTCTGTGACTTGGACTAGTTTCCTTAGGGTTCATCCCCTTAGTCTTTTTCTGATGGTTTCCGGTATCATTTACAATGTACAAAAGTATGATCCCATCAGCAGGACTTCCTGAATAGAGTTGTTGAAATTCCCACTATGAGCCTTTGAGCCGGATCTTGTATTCATTCCTGGAACCCTATGTATAGTTCTTGGTATCAACATGACCAACATAACCTGGGTACTGATCCTCTACTTAGTATATTAGTTCAGACTGAGTTGTTGGAAACACACCATAGCTATTGGTTGTGATCCTCATCTGAACATCATATTCTCAAGTACTGTTGGATTGTGTTCTCCCGGAACTAGTACTTTGTATCTCTCCCTTCAGTCCAAGGAGTGTGTTTTCCGTGTTGCGTGATTAGTGGAATCTTCGTGCTGGATCTTAGTGGTGGTTTTGCGAGGGTCGATTGTGTATGAGTATAAGTGGATATTCTTGTTATATGTTCTACAAACATATACCGTTTATATCTGACTGTATCTTTCCTTTTTGGTATTCCTCTTGTTGTATTCTGTTGTGGTTTCGGGGTGTCCTACTGGGTATTATTATGCTCACCCCTGCACGGGCATTCCCTGCACCTGTTGTGTCATGTTCAGACGAGCGAGCTTTTGACAGGATTCTAGGAGGACTATGATCGGATGGTGCTCAGTGAGATCAGACAGGCCCGGGTGTGTTCCTACGGCTATGGATTTTAGTCCCAGCACATTTCTTCATAGGATGGACTTTGTTACAGACTCCTCTTTTGGCGGGCTTGTGCTTTTGGCCTAGGGTTTTACATTACCGCACTCTACATTCCTATCATACTATGTTGGTAGGGTTTTAGTTTATGCATGCATATTTCCATTTTTAGTGGTTTTTACTTTTCATCTTTGTGGGCTTGGAGATGTGTGTGCATGTGTGCAGGGTTATTGGAAATGCCTCCAATGTTAGTGACTTCCTAATCGGTGCTAGTCAACAGCCCTTTTCCTATTGGAGGCGGGCATGGGGAGTTGCGGCTCGGGCCTTGTAATACCCCAAGCTTCTATGGTACGCTTCTCTTTGAATAATGTGATAGCATGTGTTATACGCAACATCGAGTTATAACACCCCACAACCAATCAAACTATCCGTAATGAATAGTAATACCTACTTTAAGAAATTATATATATTTTCTATTTCAAAATGGACTTAATTTTTGGATTCAGAATATCGAAGTTATCCAAAGTTGAATTTTTCTGAGAAAGTCCAATTTTTATGAATAGTGAAAAATACTTAAAAACAACTATTTTAATCAAAATAATTTATAGTGATAAATTATATTATTTAGTGGTTTATAGTATAATTAGAATATATTTTTACCATTTTATCCAATAGTGTTCATTATAATTTATTTCACATTGAAATTGGACATAAACAATTGTCAATCTTTTGATATATATTGTTTCTTAAAAAGACGCTATTTATTGTAACAGCGGGAATTAATTATAAAATTCATTAACACAACTTATATGTTTGGAATTTTGTAAAATCGACATAATTTTTGAATTCATAATATCAATTATAGCTTAGGGTGAAATTTTGGCATTGTTATGAAAAACTTCAATTTTTGATGAATAGTGAAACTACTAAGTGGTAGTTAAAAAACTGAATTTTTTCATAAAACATAATTTTACCGCTTCTGTGAATGGAATTTCGAAAAACTGAGAGACATGGTTAATATCAAGAAGTAAAATTTGGTTCAATGAGATGAAAATAATTTTTGGTGAATACTAACTTTTTACTTTTATTTACCACAGTTAAAAGTAAATAGGGTAATTAAGGGTAAAAATGATATTAATATTACCCTAACACAAGTCCAAATTCTATTGTACAAGTGTATATTGACAAAAAATAACCTTATGAATAAAATATTATCATTTAGGTCCACTTGGATTCGATTAGGAAATTTATTATTATTTAATTCAAAGAATAGTTAAAAGAGTTAAAATCAACGTTTATTTACTTAAGCATTTTTAATATAGGGCTATACATAAGATAAATTCTATTGTAAATATTAATTAGAAAGATAAAACTATTTCCTACATAATAATATTTTATTTATAATTTTTAGACATTATATAATTTAATTTAATTATGACACAATGATGATGCAGTAATTAACATAATAGTGAAAAATTAAAATAATTGATATTATAAATACACAAATAAATATAATTTTAGAGTTTTTATGAATTAAACTAATTTTATATGTTAATATGACATTTTAGGAATGATTTAATTAAATTTTTTCGAAGTAATCTTTCTTTTATGAGTTTTACAAAAATCAACTATTGAATAGTGTCAAAATTGACCTAAAAGAGGTTTTAAAACAAATATTATATTATTAATTGATATTAAATTCTTAAAAATCTAATGTTCGGACAAGAAACTTATATAATGATAGTTGTATCATTAATGGACCACTTGGGGTCTCTTGGATGTATATAGTATGTTTATTAGCCATATAATATAAAAATACAAAGAGACATTGTAAAAGTGAAACTAATTAACATAGAGTTAATACTTAAAGATAAGGTTAATATAAGTACCCAAACCTGTCTAAATTCTATTGGTTGAGTGGTTTTCGACCCATACCTATCTTAACATTTAAATAATCCACTTTGGAGCCATTATAAACTGAATATGATAATATTATAAACTAACATTTCTATCTTTTCCAATGGTGCCCCTCACCCCTCTTATAAAAGGGCACTCCTACTTCTCATTCTTCACACCTTCAAAGCCTTTTGGTTCCGCCAAACACTACCCAAATACTCTCCCAACTTCCCTCAATACAACCTAGAGGCCTTTGTGTGATCCGAAATCCTACCTAAGGAGACCTTTTGATCAAATCAAAAGGAATAACCCGAAGAAGAGGTAATGATTTCACCACCCTTTTCCAAGTTCCTTTCTTCTTCCTTTGTTATTACCATTCTAAAATAATAACTCCAGTATCATATATATACTGTGATGTTATTATAAATATGGTACAACCATATTCAGTATTCTATCCACCCTTTGAATAACATGTCACCATACGTGCGTACGTACGGCTTACCGTCTCCACGTTGTGGTGTAATTGTTATTCAATATATTATTATTTGGATGGGTATAATAAGGATGTGTAACTCATGTAAATAATAAATATAACATGTTAATGATTCTGTATATATGATATAACATCCATTTATATATTAGTTTAATATCAAAAGAATGATATTGTTGCTCGTGCGTACGTACGGACTACCGTCTCCACGAATGCGATGAGATTCATTCTCCATCATATCCATTCAAGTATAATTACCATTTGATGATTTAAAAATAATTTTTAAGGACTTGATATCATTCAATATATGAATAATATACAACCTATCCATAAAAAACATGGCTTATGTAACAAAACATATAAATTAAAACGAGTAAGTTAACACCCGAAACGACGATAATTCTAAGATATTATTAACAAATCAATGTTAAAAGATCATATATGATATCATATTAATATATATGATTATTGTATAATTTAATAACAATTAGTTCACAATTATACAGGAGGTTAACCTACCTTCAACCAAGGAAAAGTGCATGGTCAGGGTTATTTCACAATCTCTTCCTTATCCGAGGTTGTTTATACGTAATAATCTACTGGGATCTTTTTATCATCCACATCCATGTTTCTTAAAAATGTATTTCAAAACATTTTTAATATTTAAATGAATATGGGTTAAAGTCATTTATACCCTTGTTTGACTTTTTATATGTGTTTTATAAAGTAATGTTCCGTCGTTTTCCAAACAATATGCTTTTAACCTTTTCGACAGAATTAAGGTAAGAATGTTTTTTTAACTTATACGGCGGCTGCGGTTATTTTCCGTCGTTATAAAATCATCGAAGCCTCCCTTACAAGATTATAATAATATTTTCAAAGAAAAATGTTTTATTTTATAAATATATTACTCTTAAATGATTTCAAAAATAGAAAGAGATATTTCTCTGAAAAGATTTTTGATTTCATCTATCTCAATATCCTTTTATTGATTTTACGCTTATTTGAAGTTGATTTATTATGATACAAAAATTCTATATTGTATTGAAGGTTTTGTGATATGTTTAATTGTGGATGTTCTATTTTTATACCATTCATGGTTTATGGTGAATGTATTGACATTTCGTATGCTAGTTTTAATACGAATGTGTATGTTATGTTTAATCCTTTTCATATGGGAATGCATTGGACTTAATATGTGACGGGTGGAGCCCGCTATAGCTCCTCGATGAATCGGTAGGTCTCATGAGACAAACTAGTGTCTTGGAATAAGGCCTTGACAAAATCTTATTTGTAGTCTTGGCACGAAGCCTTGGATATGTGGTTATGATAGTCTGGCATTATGCATTCCATCATTATGAAAGTGGTTATTGATATTGCATGTGATTATTCTATTAGTAGAATATCCATGTGAATAAGTAATTTGAAGTATTTCATTTTATTTTTTCCATACTATGTTGAGGTTCAAGTTTAAAAGTCTTTTGTTTTATTTATACACTGCCTTAAATGTTTATTCTTATTTATGAAATTTTCGACTATATTGTTATCCTTACTGGGCATTTGAGCTCACCCCTTTTCTATGTTTTATTTTTCCTAGGATGTGAAGAAGTATTTTATTAATGACATGTAGGGATAGTATGTGGGGATATGAGTGTGGAATATGGAGACTATTTTGTTGTAGTATTTTTTCACAATATGATGTAATGTAAAACTTTATGAATATGTCTAGTGTTTCCAAGGCTGCTAAACCAATTGGTCTTTCGAGATTTGATCTTTCTTGTGATCATGCCAATGTTATGTAATAATGCACCGACTCTAGGTAACTAGGGTCGGGGAGTTACAGTTGGTATCAGAGGAGGTTTAGTACAAAACTTGGAAGCTAGATTTAGATAAACTATGATTAGAGCACATAGACCTAAGATGAACATCGAGGATTAATATTGAAGAACTTCCTAGAATTTTGGTATTGTAGAGATTTTGTGAGTTTTTCGAGCAATACATCCCTGTCTGGATACGAGAAGGTAGAGGCGGCTCTGGAACAGATGTACCTAGGGGTAAAACCCGAAAACACCGCTTTGAGCTAGACTCGAACGAGAACTGGTGCACGACAACGGGCCTTACTGCACTCTTGGTTACGACACTCATGTGGGATATTCTTAGGATAACTCTCAGTTTATTTACAAATAATTATGAAGGGTTTATGAGTATATACTTCATCAAAGAAAACATTCTTATGATTATAGATTATATCCATAAATAGTTCAATTTATGTTAAGTGTTTTGTATGTATGGGATTATGTATTTTGATTCATAAACTGATCTAGTTTATACAATTGTTTAGAAATGGTGCCTAGTGGAAGAAATGGAAACTGTATCAAGGCACACACTACATGTAGGGATTTCCCTCCTGCTCAAGATAATTATAGTGGAGTTGGTGATGCAACTGGTGCCGATCAGCTAATCACCATACTGGGACAACTTACTCAGGTTATGAATAATAACCTTACCCGTATAGAGCACCCTGATCCACAGTGTGGAGGATCAATGTAAGATCGATTCATGAGGAAACAACCACTAACGTTCAATGGGAGTACAAATTCCATAGTAGCTGAGCAATGGATAAATTCCCTAGAGAAAATATTTCAGGCTTTGGGGAGTAGTGAAAGGGAAAAAGTTATCATGGGAGTTTACCGACTCACTTGAGATGCTGATCAATGGTGGTCATTGATTCAAAACATGAAGGAAGATGATTAAGTATCAAATATGGAATGGAGGGAGTTCAACGATCTATTTTTAGAAAAATACATTCCACGCGACCATCGAGCAGATATGGAAAGGCAATTTCTGAGTCTGAAACAAAAGGAGGATGAGAATGTCACAAAGTATGAGGCTAACTTTACAAGGTTTGAAAGGTATGCTGGAGATTATATACATAGCCCAAGAAGTAATATTGATCATTTCTTTGATGGGTTAAAACCATTTCTCCATCAAGCATTAGTCTCACAATCCTTCTCGTTGTACGAAGACATTGTCTCATGTGCTATCAAGACCGAAAAAGAATTCTCTAAGTCTTATGAATTTAAAGCAAAGCAAGAGAAGAAGAGACCTGCTGATCAATCTGAAAATGGAAATAAGGGGAATAAGGGAAAGGTTGAATATCTATCCTGTGGTAAATGTGGGAATAAACACCCCGGTACTTTCTTGAAGGGAATGGGAGTCTGTTACAAGTGTGGTGTAAAAGGCCACTAAGCTCGCAATTGCAAGGGGAAGAAGGAAGCCACCAATGTTCAGTGCTACAATTGCAGGGAGATGGGGCATTATGCAAATGAATATCCTAAGTGTTAGGTGAACTTATCTCAGAAAAGGCCAAGGGATCAAGTCCAAGCTTATGATATCACTGCTGCTGAGGTAGAAGCTCCGAGAGACGTGGTGGCAGGTAATTTAATGGTTTCCTCAAGTTTAGAAAATGCATTATTTGATTATGGATCATCGTATTGTTTCATATCTTCCCAGTTTTCTAAGAAAATTAGATATTTCCAATTTGATTTAACAAGGGAGTTGTCAGTTAAAACTCCTAAGGGAAGTGTCATTGCAACAAATTTCTGTGAATCAGTCCCCATTAGAGCACATAAAGGTTCTTTATCTGCTGATCTCATCATCATAACTATGATTGAGTTCGATATAATCCTCGGTATGGACTTGCTTTCAGACTATGATGTGAAGATTTATTGTAATAATAAAGAGGTTACGATTTTTGATGATGATGATAAGAAACACCATATCTTTAGAGCAGAATTGCCACCACCTAATTCTTATCTAGATCCACCCCCGATAGCAAAACTAAATTCAATTATTAGGGGGAAGAGAATGAAATAATTGTGGGTGAGGAAAAGAATTTTCAAATAGAGGATGTACCTATTGTGAAAGAATATGTTGATGTATTTCTGGAGGATTTACCTGGACATCCTCCAGAACGAGAAGTTGAGTTTTCCATTGATTTAATTCCTGGATCAAGGCCTATATCGAAGACCCCTTATTGAATGGCCACTATAGAATTAGTTGAACAAAAGAAACATCTAGAGGAATTAAGTAATATGGGATTTATTCTCCCTGGTGTTTCTCCATGGGGAGCCCCTGTTATTTTTGTTAAAAAGAAAGATGGATCTATGAGGTTATGTATCGACTACCGGGAGATCAATGCTATAACAATAAAGAACAAGTATCCCCTACCTCGAATTGATGATTTATTTGACCAACTGCATGGAGCTCAATACTTTTCAAAGATTGACCTTCGATCTGGATACCATCAGTTGTGTGTGAAGAAGGAAGAAATTTCGTAGACAGCATTTCGAACCAGGTACGGGTATTACGAGTTTACTGTAATGCCTTTTGGATTGACTAATGCACCCTCTGTATTCATGGATCTGATGAATAGAGTTTTCAAGGAGTATCTCAATGAATTTGTGGTGGTATTTATTGATGATATCTTGGTATACTTCAAAAGCTACGAAGATCATGAAAATCACTTGTGCATTATCCTGAAGACTCTGAGAAGACATGAATTATATGGGAAGTTTAGCAAGTGTGAATTCTGGCTTCATGAGATTTCTATTCTTGGCCATATTGTCTCTAAAGATGGAATCTCTATTGAACCTTCTAAGACCAAGGCAATCCAAGAATGGACAGCACCTACGAGTATAACTGAGGTACGTAGTTTTTTTTTGTTTGGAAGATTATTATCGACGATTTGTCCAGAATTTTTCCCGATTGGCTAAACCATTAACGAAGCTCACACGTAAAGGTGTTAAATTTGTTTGGAAAAAAGAGTGTGAATAATGTTTCGAAGAACTGAAGAGAAGATTAGTCAATGCTCCTATATTGAATCTACCATCGGGGAATGATGGGTTCGTTATTTATAGTGATGCATCTAAGAAAGGACTTGGTTGTGTCCTTATGCAGAATGATAGAGTTATTTCCTATGCATCAGTACAGTTGAAAAGTCATGAACAAAATTATCCTACTCATGATATCAAGTTAGCAGCTGTGATCTTTGCTTTGAAGATATGGAGGCACTACCTCTATGGTGAAAAATGTGAGATTTATACTGATCACAAGAGTTTGAAGTATATTTTCTCACAAAAAGAACACAACATGAGGCAAAGGAGATCGCCTGAATTACTCAAGGATTATGACTGCACGATACACTACCACACGGGGAAGGAAAACAGAGTGGTAGATGAATTGAGCAGAAAACACCATGGAGTTTTCAACAATATGAGAATTGAAAGGTATCCAATTTTCATGGATCTAGTGAAGATGGACATGGGAATAACCAGGGAAGGCGAAACATCAATTATTTCCCAAAAGGTTGACAAACCATATTTACTAGAAAGGATTAAGATTTCTCAGACCGATGATGAAGATTTTCAAATGAAGATTAAAGCTGTGAATGATGGGAGATTGAGAGACTTTGTGAATGAAGATGGAATTTTGAAATTCGGGAGGAGACTTTGTGTTACTGATATACCTGATCTAAAAAGGGAATTGTTGGATGATGCTCATTGTTCCAATTTCTCTATACATCCTGGGAGCACCAAAATGTATAGAGATTTGAAGGAACATTTTTGGTGGGACAACATGAAGAGGGATATTGCTGATTTTGTGTCAAGATATATGGTTTGTCAACAAGTGAATGCTAGAAGGCAACCACCTGGAGGAGTCATGCAGCCTCTTCCCATACCGGAGTGGAAATGTGACCATATTACGATGGACTTTGTCATGGGACTACCAAAGACTCCTAGAAGGAACGATGAAATATGGGTTATTGTTGATCGTCTTACCAAGTCAGCACATTTTCTTGCTATAAGAGAAGATATACCCCTGGAACGTCTAGCAAGACTATATATTAATGAATTTGTGAGACATCATGGATTACCCCTATCGATTGTTTCTGATCGTGATCCCTGTTTTACTTCAAGATTCTGGAAAAGTCTTCAGAAATCCCTGGATACTGAACTTCATTTGAGCACTGCTTACCACCCTCAGACAGATGGACAATCAGAATGGACTATTCAAACCTTAGAAGACATGTTGAGATCTTTCTCACTTGAGTTTCAGGGTATGTGGGATCAATATTTACCTCTGGTAGAATTTTCCTATAACAATAGCTTCCATTCGAGTATTCAGATGGCACCATATGAAGCGTTATACAAAAAGAGATGTCGTACATCAACTTTTTGGGATGACGTTGGTGAAAGAAAACTTGTAGGCCCAGAAATGGTGGAGGAAACGATGGAAAAGGTGAAGGTAATCGAAAATCACATCAAAGCAGCTCAAAGTAGACAGAAGAGCTATGCCGATAATCGAAGGAAGGATTTGGAATATCAAGTAGGTGACCAGGTTTTTCTGACGGTATCTCCATGGAAGTGAGTCATACGTTTTGGTAAGAAAGGTAAATTGAGTCCCAGGTACTCGGACCTTTCGAAATTCTAGAAAGAATTGGGGATGTAGCTTACCGATTGGCAATGCCTCCAAGTCTCTCCAAAGTTCACGATGTGTTCCATGTATATCTGTTGAGGAAATACATGCCTGACCCAACTCATGTACTCACCTATGAGGAATTATAACTAGAGCCTGATCTGTCTTATTGTGAAGATCCCATCAGGATTCTTGATACGAGAGAACAAGTACTGAGAAACCGTACAACGCGTCTGGTAAAAGTTTTGTGGAGAAACCATAAGATGGAAGAGGCAACGTGGGAACCCGGGGAACTTATGATGAAGAACCACCCGAGTCTTTTCAAGCGATAATATTCTAGAAATTTCAAGGATGAAATTATTTGAAGTAGGGGAGAATGTAACACCCCAAGCTTCTACGATACGCTTCTCTTTGAATAATGCGATAGCGTGTGTTGTACGCAACATCGAGTTCTAACACACCACAACCAATCAAACTAGCCGTTATGAATAGTAATACCTACTTTTTGAAATTATATATATTATATATTTCAAAATGAACTTCATTTTTGGATTCAGAATATCGAAATTATCCTAAGTTGAATTTTTCTGAGAACGTCCAATTTTTATGAATAGTGAAAAATACTTAAAAACAACTTTTTTAATCAAAATAATTTATAGTGATAAATTATATTATTTAGTGGTTTTATAGTATAATTAGAATATATTTTTACCATTTTATCCAATGGTGTTCATTATAATTAATTTCACTTTGAAATTGGACATAAACAATTGTCAATCTTTTGATATATATTGTTTCTTAAAAACACGCTATTTGTTGTAATAGCGGAAATTAATTATGAAATTAATTAATGCAACTTATATGTTTGGAATTTTTTAAAATCGATATCATTTTTGAATTCGGAATATCATTTATAGCTTAGGGTGAAATTTTGGCATTGTTCTGAAAAACTTCAATTTTTGATGAATAGTGAAACTACTAATTGATAGTTAAAAAACTGAATTTTTTCATAAAACTTAATTTTACCGCATCTGTGAATGGAATTTCTAAAATCCAAGACACACGGTTAATATCAAGAAGTAAAATGCGGTTCAATGAGATGAAAATAATTTTTGGTGAATAGTAACTTTTTACTTTTATTTACCACGGTTAAAAGTAAATAGGGTAATTAAGGGTAAAAATGATATTAATATTACCCTAACACATGTCCTAATTCTATTGGGAAAGTGTATCTCGACCAAAAACGATCTTAGGAATAAAATATTATCATTTAGGTCCACTTGGATTAGATTAGGACAATTATTATTATTTTATTCAAAGAAGAGTTAAAAGAGTTAAAATCAAAGTTTATTTACTAAAACTTTTTTAATATAGGGTTATACATAAGATAAATTCGATTGTAAATATTCATTAGAAATATAAAAAGATTTCCTACATAATTATATTTTATTTATAATTTTTATACATTAAATAATTTAATTTAATTATGACACAATGATGATGCAGTAATTAACATAATAGTGAAAAATTAAAATAATTGATATTATAAATACACAAATAAATATAATATGAGACTTTTTATGAATTAATCTAATTTTATAAGTTAATATGAAATGATAGGAATGATTTAATTAAATTTGTTCGAAGTAATCTTTCTGTTATGAGTTTCAAAAAAATCAACTATTGAATAGTGTCAAAATTGACATAAAAGAGTTTTTAAAACAAATATTATATTATTAATTGATATTAAATTCTTAAAAATCTAAGTATCGGCCAAGAGACTTATATAATGACAGGTGTATCATTAATGGACCAATTTGGGGTCTCTTGTATGTATATAGTAAGTTTATTTACCATATAACATAAAAATACAAAGAGACATTGTAAAAGTGAAACTAATTAACTTAGAGTTAATACTTAAAGATAAGGTTAATATTAGTACCCAAACCTGTCTAAATTCTATTGGTTGAGTGGTTTTCGACCCATCCCCACCTTAAAATTTAAATAATCCACTTTGGATCCATTATAAACCGAATATGAATTTATTATAAACTAATATTTCTAGCTTTTCCAAAGGTGCCCCTCACCCCTCTTATAAAAGGGCACTCCTACTTCTCATTTCATCACACCTTCAAAGCCTTTTGGTTCAGCCAAACTCTGCCCAAATACTCTCCCAACTTCCCTCACTACAACCTAGAGGCCTTAGTTTGATCGGAAATCCAATCTAAGGAGCCCTTTTGATCAAATCAAAAGGAAGAACCCTGAAGAAAAGGTAATGATTTCACCACCCTTTTCCAAGTTCCTTTCTTCTTCAACTTCTTCTTGCTTTGTTATTACCATTCTAAAATAATAACTCTAGTATCATATATATACTGTGATTTTATTATAAATATGGTACAACCATATTCAGTATTCTATCCACCCTTTGAATAACATGTCACCATATGTGCGTACGTACGGCTTATCGTCTCCACGTCGTGGTGTAATTGTTATTCAATATATTATTATTTGGATGGGTATAATAATGATGTGTAAATCATGTAAATAATAAATATAACATGTTAATGATTCTGTATATATGATATAACATCCATTTATATATTATTTTAATATCAATAGAATGATATTGTCGCTCGTGCGTACGTACGGACTACCGTCTCCACAAACGCGATGAGATTCATTCTCCATCGTATCCATTCAAGTATATTTATCATTTGATGATTTAAAAATAATTTTTAAGGACTTGATATCATTCTGTATATGAATAAGATACAACCTATCCATAGCAATCATGACTTATGTAACAAAACATATAAAATAAAACGAGTAAGTTAGCACCCGAAACGATGATAATTCTATGATATTATTAACAAATCAATGTTAAAAGATCATATATGATATCATATTAATATATATGATTATTTTATAATTTAATAAAAATTATTTCACCATTATACAGGAGGTTAACCTACCCTCAACCAAGTAAAAGTGAAAGGTAAGGGTTATTTCACAATCTCTTCATTATCCGAGGTTGTTTATACGTAATAATCTACTGGGATCTCTTTATCATCCACATCCATGTTTCTTAAAAATGAATTTCAAAACATTTTTACTATTTAAAAGAATATGGGTTAAAGTCATTTATACCATTGTTTGAATTTTTATAAGATTTTTATAAAGGAATCTTTACGTCGTTTTACAAACAAGGTGCTTTTAACCTTTTAGACAGAATTAAGGTATGAATGTTTTTTTAACTTATACGGTTGGTGCGGTTATTTTCTACCATTATAAAGTCATCGAAGCTTCCCTTACAATATTATTAGAATATTTTCAATGAAAAATGTTTTATTTTATAAATATATGACTCTTAAATGATTTCATAAGTAGAAAGATATATTTCTCTAAAAAGAGTTTTGATTTCATCTATGTCAACATCCTTTGATGGATTTTACGCTTATTTGAAGTTGATTTATTATGATACAAAACTTCTATATTGTATTGAAGGTTTTGTGATATGTTTTACTTTGGATGTGCTATTTTTATACCATTCATGGTTTATGGTGAAAGTATTGACATTTCGTATGCTAGTTTTAATACGAATGTGTATGTTATGTTTAAACCTTTTCATATGGGATTGCATTGGACTTAATATGTGACTGGTAGAGCCCGCTATAGCTCCTCGATGCATCGGTAGGTCTCATGAGACAAACTAGTGTCTTGGCACAAGGCCCTGACAAAATATTATTTGTAGTCTTGGCACGAGGCCTTGGCTATGTGGTAATGATAGTCTGGCATTATGCATTCCATCATTATGAAAGTGGATATTGATATTGCATGTGATTATTCGATTAGTAGAATATCCATGTGAATACGAAAATGGAAGTATTTCATTTTATTTTTTCCATACTATGTTGAAGTTCAAGTTTAAAAGGATTTTGTTTTAGTTATACACTACCTTAAATGTTTATTATTATTTATGAAAGTTTCCGCTATATTGTTATCCTTTCTGGGCATTTGAGCTCACCCCTTTTCTATGTTTTATTTTTCCCATGATGTGAAGAAGTAATTTATGAATGACCTGTAGGGATAGTATGTGGGGATATGAGTGTGGAATATGGATACTATGTTGTTGTAGAAGTTTTTCACTTTATGATGTAATGTAAAACTTTATGAATATGTCTAGTGTTTCCAAGGCTACTAAACCAATCGGTCTTTCGAGATTTGATCTTCCTTGTGATCATGCCAATGTTATGTAATAATGCACCGACTCTAGGTAACTGTGGTCTGGGCGTTACAGGCCCCACTGGGATGGGTCGTGACAGAGCTGTATCAAAGGTGGTTGGTTCTACCTTAGGACTGAGAGTCTGTGAGTTGATTAGGGGAAACAGTGTTAAGTGTTTTGAGTTCGGATTTCAGGCTAGGGACCCTAGTGTTAGTGCGAGAGGCCAACGTATCCGTACACCAGGAATTTGATAACATGATTTTCGACTCAGATCATGAGATCACTAGTTGAAAAGGGAAAATAATGGTACGAGCATCATTTTGGAATGGGATGTGGTTTCTATGTCCTTTTTGAGTCAGATCTCCAGATATACACACTGACTGAGATACATCTTGGTTCTTTACAGGATGCCTCCATGACGCGCACCCACTAAGATATAGTAGATCGATCACAAGGATGACCCCCTCAGTGATGAAGCTTTGATACAGGGACCAGATCCCCCAATTTTACCTTCGGGTGGTGTGACAGTTTTTCCACCACCTGTGGACCAGTGTTTTGTGACTTCTGTACTAGTAGAGGAGTAGCAGAGGCTGAGCACACTCCAAGAGATTCAAAGATAGAGACCCCTCAAGTTTCGAGGCAATCCTAACCCTCAAGCATCAGAGGAATGGATTGAGGAAGTGACCAGAATCTTCCGTTTAGTCAGGACACCATCAGACCAAATGGTGATCTTATCGGCGAGCCTTCTTCATGGCTCGGTAGGGCGATGGTGGAGTTTGGTTACCCAGACTCATTGCAAGGTGACTCTTTCATGGTCAGAGTTTGAGCATCTCTTCAGAGAAGAGTTTTCACTGGTTACCCAAAGAGAAGTACGTATGCATGAGCTTCTTCAGCTTCAGTAGGGGACAGTGACGGTAGTTGACTATTTATCATGGTTTACCGACCTCTCATGGTACTCGATGGATATGATCTGAGATCAGTACTTCAGAGCTCATACATTTGAGCAAGGCTTGCGTAGAGACATCTGAGCTAGCATCATCCCATTGAGCATTCCTACTTATGATATGGTACTCGATCATGCCTTGTTGGTCAAGAGTTTCTTTGCAGAGCATAGAAAACCGGCATTTGTCAGTGGTGAGCAAGCTGGAGCAGAGAACTCGACAGTAGGGAGCCGACGTCAGGGACCCAGGCATGGGCGAAATTTCTAAAGGAGATCCTAGGACAGTGGATCTACCATACAGGGTTCTCAGGGCGCATCCATCTAGTCTCAAGAGAGGTGATGTTACTCACACAATGGCAGGGGACATCTCGCCTGAGATTATCCGACCTGCCGTACTACTGACACAGGAGCGGTGGATGGACCCACGAGGGAAAGGCAACATGTAGAGCAGAAATATCTGTGGGGTGGCGGATGTGGTAAAGGAGATGGGAGAGTAGCTAGAGGTGGTTGGTGTTTTTACCTTTTACCACCACCATCGCCAGGAGGTCCACCCCAGGTTCAGGGAGCTGGTGGACAGAGGCAGGGACAGCTACAGACAGTAGATTATTATGACCCATGTACTCTCGGAATGATTAGAGGTACAATCTATGACTTTTACTATTTGGTTTCCGAACTGATTGACACAGGCTCTAGTCATTATGTTATGGCTTCTTATCTTGTTCAAGACCTTGAGATTCCAGTACAATCATTGACTCGACCCTTACTCTTAGAAACAGTGACTGGAGAAGATTCAGAGATCACACACCTTTGCAGACAGTGTGACCTGACCCTTGGAGGTGAGAGTTTCGGTTGGAACCTCTTGGTGGTAGCATCAAGGCCTTATGATGTAATTTTTGGTAAGGATTGGCTATCCACTGTTCATTCCCATATTGAATTTTTTAGGTGAAGGGTGATGTGTGTCCACAGTGATAGAATAAGGTTCTCCTTCATCGGTGAAATGGAGACCCAAGCAGCATAGGAGGGACTCGTGCATAGGAAGGTACAACCGATTTCATATCTATTTGATACCCTAGACTTTGGCATAGAAGATGTTACGAGTTTCCAGTTTCCAGCAGTAGTGGTTGAGTACGAGGACGTATTTCCAGAGGATATCCCCTGGATACCTCCTCGTTAGGAGATAGATTTTGGCATTGAGGTTCAACCTGGGATGACACCGATATCAACATCAGCATATCAGATGGATCCTGCAGAGCTTTGTGAGATGAGGGTGCAGCTGGAAGACTTGCAGAAGAAGGGATTCGTGAGACCCAGTGATTCACCCTGGGTGGCCCCAGTGTTGTTTTCCAAGAAGGCAGATGGAAGCATGAGGCTGTGTGTGGATTACCAATGCTTGAATCAGGGGATCGTGAAAAATCGGTATCCACTACTGAGGATCGATGACCTATTTGACCAGTTAAGAGGGGCATGATGTTTCAAAAAGGTTGATCTAAGATCATGCTATCACTAGTTACGAGTACGGGAGGAGGATATATCAAAGATGACTTCCAGATGTCATTACAGTCACTATGAGTACTTGGTGATTCCCTTCAGCATGACGAATGCCCCGAAAGTGTTTATGGGACTCATGAACTAGATATTAATCCCTATCTAGATCGGTTCGTGGTGGTCTTCATCGATGATATCATTCTGTACTCTACATCCGAGGAGGAGTATGCGAGGCACCTAAAGATGGTTGTTGACAATCTATGAGAGCACCAGTTGTACGGGAAACTCTCAAAGTGTCCGTTTTAGATTCAGGAGGTCCACTTTCTGGGACACGTTATCTCAGCAGATGGTTTAGCAGTGGACCCAACCAAGGTAGAGGTAGTGCTAGCATGGAGGCCACCCCAGAACGTGATAATAGTGAGGATTTTCCTTGGGTTGGAAGGATACTATCAGAGATTAATCCTTGATTTCTCCAGGATATCATCACCCATGACATCATTGACCCGAAAGGGGAAGCCTTTCGTGTGGACCGAGAGATGCCAGCATGCTTTTCAGTAGTTGAGAGAGTCTGATGAGCGGCCCTATCGTTATACTAACAAAATATGGTGTCGAGTACGTGGTGTTTAGCGATGCATCAAGAATCGTGCTTGGTTGTGTCCTGATTCATAGGCAAGCGGTGATTGCATATGGCTCACATCAGTTGAGGACACACGAATAAAACTGCACGACCCATGATCTTGAGTTGGCAGCATAAGTCTTCACATTGAAGATGTGGCGGCACTACCTGAGGGGCGAGCGAATTACCATCTACTCTGATAACAATAATCTTAGATATATCTTTTATCAGATGGATCTGAATTTGAGAAAGTGGAAATGGATTGAGTTCCTTCAGGATTACGACTTTGAGAACATTTATACTCCAGTGAAGGGGAACGTTGTGGCAGATTCTCTCAGTAGGAAATCTTGTTCGCAGTTGCTGGATGAGGTGACGAGGCAGTTGGAATCATTACAGTTATCCTTCATGGATAGAGATGAGGGATCTTACCTTCATTTAATGGTTGTTTCCCCTCCCCTCTTACATCGAGGCCGGGAAGCATAGCATAGGTATGCTAGCTGTGAGACTCTGCATGCTCAGATATCCACAGGTGATGTTGTTGATGTATAATAAAAAGGTGGAAAGCACGTTGTTCTTTTCTGAACATGCACATTAGTAACAATGGCGTTGTAGGAGGAGGTTCTGAGGTAGTTCCATACATCTCTGTTTCCAATGCATCCAGGTGTGGAAAAGATGTACCAGGAACTCCGACGTCAGTTATGGTGGCTGGGAATAAAGAGTAGTGTGGTGGAGTTTGTTTCTCGATTCCTTATTTGTCAGCAAGTAAAGGCTGAGCACCGGGTGCCAATATGTTTGACTTAGCCCTTGAGGTGCCAGAGTGGAAGTGGGATGGGATATCCATGGACTTTATGGCGAGTTTACCATGTACATCCTGGGGACACGATTCCATCTGGGTGATCATTGACCGACTCACCAAGTTGGCCCACTTCCTAGCCATACGTAATCCGAGTTCAGTAGAGAGCATGGGACGCCTCTACGTTCATGAGATATTTCAGCATCATGGAGTTCCATCCATGATTGCCTCAGATCGTGAGGATCATTTCACATCCCAGTTGTGGAAGGGATTGCAGGATGCTTTTCTGACTCAATTACACTTGAGAACAACGTTTCATCCTTAGACTGATGGTCAGATGGAGCGGACCATCCAGGTCATGAAGGATATGCTACAATATTGCATATATGACTTCGGTTATAGCTAGGAGGATCACCTACCACTAGTGGAATTATATTATAACAATAGTTATCATTCCACTATAGGTATGACACCATTCGAGGCTTTGTACAGGAGACCTTACAGGTCACCACTTTGCCAGACTGACCCAAGAGAGTCAGCACTCATGGGCCGAGAGATGGTGCGAGATACTACAGAGATGGTGCAGGTAATCCAGGAGTGGATGAAGACTATATAGAGTTGGGAGAATTCTTATGCTGACAGGAGACTGAGGCCCATGGAGTTCAAGGAGGGAGAAATGTGTTCCTTCAGTTCTCACCTCGACGGGGATTGTGGAGATTTGGCCGAGGCGGCAAGCTATCTTTGAGTTTCATCGACCCTTTTCCAATTCTGAGTAAAGTAGGTGAGGTGTCGTACTGTTTAGATCTACCTCTTCAGATGGATCGGGTACACAACGTCTTCTATGTGTCACAACTGCGGAGGTACGCGCATGATCCATCGCTCGTTATTGACTGGGGTGACCTGGACTCAATGATGGAGTGACCTTTGCTAAGTACCTAGTGTAGACTGAGGATCGGTAGGAGAAGATCCTTCGTGGGTGATCTATTCCCTTGGTGTGTGTCTTGTGGAAGTTTGAGAATCTCCAGGAGAGCACGTGGGAGTAGGAGGCTCAGATTCGTGTGTAGTACCAACATCTTTTTGAGTAACCTTTGTTTTGGTTTTTCGAGGATGTAAATCCCTATGGTGGGTGTGATGTAATTTCCTTGATTTTTCCATGTATAATATAAATATTATATGGGAATTATTTTGAGACTTGGATTTGAGAGAGCGTGCAGTTCCGGGGCCCGGTGAGCCCAGAACAAATCATTGGATTTAATTTAAATAATTAAATAATACACGCATGTGGTTTTCCTAAAAAATTGGAATAACTCCAGAATGGGTGCTCAGATCAGAAATATGAGGGCACCATTGCATCCAGAGAAGCAGTTTTACACTAAGAGAGACCTAACATCGGCTGGCACAGGCAGGTGGTGAAATCCAGTTTTTGGACGCAACCGTAATAAAATAATTTATTAATATATTTTATTAAATCATGTTGTATCAAATATCTCTTATCTTTTTTTTAAAATAGAGATTTTCGTAGGGGTCCAGGGTTACAGACCTCATAACCCTGAAACCTCTAGATGCTCTGGAGGAAACCAACAATGCGGCGATGACGTTCTTGAAGAATTTCACCGGCGACGACGACGCGGTGACCAGATCTTCACCAAAGAACACCATGAATCCAGGTAGGGCGTTTGAACTCAATGTTATTTCTTTCCCGTTCATGACTCCTATGATGAACGTGGACTAATCCACGAACAGATTTTCCCATAGATCGATCATTTTTATGGGATGGGATTTTGCGGGGATTTTGGAGATTTGGATTCTTGCGTTATTTTTGGTTCCGTTCAACCTTCTAACGGTGATGAACCAAGATCGAAATGAACAAAAATTAAGGTTCATCCCTCTCTATTTGTGTGATTTTATACCCCAAGATTCTCATGTTCTTCGCATGCATTCTACACGTTCTTCACGGGATAAGAACAATGATCGATTGCACCTTCGTTTTTCTACGTAACGATCTGAGATTGTTGATCCAAACATGGAATGATGGTACAGAGCTACGATGATGTTTTTGGCAGATGATTATGAGCGGATCAGGAGATATTCGTTTTTGGGCGTTTTCCTTCGGATGATCATCGGTTGTTCATCGATCCAATTAAAGGTCGGAAACACCCAGATTCGATGTTAGGAAGATGAAACAAACCAACACCTTGAGTTTCACAGTGAACGGACGGCAGAGTCGAGATTCGGAAGATCAGCCGAAGCGTGTGGAAGAAAACAACATTATGGAATTTCCCCAACTACACGACGTGTAGTATGGGATAAACGGTGTGTGTCTATCGGGGATCACCGGGCATGTACTCCGGGAGTACACAGACATGGGTTGGATACACGGCCAAGGACATGGAGTTTGTACCCCTCCCCGGCCAGACCCGGCCAGATACACAGGATAGCCCGCGTACTAGCACACGTGTAGGCGACAAAGAGATACACCATGTACGGGCATACGGCCTGGGTATACAGGTGTTTTCTAGTTGACAGGACACATCGCGTTCTTTGACTTACACGCTGTGTATATGATTTCCTACATAACTTCGACTTCTAACGCGGTCCATTAACATAGGCAGTACCTGAAGTCAAGGAACACGTCATGTAAATACACTACATGCCGTGTAGTGGAGTTTTACACAGCTTGAACGGATGACACGGTCCATTACACAGGCAATACCCAGGGTCAAGGAACACATCGTGTAACCATACTACACACCGTGTAATGAGTTTTACATGGCATGAGCTACTTTCCTTCTGTGACTTGGACTTGTTTCCTAAGGGTTCGTCCCATTAGTCATTCTCTTGAAGGTTTTCGGTATCATTTCTTACGTACAAAAGTATGATACCTTCAGAAGTAATTCCTGAATAGAGTTGCTGGAATCCCCTCTATTATTCTTAGAGCCGGATCCTCTATTCATTCCTGGAACCCTAGGTAGAGTTCTTGGTATCGACATGACTAACTTTACTCGTGCCTCGATCCTCTGCTTAGCAGACTAGTTCAGACTGAGTTATTGGAATCACCCCATAACTATTGGTTGTGATCCTCATCTGAATATCATATTCTCAAGTACTTTTGGAGTGTGTTCTCCTGGAATGAGTACTTTGTATCTCTCCCTTCAGACCAAGGAGTGTCTTCTACTTGTTGTGTGCTTAGTGGAATCTTCGAGCTAGATCTTAGTGGTGGTTTTGCGATGGTCTATCGTGTATGAGTATGCCTGGATATTCATGTTATATGTTCTATAAAAATTTGCTACATAGAGCTAACAGTACCATTACTTTGTGATATTTCTCTTGTTGTATTCCTTTGTGGTTTTGGAGTGTCCTACTGCATATTTTTATACTCACTCCTGCACGGGCTTTTCCCGCACGTGTCGTGTCTTGTGCAGATGAGGAAGGTTTTGACCGGATTTTAGGAGGACCAGGACCAGATGGTGCTCAGTGAGATTAGACAGGCCGAGCTGTGTTCCTACAGCTATGGATTGTAGTCCCAGTACATTTCTTCATAGGTTGGACTTTGTTACAGACTTTTCTTTTGTTCGGATTTTACTTTTGGCCCGAGGTTTTACATTACCTCACTTTACATTCATTTTATACTCTCTTGGTTGGGTTTTAGTGTATGCATTTATATTTCCATTTTTAGTAGTTTTGACTTTTCATCTTTGTGAGCTTGGAGTTGTGTGTGTGTGTGTACAGGTTTATAGGCAATGCCTCCCATGTTAGTGACATGCATACTCGGTGCTAGTCACCGGCCCCTGGCCTATTGGAGGTGGGCTTGGGGAGTTGCGGCTCGGACCCACTAGGACGGGTCGTGACAAAAATAATATAAAAATAATAATATCCCTATATATGAGGTTTTCTGATTCTATAAATATGTATCTTTTATTCTTTATTATATTTAAAAAGGATGATAGCTAAAGAAGAGTTACAAGTTCTTACCAATAATTTTCATTTTTATTCATCTTAATTCTCATACAAATGAAATGTAACCATGTTAACCTTATGAAAATATTATATTTACTATATTAAGATATTTGTTATGTAATATCACTTCCATTCTATACCATCCTCCTATATTTTTCAAAATAAAAATGTCATTCATGTGTACATATGGAATTCCAAATCCACGATGTGATATGATCGGTTTTTTATTTTATATTTACATGGATGGTAACAATTATATATTTAGTTTATATATATTAAATTTATTATATAATAAATAATTTATAGATTGGAATTATTATTTTTCTTTATTTCATTCCATTTATCAAAAATTTAAAACACCACACCTGCATGCGAAGGACATACCACCCCCACAATATGGTGTAATTCATTCATTATAAATGCTTTATATGGATGGTTTTATGTTTATTTATAATTAATAAATATTAAACAAAAAACATTATTTATTTTATGGATAAGAGAAAACCATTAGAAAGGATTCCATACTAGAACCACATAACTTAAACAAGCATATAAAATGTTAAAATTTTCACACTACTATAAATTTTAATTAAGAAATGTTAATGAAAGGATAATTTCAAATTATAAAGTAATGTAATATTGTTACTTTGGAATGAATATGGTTCATTTATATATTTAAAATAAATATATATTTATTATACATGATTTTTTAGTGTTTATCAAGTAATATTGGACTTCAATTGAAGGTTCATGTTATAATAACTTTGTATTCAGGATTGCTTATGATAAATTTACATTATAGAAAATTATACAGTCCACATCTTCTCAAAGACAAATATTTTATTATACTCGATTTGTCGTTTAATTTTCTGGTAATAGTTTCATTATTTCTCATTTTTTAACATAAAAGTATGAAGAAGATTTTTTAGAATAGTTTACCTTGTCTCATCTTTAGTCAAATAAAATTTTTATTAATGTCATTTTTCTTTTAATTTTTTTGGATGTAATTATCTACACATAAATGGTTGTGAAATAATTTTCATCTATATTTTAAATTCATCAAAAAAATTATAAAAATGATTTATTTCAAATGTATTATATATGAATTGATTTTTACTATTTTAAAATGTTTGAAAATATCATTTCTTTTATTGTTTACTACATGAATAGATTTTCCATCCTTCATAACCGTTATTTTATTTGATGATTAATTTACATGATACAATGTATTTCTAAAAATAAAAGAAATTAATTGTTTATATTTATACTAAAGGAATTGTTTTCCAAATTATTTATTAATATGTTAAAGTCCTATTTTAATGGAATTTTTCAACAATTTAAAGAACCATTAAGGATTTTTATGATTCCCTATATATGTAATATAATGATTCCATAATTTTTATTACATTGAAGGGATTAAGATTAAGATTTTTAAGGGAGATTCTATAATGATTGATATTTTCCCATATCTTTGTTATGTGATGGTATAGTCTTCATGAAACAATTTTCCTTTCATGGGCTATTCAACAATTATTTTATGAATTTATCTAAGATCATTTCATAGTTATTTATAGTTTAAATATTTTCATGAGTGGGATAAAAATTTTCTATCTCTCAAATTATTTTGGTAATAAAATATATCTAGTTATATAATATGGATTGACATGAGGAATGAACCTAGTTCGGTATAAGTCATTGTCCAGTATCATAGTCATGGATGTGAAACTTGACTATGGAAATGATGAAATATTTTCTGAAAAAGTACAACATGAGTCTCTATCCACTATGATAGAGTTGGGTGTGACAGTTAACTAATGAAATTATGGGATTGGTAGTGAACCCAATCCAATATGGGACTTTTTCTTCTAGGACAATCATTGATGGGATCCTTAACCATGGAAATTATTTTCATTTATTTTGTATTCCAAAATCTTATGTATTATGTTTTAGTTATGTGCACATGGATCACGATGGATTATTCATGCTTCCACAATCTTATTACCAATGCCTTTTTTAATTAAAATACAATATTTATTTAATCATGATTAGTGATCCTTGACTAATTAGGGATGACCTTTATATGTTATAGTAATTTTATCATCACTTTATGCTTATCATTTTCTCACTTTTGATCAATGATTGATATATCACATTTTCTACCTTAATTACCATCCGAGCACTCCCTTTCTTATGTTTAATTTTCTATAGTTATTAAGAAGGGTATTATTTATGATATTTCTATGAAGTATTTTATGTGAGATAATCCTTTTGGATGATATTATTAATCTTAATGAAACTAGTTTATTATATAAACATTATCCAAATACAATAAAAATTTCATAGTTATGGGGAATATTTTATAATGAGGATTATTGACTATTAATCTAAAATATTAAAATATTTATGTCTGTCTTACTTTCGATAAATACATTGGTATCAGAGTTGGTTTTGGTTATTTTTGGTTCCTATGATTAAAAAAATAAGTGATTACCTTGGTAATGAGTCTCTTTAAATGATTAAATTATAAAATCATTGGAATGATAGATATTTCATGTTATACATGAAACAAAACCCCTATAATGTCACCAAATAGGGGATACCATCTTTGGCATATATTATCCTTTGTTTAGTATCCTTGAAAATGCTAATTGGGTAATGACTTGGTCTTCAACTCGTTTATGAAAATAATTTCTAATTGCACACCATTTTTGACTCTATCATGGGATATGCTTTTGTAAATTCACATTCTCCTTATAAATCATTTTGATTAATTATTTTATAGAATCTATAATATCATCTGTAACCCAAAGTGATATAAGATAAACACAATGTGTCATAGGTTTATAAAAGGTTCAGTAATTTAATATATTATATGAATTATTTTTATAATAATGGGATTGTTTAATCTGATTATTGGTGTGATTTACTCAAATTAAGATTTTTGGTTTTGGTCAATAGATGGAGCTCAGTTTATTAATGTGAATAGAAAAGGTGGAAACCCCTGAAACAACATTCTTCATGAGAATCAAACTAAAATGGGAGGAGGGATGTCAAATATTATAGTAATTCTCACCCAAATCTCTTGTGAAATTAATAATGACATGAATTATTTAAACATGAAGATGTCCAATGGTGGAAAAAACAAAGTATTGTCTCTTTTATACCCAAAACATCCACCTTCACTTAGTGGTTCTATGATCCTCTTATTACTGATAAATAGATCAATCCTATATAAAATATATTCTAATTTATCTAGTTCTTAGACCATGAAAATATAATTTTCATTATGTATCATTGGTATGGTCATTTGTTCAATGGTGGGATCTTAACATGAATATGACGCATGGGGAGGAAATTAATTCCATGACATTAAAATATTTTAAGAGTGTATTTTTTAAAATGTATTTTCCCCAAACTCTTTTCAAAAAAAAAATAAATTGAATTTCTAGAGGTAATGTATAATGTTGAGGAATCAAATAATACCTATAAGGGAAATTTCATCATACATCCAATGTATGTTTATTTTTTATCATCAACCCTAAAGGAAATTCTGATTCTATATTTAGTGGTTTAATACTATATCTATAAAAGTAATTGGGGTATAAGAGAATTTGGTAGCTCAGAAAAAATCAATCAATGTAATATCTATCTAGAAATTGAGATTTTACATTGTCATTATTGTTGTAATTTTTGGGGAAATGAAGAGAAAGATAGAATTTTAATGAAATTATAATATTTAATCCTTTTGAGAAAATAAAATTAATATAACATTATTCTATATGTTTGGAAGGAAGAAGAGGGTAAATATCCTTAAGGAGTTGGTAAAATTTTTAAGTGTTTAAATGAAGAACATCGAGTAGAAGGACATATAATTGATATGAATACGTCACTCAATAAGAGGAATGTTGGGAAAGCTCAACCGATTATTCCTCCCTCACACTAATTTTATAATTTCATGGAGTATGTAAATTATTCAATATATTTCATTAATAAGAGGATTAATGATGGAAAACATTCTGAAAAAAATATCAGAAAACATGAGAAAAATGGAAAGCTCATGTGATAACATATTATGAAAAGGGTCATGAGAATTATGCGGTTCCTGATACACATAACATCAACTCTAGAAATTGAACTATATTATTTAATTATATATATACCATATATTTTATATCTAAATAATTTTATATAGGTATTTTACCGCCACATCAATGATTAGATATTTATATAGTGACAAAAAAATGAAATGGTATGATAATCACATCTCATGTCTATACATACTCTTATATTTTTTTTGGAATGTTAATTTGTAAAATATTTTTATACCCCCTCTAGTTAATTTTTTTATTATTATATGAATGTATTATATTTCATTATATAGATCCTATATCAATTTCAAATTATTGGAAGTCACAGATGATATTTTGAATGAACCAATGATTTCCTTTCAGTTTCAAGATGAATATGAACAAAAAATGATAATTACATCTAAAATATAGCTCCTTATACATATTCATGATTTATATTTATCTTAAATTAACTGAGAGAATTTGAAAATTATTGATATATATATTTTTCATTAATATTCTAATCTATTTTCGAAGGACCTATCAAGTCATTCCCAAAATTGTGTAGAAGGGGTATTAGTAGAACTCATGCCTAGTTATAGACAAATTTCCAATATTCCATATAGAATGACCCCAATTAAGTAATTATAATTGATGAAGAAAATGTATTAGATTCTATAAGTTTCATTTATAATCCCATCAATGTCACTACGAGTTTCACCTATTCTTTTTTTAAGAAGAAATATGGTCCATTGTGTGTTTCCATTAATTATCGAGGACGTGAAAAGATCACGATCAAGAACAAGTATCTTATACCATGTATTGATAACTAGTTTCATCAATATTGTTCTCTCAATGATTTTATAAGATTGAATATTTTTTATATAATGATTTTATGGAAAAGAAGGGAGATATACCCTGGATAGACATATATACATTATATGGTCATTATAAATTTATAGTGATTCCATTTGGACTTTCTAAATCTCCTTATATCTCAGTGGATCTAATGAGTGTTATTTTTATAGATTACCATGTGAAAATTTTGGTAGTAACTATATGTGATATTTTTATATATTTAATGATTAAGGATTTAATAAATATCAATTAATTTTTTAATTATATACCCTACAGAGAAATAAATTATATTCTAAATTTATAATGTTTGAAATTTCAATATAATTTTTTTTATTCTTTAGTCATATAATCTCAGCTGATAGCATAACGATGGCTCCCTTAATTATATATGTAATATATATTGGCTTATAGAGACTATGGCTACATTGATTAGTATTAATCAGTTTTTTGATGGATACTACAGTTTTGTTGGGAGATATTTCTCATGACTATCTAATATAATAACCAAGTTGACTCAATACGGAGACAAGCTCCATGGGATGAATGAATTTTCATAGAATTTTAAAGAGATGAATATATGGTTGGTTAGTAAACCCATGATCACCCAAACCTAGAGGGGTGAACTTTTTGTTCTATACTGATTCGTTAAATAATGGTATAGGATGATTCCTCATGATGAATGATATGTTGATAGATTTATCATCATGTGAATTGAAAATACATAGGAAAAATTACATGACTCGTGAGTTGGAGTTAGCATCAACTAATTTTATCATTTTAAATTATGATCAAATTTCATTATGGTGAATGACATGATATTTGTAATGATAATAAAATCATTATGTGTATACTATCAGAGAGTGAATTGAATATTTACCCATGGAGACTATTAGAGTTATTTATATATTATGACTAACCAATACATTACCACCAACGGATAGTGAACAATTTGGCAGATACACTATGTTTCACAGACCTATCCATATTCACTATGATGGGGATTAAATTTGATATAATACTAGTAAATTTGTAGAGGTATTATCTTAAAATAAATTTATATGGGGAAAGATCACATCCTTCTCATATAAATGTTCAATCTCCCATCAATGTGGGGATTATAAACTGAAGGAAGTTGTGGAACTATTGAATGAGGGGAGGAATTTTCCTAATCACATCCATAATTATGATGTATTGACATTTCATTAGTACCATTTCTGTATCTCTATAATGAAATTTTGATAAATGTTTCATAGGATATGTCTTTTAGTTATCATTATTTTTTCATCATGGAATAAATAATATGTATAAATATCTCAAATTGTATTTATGGTGTGAAAATTTAAATAGGAATATTGTAGAGTAAATAGCATGATAGATGGTATATCGTCATGTTATTGCTTAGTGATAGAAGTCTAATGGGATGTTACCACCATTACCCTTAAATGAATTGAAATGGGAAAACTTCCCGAAGGATTGTGTCATCAGACTACATAGAAAAACTAAATAACTTACTATAATTTGGGTCATAGTCAATCTATTTATAAACCCATCACATTTAATTTACATTAGAGAAATTTATCATTGGAATATACATCCATGATATTCATTAAGGATGTGGTACAATTTCATTTGGATCCACATTCGATTCTATCTGATTGGGACTCAAGGTTTACCATAATGTTTCAGATATGTTTTTATAACAATCACAAACCCAAACCCCCAAATATAGTGTAAAAAACACTTTATATTTCTTGATTTGATACTACTGAACATGAACCTATTTAAAACCTCTAAACATATAACATGAAACTAAAATATGGATCACAATTATACCCAATAGATTATATTATTGTAGTTTAATTAAATTAACAAAAACAAATAACATCTTGGAAGTAAAAACAACTACTTCATAATTATCTCTGGAATCTCGAACTAACATATTAACATCTAGTAACCAATTAAGAACATTATACATAAAAACATTATGTTAAACATATGGAAATGGAAAACATATAAAGTGGGAGCTCAAATTTAGTAAGGATAAACATTATAATTAACAATTGAATGACATTAGTGAGCCTAAGGGTATATTGAAATAATCATTCTTCCGGAGAATAATATTATTTAAATCTTACACGTGAAAAATTATATCATCAAACACATGAATATCATAATGATTTATCAAGGTAAATGTAAAATAAAATAAAAAATCTAGTTCTATGTGACATGAGTCCTAATTAAAAGAACAATTAAAAACTCATAGGAAACATAAATAAATTTTTTTGGTACTTTTTAAAATTATATTCATAGAACTATAAAAAATAGAAAGACGTTAACTTATTAATACCCATAATAATTTAGGATTAGTAGGTAATACAGTTAAATAAATCACCCCTTATGATTTATGTATATTCTGTTAATTGTGTAATTAGTACCCAACGCATTTGAGAGCTATATCGGTCTCACCCATTTGAAACAGTTGTCTCAATCCCAATCATTAATATAAATTTAGTTAGGATTATCCAATAATATATGTTGTATTAGGATCCCCCATTCGTATAGAATGTACAAATCACACCCATGATCAACAATAATGTCTAAATACTATCCATGAATATAACACATGGATGTATTCACATTTCAATATAACAATTTCCATTATTCATTCGCAGGATGATTTACCAACAAAAAAGGAAATACATAAATAAAAATCACATCAAAATAATATAACCCTAATTGATAAATAATAATAATGGTACCATTATAACATATCTGCATAGGTTTATAATTAAAATAAATTATTTTTTCTCATTGTTGAATATAAATACTGTAAAAGGATCACTAAAACATTTTAAAAAAATACCACTTTCCATTTGAAATCACTTTTAAAAACCTTAAATTCACATAATATTGTAAAAATAATTTTCATTGAATGAATCATAGAAAATAATAAAATATTATTAAAATATAATAATTGTAATAATTGTAATAAAATCCATCCATTTTTTGAATGTTAAAAATAAACATTCTATTCCTATTTTAGAATAGAGATTCAAAAGTTACCCTTTTGAATAAATAAATAAACACCATTTTAAAAAATTAATACAGTAATTCTAAAGATCATTTAAATTCACCTTATGAAATAAATTAATTTTTAAAATAAGGTTCAAGAAATTTGTTTTTGTAAACATGGATATATAATGGAAATATTAATAATCTAATGTAAGATACATGATTAGTATCACTTAAAAAAATATTCTCAATCATTAATTAATATATAAGGGAGGAAATTATAACAAAAAATCAAAAAAAAATTATTAGAAGAAATATATATAGTTCATAATAATAAGAGCATATGATTTCCTCACAAGATCACTAAGCATAAACAATTGCATAAGTAATGAGATTGTAATTTAATACTTTACTGCTTTAGAAAGTATCAAATCAATAGTCATTGAATGTTATAGTATGATATGGATCTATAAATATAATGAATTTAATGAATTTATTTTCCAAAATCTATTCTTTATGAATTAATTATCCATATATAGAAATCATGGTGTATGAAATAAATCAGGTCTCTTGAAAATTATATTGATACAACTTACACCCTTATACTGATCATAACATTTAAAGTGAAAATTAATCATTGAAGTTATTATATTTACAATAATAAATCCTCATCTTCATCCTTCATGGTGACCTGAACCTCCTCCTTCGTTCCCTTCTCAAATCTGGATCTTCTTCCTTCCATCCACCAAATTTTATTATTCACTAAGGTTCTTAACCTTGTCAATGGTTTTCCAAGTCTCTCTCTATCAAATTCAGAATTTACTGAGACCTATTATCATCTTAACGTGACACTTGTTAGTGGATATAAAAATTTAATCCTATCGGTCAATCTGTTCGACATATTTATCTTCAATTCCAATGGTTTACATGAATGAGAAACTTTAGGGATCTTGGATAATAGTCATATCATGATTTGGTTTCCTTCCTAGGAGGATCTAATTACGATGTAGTCCAGTGTCCCCTGGGCTTCCAATTATTTTTTATTCTTATTGTTTAGATGGTCTTATGACTTACATTTTCACTGATATTCTTCCACGACGGTGATCTGGGTGGGATTTCCAGAGCTCCCCCATCTTTTTCAAACCCCCCCAATACATCGAATGTTAGGGATTTTCTTGGATCAGTACTTGTGTTCGGATAGTTGACCTAGGTCGTCTTGTCATCTTGTTTACCCAATAATCTATGTCGAAGTTGATGTTTCTCAGAATCCAATTGAGTATGTGTGGCTATCGGTGGGGGAACAACTCTGATACAAACAATCATTTCATTTTGATTAGTTGGTCGACTACTTCTTCTTGATATTATGCATAGGTCATCTGGAGGCAATGTGTAGGAATAGGAACCACGCTCAAAGGGAAACATGGATGGGCTAGTTGATGATCCAAGACCCTCTGCTTCTTTGGAATCAGCTGATCAGTTGGAATTGGGAACTATAGTATTGATCTAGACAGAGGTGTGCTAGAGAGAGATGAACCCTAATGTTCCATATGTTTTCACTGGGTTCAAATAGTATTAGGGAGTCCCAGGTGTTCATAGAACTTCAAGGTCTTGGGGGATAGATGGTCAAGGAATCTTTGGATCCCTTTCCTCAAATAATGTGGTCGTTAGTGCTAGTGTTGGACTCATTACCAAGCCCTTTGATCATACTATCAGGCAGATAGGGTGAACTGATGTGGCGACTCTAGATTCTTATGAAGAGGTGGTGTGCTCTGGTAGTGGAGACATCCCTGAAGGGTTAATAAAATCTGGTGTAATGGAAGGTTCAATAGGATATAAGGGTCGGGTGATTCATTTACATGGTCCCTATGGTTGTAATTTGGTTTTAAAATGGTCTAATAAAAGGAATTTCTCATATAGTTTAATGTTTTTAATCAATTCGTTGTGATGGATGCTAGTGAGAAGGTCTTGGAGAAAGGATAGTATGCAGAATCCCTGGATGTTGGACTATGTCGGTCTGAAGCTGAGTGAAGTGATGAAGTTCCTAGATACCATTCTGATGTTTTTTAGGGGGATAACTCTATAGAGGACTTCATAGCATGGGGATTAATAAAGGAAGGGAGATATGGACACTTGGAAATGTGTCCTTGATAAAGGGAATGAATCAATAGAATGGAATAATTATTCTATCCTCCCAATACCAATGGACACCATATCTACATCCATGTTGAGGTCCATGTAGAATGATAGGGTTTGAATTTCCAATGTGAATGGACCTGGATGTGGAGTTACGAGAAAAAATGGGCTTCATGGTGGACTCACAGGAGACCTCTTCTAGTATCTGGTCAGCCCAGTGGTGGATGATCTTGCTATTAGTGATTTTCATGGATAATCAGGGGACCCATTGGAGTCCTGTAATCCAATTCTAGTAGGTGTAGAGGGGTCTATGGACATAGAGATTATTGTTCATTCAAATGATCAAATGGTGGAGGAATTAGATTTGATTAATCCCACACATGAATAAGCTGACAGGATAATGAAGAGATATATTTTGTTGGACACCAATAATGAGAAGACTGCATGGATTGATAAGAAATACCAAATATTGATTTGGCGACTCAATGAAAATAATATGAACAGATAAGATTACATTAAAACATGGTAAAAGGTGGAACATCACTTTTCATATCTTATAAATTATGATCCAGATCGGTAGGTAACCAATCTTGTATGGAAACTATTTAAGGTGATTAGTTTCAATAGGCTTCGGTTTTCATTTAATAATTATTCAGTTTCCTTTGTTTCTTTCTCTACCTAATACTTGTGGTTTCTCAATTATTTCCATAAAAGTTTTTCGATAATAAAAAAAATTATGTAAAATACAATGTGTTTTATCCCAGGGGATATAAATTCAGTTATGAAACTATTTATCTCTTATAAACACTCAATACAAATCCCCTTGGATAATATAATATGTGTTGAAACATAATATATAATTAATTAATTATTATTATTCATATAAAATATTAAATAGTTAACATATAAAATGTATAAAATTATTTAGGATCATAAAATTAAAACATACCATAAAGAATAGAATTGGAGACAAAATGACATACCTCAAGTAAAAAATGTTTCTTATATGTAAATTAACTACAATATAATTAAAATATATAGATAATTTTATTTCATAGTATCATTTTCCAGTTTAAAACCCATATCCATTAAGAATATATTTAACATGTTTTGTTTTTATATTTAAATACAAATTTAGTTAAGCCAACATCATGTGTTTTGAGGGCGTTCGATTCATAATATCAAAAAAACAACCGTTTTTCCCATGGTCAATGATTTAATTGTGAGATAATCTCTAGAATAATTAAAAAATTATAATGTAAGTATATTTTGAAAAAAATTTATAAAATACATTAATGAAAAAAAAATTATAATATAATCATGGAGACGATAGGTCATGCATATGAGTAGCATTAACATTTCTAACCGACATTAAAGGAAGAATTTGGGTATTATTTTATAATATAAGAATTATTATTATATAATAAATATCATATAATCATGTTAAATAATTTTTAAATACTATAAATGTTGTATATTAATGAAAAAAATCACTTCGCTTCCTGGAGGTGTTAATCCATATGTATGTTTAAAGGACATCTCATTGTTCAACAGTTGGAATAGGAAGAAAGAATTTGATATATTATATTTCCATAATCATATTGATTTCATGAATATAATTTATATCTATAGATACATTAAATTCAAAATTAATACCATATATGATAGATGATTATGGAAAATGAATTACATCAGTTCATGTGGTGATTATCCCCCGTAGACAAGAAGGATGGATCTATTTCCCTTTTGATAGAATAAGGATATGGATATTGGATATTCCATTAACAAAAAACTCATTAAATGGATCAAAGTTTTTATTATTATTTCGTTATGTTGGAAAAATGTTTTAAGAAGGTATATGATTAAATAAAATGAAAACATTTGGTTAAAATCTATACCTCTTATTGGAAAACCTCCAATTGATTACACATAAATCCTTAAATGGTTGCTATTATTCCCAAAATAAAACATATTAAACATGGGGAAATATGATATGTCAAGAACCAAAACCGGTCTCCATCAAAACCGGCACCCGACATGGCCTGCGACAAGGCCCAAAGGGTGTTCATGATCCCAAAGGGCTAGCACAAGTTCCCAGGTATCATAAAATTAATTTTGGGAACTATTTACCCATGTTTTGAAACATTAAACCACAAACAAACTCAATAAAATAATTCTGGATATTTCAGTTAAAACAGTATTTTAAAAAAATTTGGAACTGATTTATATAAGTAAAAACTATGTTTAAAAACCATTAAAAATGTTTTAAACCAAATAATGACAGCCTAATAACCTCCACATGGAAAGAGGCACCACCCTCAAGCCATCTCCACAACACCGCATCACGAACGACTGGTAAAAACCTGAACAATTGGTAGAAAGTTGGTACCAAAAACGGTAACAAAAAAATAACCATGTATACTTATTCCAAATGTTGTAGGTTTGGTGTGATCCAAGTCACAGTAGGATACCACCACTAAGATATTCCATGCGATAAACAATTAATGAAGAAAAGAATGAAAGTTTTCAAAAACATGCTATTTCTAGTTACAATTTCTAAAAGATGAAACTTAAAAAAATAAGTTTTTAAGTGGGATAATTTAATGAATCGACACTTTTGAATAAATTAAAATGCTACTATATTTTACAGCCAAATATAGCGTATGCTGACAGTGAGTATAAATGATCTAATGAGCCCAAGAAATAGGAAATTACTCCTAGGTACTAGCTAGTTGTGTATCCCAGGTACCTCGTATCTCGGTGAGAGTAACCATAAAAAATATCTATTGTCATGCAAAAGCCACTAGTAGGTAACGTACTCATAACCTATTGATTACCAATCATCATCATCAAAGTTTAGTTATAGTTTTAAGCGTCAATCATGCTAAGTGAAACTGAGGCCAAACCCCACGGATTCACTAGCATACTTGTACACGTCCACCCACCTAGATACCCAGGTTTTCTCGTTGTGCTCTAACAAGTTAAAAAAAGTCAGGAAATATACTTTTAATATGAAAATATCATCTTCAAATCACAAATTCACCAAAAATCCCACATCTATACCACACAAGTCAAAAAATTACACTTTTCATTCAAATTGATTTAGAAATCCAAATCACACCAAAATAGCCCACAACACTTTTCACATTTCTTTTACACTTCCAAAAAACCGTTAATAAATTTTATAAGACCAATCCATGACATTCCAACTCACATAACATCCCACTCACATGTTACTTAATAACCTTTTCATAACCAAAATCCATTTCACATATCACACTCACACAAAACATCCCACATCACTTTCACATATCTTACACACTTTAGTAAATACTTCAAAAAAATTTATAAAACATTTCAAATATAGAATACACCACAAAACAGTACCTTTAAAATTTAAAATGTACCATTTCAAAATATACATACTCCAAAATAGTTTTCCAATATGGCTTTACCACTTACATAAATGATTAAATCATTGAAATCTTTCTTTAAACAAATCCAAAGAGTATACCCAATCTTTGCTCATAAAACCCATTTCAAAACCATATTTCAAGGACAAAACCACACCAATACACTACTAGAGTAGAATATAAATCCCTAGATACATTTATAAAACCACTTTCATGAGTGATAAAATATCCATGAATAATACCACGAAAGAAATGAATGAAAACACCCTTTTTCATAAAATGCTCTCAAGATGCAAAACGAAGTTTTACAGACCAAAACTATTCCAAAAACCCACTTACAAGGCCCACATGACACTAAGGAATTAAAAAAATATAATTTTAATCCACTCTAAACAACTAATAAATCAATTTCATATTTTATAAAACCACCACAAAAGATACCACATGTGTTACATTCAAAAATTTCACAACTTCAAAAAAATGCAATTATAAAATTAAGTGCTTAACCAAATCCCTAAAAAATGGTTTTTCCACCACAAACATCATATGAAGAACATGAGAAAACCACGAAATAATAAAATTAACACATCAATGAATGTTTAACCATGGGATCACCTACCGAATCTATCGAATCCCTCAAAACCTGGTGCAAAACATCAACCGCACCACCACCTTACCACAAGGAAGATAAATCTTTTCCTATACCGCAATATTTGACCAAAAAGACCCAAAATCAAACCATAGGTTTGAACCCTAACTTCTGGAAATTTTAGATCATTATGAAAGAATGAGGGAAATCCTAATAGAAAAGGAAGAATCTAAGAAGGAATCACTTACCTTGAAAAATATTGAAGAAATCACCCAAAATACACCTATAACTAAACTTTTAGTCATCGAACCATTACAGGGAGACTAGAAAAAGGTTTAAGAGATCAATTAGGAACTGGAATTGGGGTAAATGAGTTAGAAATGAAGGATTTTTGAAATAATCAATTTATCTATACAAATCTGGGAGATTTGAAAACTTTAGAGACGTTTCATCCCATTTCAAGATGCAACCGAGCTCCAAAGCGGGGGAGAGAACATGGGGGCGCTCTATGGGTATGTGGGTTCAGGGGAGAGTTGGAAACACTGAAAAAGAAAGAAAATATTTATGTGGATATTAAATAACTATAAAATATTTTTAATGAATGAAATGGGATTTTGGGCATGCCCAGTCCCATAAATATATACCCATATCCACCATGATTATGGATTCCTAAATTGTCCAAATTAATATGTTGGTGTTAGTAGGTCAGTGGATGATAAGTAGGAATTGGAATGGATGATAAATGTTTAAAAATTAATGAGTTATAAAGGAGTCAACATTTATTTTTAAATCTGGAATTTGGATCACAGTTTGGCCTAATTCAGGAAAGCTCACTCAATCATCCATAAAATCATGGGAAACCCCAAAAGAAAGCATAAATTAAAATTAAATGAAATTTAACGTTAAAATAATTAATTTATATGACAATTATCCCCACCATTAAAACATTCCATCCTCAGAAATCCACACCAAGGACAGATATAGAAACGTAACCCATCTGATAAACCAAGATGTACTTCATTGTCATGTTTCTTCCCCAGGGGCCAAAACACCTCTATTGATCAATTAAGGATTGATTAATCTCACAACCCAAACTTACACCGCATTCTAGAAATGATTAGTCCAATTAATAATTTATCGAAAAAGAAAACTCCCCAAACACTATCAGATCAAGACTCAAGTAATTCACCCAAATGAACAACAACGTCGAACAAAGTTACACTTACCTTCCTTTAACTAAACCATTGGGAACTCTCCAACCCCAAAATTTACTCAAGGAAGATTTTGGTAGGAAGATAATTATGAATAAGACTACCTACTGTCAATCCAAGAACATGGATATATATGATTGGTTGGTATAGGGGGACAAAAATAGGCACCCCACTATAAGAGAAACCCTATCTTTTTCTGAGACAAAATCATGACACTAACAGGGAGAGGCCTGAATGGACTCACTTGTATAAAGGGTATAATTCCATTCAATGTCTATGAATGAATATACCTAAGATTAATAGTGGGTCTCCATACTATAAGAACCAACCTTCTTAACTAACCTAATTGGGATGACCCAGAAAGACACAAAAAAATTTAATGATTTGGGAAGGGAAAGGGTTAGTTCACACGGTTTGGGAAATCATGCAATAACTATGCAGATCATTATTTCATCATGGATTCCTAGCACACAGTCACTCTTAATCATGCACAAACCATGTGCTCAACCTCTCTAGCCAAATTTCCAACCATTCTACAAAGACTCAATTGAAACCAAAGGGGGAGGGAATGACATTGTGCAATGACATGGCTACAAGGCCCTCCACATATTTCAACCAAACGTGAACAACAAAATAAATATTGTGATACTAGAGGTTTATAATCTTAATATCTTTCATATTGAGGAGAAGACATTGTACAAGGGTTTAAATCTCCCTGGGATTTCGCCTAAATATGAGCTAGATTATTTCCAAGACCTATGGCTGGAGCTCAAATGATTGAAGCATCTTTGGTCGTGCAGTTTTGCTTTGGAAACCCACTAAATGTGAATCCTTCATTCGATGCCACCAAAAACTCTACCGCAATCTCAGATAAGATTTCCAGACATAACACATTCCAAACTCACATTACTCTATCCTAATATTTCATTGAAACGTATTCTTATAAAATGAAAACACATCACACCTTGTTTCTTCGGGTGAGAAACAACAAAAGTAAAGAACACCTATACCCACCTTCCTCGAAAATGGATGATTTTGATGTTTTTCAAAGGGAGACATTTTCCCAACAAAATAGAGACTCATAGAGGATTTCATGACGTTCACCTTTAGGGTCAGTCGATCAAATGACATCACAAGGAGTCACCAAACATGACTATTTCAACTGATATAAACAATACATGGAGAGGGACCTTATACAAAATCCCCAAACAACACATAATTATAGAAAGTCGCCAAATAATCTTCTCATGGCCATGTTTCCCACACTGGTAGTTTAACTTGAACTCCTTATTTGAGGAGATGAAGAAGGAACCAGAGGCCCTCTTAGACACCATCTGGATACTAATCCATGTTAACAACCCCAGACCACTTCCACCTTCAGAAAATCAGTAAACGTAAGAAGAAAAGGTATCTTTTTAACTTACACAATAACTCACCCGCTACAAGAGGAACCAAAAAGCCATGAATTGAAAGGGTGCAACCTCAATATAAAAATTACAAGAATAGGATTCCTTAAATTGATCAACTGGAGGATCTTCCAACAGCAAAACAACCTGGGATGCAATTCAGTAGTGCACTAACCCATAATAGGGGCGTACCTAATCCAACGGGAGAACCGAAGGACCCTACTGAACTCATCCATTGCTCACGACATACCTCAACTAGATCCAAACAGATGAGGGAAAACAAATTAAAGGATTCCCAAAATATTCTCATAAGAGATAAGTAACAAGCCCTTCAACCTACCATGTCGACCAAACACAAAACCAAAACATTGTTCAAATAATAGGGGTTCATAAACTCAAAAAAATCCACCACGTCAAAATTTTCAAAAAATGAATAATATACACCATCCCAAACAACTCATAAAGAAATCATGTTTTCCTTTTAAAATAATTTCTTTGAAAACAAATGTTTTAGTGGTTAGCCTATCCCCCAATGGTACCCCATGGGCCCCACACATGGATGTTTACATGCCATAGAGGGAACCCTCCTCATATTAATACCGGAAATCATCCAGTCATTCCATTAACCATACATCATCACATATAACCACATGCGCGTGTTCTCCCACTAAAATATCGAAGGTTAATACAAAAACTCATACCACTTTTTAAAACCAACACAATCAACCAATACTTTGTTTTTCTCAAGACTGCTAACCATTAAATCGAACCCAAATTACCACATTAAAAAACATTTCAGAAAGGCAAAATCGTTCCAATGATAACTCACTTACATGTTATTCTCATAAATTTCAAATCATCTCATCCCATTAAAACACTTTCCAATAGTTTAGAATACTCTCTGGTAAACACTTTTTAAAAACCAACCTTGACATAGTTCATGATTTAAAAAGAGGTGCAAACACACCTTTTTCCTTTACAATACAATTTTGAACACTGAGTTCCATTATTACACATTTCAAATCCTTAAATATTTATTATTAAATCAATTAAAAAACATATGTTTCTTAAAATCATGTCATTTTTTGTTTTAAATCCTAACATCCAAGATTTCAATACTAAATGACATGAGACAATGCATTGGGAAATTAACATTGGTTGGTGACTTGGACATATGGTTGGCGGTCACACTCCAATAACTTCACCATCACAGTGAGTGTTCAAGGGAAATATCTCTGTCTCAACATGGCTTGCAAACCCCTACGAGCTCACTGAGACCATTATCCCAACACTCTTTTCATTTCCCCTAATCATCATTAAACCATGAAAACCAAAGGACTCAGAAAAGTCCTGAATTCCAATGGAGACTCGGATACCATCCTGAGGTGTGGTGATCAGGCACACTACCCATAATTGAAATACCACGTCCCAAAAATCATAACTCCATACTATCCTGATTGTTCCCTAAATAATGTGACCCAAAGAGTTAACAAAAACCTCCCTCTGGTACAATTTTGTCACAAACTGAATCCGGTCACCATAAAAACCGGCACCCAACCCGGCCCTCGAAAAGTCATGAAGGGCATTACCAATCCTCATAGGTGGGAACAGGTGCCCAGATATCATAAAATGACGTTTGGGAACAATTTTCCCGAGTTTATACACATTAAACAACAATCAAACTCAATAAAAAATTAATGTATTTTTCAAATTAAACAGTATTTTAGGAAATGTTAGAACTGAATTACATAAGTTAAAATTATGTTTAAAGGCCACTAGAAATGTATGAATCCAAATTAAAACATCCCCAGAACATCCACATAGCAAGAGGCGTCACCCTTAAGCCATCTCCACAACACCGCATCACGAACGATCAGTAAAAACCAGAACTATTGGCACAAATGTTGTACCCAAACCTGTAACAACAAAATAACACAGTCTAATTACACCCAAATGTGTAAGTAGGGTGTGATCTGAATCCCAGTAGGATACAACCACTAAAAGATTCCATGTTATGAACATTAAAAGACGAAAAGAATGCATGTTTTCAAAAACATGTAATTTATATTTACAATTTCTAAAAGATGAAACTTCATAAAAAAAGTTTTCAGGTGGGATAATTTAAGGATTCAACACTTTTAAAATTAATTAAAATGATACTGAATTTTCCATCCAAATAAACTGTATGCTGACAGTGATTTTAAAGGAACTAATGAGCACAAGAAAGTTGAAATAACTCTTAGGAACTAGCTAGTTGTGGGTCCAAGGTACCTCGTATCTCGGTGAGGGTAACCATCAAAAATATATGTTCTCATGCATGAGCCACTCATAGGGAACATACCCATAAAATAGTGGTCCCCAATAATCATCATCATAGTTTAGTTAGAGATGTAAGCATCAATCTTGCTAAGTGAAACTATGGCCAAATGTCACAGAGTCACTAGAGTAGTAGTACACTTCCACCCACCTAGATACCCGGTTTTCCCCTTGTTCTGAAACAAATTTAAAAAGTCAAGAAATATAATTTTCATATGAAAATATCATTTCCACATCACAAATTCTCAAAGAATCCCAAATGCATACCACACAATTCACAAAATTCCAATTTTCATTTAAATTTAATTTGAAATCCGACTCACAAAAATAGCCCACAACACTTTTCAAATTTCGTTTACACATCCACAAATCCATAAAAATTTAATAAAACCAATCCAAGATATTCCAACTCACAAAAAATCCCACTCAAATGTTACATAATACACTTTTCATAATGATAATCCATTTTTCACATCACACTCACACAAAACATCCCACATCATTTTCACATCTCTTACACATTTTATTAAATCCTTCAAACATTTTTATAAAAAATTACAAAGATGGAACACATCACAAAATATCCCCTTTCAAATTTAAAATGCACCATTTCAAAATATACACAATCCAAAATTGGTTTCCAGTATGATTTCACCACTTACTTAAATCATTAAATCATTCAAATAATTCATAAAACTATTCCTAAGTGTATATCTAATCATTTCTCATAAAACCCAGTTCAAAAACATATTTCAAGGACAAAACCATAAAAATACACTAGAAAATTAGAATTGGCAGTCCCATGGAAATTTATACAACCACATTCAACTGTGATAAAATAACCTTGAATAATACAATGAAAGATACAAATGAAAACACCCATTTTCATAAAATAATCTCAAGATGTATAACAATGTTTTACACAACAAAACTTTTCCAAAAAACCCCTTCCAAGTCCCACATGATAGAATGGAATTAAAAAATATAATTTTCGGCCCCTTTAAAAAGCTAATAAATCAATTTAATATTTTATAAAACTACCAAAAAATATACAACATGTGTTACATTAGAAAATTTCACTACTTCAAAAAAAATGAAATTATAAAATTAAATGCTTAACCAAATCTATAATAAATGGTTTCTTCACCACAAAAAACATATGAATAACACGAAAAAACCAATAATACAAGAAAACTAACTCATTAGGGAATGGTTAACCATGGAATCAACTACCTAAAGTGTCGAATCCCTGAAAAATTGCTGCCAGACATCAACTGCACCACCACCTCACAACAAGGAAGATAAATCCAGCCCTAGATCACAATATTTGACCAAAAATACATAAAATAAAACCCTAGGTTCAATACATATCTTCTGTACATTTTAGAACATAATGAATGAGGGAGGATACCCTAAGGGAAAAGGACGAAACCAAGAAGGAATCACTTAACATGAAAAATATTAGAGAAATCACCCTGAATACACCAATATATGAATTTTCAAACAACCAACCATTCAAGGGAGATTATAAAAAGGTTGAAGAGATCACTTAGTAACCGGAATGGGGGATTGATGTGAGAAATGAAATAGTTATGAAATATTCAATTTACATATTCAAATATGGGCATATTGACAAATTTAGAGATTTTTCATCCACAATCACGATGTAACTGGGCTCTAAAGAGGGGTAAGAGAACATAGAGGTGCGCCTTGGGTATGTGGTCTTAGGAGAGAGTTTGAATCATAGAAAAAACGTAAATATTGAATGAGATATTAAATAATTAAAAAATATTTTTAATGTAGGAAATGGGATTTCGGGCAGGCCCAATCACTTAACTAAAAACCCAAATCCACCATGATTATAGATTCTTAAATGGTCCAAATTAATATGGTTTTGTTAATAGGTCAGGGGAAGAAAAATAGAAATTTGAATGGATGAAAAATGATTTAAAAAGGAGTTATAATGGAATCAAAATTTATTTTTAAATTTGGAATTGGGCTCATTATTTGGCCCAATTAATAAAAACTCACCCATTCCTCAATAAAATCTTAGAAACCCCAAAAAAAAAGCTTGAATGGAAATAAAATGAAATTAAACATTAAAATAAGTCATGTATGTGGCATGATACTAATTTATTTAATTTTATCCAATCTAGAACATATGATTCTAGAAATTAAAGAAAATAGGAGGGGATGACACCTTGTATAATGAGGGGATATGAAATCAGGAAATTACATACAACATTAAATTAATATGAATAAAATAACATTAAAATTGTATCCAAAATGACATATTTTTAACATATAATGAATATTAAACAAATTAATCACATCTAATAATCATTGGATAGGTTTTGTTAATGTGTGTTCCCATGTAGCATAGTTTTGTTCCCCATTAACCCAATTGACAATTAACAATAAATAAAGGTTTATTACTATTTAGAGTTAAGGAATGAAAATATAAATGAATAAAATATAGAAAAAGTACCATGGTTTATATATTGTACTATATCACATTAACATTGATGAATATATTATTTTTAAAACTTTTAAATTTTTTAATAAAATATCAGTTAATATAAAATATTACATATATCATTTTGGAAACTATTCTTTTCATTTGACATTGAATACAACATGAAAAAATGATGATTTCAAAAAAGAATAACATTTTAAGCATTAATAATTTGTTATATATGAATATGAAATTGATTGTACACTATAACTCTCTGAAAAAATACCTATAATGATTTTAAAATCATTTAATTGATTTTTCTACAAAAATAACATGCAATTTTCTGTTGTTATGTAAGCTTTTAAAGAAATTATATAATAAATATACTAAAAATTAATTTTCATAAAAATAATTAAATTATGTTAAAAAAATTATATTAATATTTACACTCATTAGTGACGTGATGACTTATTTAATATTTTATTTTTATTTTCATTGCCTTACACAATAATTTCGCAAGCTTTTGGATAATGTAATTCTTTCATAACACAAGTTATTTATAATATCAATCCATAATCTAATTTATACATAATATTGACTAAATTATTTTAATAACTTTTTCCTTCTCCATTGTTATCATTACGATACCAAATTTGACATTTCAAGTGTTGCGCAACCACTACATCAACACTAAAAATGATTATCCTATTTATGCTGAAATAAATTCTAATTTATATGATTTGAATTATTTTAAAATGATATATTAATTATATTACGATAAATTATTCTTTAAATAATTTTAATATGTTTTTATACCATATTCATTTTTTGGTGATATCAGATATGATATTTATTTCCTAAAAACTACATTTTTTACAATTAACTAAAAATTTAACTTATTCAAAAAAATATCTAAAATTTATAGATGGATAAATTTAAATTAATGAGTCTAAAATTTAATTCCATTTGAATAATTTAAATGACTATAATTTATCAAAATTAATATCAATAGAAATTATTAAATCCTAATGAAAAATTATTTTTTAAAAAAAATTGGATTTGTTGCCAATAAATTTACTTATAATGAAATAACATATATTGATGAATACATTTTAATTGATTATATTTTTTTATAATTTATTGTAAATTATATTAATTTAGTATAATATGTGACTTTAAAATTATTTTATTATATAAAAATAAAATATTTTTTAACAGAAACCAGTATTTCTCACTAATAACTAAAAAATAAATCCATTCAAATAATTCACAAAATTTAATCATAATTTAATTTTAATATTATAATCAAAAATATTAATAATTATTATAAAAAATAATTATAAATTTCTGGGATAGTAATTATAATATTCTAACATAAAAATTAATAAAACCCATTTCCAAAAAAATGTTTTATTGAATTATAATTTTAATATACTAAAAAATTGTGTAATTATTTTCTAATAATTTTTCAATAAATTGATATTGGGTAGTAAATTAATATATTTTTTATAATTCGGTTAATAATATTCATACCTTACAATTTAACAGCTGGCTTATAATTATAACATTTAAATATTAGTATTTCATATTATTTTAAGAAAATTGAGGTGTGTTGCTTATACTATTAGACATAGTGTTGTTTTAAAATATCCTGATATTATTTTTGTAAAAATTAATTGAATATGGAGAGTAAATGTATCAATTCCTATCATTTTGAGATATATTTATAGTCTAATGTGACCATTCAAACTATATATGAAATGTTGATATATTTATCTATGTATTTCAATGGATGATGGGATCAATAACTTTCTCTTATTGAGTTTTCTTACAAACAATAAATTAACTAAATCATTCATATGGATCCTTATAAATACCTTTATAGTAGTATTTAGTGAACTCCAATTTAGTGGGATGATTATAGATAGAAAAATATATTGGGACTGGAAGTATCTATGAAAATGGAATCGATGTTTAGATATACTAAGAAGCATCTCCCCGAATCAATGAGTCAATAGAATAGTTATAATTATAATCTATGGTGATATGTAGAGTTTCATTTTTGTGACAATTTATTTCTATGAATTTGATGTTTAAATAACCTTTAACTCCTAAGGATGTAGGGAAATTTGAGTCAAAGATATATCAGTCCCTTTATGTTTCTCATTTATATCAGGATGGATGCTTATCATTTGGTGCATGTAATGAATATCTCTCATGTTATTAATGTGTTCCATGAATCACTCCTATAAAATTACATTCCTTATTATCCACATTTAATATACTCATAGTTCATATCACTATAGAATGAACACTCTTATGAGAATAACCATTGTATATTTTTTATCAATGATTGAACATGTTGTATAATTACACCGATAACCAAGTATTTAAATTACGGTGAAACCATAAATTTTAGGAAGCTACAAGGGATCAAAAGGATGTGTTGAGATAGAATTAATCATATTTATTTATATCATAGTAGCTGATTTTTTATGGTGAAATAATTATAATGGGGTTATAATTTATCACCCAGATATATTATGTAATATTTCTCTTTCAAAAATTGACATCTTTAATAAATTTATTTAGACATAACATTGATTTTAAATAAATAGTGATATAATATTGAAATATTAATTTTACATTTGACTATAATTTCATATACATTGAATTTGATGTTATGAAATTGGTAAAATATATTTTGAAAATTATTTATAATATTTCCTATTAATATATAATTATATATTAATTCATATGAGATAACTACTCAATTTTGAAAGTTAAAATTTATACCATTATATGTTAAAAGATATATTTTAAATTTCTTTTATTTATCTATATATTATATTTTGTTATCTATAAATAACAATGAAATTGATGAAATATGTTGGTATTGAATGTGAGAAAATGAATAATCATTTTTATATTGATTATAAGTTTGTTACAAATGAAGATAAATGAATTTGAATATATAAAGAGACATTTTTCATAAAACTATTTTCATTGTGAATAATTTATTTTTATCTTAATAAATATAATTATTGAATATTGTTGAATTATTTAATTATAAAAATTATATTATATATTCAATAAAAAATATTAACCTTCATCTAATGATTTTTATTATGTCAATAAATTTGAATAAATTTACATTCATTTTTAGAAATGTATTTTTCTAAAAATGGTTTTGATTTCTTTTTTCACACTTATTTAAAGTCAATTATTTCCAATCATATAAATTGAATATGATAAAATAATTTCCATATTTGGAATCAATGTGTCTAAATTCAGAAAAAAAAATCAATTTTATTTTGGATCATTAATAATAGTAACTGAGGTGAGAATTAATTAATAAATTAAAATATTAAAGGGTTAAAATGGGTTAATATAAATAAATATTGGTTAATATGAAATTAAAACATACCCAAATATAAATGAGTGAATTTAATTTTGAATTATCTCAACCTATTTTAAATATCTATGAAATTTGGTTCCACATTCGAATCATTTTGAGATTATTATTTCCACAACCCAACCCAATGTGGCCTGAGACGCAACTACCCCAATCCTACCTCCAATAGGACAAGGGAAATAAAAAAGAAACAAAAAGTCATGTCACACACATAGGAGGTATTCGAATAAATTAATTGTATGCTCACACACATATCCAAGCTCATACATTGCTGAAATGTAAAACTACTAATAATATTGCATGCATACATCTATTATCCTAGAATCGAATTATCACTTGAAATAATGGAAAGAATTGATTGGATAAATAAATGATCTATGAAAACTATAAATTCATGTATGCCCTTCGTAGAATGAGGGAAAAGCTTTAAAATGAATCCTTGGTATACACCTCATCATGTCCATCCAAAAGTTGCTCCTCCTACTCCTACTCCACTAAGGACACTATATAAAGTTCAACCATCTGCTCAAGACACGACAAGTGTTGGAAGATACCACTAGGAGATAAGTATAACAATTACCAATAGGAAACCATGAAATAACTATAATAAATTAATCAAGAGTAGTCATATCATCATAATATATTTTAATCATAAAGTGATACATAAAAAAAACAATCCAAATATACTCATAAATATGCCACATCCCATGTTTTGATAACATACATAGAACCACTAGGATGGATTTAAGATAATTCTTATTCAAGATATTTCACTCCACAAGCCTTAAAATTTCTAATGGAACTCAACCCATAGAAACCCCTCAATGATTCAAATAGAATTGATTTTGTTCTTTCAATATATGTTACAAATTCGGAATCACCATATAATGTATATATTTTATGTCTGAAGAGGATGATATAAAAATGTGTTTGACACCATGGCCATGGGGTATACCAAAACTCGATCCCAATTAATCCACTATGTAGTAGATTTTATCCCCTTCATTTTTGGTCATGATGATACCAATAAATCCACCTTAGGAGAGAAAACGATGGAGGATATCAATCCCATCCTTAAAGAAAGATTCCAACCACTCTATCAAAGAAGCCCCACTAAAGGGATAACAGTCCAATATGGAGGGTGTGATTCCATTATGAACCTCAGGGAATGGGCCAATGGAACACACATAGATGATACTAGTACAAGTAATTTCACACAAGAACTCAATGAAGATGAGCTAATAAGAATAATGAATCCAAACTATTTTCAAATGAGTACACGATATGTCCCTAGGGGTACATAGTGAGTCCTATTAAGATTTTCATTGACCATGTCTCATGCACACATGACATGAACTTTTTCTAAAAAAACATTTTGTTTCCAAGAGGTGAACAACATTTATAATTCACCTTAAAAATCATCCTGGATTTTCTCATGTTAATGTTCATAATGAATTTTGTTCATGTACTTAGATGTATATGAGTACACAACATAGCTTGTGTACTCTGGCCTCCCTATGTGTCCCCCAAGTACACAAGGTGTCGATCCTGTTTATCACCAGGATGTGTACTCTAAGTATATATTCAGCAGTCCATCACATGATAGATGTTTTGTTTCATGTATCACATAGAATGTGATACTTATCTTTTTTAATGAAACCCTGCCTTTATATATAAGGGTCTACATGGCATGTGTTTATAAAAATACATGTTTCGTAGTTGATATTTTTCACACAAAAAAATTTGTATTCATATATTCCATCTTCAACCTCTCATTCCACTAAAAATTATGATTCACATAAAATATTTTGGGTTTACTTAACCATGATGCCATTGTTGGATATATTCTTATCATTTTAACCATACAATCCACCAATAAATCATCCAGAGTCTTTCTATGCCTGTACCACTTTAAAAACCGGAATTTTGAACCTCTAATCTATATGTGGATCTACTTCCATATTCACAGAACACAATTATGTCATTGAATCCCAAACCATGGACCAAGTTAACAATCCTTTTTAATGAAAGATCAAATAAAAAATTATCGTTGACAAGGTATTTATCGAATAATTGTACATACAAAATTTCTGATGATGAACTCTCATAAAACGGGGAGATAAAACCATAAAACATATGATTGAGTAAAAATCATTTCATTTATTCATTTTTTCTTGATATTTCTTCCTTGTAATGATGAATGAATAGGTATATAATTTAATGAAAAAACCAAATAATAAACATCCATAATTCCCTCAAAATTAAATCATACACACAAAATGATTTCTCAATGAATCACACCATTAGTAGGCTAATTCATGTTTATATTAGGAAAATAAATGGGGATATATCCACAATGAAAATTTCAAACCAATATTTAGATCAAACAATGATGAAGATAAATATACATCATTGTAGTTGGTGAGATCCTCCTGATATGATGTTTTACGATCCTCAATCTAATATGATCTACTGTTGTCTACCATAAACACTCTCCTCCAAAGGTCCTCTAGGTCACTAGGATTTAGTGGTCAAACCTATGATATCCTCATAAACATCTATGTAATGAAGATTTCATATCTCCATATCTATAGAAATAAAATTAATAATTCAATTTATTTTTTTTTTACTCTCTTGCGATAACACTTTTACCAAACACCTAGAACTATAAAATAATATTCCGCACCTACAGTAGAATCTATTTTCAGAACTCAATTGAGTAATCTTATTTCTTATCTAAGAATCCATTTGGGATTTATTTTACTTTTTCATGAAAAAAACCTATGATTGATATTAATATATTAAATATATTTTAAAAATTAAATTCAAGAACATCAAGTCTCAGAATCCCTTACCAAATCTTCACCTTTCTATATAAATATTCATAGAAATATTCCAAAGGAATACAATTAAAAAACAAGGATATTAAATTATTTCCTCTATTTCATAGGTCCTTGAAATGTGTATTCTAGTTTTATGAATCCCTTATTCTAGGAAGGTTCCATGTGATTTATTTATGGAACTGGAAGCTTCCAATAGTTCTTCATCCAAAGGGGAACTCTTTTCTAAAGGCAGTCGTTCATTATGTATAAACATCACATTACATAAGATAGTGAATTGGTCTAGAGGATGGGAGGTCAGACTCATCACACACATCTGGTGGAATTATTGTCTACATTGGGAATCTCTTTTTAATTTTAAGATATTTTCATGAATCCTTATTAATTCACCAAGTATATCATAAGTATACCATGGAATTTTCAGCCATTTATTTGACATGTGTAAATTTTAGAATCATCAGTATGCATTCACTGTTCTTCATTAATGGAGATATGTATATGTACTCGAGGATATACATCAATGGAATCCTCTAATATAATTTTTTAGGATTGTTTTATCATTATTATGATGATACTGGTTTTTAAGCCACTCAGTGGGGCACTCTGAAATTTATTTTCATCTAGTGAGATGAAGGTTTGGTTTGATGTTTGGACCATGCACATAAAATGGTCCAACTATGTTTCTTGGTAAAAGGAATCATAACCCTTTTAGTTTGGTTCCATTGAATGGGACATATCATACTATTTAAGGTCATGTGATAAGGACCTAGCCGAACAATTTAATGTCATGTGGTATGGATATCTTAGAGGAAGGTGCTTAGTGAAAACTGAGTGTGGGACATATACTAAAGCATCCCAAGGATCAAGGAAATGATATGGGTTCCCCACTATGATTAGACCATGTTGGAAATATGGCCCAAGGTGTATAGGGTCAATTTGATGTGTTGTGTTTGAACCTCAAGGAGGATTCCTACATATCCAATGTGTATGGGAATCAAAGCCCATGTAGATTTATAAGTATCATAAAAGAGTATAGTATTTTGAGAGAAATGAGTTTGGGATTACTTCCTAAAATAATCCCTTGATGATTTGGGGTTTTAATTTGGGTCTTATTCCTAAGGAGGATGCCCAGATAAAGGGAATAAGGGTTGGATTCTTGAAGAGGATGTCCAGTGAGCTCGGGCACTAAGAATGCTTCCTAGATATCCTGGTTTGAATAGGAATTAGAGTTATCATAGTTCATTAACCATGGGTGTTTGTGCAAATGTTGTCATCACTAAAAATCTCTAATCCCACATGATTCATGCTTGGTGTGAGAAATAAGTGGATGTGGATGATTCAACAATGGAACATTCAAATTTCTTCTCCTCTGCTAGAGGAAGAGGGTGCATCGATCATGGAAGAGGACGAGGCGACGAGCCTTCCCCCAATTAAATTTACATTGGATAAGAGTTAAATGAAAGGGGTAATGAGTGAAGGGTAGGGGCTTACACTAGGATGGCTATCCATGGTGAAAAATTGCAACGAGAGAGGGAAAGGGTATCAAAAATCACTATATCCATCTCCCCTCTGATCGTTGGCATAGAAGAAGAGATAAAGAGTAATGATGCTACCCCATGAAGGAATAGATAGGGGAATACACCATGATGGTTTCCCTAAAATTGATACTGGTAGGGGAGGGAGACATATCCTTTTTTAAAAAGGAAGAAAATTCATTGTGAACCATACCTTCCCTACCAGAGACTTGAGGTTCCAGGTCATCTCTTGGTGACGGGAGGGTCCATGAACCAACCCCCTCAAAACTGGGAACTTCCCAACATTGTTCCTAGGAGAATGCTCCATGTGACTATGGATATACAAACCCACAGACATTCCATGTATCCTAACTCACTTATATAACAATTATAGGAAACCTGTGACTGTGGAAATTCTAAACCCAAATAAGAGACATGTTGATGTGCCATTCCCAAAGGTTTAATTTGTCAGAAGGATTTGGTGGAGGTCTAAATAGAATCTCTTTCATACACGGGAACCAAGGTGGAATCCTGATGTTCTCTTAAGCAACGAACAACCTATGTGTTAATACTTTGGTGAGACTTGGATCATGCATTTAGGAGTATTCACATGTGATCCCAGAAGTAGGGCACTCATGTTCCTACGAAAGGAATAGGCAGCGCACAAATAATTTTGATTTGGGGATGTTGGGATCTTTAGGCAAGCAAGTTAAGTGGTTTTCAATCACAAAAAGAACTTGCGTTCAATGATCCTCCAATAAATCCTCCATTCGAGGTGTTCAAGAACAACCTTGAATGTTTTAGAAGATTGGGGTGAAGTACTTGGGTGAATAGAGAAGAAATTGGGCTTTAGGGAAATTCCTCCATACAAATGAGGGCCCCAAGGGTCAATTTATTAGAAAATATGGGACCTTGGGAGAAATAAATATGGGTGTGAAAGTAGGCTGCACAACATTTTGGGGTATGCATGTTGGTTTCATGCTGACGCTCTATTGGTTTGAATAATGTGATCCAAAATTTATGCATTTGAAAATAATTATTTTCTTCATGTATTTTCCGCTTTTATTTATAAATGGATTCCATTTGTCATTTTAAACTCTTTGATGGAATAGAGTGTCAACAAAATCCCCCCCCCCCCCTCAGAATTGGATCCAAAATGAAAAAGAGGATCCTAAACTGGGGTAATGTATTGAAGGATATTGAATAGTGTACTGAGGTGTGAAAGTGTTAAATGCATGTAGCAACCAATCCCACAAGATTGTAGCACACATTAATTTGGCATGTAGGGTGACATGCATCGCCTATATATAAAAACTTCACTTCTATGAAAAGTCTCGAGACTTCCAAAATTTCATCTCTTGGGGTGCAAGTCTTCTTTGACTCGAACTCTACTGTTTTGCCGCACTTCATCGATATGTTTTTTTGTTGTGCACTATATGTGGTTCTCCAAACATGTGCACCGACTTATACATACATGCCTATTTTATAATTTCACGCTTAAATACCTTTACTATAATTTTTTCAAAACACAAAAAATGAAAATACTATAAATGATTATTTTTTTATTTTTTCATGTTCAAATGGCTCCCAAAATAATTGGAATTGTTGATGAGCTTTCCAGCCAAAGGATTGATGACTAGATAAATTTCTTTGGTCATGATTACATAGATGTTTGCAACACCACCCTTCTAGACAACACAAAATATTTAAAGATTTATCTTTTAAAAATTAAACAAAGAAGCTATCTGCCTTTGTATAACTATGGTCATTTTCTGGATGTTAATGTTCCAAATCCAAATAAAAATGTCCCACATTCTTGGATTCACGTTTATACCAAATTTTCATCGACCAACGTATCTATTGGGCACCTTTTTCTAATTTTCTGACAGTAGAGAAAGCTCATATTTTTCATCATATACCATGTTCTTTAGATTTGAATTCACACAAACCCGAGCTCTAGACACACTGTTATTGATCATTCATTCGGTATTCACTGACATAATACTCCAAGGGTTGGATGAAAAGATGGGACATCCGCCTAGGAGGAGGTGTAAAACCAATGTGGATGTGGGGATCCTGGGTTTGTATGACATGTTCCAAATTTAAAAAAGACTTAAATGGTGTCAAGATTTATGAGGATTTCTATGATAGACAAACATAAGTGTACCTGAATGATGATTTTCTTTCAGAATTTTCAAGCCGATGGAGCCCAGAGACTGATTCCTTCCATTTAACACATAGAGATTTAGGCATCATCTTGTAGGATGTTTAATAATATTTATGGAGCTAAAATCCTTGGAGACATGTATGATTAGTTTATTCCCCCCATGTTCTCATTTAATGACTTGGAGAAGACACAATATTTGGATCATGAGTTGATGAAAATATTTAAAAAACTCAGGAACACGACCACCATGAAGTCTCAATCCAGGATAGATATTCATATAGAGGAATAGATTGAATTTTTTAGATAATTAAGAATGAATACGGGGCCACTAACACCCATCTGACCAGCTATCCAAGGGAAGAGAAGAGAGGTACTCCTAACACCTTCTGGAAAATATTGGAGAAAGGAGAATTTGAAAAATGGGGATATGAAGTCAACCCAAAAATTCCTGCAAAGACAATTCTGGTAGGATTTTTGGCCACGTGGCTCAGTGTGTATTTATTACCATTCTAAGACTCCAAAGGAGGATTGAGGCTAGGAACCATTTTTATTTGGTCTAAGAGAGCAGAAAAAAGGATTGTAGGGTTTTTCAATCCTGTTTTGTCCAGGATTCATAGGTGATTAAAGAACATTTCCATGGGGAAATACCCCTTTAGAATAGCGAGAAAATTCCATGTTTTGTGGGGATGTATCTCTACTCACCTTAAAACTTATGTCATACAATGTGGAGAATTTTATTTTTTATGTTCATTCCTACCGTCTATTAAGGCTTGTTCTGGTATTTCACCCTTCACTCTGAATGATTATGACATCAAGGCTAGATGGAACATGCATAAGGAATTAGATTTTTTGGGAATCCACATATGGAGTGATTTATTGATGATGGGATGGTCAGTTTTGAATTCAGGGCATATATGCTAGCTTTCAAATATGGTGTGATGGCCAACAGAATCTACGAAGAGATCATATGTGAGGCCTATGATCCTTATAGATTAGGGCATCAATTCAAATGTGTACAACAAAATACTGTATCACCTCCCGTTCATGTTAGATTATAGTAGCACCCAATGGTTTTTCGACAATTATGGATGTTTAAATCCACAAAGATCATTAGGGAAGTATTTTAATTTACCTGTTGTTGATGCAGTAAGCAGATTGACTATATTGTATGCTGAAAACAACGTAGCATCTTACCCTGAAGGGGTATTAAATCATGTTTTCCCATGAGTTGGGGTAAAGATAAGTATCAAGAGGGAACCCCTATGTTTGTAAGATAATTCTTCATCGTCTAGGGAAAACATGCAAGAATCAGAGGGTCGAGGTGATGATTCTCTAAATTCATAGAAGAGACCTCATTCCAGATATGACCCTCCTTCCAGAATTAAGAGAGACACTCCATCAATCCCTTTAGAAGTCATAATAAGACGATCAAGTATCCATCATTATGACGAACCATGAGGTATATTTTATACTACCCCATCTATGATTGTGGGTGTTGGGAAGAAACATAAATCCAATGTTGCAGGACCCTCTTCACAACCCTCTAACACACATTATGAATATATATGGCCATAGGATGTTCAATCATGGTAGAGTCTCTTCTGTGATGTTGAGACCTTGTGGATGGATCTGTGTGAAGGAATTCATATTCCAGGAGTAGGGGTTTTTGGGCTTCTTCTGGCATTATTTTTTTATGGATTATCCCAATGAGGTGAGTACTTACATACTAGAGTGGGAAATGATAATATATTCCACTGATGAATAAATTAAAACCAAAAAATGGTTGAATGAAATGATAGAATGTGGTACCACTGAATAGATTAATCATTCATTAGACGAAGAGTGGCATGACATTGTAGATCCTGATGATGAATGTTTTCTTTCTCTCACATTCTCTTATATTTTGCAACATGAAATTTTGTCAAAATATTGTTACATTGGAGAAATATCATGGTATCTTAATGTTGGGTTATAGAAATACAAATGAAGTTCCTTCAACGCTATATAGCCCTAGAGGCACTGCACTTGGAGCTACCGAAATTCCCTAGGAATCAGAAGAAATAACTTCTGGTCAATTAGGAAAGGAGGAGGATGTTGAGAGGGTATTGAGATCTCCAATACCTGTCTTTGGAAATGATGATACAATCCCTCTTAAGAAAACAGAGATGCAAAGGCACTAAAGAAATATAGGCAAGGTTTAACACTTTTTTATCATTGGTATGTCTCTCTAATAATCAAAAATATTAGTCCTTAATCATGAAAAATTGTATAAACTTCATAGTATTACAGGGGATTCTTCTGTTTCTTCATTGAAATAAACTATTGATATGGTTTGAGAAAATAGAGAGGGTACTGCTGAACAGACACAAATTCTTGAAAATATAATTGTTTATGAAGAGGCATTAAAACCAAAAGAACCAACATCTGGTCCCATCACTTCTCTTGTTCCTTCTATTAGAGAAGATGAGGATTCTGGTAAATCAATACTAATTCATAAGGGAAAAAATGTTAAAATAACTAACTTTCATTATGTGATACTTTTAGGTTTATCACATACACCAGAACATATAGGAACAACGGACATTGAAACCTCAACTATGGCGGAGGGATCTATTCGGGGTCAATGGTCATTGGATAAAGGCAGTGAAGCAAACACACCAATTGCTCCCACATGTTAGACTAACATTTGATATCAGATATCATTGGATGAAATGATGAACCTTGGCATGTATTTTGAAGAAATATTAGAACATGTTAATATACCAAATTCTATATAAGGTTGTGGAGTTCCTTGTATAGAATCAACTATAGGCGAGTTCTTATTATTCATCTTGTTAATCATGTTATGATTAACATTCTATCCTTGTTTGGTTGCAATTTTTAGTTCAATCTAATGAAATTGTTGCCGTAATGATATTTGAAGGAAGTGTTGATATTAATGTCAACCCCACCACTGCGGAGACAATGGCTCAGGTGGATCTTGAGATAGATTATCTTCATGAGATTCACTATGATAATCCTGAGAATATTAATGATAGAACTCCTCATCTAGAGACATCATACAAAATTATGGAAATTGAGAATATTTGGGAGGATTCTTCTCAACTGGTTGACCTATTGTTAGGTAAGAGATGCATATATTTTTATTGGCTTCACTTATGTTATCTCTTGAATCTAAACATAACCATAATTAAGGTTTTACCATATAGGGATATTATCTTCAATTTCTAAATCTAGATATGAAGCCTCTGTATCTTCCCAAAAAACATTGGAAGGTGGACCAGCCATTATTCAGGAAGTAATAGAACATTGCACTTCATTAAGTGAATTAGTTATATAATATATCATTCCTTATGATGGATATATTGAATCAAACCCAGAACTATAGAAGTATCTTCGTATTTCACACCGCAAGGCATGGAAAAACACCTGTAAGATAATATCTGAGATGCACCTTGAGGAATTACCTTCATGAATTCCAGGACATTCATCGCGGTCTATGACATTTAGATTTGTTGATTTCAAATACCATTAAATTCATACTACAGTGAAAGAGATAATTCAGAGGAGGGGGTTGTATTATGAAGGGAAAACTATGGAATAAACTGCATAGCCAAATAGTGGCATCTTTTGACTGATAGAATCATTATTTGGGAAACTTATGCAAGGCCACCTTAGGGTATGTGATGCATTGTTAGGCAAAATAGTTCTCAGGTATTAGAAACTCAATCACCCGAAACATTAAGAAATATTATAAAGATCTATAAACATTCAATATTAAGAGTGTCAAATATAGAAGGGGGTTATTCTGAATGCATATGACAAATATTTGAACCAATACTGGCCCTGAATTTGATGTCCTTTACACAGATCAAAGTAATATGTTAAATGGATACTTTCTTTCTTTCCTCTGATTAATATTATGATGTGCAGTTTTATGTAATGCAACGAGGACATTATACAATGTAGTTTTAAGTCGTACAGTGAGGACATTAATAACCCTTTAAGAATTTGAGACGCCTTATTTATACAAATAATCCTTTAACCCCATTCCTAAGCCCACATGAGCTATGATCAGTGTGAGAAACAAGGATTAGAAAGGGTTTCATCTATTACAAAAAGGTGACACAATTGAATAATATGGGTGTTATATTTCCATGCAGTTTAACATCATTAGGTAAGGACAAAGGTGATCTTTTTTGAAAAGAAATTCTTGTTGTAGCATGAAATAGGGATAAAACCAACATTCCACTATGAGTCTTACTGAGGGAAATAATAAAGCCATATGTAGTTCTTTAAACATTTCCTATGCAGGTTTGACTCTTATACAAAGAATAAAAGGTTTTTTTATTGTGGCTTGGATCATGACTGGAGATCGAGTCATCTCTATTTACCTCATTAAAAAATGAGAATCATGCCACATGTAGTTATTGAAACAATTATTCCTCACGCCAATCGAGGATGACATGAATAATGGGGAAATTTGACAAGTTCTGAGAGATTTTAAATTCTTATGAAATAAAATAGAATAAGGAGAAAATCATATTGTTTCGGTGTGGATGTGCGTCGGGTTTCTGTTCCGACGCTGTTCCGCCAAAACGCGTTCGCGCGTGCGCCCGTCGACCCGAGGGGATGGGAGCGCGGCTTGTGGCCCCGCAGTCCCGCTTTCCAAAGGCGGGCGGCATCTGTCCCTTATTCAGGGATGTCTGCTCCTTGATTGAAACCGGGATGATGGGATGTCGGCTCCTCCTTCCGTGGACGTCTCCTCGGAACTCATCGCCTAATCCGGGTCTCCCTCATAGATTTAATAATGTTCGTGAATCTCGTTCCCAGCGCCATATCTCCATGGACACCGGTTAATTACGCTGCTTCCGCCCAGACGCTCCAAGGAGTCTGGTCGGGGCAGCAACCTGCGGTGAGGAGACCGGGTAGCTCTGGGTGTTGGGGGCGTGTCTTAACATTGCGGCTCTGCATGTTTGCCTTCCGTCCCTAATAGGGCTTCTCGAAGGCGTGATGGCCTGAGGCATCCCGCGCTGGGTACGGGGAACTGCGTTACCTGAGGTTTTCCTCAGCTTTCCATGTTTAACATGGGGTATGTCGCGAGTTTAACGTCCAGCGGGGACGACATCGGACTGATCAACACGAGGAGTGGATCAGAAGACAGAACCCCTTGCGGGGAACCTCCGATGCTGGGGCCAGCACATGGGCGGCTTCCCGAGTGAAGTGGAGTGGAATGAAGTGGAATGACCCCACCGGGATGTGGCGGCCCGGGTAAGGATCAGGATGGATGGTGCAGTGAAGAGCTTGGACCCCGTAGAGGCTTCCTACGTACCGCGCGTTAGCGCGGATCAAAGTCAGCGTAGTTCAGATATACAGTTTAACGTCATGCTGGACGATGGCAAGACGACTCACAAGGAGGTCGAGGCTGCCGGGCGGAGGATTGAACCGAACCACCTCGCACAGAGGGGGATGGAACGGCCGGGAGGTTCACAGTTTCACGTCATGCTGGACGCTGGTGTTTGGGGCTTACACTCTAAGGAGGCCCATATGCGGCAAAGCTCAGTTGGAGAGGGACTTGGGCCGAAGGTAAGAGACACCTCGGTCCCTGTCACGCCCTCTACTGGCTTCGGCAGTGGGGAAGCACAATGGAGATACACATGTGCAGTCCCCCACAAGGGCGGATTCATAGGTGAGTCGACGCGAATGTGAACCCGGGAGGGGTCCACTGATGGACGAACCGACTTGAATACGACCGGGATGACCAGGTGGTGGGCTTGAACCTCAGGGAGGCTTCCTACGTACCCTGTTTATGAGACAGGGATCAAAGTCCACGTAGTTCATTCTGTTAGGACTTACACACTGAGGCAGCCTGAGTGCGGAAAAGCTTAGTCGGAGAGGGACTTGGGCCAAAGGTGAGAGACACCTCGATCCCCGTCACGCCCTCTACTAGCTTCTGCAGTGGGGAAGCACAATGGATATACACATGTGCAGTCCCCCATAGGAAACTAGGGGTTTGTAATACCCTACCCCCGTGGGCGAAGGCCACTCCAATAAATCATCCCTAAAGAGGGGAAATCCCGACATCCCTGCAGAGATGAGCGGGTGGGGGCCATATCCAAACCGGGGGGGACCCTGCGTGCGGGGCACGGGATCGGGTGATGCGGACGGTTTAACGTCTTGCTGGATGAAGTACAGTTTAACATTGTGTGTTGAGGACGAAGATGCTTGGCAGTTTAACGTCTTGCAGCGCGGATGAGATAGTGCCGCCGATGGGTCCATGTCACTTCGCGTGAGCCTGGAGGGCCGCACGGGAAGAAAATGCACGGTGCGGGCATCCTGGATGAAGATCATCGGGCGCCACGCAGGCGGGTACCCTCAGGGGGTCAAAGGGGGCGACCCTGGCGGTTTTGCGCGCAAAAGAGAAGCTTGGCGCGCAATACCCCGGGTCGGCGTGCAATTGGGCGGGCTGGCGCGCAATTGGGCCAGCGCTTTGCGTGCGGAAGATGGAGATTGCGCGCACCGGGCCTCTGATAGCGCGCGGGGGCAACGGCCCATTCTTTAACGAATGACCAGTTAGTAAGGGGGGGTGCGCGCAATCGGGCTGGATTGTGCACACCCGGGGGGCAATTGCGTGCAAGAGGCTTCTTTTGCGCGCGACGGCCTTTGGGTGAGTAGTTGTCAAAGGAAAGGAGCCAAAGGGGTTGCGCGCGAAGGCGAACCCCGAGGCTTGCTTGTGCGAAATAAAGGAGGGTACCTGAAGATCGGCATTGCGCGTGGAGGGGGTGGGATTGCGCGCACGAGCGACCCTTCGAATTCTGGAAACCTTCAAAACGTTGGGGTCACCTTGTATTTATAGGCAACCCCGGGCGTGGAATCTCGCTGCCGGCGCGCAATTCATGGCGCGGGCGCGAAATTTCCTTCGCGGGCGCGGAATCGGGGCCCCGGCGCGCAAGGGAGTCGCGCGGGCCACGGGCGCGCAAAATTGCGCGCCGGCCCGGCGCATTGCGCGCATCCCGGGAGGATTGCGCGCCACACTTCAACTTTGTGTGCGGGCCTCCAAAATTCCGCGCAAGGACTCCGGGCCTTCCGAAACGTGCTTCTGACTCCAAATATGACCTCACTTTCCGCATCCGGAGCTTCGTTTGGGAACAACGGACTTTTCCAGCGTCTACAAAAGCCCCCCCTCAGAATCTGATCGGCGAGAGGTCGCAACGATTGGGTTCCGAGGGAGACGCCGGAATGCCGAAGTCCTGGGTGGTGCATGACTGTGGCGCGCAAAAAGGGCGTCGGGCACGAAATTCGCCGTCGTGGTCGCGCAAAGCACTTTCCTCGCAGCGCGGACACCCGGCCTCGCCTATAAATAGGGGCCCTGGGTCCCCCGTACCGTACACAGGCTTTCCGCGCGACAAGCTTCCAAGCCCTCGTGCGCGAAATTGCCATTGCCGGCGCGAAATTCACCCGTTCGTCGCGCAAACCCATCCGGATTTCGGCCTGTTTTTGCGCGAACACCCGGGGTTTTACGCGACAAACTTCCCAATTGCGCGCCGTCCACTAGGATTGCGTGCCAACTCCCAAACTTCTCTACCAGCCTCTTCCGATTCCGCAGGCCTCATCCCTTAACCCACACGACTCCCGGAGCTTCTGAGATGGCCGCGAGTCAAGTGAATGAGGGGGATGCCGCCATTCGCAGAGCTGAGATGGCGGCGAACGAAGAGGTATACGGAGCCAAGGAGATTGTTTCCAACAATCAATCCTTGTTTGATTTGCTGACGCCGGCCCAGAAGACGTATCCACTGTCGGACAACCTGCCACTCTGGAACTACGGCATCCTGGATGAGGTTTCGGTGCCAGGGTTCGAGGTTGATGCGCCACGGACCTGGGTGACTCGGGAGGACGAGCTTCCCCGCTATAACATCACCTACAACGGGCGTCCTGCCAGGGAGACCAGGCACTTAGATATCTATGTCCTGAACCCGAGGACGCGAACCATCACCGGGAGTGAGCCTTCTGCAGAGAACTCTCCAGCCCTCTCATCGAGCACGTATCGCCAGAGTGTCACCGACGACACCAAGGGCTGGCTGAAGGACTGGGACTTGTGGTCTGGGGGCAATTTCACCAGTGAGTGGGCCTGGGTGTTCTGGGTATGCCACACCTACGATCACTTCGCGGAGGAGCTGCGGTACATCGGCCTGTTTGAGGCGGTGTGGACGTCATAATTCCACTTCTACCAGCAGCCCGAGCTCGGGCCGGAGCTGTTCACCCGCTGGTCCCCGGATACCAACACCTTCCATCTTCACTATGGGGAGGTCAGCATCGGTCTCTGGGGCATCCACTGCATCGGAGGTATCCCGCTGGAGGGTTACCAATACGATGAGTTCCTGCCTCCGAGGAACACCTGGGGTGACAAGTCACGGACTCCCATCCTGACATGGCATCTACTGGACCTGGCTACGGAGCGGCTCGGGGTCAAGGACTTCCACAAGGACATAGCCTACAAGGAGTGGTTCATCCAGTTCTTGGAGCATGACCCAGCGGTCAAGATGCCAGGAAGGGGGAAGCGGTGCCCGACCGCGGCTCAGAGGAGCCGGAACGGATCGTACTGGCGGGTCCTGGAGACGGGAGACTACCGCTCATGGGGTACCATGTCATCGAGGCCCGGGACCCAAATGTCCGGTACGCGGCGTTCCTGGCTGCCTTTCTGAGTGGGTGGCTCCTGCCAGTGCGGGACGCGAGGATGGGCGTCCGCCCGGCGACACTGGCGATGGCGGGCGCAATGGCCGCCAACAAAAGATACAACCTCGGGGTCCCAGTGCTGGCTAAGCTGTACGCCATCCTGGGACGCATCTCGCGAGGGGGGTCGCCACGAAGGGTCTGTGGGCCCTTTCAATTCTTCAACGGCTGGGTGGCTGCTCACCTCGGTGGGTACACGTTTCCAAACGCCGTCATTCCTCCGGGAAATGGCCTGCGACCCTCCCTGCTGAACATCGCGGGGGTCGCTCCGATGACCCTAAATAAGGAGGGCGTGAGGATTCAGATTGGCAATCACCCCAATTTCAACTTCAGCCCGTTCCCCACTCCCGTTGGCCAGATGATCGAAAATGGACAGGGTCCGCTGGAGCAGCACGAATACTTCCTGAGAATGCGGGGTGGGGTGCTCGTGGCTCGGATCGACGGGAAGGTGATCTGCGAGCCCTACGTGCCAACCCGGTTCTCCAGGCAGTTCGGGTGCCTTCAACGGATGCCGAAGAGGGTATTCACTGCTTTCCGAGAGGAGACGAACCCTTGCGTCCTTGGACAGATGTGGCTAATGTTCGCCACTTTCGGCTCTGGCGATGTCATCACTCTCCCTCCTACCGGGGTCGACGCAGGCTTGGCAACCGCGTACGCCGAACACTGGGCCATCGCGTACCCCGAGGGGCTTCTACGGAAGCCAGTTCGGCGGCTCGAGGTCACCCGTGCGGAGACCGGGCGTCAAGGAAGGAGGCGAGGCGCCGTTACGCGGGGGAGAACGGAGGTGGGCCAAGCAGCGGAGCCGGCGCGGGCAGGGACTTCGGCGGCGGGCACATCGCAGGCTGCCGCCACGACTTCAGCGCCCAGAGAGGGGGCACATGCGGTGGTCGGGGAGCGGCCCGTGAAGCAGATAAGGCGTCTACTCGAACCCTCCCACGATGCAGTCTTCCCAGTGCTGTGGTCGGCCTAGATGACCCTGCGGTAGTCGCTGGGGACCGAAACCATCTGGCAGAAGATAACCAGAGAAGGAATCCATCTGCCAGAGGTTGGGTGCCTTCAGGTCGCCGACAGGGTGAACTTCCACCGGCGGTATGCGTATCTGACGGCCATGGACGAGTACACGCGCCAACATGGTCAGCGTGCGGAGCCGTCCCTTCTGGTGAAGGTGATGCTTGGTCTAGAGACTGCTCCAGAATAGATGCCGCCAGAGGAAGATGATAGTAATGACGACTCCGAGGAAGAGGAGGAGGCGGGGGAGAATGAAGGCTCTGAGGGAAGGTCCCATCCGGGGAGCCCGTGGGAGAGCGGCGAGGTGGCCGGCTCTGGCAATATTGATATCACTGAGCTTCTCGAGGTCTTCTTCTATCCCTACTCAACCTGCTTCATCCATTCTCTTATGCAGCTTCTAACCCATTTCTTCACCTTCCTCAGTAGTGCACGGATGTTGGTCAGGCATCCTCAGTAGGAGTAGGAGAGGCGCCAGCAGGACAGGGCGGGGGCCAGACACCCATAATTGAATTGACAAGCGCTGAGGGGTCCCCTGCTGCAATTGCTCCTGCGGCGGCCGGGACAGCGGAAGATGACGCTCTGGATTCCCGTAAGTCTCCTTACTTTACTGTTGGTGCTTGTCGTTGACGATCTGTGACTAACCACGACATGCACTGCATAGTGATCTCAATATTGGAGGCTCGTCGGGCTGCCGAACCCGGGCCATCCACGAGTGGACCAGTGGCAGACATGCCGCCTGCTCCGGAACAGACTTCTCACACTGAGCCGGCCCCACCTACTACTGATCAGGGGGCAGCGGACACCGGCGGTGCTGCCATCGGAGAGAGGTCGGGGGCTGACGAGGGTGCCAACGCCGCTGGGGAGAGAGAAGAAGGTCGCCCAGATGTTGGGGAACCTATCCCCTTTGAGGACATCCCAGGGGAGGACCCTGCAGCAGACCTGCTGGATGCCTTCCCTTCCTACCGGCCTGCCGACCCCGAGGAGATGGATGACTCGGACATGGAGGCGGTCGAGGAGAGCCGGATAACGCGCCGCAGGGGGTGGAAGTGCATCCAGCGCTTCCACAAGCGACCCTCATCGGAGTGGCTGGGGCGCATGGGATCGCTTCAAACCTGGCTGCGCTTCCTGTGTGCCGGGGGAGCCGATGCTCGACGCATCCATCTGACGGTCCGTGATTTCATGGCCGAAAAGATGCGCGAGAGCCACCGGCGTGCTGACGTCGCACAATGTTGGGACATGTCGGAGAACACGCGGGCGCTCTTCGTGGCGGTGCAGGATGTCCGGCGCCTCGAAGGGCAGGCGGAAGAGAAGGAGGCCTTCGTCGCAGCGTGCACTGAGCTTGTGGAGCAATTAACGGCCCAGTTGGTTGACGCCCAGGTACAGCTGACGGAGGCGGGCCACCAGATGGTCACACGTCAAATCGAGCGGGAGCGTGCACAGGCCAGGATCGGCGAGCTGCGTGCTGTGACCGCCGATGAAGAGAGGGCATGCAGAGAGCGAGAAGCAGCTCTTGAGGCCGCCAGCCAAAGGGTAGCGGCGTTGGAAAGACTCATTCAGCACGCTAATCCCTAGGGGATTTGTTTTTTCCATTCCCAGAACATTTTGCTTCCGCTACTCAATACTTCGATCCATTTGTATGAATCAACATATTTATCTGCATCTTTTGGCTTAACGTTCTCAACCACAATTCATTATCTTGAGGGAGTGTTAACCAAGCTTCAGGCATCCACAATTGGGCCTGGATTTCTAAGGAAAAGAGGGAGGTAATTCCTAGGAAAGGAGACCTCAGACCTAATCAATGTACCATCCCCCCAACTTGTTCCGACACACGAGCGGGACAACACTAGGGGCGTTGAGGTTTTATCCGAACATAGGGAAATGAGAAAGGGTGAATCGCGTGTCCCGAATTCAGAAATCCACGACGGTCAGTCTTCCAGGAGATTCCCAAGACGGCAAGCGGACAATGGATCAATCGACCATACTACTGCAATAGACGGACCGAAGGTCATCATTCATATTGCAGGAGGCGGATCACATGTCATCATCAATACCACTTTGGGGGTTCCTTCAGACACAAGGGTGGAAATCCAGATCAAAAGAGCATGCGAAGCGTGGGGCGAAGTGATGATTTGTTCGGACAGAATCTAACACTCCCAAAATTGTGCCACCGTGGGGAAAGCGTATTAGGCGGATGCACTAATCTGGCCGTGAATCACCCCAATTCTCAGACATAACCTCTTTGATGAGGAAAATGTCGCTTCCCATCATTGCAATGGGGCATCCCGAGCTGAATCGGGGAGAATATCACAACCGCACCACTCTACCAGAAGCCAGGCCAGACGGCCGGTGACGAGGAGGGGTGGGACTTAGCGATCCCTGAGGCTGGACCCGAGTCGAGATGCCCGGGCGTTCCTACGTACTCCATCAGGCTGGAGATCAAGCCACACGTAGTTCTGAGAGTGCAGTTTTAACGTCATGCGGGACATAGAACCCCGTTTAGGGAGATCTTAGTTTAAGGTCATAGAGCTCGGACCATAGGGGAGATCTTAGTTTAAGGTCTTAGAGATCGGACCATAAGAACCTCAAAGTACGCCACATCGTGGTCCTATCCCCTGGATATGCGAAGATGCACTGAGGAATAGTGTCAAGAGTGTCGAGGTTTCGCCTGGTCAGAGTGGGAGGTGGAAAACGTAATGTGAATCATGCGGCCATTCACTCAAGGACTGGGGGCACCGGCGTAACGATATGGGAGTACTGCCGACCGTGGTGGAAAAGCAGCATCAATATCGCACTGACCATTGATGGAATGAGGCAGCAAACGAGCATCAACCGCTCAAGCACATGATTCATATCGATTTGCTGCCCGAGGCCCTTGGGGGCACCAGCCCGAGTCGGTGGGAGAGCACTGAGGCATTGTATCCAGACCGCTCACGGGGGTTCCACCCAGGGCGTAGGCGATGGGTCCGAATGAAGGGGAGCATGAAGCCTGAAAAGTGGAAGGAACCTGACCAAGCTGAACCTAACCCTCCTGGCAATAAACCAGAGTACTCTTGACACCGGTGGACCACTGCAAGGGGTCGAGGGACACGCCTTGAGGGTGACCCGAAGGCAGCGGATTCCCCAGAGAAGGGGGAATCTCTAATAGGTGGGGGGCTGGACCCGAAGTTTCAAACATCCGGGCGTTCCTACGTATCCCATAAGGATGGGAATCAAGCCACACGTAGTTCTTGAAGCGCGGTGCAACACAATCGGGCACCAGTGCGGGGAGGGGTACGGGTCTGGCCCTCGCACCCAGAAGAAGCGGTATTTGATATTTCTTGTTTATCATTAAAGGTGGATGGTTTTTCTTTGTGCAGCGACATGTCTGTGATTAAAAAATCCCTGGCGTCGCCACAATAATCAATCCATGAAAGGCATTGATAAATGGCGTGGTTATTAACCAGTGCCCAATGTGAGTGTCCCCTGAGGAGAACATCGTGCCGTTTCAGGTCGGGCGGCCAAGACGATCACAGTTTACGGTCGTGTGGTAAGAACAGGCAACACAGTTTAAGGTCGTGTGGTTCGGACCAAGGAGGAATCCGCTTATTGCGATACGGAGGACCCAGCGGAGGTGGGGACACATCCTAGCCCTGCGGTAATGCACAATTCCAGGAGAAGGATCCTGGGATAGGGGCCTGCATATGTCTATCACCCGAGGGGCAGAGATTCTAGCCTCCAGCTATGCTGGGCCCAGAACGCGATTGTTCGGGCGACTCCTTCCTCCTCATGGGGACGAGGGTCTAGCTACACATGGCCCTTAGGGAGGACATCAGCATATATCCTTGGTGCTCAGATCGTGGGAGCCTCGAAAGACACCATTACCCTGGTTGGCCTGCCTAACGTGTAGAGGTGTACTGAAGGTCAGTATGAAGAGAGAGAGTGTCGAGATTCCACTACAACGCATAGAGGCGGAGTGTGATGAGGACTGCGCAACCAATGTTCAGAGCCTGAAAGAGCCGACATGGCGATCAAGGATGTCGCTGACCATATTCGCAACACAACATCCGATCGCATCAGCCTAGGCTGAGGCAAGAAAAAGAGCATCAACCGCTCAAGCGCTGGATTCATATCGATTTGCGGCCCAAGACCCGCCGGTAAATCGACCCGGAGCGGTAGGAGAGCACTGAGGCATCATATCCAAACCGCTAACGAGGATCCCTTTGAGTGAAGGCTCGAACAAGAGGAAGCGCGAGGCCAGACAAGTAACACAGGATTTGTCGGGATTGAATCCGACACTACAGGTCATAGACCGGAGTACCCAAAACATGTTAACAGATCACCGGAAAGGGTCGGAGGACTCACCCTGAGAGCAACCAAAAGACGGGGCTGGACCTGAAACACAAACGTCCAGGCGGTCCTACATATCCCATAAGGATGGGAATCAAGCCATACGTAGTTCTTGAGAGGCAGTTTAACGTCATGCAGGACGATGAGCGGTGTGAGGTAGTCCCACACACGGGGGAGGCGTACGGCGCGGCCAGTAGACCGATGTGAATGAGGACATAATCCCCCGCTCACGCCATACGCCTTGCACAAAAAGGAGGGGAACTTGGGCCAGAGGCCCAACGCGGGATAGAGATTCCCGGTAAATGGGGCTGGGCCTGAAACATGAATGTTCAGGCGGTCCTACGTATCCTATAAGGATGGGAATCAAGCCGCACGTAGTTCTTGAAGTGCAGTTTAACGTCATGCAGGACGAAAAAAGAAAGGGGGGAGCGGAAGGCATCCCCAAATGTGGCGGGCGTACAGCGTGGCGAGAAAACCGACGTGAATGAGGGCATAGCCCCGCGTTCACACCATACGCCGCATACCCAGAGGAACTTGGGCCAAGGGCCCGAGATGGGATGGAAATTCCCGAAGGATGGGGCTGGGCCTGAAACATGAATGTTCAGGCGGTCCTACGTATCCCATAAGGATGGGAATCAAGCCGCAAGTAGTTCTTGAGGTGCAGTTTAGCGTCATGCAGGACGAATGCTGAACAGTTTAACGTCTTGTAGCTCGGACGTGGTGCAGGTTAGCGTCATGCGGGACGAAGTGCAGTTTAACGTCATGCGGGACGAATGGATGCTTGGCAGTTTAACGTCTTGCAGTGCGGACGAAGTGCAGTTTAACGTCATGAAAGACGAAGTGCAGTTTAACGTCATGCGGGACGAAGTGCAGTTTAACGTCATGCGGGACGAAGTGCAGTTTAAAGTCATGCAGGACGAAGTGCAGTTTAACGTCATGCGGGACGAATGGATGCTTGGAAGTTTAACGTCTTGCAGCGCGGATGAAGTGCAGTTTAACGTCATGCGGGACGAAGTGCAGTTTAACGTCATGTGGGATGAAGTGCAGTTTAACGTCATGCGGGACGAAGTGCAGTTTAACGTCATGCGGGACGAAGTGCAGTTTAACGTCATGCGGGACGAAGTGCAGTTTAACATCATCCGGGACGAATGGATGCTTAGGCAAAGTACTGCTTGAGGAACCTAGTGTTGGTGGGAGGAGTGACACACTCACCATCCATAGTCGCTAGGGAGTACGCGCCATTGGGATATACCTTGTGGACGACAAAAGGTCCCTCCCACTTGGGCTCCAACTTGGGCGGCTTCCTGCCGGGGATCATTGGTGCTCTTAGGGCCAGTACTAGGTCACCCTGTAGGAAGGAGCGGTGGAGAACCTTCTTATTGAAAGCTTGAGCCATTCTGCTTTGATGCCTCTCCATGTTTTGCAAAGCGCAAAGCCTATTCTCATCCAGTGCTTCCAACTTGACTAGACGGGCTTCAGCAGCTCTGTCCGGCGCTTGCTGGTCGTAGACCGCAGTGCGCAAGGACGGTAACTGGATCTTGATGGGCAGGACGGCCTCAGCTCCATACACCAGGGAATAAGGGGTCATCTGGGTGGAATTGCGAGTCGTCGTCCGATAAGCCCAGAGGGCGTTGGGGAGCTTGTCCGGCCAACTCTTCTTGTTCTGACCAACCATCTTTTGCAGAATTTTAGAGAGGGTTTTGTTAAATGCCTCAATCTGTCCATTTGCCTACGCATGATAGCGAGATGTATGGTTCGAGAGAATGTTGTACCTGGCGTACAACTTCTTCAACTCGGCTACTCGGAAGTTGGCTCCGTTATCCGTGAGGATAGCGTGAGGCACTCCAAATCGATAAATGATATTGGAGGTCACGAAGTTAGCGATAGAACAGGATTTGACCTCTCTGAGCGGAATCGCCTCTGCCCATTTGGAAAAGAAGTCCGTGGCGGTTAGAATGAACCGGCACTGGCGAGCCGTCGCCGGCAGGTAAGGTCCCACAACGTCCTGCCCCCAGACTGCAAAGGGCCAAGAATACCTGGTGGTAGGGAGAGGCTCCGGCGGCCGATGCACAAAGTTCGCATGAACCTGGCACGCATGGCACTTCCTGGCATACTCGATGCAGTCATGGATCATGGAGGGCCAGAAGTATCCCAACCTCCGAATCTGGTGGGACAGCTTCGGCCCAGTCTGATGGGCACCACATGAACCAGAATGAACCTCTTGTATAACTCGTGGGATCTCAACTCCCTGAAGGCAACGGAGGAGAACACCATCAAATACGCGTCTATAGAGGATCTGCTCCATGCCGGGACTGCTCTGGAGGACAAACTGCGATGCGCAGCGTCGAACTCGCTCACGTTCGCCCCGATCTGACGGGAGAATTCCATGTTGGAGGTACTCAACCAGGGGCGTCCTCCAATCAGGGGCTGGTTCGACTGCCATATCTGTGGTACTCGGGGATCCGGGCACAGGGGCAACCGTGGTGAGATTACATACCGACGGGCCGCGATCTTCCTCCGGGATAACGGGAGCGATGAGCCTGCGGTGCGTCACGCGGATGATCAGGTTGTCCTGTTCAGGCTCTGCGAGTGACGCAGCAAGGCTGGCCAAAGAATCTGCTCGACCGTTCTGCGACCATAGAATATGGACAATTTCTGGCCGAGAAGGGAACTGGGCCATCAGAAGGAGGGTGCACTCCAACAATGGCACAAGTTCCGGCTTCCTGACAACATAGTCGCCATTGATCTGCCAAAATACCAGCTCGGAGTCCCCTTTCACACACAGATGGGGCACGTCGATCTCGAGAGCTAACTCGAGGCCAGTGATGAGGGCATGGTATTCCGCCTCATTGTTGGTACATCCCTCTAACAACAGGAAAGAGTATGGCAGCACGGCTTGCTCCGTGGTAATGAAGACGATACCCAAGCCCACTCTATTGAGCTTAGGATTATCGATTCTTCTACCGGTGGGGCTCCGGGAGGCACCGTCAAAGTACATCTGCCAGCATGGATTGGCACGATCGACCGAGAGGACGGCCTCATCAGGAAAGCCTAGATCCAGCGGCTGATCCGCAGAGGTCGGGTGAGCAGCCAGAAAGTCCTCCAATGCTTGCCCTTTGATGGCCTTCTGAGACACATACCTGATGTCGAACTGCTGGAGAATCACAGCCCACCGCGCTAGACGACCAGTCAACATAGGACGACTCAGGATATATTTCAACGGGTCTACCCGAGAAACCAACTGTACCTCATGGTGCTGCAAGTAATGCCGTAATTTCTGTATGGCAAATACGAGCGCCAGGCAGCTCTTCTCGATGGGGGAATACCTAACTTCCGCATCGAGGAGCATGCGACTGAGGTAATAGAGGCTATTCTTTGTTCCCTCGTTGTTCTTCTGGGTGAGAAGGGAACCAAGGGACCATTTCAGGGCAGTCACATAAAGGACCAGTGGCTTCCCTGATACAGGAGGCATCAGAACCGGAGGCTGAAGCAGGTACTGCTTGATTTCCTCGAAAGCGGTCTGAAACTCCTTATCCCATACATAGGTGGCACCTTTCTTCATGAGCCGAGAAAATGGCTTACACTTGCCGGCCAGATTCGCGATGAATCGGCGTATATAGGCTATGTGGCCTTGGAACCCTTGTAGTTCCCGGATGTTTCCTGGGGGAGGCATCTGGCTAATCGCCCAGATCTTCTCTAGGTCGATCTCAATACCCCGGTATCTTACCACAAAGCCAAGAAACTTCCCGGAGGTGACCCCGAAGGCACACTTCAACGGGTTCATCTTCAGGCAGCGAGACCGGAGGAAGCCGAACACTTTCTCAAGATCTTTGAGATGGTCCTGACGCTGGCGCGATTTGACCACCATGTCATCGACGTAGCATTCCATCAGTGTGCCGAGGATTGGCTTGAATATGCGGTGCATCGCCCGTTGATAGGTGGCACCTGCATTCTTCAGGCCGAAGGGCATGACCTGGTAACAAAAGATACCTTGGGGGGCCCTGAAGGCAGTGAACTCCTCATCCTAAGGGGCCATCCGGATTTGGTTGTATCCGGAGTATCCATCCATGAAAGGGAGGGCTTGGAACCCTGCCGTGGCGTCAATCAACAGCTCTGTCACCGGAAGGGGAAAGTCATCCGTCGGACAGTGGCGGTTGAGATCGCGGAAGTCGATACAGACTCTGATCTGCCCGTTCTTCTTCCTGACTGGCACGATGTTGGCCAGCCATCTGGGGTACTGAACTTCCCTCATGAAGTTGGCGTTGATATGCTTGTCAACTTCGGCCTCAACCATGGCACTGTGGAATGGGTGCATCTTCCTGGGAGGCTGCTTGAACCCACGATGGTTCGCCGGGAGACCAAGGCGGTGGACGGCTACCTGAGGATCTAGCCCCAGCATCTCGTCATAGCCCCAAGCTAACACATCACGGTGCTGTCTGAGGAAGTCCACGTACTGCTGCCGCTCCTCAGAGGGCATGGCGGCACTGAACAATGTGGGTCTTGGATCTGCCTCGGTTCCAAGGTTCACCTGTACTAACTCATCGACCGTGGCAGAGACGCCCTCCTCAAAGGCTGGGGGTGCGTCTTCCACGTCCTCTCAACTCGGGGGGGGGGGGGATCGTCCACGGGAGAGACTGCGTTGGAAACTGCATTGGGGCTACCAGATCTTGCTGGGCCGCTGGTGCTGGCATGGGCGGTCGCGGTCATCTCATCAGGAGACTCACAGGACGTCGGGACCATGGCTACGTCCAACCGAGGGATCGGGAGGACGTAAGCGTCATCCAAACTTGCCCAGGGATCACTTGCAACAGCGACAGGCTCAACCTCACCTGCCAGGATCTGCTTATCCTTGCTCTTGTAATAGTCCACGTCCAGATAGCGGGCTTCACATGAGGCAAATGGAGAGGCATCTCCCTGAAGCACGCCTACTCGACCATTGAGAGAGTATTTAAGGCATTGGTGGTATGACGAGGGAACCGCCGTATGAAGGTGGAGCCATGGCCTGCCCATCAATGCGTTGTACGCAGTGTCCTGAGAGACTACAATAAATTCGGTGTTGGCAACCAGGTCACTGAACTGGGTCTTCAAACGTATCTTGCCGACCGGAGTTTGCTCGGTGCGATCATACCCCTGGATCCTGAGGTCAGCGGGGATCATGTCATCCTCAGACAACCCCAATCTACGGAGCGTCCGAGTTGGAATCAGGTTAATCCCAGACCCCGTGTCGACAAGACAGCGCCGGACTTCAAGGCCATTGAACTGGCCAGTAACATACAGCGGACGAATGTGCCCCTGTATAGGAGGGTCTTCATCCTTACCAGAGAACGAGATAGCTGCCTGACATTCGGCGTTCTCAATCGCTTCGGTGTGAACGGCCTCTACAGCGGCAACCTCCGTCTCAAACTGGAGGGGGCTCTTCAGGGCTTCAGCGAGCGCCTCGCGCATCTCAGGTAACAGGCGCAGAGCCTCAAGGATGGAGAGCCTTACTGGGATGTCGGCCAAGTGCTTCAGGACATCATACTTTCTTGCTAAGCGCGAGCCCCTGGTTACAGGAGGTTGCTCTGCGGTTGGAGGCATGACGGGCCTTGCCGGTTGGACCGGCGGCCGACTAGCGCTTGGCGCATCTCGCTGTTCACTGGTTACAGCCCGGGAAGTGGTCACCGTACTGGGGCCAGGAGGACGGGATGGACTCGTGGCAGGACGGAGCTGGTCGCAGCGCGGCTGAGGCGGTTCTGCCTGGTCCCACACCACAAACGGTGGAGGAGGCGAATCCGTCATCCCCGGATGGGGGGGCTGCGCGCGCTGAGCTCGGTTTTGAGTCTGCTGCCTAGTCTCAGTGGCATGCATGACCTGGATGGAGGTACCAACTGATGTGCCCCAGTGACTCCTGTTGTTGCGGTTCCTCCGACGATGGCTATGACCGGGGACACTAGGGATGTCCACCTGGTGTTCTTCAACGTTGGGAACCGAAAAGGGATTTACTAGCTCGACGGTATTAACCGAAGCGTACCCAACACTGTCATCGAACGAATCATTCATCACCGGGTGGATCCGAGGAGGGACCCCCATCTCCGGGGGCATGAAATCACCGAGAGTGAGGGATAGTGGCGGAACTGGCGGGGCGCGCTCTTCCTTATTGTGCCGCCGCCGTTTGCTCTTCTCGGAAGAGGCAGGCTGGGACGGCGATGCCGGAGCAGCACCCGCAGATTCTGGGGGCTCAGGCTGATTCAAGCGCGCACGGATGATTCCATGGGCGCGAATGATCGTCTTGCGGGCCATCCAGTCATTATACATCTGGGATCCGCGGTCGGAGACCAGCTGCCATTCGTCCTCGTCGCCACTATCGTCATCTGATCCCACAAACACACCCGCCACTTGTGCTGGAGTTGGGCCCAACCTGATTACATTGTTGTTAATCTGGTCTTGGAGCCAATCCTTAAACACGTAGCACCGCCGGATGGTGTGCCCCAGGGCCCGATGGTAAGGGCAGTAGCGGGGGTTATCCGTGAGATGTGACTCCTCTGGCCTCCAACACTCAGGCAGTCGCACAATCCTCTGCTCCAGGGCGCTCCGGAAATAACTGGGGACCTGATCCTCGTGAAATGAGTAAGTCAGGTATCGCGGGGCCCTAGGAGCGTGGTCTTGACGAGGGGCTGGAGGGGCCTGCCGAGGAGGTGGACCCTGATTATCTCGCCTGGGTTGTGGCGGTACATTACGCGGAGGGGTCGGCCAGTTCTGGGGCAGCCGCTGCTGGGCCGGGAACTGAGCCCGTGGAGGTGGATTCCTGTGAGGATGTGGAGCTGGCCTCACCGGCAACTGCTCCAACGGCCTGGGGGCCTCTATCTGGGCAACAGCAGCGGGCTCAGCCCTGCTAACTCTCCTTGCAGGGATCATAGGAGGCATCGGGTGTGCCTGACTAGCCTGTTGCAGGGCTTCCTCAAGACGTTGAGCTTTGTATGAGAAGTCCCTGAACCCTCCGGGGTAATTCTGAGTGATCAAGGAAGGGACCAGCTCGGTCTTGACGTTCCCGACGCACATTGTCAGCAACTGCTTCTGAGTCAATGGCAAGTCAATGGAATACGTGAGACCCTTCCATCGGGAAACGAAATCCGCGACTCGCTTATCAGGACTTTGCTTGCACTTGAAGAGGTCTGCGATACTCGTCTTCCGGGTCGTGGAACTGAACTGGTAGAGGAACTATCTACGAAGGTCCTCCCAGGTAGTTATCGACCCGACGGGGAGCTGGCTGTACCAGACAAATGCTGGCCCTTCCAGTGTCTGGACAAAGCAGCGAAGCTTAGCGGCCTCCTGCTGCGTCGGAGATCCCAACATAGGCCCGCACCTCGAATTGAAATGGGCCAAATGCTGTGGCGGATCTCCAGTCCCGTTGAAGGGGGCGAAAGTGGGGTTCCCGAATCCCGGAGGTGCCGGCATGTCATCCACCCATGCTGGGTATGGCTTGCCGTCCGGTGGGATCACCACTTGCCGAGTCTCCAAGGCTTCCAAGCGGGCGATGAGTGCCGCCATCGGATCATCCGGACATGGGTTCCAGTCCTGGCGAGGATCTCTAACCACGAGCGCATTGCATGGCCCTTCAATCGGGTCGTCGACTGGGTCATCGAACTCGACAGCTCATGGGATGGCGGGCGGAGCAGCCCTTGGAGCAGCGGGAGGAATCCGAGCGGGGTCTCTCAGGTAGTCACGCCGCTCGGGAGGGTGTGGTGAAACATACCGCGCCCTCTTGCCATAGGCAATGGCCTCTCCCCTGTCGGCAAACACGGCGTAATCACGGTTGCCCGGGAGAGTCTCGTTGAGGAGTGGTTGTTCCTGTCCCTGATGTCCTGGCCTAGGATCACCGTAGTCAGGCCGCCGCTCTACAGCGCGCTCGGCGAGGAGCTGGTCAACTAGCTTCTTCTGCTCGGCGAGCTGTTGACGTAGCGTGGCCTTTTCGGGATCCTCCTCTGCCCTCTGCATGGAGGCAGATGGGTCGGCGGGCTTTATAGCCCCGCCGTGCTCTTTACCTTTGCTGACGTTTCGGCTCAACGTCAGTGCTTCAATGGGCGTGGGGAGACCCAAGAGGTTCCTCTGGTGACGAGTAACTCTTACCGATGGATCCAACAACGGCTTGTCTTCGGAGGGAGAGCCCTCGTCGAGAAGTTCCAAGCCGTTCCCCTCTCTCGACAGGTCGGCCATATTGACCGTTTCCGTCCCTAGGGATGTACCCTCAGGGCCACCCAGTGAATCGGGCTGTCGGCGAATCGCACTGAAGCGTAGGGAAGCGTACTTCCCCCATCCACGGATATACACGTGGGGGTTGGCTTCCTCGATAACCTTGCGGAGTACTTGAAAACACTCAACGCATCGTTGTTGGAGGGCCTCATGGTGCCCAAATTACCCGGGGTGCCGAACCGCGGGGAGCGTGGCCAGGTCAATCTGACAGCACTGCTCACCAATATCCTCCAGGTGCTCTTGACTCCTGGGATATGGCATTTGTAGGCGGTGAAGACAGGAGTGAGTCTCCCGGAGAGTTCGGTGGAAGTATTCGAACTCATCCGGGGTGAGCGATTCTGGTGCATCGAAGTCCGGTCCTGCGACTGGCCAAAACTTCTCAGGGAAGTGGCCCTCTGCAAGGACGGTCCAGAAGCTCCACGACTCAAACTCGGGACCCAGGTCTTCTTGGTCCTCTTCAACGACTGGGAATGGACGGGGAACCGGCAGTGGTGCCGAGGGGGGCCACCGGGCCGACGGGCTGGCCGGCGGTGAATACGGCGAGCAGGCCGATTGGCCTCCATATCCCGGGCCGCCCTCTGAGGGTGGCGGTGCCCCAGCTACCGCATCACGATAGGACGGGCCGGCGAGCGAACATCCTTCTGTAGCGTCGGTGCTCGCCGAGGGTGCACTAGATCGTGGTTCGACCGTCGGTCCCCAGAAAAAGTCTCCGGCTTCTCCGATCGAGGCAGAAGGCGCTTCCGGAGGGGCCGGTACCAACCACAAGCTTGATCCTTGGGGGTCTATCAGGCCCTCGCTACTCTGGATATACCTTTGGAGAGAAGCGGGGATCACATCGATCTCGCTCTCGGGGAGTACGAGGCTGACGTGCCGCATTCCTACCCCTACCCCTAACTGGCGGGATCGGGGGGAGGGCTTTGTCGCCGAATCGTACTCCGCCTCTGTATCAGAGAAACGAACCAGTCGGATCTCTGTCCGGAATTCCCTAACATTCCTCCCTCGACGTCGATGCCTCGCCTTCCTGCCCCTGGGTGGTTCTTCGGGGCATGGCTGATCTCTGTCCTGGCGTCCTCTGGCACCGATGCTGGGGCCAAGAGGTCTGGAAACCAAGGTGCGAGGAGCACCGGGACAGATATCAAAGGGGACGCGGGGAGAGATGATTCCGGGCAGGCCTCCGGGCCGCGATCGAAAGGTGGGATCACCCATGCCTCTTGGATAGGCCGCACAGAGTAGACCCTGCTGGTGAATAGCGCTACCGCGAGGTAGTCCGCGGTGGCTATTGCCTGTACCAGCAACCGGGAGAGTCAACCCAACCTGCCTTTGGGGCGGTCGGGGCCTCGATCCAGGTCGGGCATAGAAGTGCCCCTGCTCAGGATGCGCAGGGGCCTGGTGACTGGAGCCAGCAGTTGCTTGGGCCAACGCGGCCGCTGTTGCTAGGGCCCCAAGGTGGGCATCCTCTTCCGCTCGTGCCCGACGTTGGCGTCGGGACAGACGAGTCGGGATTAGCGGCGCAGGCAGGTGGAGAGCCCGTTCTTCGACTTGAGAAGCCTGGCGGCGGTGTCGACGTGGCCTGACAGGAGCCCTTATCGCGGATCCCTGGAGCGAATCTCGGATAGGGTGGTCCCGGACATCCTCTACCTCATCCGCATAGGGGAAGGAGCTGTCGGAGCGTTCTGGAGATAAACTCCCGAAGCGGTTGGACGTCGAGGTAGGTGGTGGTGCCTCCCTGCGCGGCCCTCGGGGGCGGCGTTGGTGGTGAGGTGCAGCATCCTCGAGGTCTAGGCGAGCCATGTCCCTGGTGGGGATCACTACCTCTTCCTCATATCTCCGCACCAAGTTGTTGATCACCCTTCTCTGGATGACCTCCGAGGGGGAGAGAGGGCGTGGTTTCCCCACAGTTGCGGCTGCTGGGACGGTTGTGGAACGGGCGGGACCGCGCGGAGTAGCTGCGTCGGTGTTTCACCTACCCCTGCGCCAGTGGGCGGGCGGCGATTGGGCACTGGATTGGGCGACCTGATTCCTGAAAGCAGGGAGAAGAACACGTTAACACTGTCAGGAAAAGGAATCGACAATCAACCATTAGTGCCACGATGCCTTCCGTGGGGGGAACCCAGGCCGTCGACGTCGTGAGACGGAGTTCCCGATTTCCCTTCCCCAGCCCTGGCGGGTTTCGTACCCCAGTGCTGAATGCTCGGCCGGGCAACATGCTGGTCTTCCAACACCTCTGAAAGCCATCGGTCTTCGTATTGAGGAGAAGAGATTCACGTCGGGTTCACCATTTTCTGTTTCGGTGCGGATGTGCATCGGGTTTCTGTTCCGACGCTGTTCTGCCAGGACGCGTTCGCGCGTGCGCCCGTCGACCCGAGGGGAGGGGAGCGCGGCTTGTGGCCCCGCAGTCCCTCTTTCCAAAGGCGGGCGGCATCTGTCCCTTATTCAGGGACGTCTGCTCCTTGATCGAAACTGGGATGATGGGATGTCGGCTCCTCCTTCCGTGGACATCTCATCGGAACTCGTCGCCTAATCCGGGTCTCCCTCATATATTTAAGAATGTTCGTGAATCTCGTTCCTGGCACCATATCTCCATGGACACCGGTTAATTACGAGGCTTCCGCCCAGACGCTCCAAGGAGTCTGGTCGGGGCAGCAACCTGCGGTGAGGAGACCGGGTAGCTCTGGGTATTGGGGGCGTGTCTTAACATTGCGGCTCTGCATGTTTGCCTTCCGTCCCTAATAGGGCTTCTCGAAGGTGTGATGGCCTGAGGCATCCCACGCTGGGTACGGGGAACTGCGTTACCTGAGGTTTTCCTCAGCTTCCCATGTTTAACATGGGGTATGTCGCGAGTTTAACGTCCAGCGGGGACGGCATCGGACTAATCAACACGAGGAGTGGATCAGATGACAGAACCCCTTGCGGGGAACCTCCGATGCTGGGGCCAGCACATGGGCGGCTTCCCGAGTGAAGTGGAGTGGAATGAAGTGGAATGACCCCACCGGGATGTGGAGGCCCGGGTAAGGATCAGGATGGATGGTGCAGTGAAGAGCTTGGACCCCGTAGAGGCTTCCTACGTACCGCGCGTTAGCGCGGATCAAAGTCAGCGTAGTTCGGATATACAGTTTAACGTCATGCTGGACGATGGCAAGCCGACTCACAAGGAGGTCGAGGCTGTCGGGCGGAGGATTGAACCGAACCACCTCGCACATAGCGGGATGGAACGACCGAGAGGTTCACAGTTTCACGTCATGCTGGACGCTGGTGTTTGGGGCTTACACTCTAAGGAGGCCCATATGCGGAAAAGCTCAGTTGGAGAGGAACTTGGGCCGATGGTAAGAGACACCTAGGTCCCTGTCACGCCCTCTACTGGATTCGGTAGTGGGGAAGCACAATGGAGATACACATGTGCAGTCCCCCACAAGGGCGGATTCATAGGTGAATCGACGCGAATGTGAACCCGGGAGGGGTCCACTGATGGACGAACCGACGTGAATACGACCAGGATGACCAGGTGGTGGGCTTGAACCTCAGGGAGGCTTCCTACATACCCTGTTTATGAGACAGGGATCAAAGTCCTCGTAGTTCATTCTGTCAGGACTTACGCACTGAGGCAGCCTGAGTGCGGCAAAGCTTAGTCGGAGAGGGACTTGGGCCAAAGGTGAGAGACACCTCGATCCCCGTCACGCCCTCTACTAGCTTCGGCAGTGGGGAAGCACAATGGATATACACATGTTTAGTCCCCCAGAGGAAACTAGGGGTTTGTAATACCCTACCCCCGTGGGCGAAGGCCACTCCAATAAATCGTCCCTAAAGAGGGGAAATCCCGACATCCCTGCAGAGACGAGCGGGTGGGGGATACATCTAAAACGGGGGGGGGGGGGGGGGGACCCTGCGTGCGGGGCACGGGATCAGGTGATGCGGACGGTTTAACGTCTTCCCGGACGAAGTACAGTTTAACGTCGTGTGTTGAGGATGAAGATGCTTGGCAGTTTAACGTCTTGCAGCGCGGACGAGATAGTGCCGCCGATGGGTCCGTGTCACTTCCCGTGAGCCTGGAGGACCGCACGGAAATACAACGCACGGTGCGGGCATCCGGGATGAAGATCATCGGGCTCCACGCAGGCGGGTACCCTCATGGGGTCAAAGGGGGTGACCCTGGCAGTTTTGCGCGCAAAAGAGAAGCTTGGCGCGCAATACCGCGGGTCGGCGCGCAATTGGGCGGGCTGGCGCGCAATTGGACCAGCTCTTTGTGCGCGGAAGATGGAGATTGCACGCACCGGGCCTCTGATAGCGCGCGGGGGCAACGGCCCACTCTTTAACGAATGGCCACTTAGTAAGGGGGGGGGGTGCGCGCAATCGGGCTGGATTGCGCGCACCCGGGGGGCAATTGCGCGCACGAGGCTTCTTTTGCGCGCGACGGCCTTTGGGTGAGGAGTTGGTCAAAGGAAAGGAGCCAAAGGGGTTGTGTGCGAAGGAGAACCCTGAGGCTTTCTTGTGAAAAATAAAGGAGGTTACCTGAATATCGGCATTGTGCGCGGAGGGGGTGGGATTGCGCGCACGAGCGACCCTTCGAATTCTGGCAACCTTCAAAACGTTGGGGGTCGCCAGGTATTTATAGGCAACCCTGGGCGCAGAATCTCGCCGCCGGCGCGAAATTCATGGAGCGGGTGCGAAATTTCCTTCGCGGGCGCGGAATCAGGGCCCCGGCGTGCAAGGGAGTCGCGCGGGCCGCGGGCGCGCAAAATTGCACGCTGGCCCGGCGCATTGCGCACATCCCGGGAGGATTGCGCGCCGCACTTCAACTTTGCGCGCGGGCCACCAAAATTCCGCGCAAGGCCTCCAGGCCTTCCGAAACGTGCTTCTGACTCCAAATATGACCTCGCTTTCCGCATCCGGAGCTTCGTTTGGGAACAACGGACTTTTCCGGCGTCTACACATATATCATAAGGAAACTCTCTATACATATTTGATTCATATACAGGAGGAGAAAATAAAATTAGAAGATTTTTTTATTATGGCTGGGCCCAAAATTGATGATTTTGGAATTTCCACATATCTCATTGAAGATGAGAATCAATCCATACATAGTTCTTGAAATAATTTCTCTATGCTGATCTCACTATAATATAGGAATGAGAGGGACTCATATGCTACTATAGAGTAGCATTGATTTCAATGATGTTTTCTTATGGAAGCTTCTAACATAAAAAAGATAAAATTTTAGCTGTACAGTTTAAAGTCAAGCAATGAGGACAACTGATGTCATGTGTTTTACCATCATAAGATAGGGACAATGATGCTATGCATTTTAACATCATGTCGCATGGACGGTTATGGTTGTTATACACATTAATGTTTTATAACTATCATGTTGTTCTATGTAGTTTTCAGTCTTGTAGTGAGGACATGAGTGTTGTGTAGTTTGTTTAGTCATACAGTAAGGACATTGTACAATGCAGTTTTAGGTCTTGCAGTGAGGAAGATATGTACAACTACACAAAGTATTTCATTAAGAATATCACATTTCAAAGAGATGTAATAATCACTCCATATATTGAGATTAAGTCATAAGCTCCATTTGAATACACTATATGTATGGAATAACGTCCTTACCACATTATCTTAAGCTTTGGAGGTTTCATACTGGGTATCATTATTTTCCTAAGTACCTATACCAATTATCTTTGATGAATGTAAAAAAGGATAAAATTCTTGTTAAAAGATTGCAGAATTCTGTTTTGATAGACTTCAAAATGATGCAGTGTATGGAATCTTTTTTTGTCTAATCATTCCCACAAATTGAACCATTAATGAGATCTCTAATTTATAGACAACTGATCACAGATTGCAACTATGAGTGAAGGAAATTTCATTTCAAATAGAGAAATGAGTTCAGTTTCATTTACTAGTGAATAAGGAGTTGCTTTGGTGGAAATATGTGAAGTTTTCTGATATTCCCATAAAGCATTCAAATGTTTATCAAGCCATTAATTCTTATCTTTAACCCCCATCATATGGAGTATATATGATACGGTCTTGTTGAAGGCCATTATCTGTCCATTGGATACTGCGTGATAGTAAGATGAATGGTTGGAATTGATATTATGCTCCTGATATAACTTTATTACCTAAACCGAAAAAAATTGGTGCCATTGTCCATCAATATTGTATGAGGGAAACCAAATTTGATAATGATGTTAATTTTGAAAAAACTAATGATGATTTTGGATCCAACAACACTGATAGGTATTGCCTCACCCCATTTAGAAAAGAAGTTAGTAGTAGTAAAGATATACTTGAAATGCTTAGCTATAGCTGGAGGATATGACTATACTACCACCATTCCCCATGTGGAAAATGGCCAGGAGTATTTAGATTTTTGTATCAACTCCAAGGGTTGATGAATGAAGTTGGAATGCACATGGTAGGTATGATATTTCATAGAGAAGTCAATGAAATCCTACATCATTGAGGGCCTATAGTATACAAGCCTTCAGATCCGTCCAGAGAGTATGTGCCCAGATTGGTGGGCACCACATGTGCTTGAATGTACATCTTTCATGACAACTGTAGTCTCTTCTCCATCAATATATCATAAGATAATTCCATCAAAGCCTCGACTGTAGAGGATATTTTGGTGGTCTAGAATATCATAAAGAGTATAATTGGATACACGTCGTTGGATCTATTATTTTCATTCCTATTTGATGGAATTACTCATTTTTTAAGATATTCTAGGATGGATGTCGTCCAACATGTGGAATGACAATGTGGCTCAGAAATAGGGTCAATTTCATTAATTTCTTCCATTCTAGTCTTAAAAAGGTAATATCTCACAACGGTGGGCTATGCTGATGACTGTATTATCGCAATTTGGATATTCCAAGGTTGTAGTTTCATTAGCTTGTGCATTCTCTAGGGCATTTTGTGATCGCGTGACATAAGACAGTGTCGGCTCTTGGAGAAATTCATCCACTAACCTTATGACATAATCACTCAAAGGGATTACTTTTATATTCTGATAGAATATTCTCCATTTATTATCTTGATTACAAATTCTGAATAAAATTTTAATTTTAAATGATTCAATTTCACAAGAAGGTCCATTTATAAACCTGTGATGAGAGCTTGATATTCTACCTCATTGTTGGTTCCACCATCTGATAATTGGAAGCAATAAGAAAACATTACCTTTTATAGGGAAATAAGGATATTTCCTAACCCATCATTGTTGGGTTTAGTATTTTCTATTCTCTACCATGTTGGACTTTTGGAAGAACCATCAATGTAAATTTCCCATGTTTGGGAATTATCCTGAATAGAAAAGATTTATTCATCAGGAAGATCAGTATTTAATGATGTATCTTCTACAGATGGATGCTCAGAAAGGAATTCATCCATAGATTTGCCTTTTATTTTCATTTAAGGGACAAACCAAATATCAAACTATTTCAAAATAAATTCCCACCATGCAAGACACCCCGTAAGCATATGATGACTGTAGATAAATGTTAGCAGTTTCTTGTGAGATACCAATTGGACCTCATGATGTTGCAGGTAGTGACTCAATTTTTGAAACGCAAAAATTAATTCTAGGAAGAACTTTTAAATACTTGAATATCATGTTTCTTCATCAAGAATAGTTATACTGAAATAGTAAAGACTATTTTCTTTCTCTGCATCATTATTTTGAGAAAGGAAGGCATCAAGAGATCACTCTAATGTTTACACATAGATAATAAGTGGTCTTCCTTCAACATGGTGCATTAATACTAGTTCACTCAAGAGATACATGTTGAGGGTATCAAATTTTTCTTGATAGTCTTCAGGTCACTAGTAAGTTACTCTCTTCATCATGAATCGAGTGAATGGTAAATACTTGCTGACCAAATTGGCGATAAAGCACAAAATATATGACAAGTGTCCATGGATTCCTCATAATTCCATCAAATATCAAGGAGGCTTCCTACCAAGGATTGATATTTTTTTCAAGTTCAACTTCAATACCATGAGGGCTTACAAAGAAGCCAAGGAACATTCATAAGGATTCCCTGAAAGCACATTTCAGGGGGTTCATCTTCAAATAGTGTTGCTGAAGTTTATGGAATGTGGTCTCCAAAGTATACAATTGATTGGAACGTTATTTGTATTTTACCACCAAATCATCCACAAAACATTCAACAAATTTCAATAATATGGGTTTGATGATATGGTGAATGGAATGTACGTATATTGCTCCTATATTCATCAAACCATGGGAATTACCAATATCAAAACACACCTTCAGGGGCTCTGAAGGCAGTTGATTTTTAATATTATGGGGCCATACAGATTTGATTATACCCTGAGTATCCATCCATAAAGGAAAGAGCTTCATAACTAGCTGTTGCATCAATTACAAGCTCTGTAATCGGAACTCGAAAATAATTTTAAGGACAATGATGATTAAGATCACTAAGATAAATGATAAATCATATTTTTCCATTCTTCTTTTTTACTGGGACAATTTTCTCCAGCCATTTGGGATATTGAACTTCTCTAAAAAAGTTATCCTTTAGAATCTTTTCAAGTTCATCTTCAATTTTTGAGGCATAAGTTGGGTGTGTTCTTATTTCAGCCTTCTTGAATACATGATGTTCTTCTGGAAGACCCAAATGATGGGTGTCTACATCGGGATTAAGACCTTGATTTTCAGTATAATTCCAACAATATATATCTCAATGTTGCCTTAGAAATGATGTGTACACCTCATTTCCTTCTGAGGTCAGGGCCATACTAATTAGAGTGGTGTGTGGTTTTTCTCTTGTACACAGATTTATTTCTATGAGCTCATACACGATGGTAGAGACAACTTCCTCAAATGATGGAGGAGCATCCCCATGATCTTCCTCTTCTTCTTCATTATCTGCTACCTCTTATATTTCTACTTTCACGGTAGATGTTGAGGCAGAACTCTCAGAGTTATAATGAGATTTAGTATTTGAACATCCTGAAGAAGAGGCCACCATATCTAATACTACTAATGATGAAGGGTCTTCTAGTTGTAGTAAAGAGGATATTGTGGATTGGGAATCGACATCTTTTTCTTCCTCTAACATTACTACAATTTCTTCTACTCTAATTCACAATGTAGAGGTTTGTTGTACTATAATGGCTGAAATGAAAACATCCCCATTTAGTCCTACATCACTACATAGTGAAAAAATAGACTCTCCCAGGGTTTCAAGCTTAGTTTCCAAAATTGAAATTATGGAAATTATTTGATTAGGGATTGGATTTTGTTTTACCCATTCAATTTTATTGACGGGTAGCACATAATCTGTAGTCTAATGGATGATTGGATTTGTGGGGATCTTTTCAATACCATTTGGAGCATTAACTCTGGTTATATCTTTTTTCATGGAATTTTTTCCTTTTGTGCGACTAAACACTGCCTCAATGTATTGATATTCACATGTTTTAAATGTACTTTTTTCACCACACAATATCCCGATATAACCATTGAAAAAGCACATAAGACATTGGAGGTATGCAGAAGCTATGGTTTCATGTTGATGCATCAAAGGCCTTCTAAGTAGAATATAGACTATTGTGTCTTGACGAACAACCATGATGTTTGAATTTGATACAAGATCTCAAAACTGAGTTCAGAGTGTAATCTCACCAAGAGGTTTTTGCTCATTCTTATCATAAGTGTGAAACAATAATGTGTAAGGAGATAAGTCAGATTCATTCAGGACCAATCAACAATGTGTACAAATGGGAATGAGGTTGAGTTTGGATCCATTATCAACAAAGGACCACATGATGTCTATGTCATTGACCTCGCCAAATAAATACAAGTGTCTAATATGCCCATGCACAATATCATCTTCATCTTCATCTGTAAAAGATATAGCATCATGACATTCTACCAGATCATTCTCTATATAGTAAACCACAACATTGGAATCTTCTGTTTTGAAATATTGGGGACTTTAAAAAGTGTCAATTAGTGCTTTTTAGAAGATCTTTCGATAAATTAAGAGCATCCATAATTGATAACAAGGCCTATATTGGTCCAATTATTTCAAAACATCATACTTTTGGTCCAATGGCCTGTGATTTCCAACATTAAAATGCAGGTTTGCAGGTGTTTTGGAAGTTTATGCTTCTGATGTATACATACTCTTTGTCAGATCAGAAGATAGAAATACTCCGGGATTTGGTAAATTAGTCTGACTAGATCTATTTAATTGTTGAGGGAAAGACAATGTGACATCTAATGGGTCCACCAAAATAATTGTGTATGAACTGACCATGTATTTCTTAGAAGAATCTCCTTGTTCTTATACAGAATTCATAAGGGATCTTCCTCGTGTTTCTGCCTCATATTTTGTTCGAGCAAGTCTATAGATAAAATAGTGGTTTCTAGAATACCCACATCTTCCAATGTATCCTCAACCCTGCCCTCTTCCTATGGATCCCCAATTGGTTAAAAGGAATTCTCACCCATTATAATCAGAATAACCATTTTAATAAGGATATGTTAATTGGATAGCATTGACTGAACAAAAGATGGAATCTTCATCTAATGATGATTCTTCGTGACGGTTTAATTCTGATTATGCCATTTGGCGGGGCGGTGCCCATGCTTTTGACACATATGGAATGAAATAGGCCAGGGTCAATTAATACTTTGGCCTTAACATGATCTCTTCTTCTTATGAATACTCTTTTCCATCATGGATACTTTTATTATTTGAGGAATGACCTTTTGATTAATGTGGTTTTGTTGTTACTGTAGTAGCGGAAGACAAAATAAATTGTTTCAATTGTGTTTGTAAAATCGTTTGAGTCTAGTTGATCATTTTACTAATCATCCAATCAACATATTTCTGCACATTTATACTTTTTTACTTCCTTCTATTTTCCTCCTTTATCTAGATTAGTAGCAGTAATACATGCTATGTGAGCTGACAATCCTTTCAGTTTCACTTCTCTGTAATATTCTATCTTTTGCAAGAGGTCCTTGAAAACTAAACATTCCAAGATGGGATGCCCTATCATCTGGGGAAACAGAAAATAATTAAGAATATCTTTATATCCATCTTTATTTGGTATCTTCAGCCTTAGAAAATGAACCAAATTGTTTTCCAGAGCTGAGATGATGTAACCCAGAGCATTTTCATTCTGGAATGAATAAACATTATTCTTTAATTCCTAACACTATTTCCTCCTTTGATGTATTTGTTCATCTTGATGGGGAGATCATTTCTACTGATTATCAAGAGGAGGATCCCTTTATTTTGATGATGGTATTGCGGTAGAAGTAGGTATAGTTGCTTAATTGAGTGTAATAGTAGCAGCTACAAACATTCCTATCCTCCTCCAAGAGCTGACGGAATTACACGAGTTTTAGCCTTAGTTTATATAATATAATTTTTTATCTGTTTATTTAATTGATGTATGGTCTCGAAACCCTCCTATGTATTACATGGTGATCAATGGTGTGTGTAACTCACCACATCAATTTTCCACAAAAATTCACATAAATTCTTTTTGAGAGATTTTCGGACATAAAAATTTGTTAATACTTTACATCACACAACAAAATCAGAAACACGTTTAATATCACTTTGTTTACAATTTTTAAGATAAAAAAATGTCTTCATGGGTACTGTCGAGATAAATTGATGAAGAAAATTTTGATGGAGATCTTCCCATTTAGAAATTGATCAAAATTGTAAACTTGTATACCAGAAAATAGATGCACCCTGTAATGACTGCACAAAACACCTATGATTTACTACATCTTATTGTTTAGAATTTTACATCATGGGATCAAAATGAGATTAAAAATTTCTTAAGTGTTGTTTTGGATCTCCTGAACTATTAAATATTGGGAATTTAGTACTCAAAAAATTTGTTGGGTGAGGAATCACATCCACCCATTCAGGGTAATCACACTTTTCTGGTGGAACGGAAGCACATCGTTCATCCATATAGTCCAATTGAGTCTTTAATGCATCAACGGTTTTCATAAGAATTTGGGGAACATTTGGATGAGATGGAACCTATGTAGGTATCAAAACTAGAGATTGAGGTAGTGCAATGACCGTCAAAACCACTATTGGTGGTGCTCATATTTTCCTTGGATAATCCATGGGAACAAGCCTATTGGGATGTTTCTGATCCTTCCTTGATTGTGTACACAGTGGAGGTAATTCATTATCTAAATCTATAGATACTAAAAATCCACTTTTCTAAGGAGATCCTACAATATGTGCATGTTGAGAACCTACCTGGGGAGTACGTCTTGATGAAATGAAGCTTCGAAGATACTCTGTATTGAGTCATTTCAACTCTTTCATTTCCTCTTATTACTATGAAAATATCTCTTCAAGTGAAATATATTGACATTATCTAGTGTTAAATTGTCATTCAATGTATCTTTTGTCATTCCCCTTATTATTTTCATTTCAGAGGGGTGGAAGATGATTATTAGAAGGAATTCCAAGATTCTGGTTGAGCCTTTAATTTTGAGTATGCATTCCTTCTTCATTAGCATTAGTGTGTACAATATTATGGACAAGAACATCTATTTCTAATTCCCCAGAACAGGACTCATTTTCAGGAGGATCTTCTATAGTGGTGTAAATGGAATTCACTAACACTTAATGAGTCGATTTAATTCTCCTGGTATTTTTGTAAGAACTTATCCCTCTGTATCTTCAATGAGACTTTGTTCTACTTTATAATGAATTCCTATGAACTTTTTGGAAAATAGTAACCTGATGGGAATACTTTTATAGTTAATTTGTATGGTTTCATTGTGGCTTCTTCCATAATTGGGAGAAAACTGACTTATGTTGAGGAGGGTATTGCAGATGTGAAAAGGCCACCAGACTTGTAGGTTGGGGTTGTTCCTATTCTTCTTCTTTATATATTTGAAAAGTATTTAATGAATTTGAAGGTTGAATTAAATGATCCCCCAGTCATCCAAGTTGGGGTCATTCTTAAACTTCTATGGATGAAATTCATGCAAATGATCTTCTGATATTGAAAATAATGATTCATACATTTAAAAGTTTCATTTTATGACAATCTCTCAAATCAACTATTTCATAAGATTGCTTTCCTATTTTAGAAATTTTCATTCTCAGACTACTAATATCCTCAAAGAGGGATGTCTGCTAATAATTATCAGATGCCTGATGTAAAAGAAACTCAAAAACATTGTTTCTTTGGTTGGACTCTGAGGAGAGTTGGTGGAGGAATTTTCTTGAGTTTATATTCTATTACATACAAAATCTTTTAATTGTGGATGAGCGTGGGAAATAACATTGAACGAGACCACTTTTGATGGAGTTTTCCTATTTTGGAGTTCTATAAAATGAAATTCTATATATGTACCCCATTTTATTATACTAACACTAAATGGTGAATCATAAATTAATTGGCATATCCTCATTAGAGCGCTAAGGCATGCATGATGAAGGGTTTTCTGAAACCTTTGGTTTTTGGGAAACTAAGCGGTATGCAAAGCCAATTTGGTGTTGCAACCCTTCTATTACCTTTAAATGATTTTGTTATTCATCATATGGTAATGATTTTTTTTCAAATGAAAAATTTTCTTCCATAAATTATGCAGATATCCTTAATAAAATCTTCTGTCATAAATTCAGGAATGTTATAATGAGAATTTTCCAAAGGCCAGAACATGATTTTTACTTCTCTCTTAGACATTGTTTCATTTTGTACAACACATCTGCATCGTATTTTACAAGAGGTTTCTCTACTTTTTCTGACCAATGTGGATGTTCTGTATTAAATGAAAAATGACCCAAGGGTGTGAAGAGAATGATAGTTCCCTTAAGATGTCTTCTGGTTGAGAAAGTGTCTCACCTGCCAATGACATGGCATTAGATATGACATGACTCATGTTTTCAAGTGCCTCTGGATAGGAGGGCTTTCCAATCGCTACATTTTCAAATATAGAATTTTCTTGACAATGTGAAATACTAATGCAAAGAGGAATTTCACAGAACATTCCATCATAGGGTGGATCACCATGGTGGATTACAGCAGGGGATAAATATTCGTGAAACATAGTCTTGTGGATGCACGGAGGGATACCCTATCTCACATCCCTAGATAGGCACTCTGGATTGACCAAATTTTCATGAAGTAATCCTTCATGTTGAAGTGTCTGATGTGGAACTTCAGAATAACTACCATCACCCCTTTAATTTATAAATGTGACTGTAGGATCTGTTGATGCAATAGTTAAATGTCTGAGGGATTCAAGAACTCCTACAGTAAGAGGAGCCAAATCACATATTGAATCTTGATTTTACAAGAGTATTTAGAGAGAATTCTTCTTGGTTGATCTCTTATACATAGTTGGGGCCACTTTCTGGGAAAAGTGGTTATCATGGGCAGGTTTATGTGCATTCCTTTGATTAGTTACTGAGATAGACCGATTACCTAAAATTAGAAAGGGAATATTTTTCTGATCATGTTTTCTATATGATATGGGGGAGTATGCCCTATGTCCATCTTCTATTGGAACAGAGGTGTCTATCTTGTCCGGGATGGCATGTTGATATGTCATCCGATGTGTTGGGACATCTTTATGTGTATGTACCCATAATACTACTGATGTGGTCGTTAAAATATCCTGGCATGCTTCCGGAATATGGGCAAGGATTTGAATTTTCCCTTTAACAATTGATAAGATTTTTTGGTGAATTCAACGACTGAAACATGAATATATGTCCATTCCATATCTAGAGTAAGGGGATGTGACTTCTTCTTTCCTCCCTTTTCTATCAACGGGTATTGACAGTACCCTTGTATGGTGGCATTGAGTCGGGTCAGCCCCAAATTTGTTGTCGAATCTTTCTCACTAACTTCTCTAGGTGCCACCAAATGAGACTAGTGGAAAACATGATGAACATCGGCAGATGTATATACCTATTGGATATTTTACATCAAGTATGGTTAATGGAATTTTTTAAATACTAGTAGTCGAGACTGATGGAAGGATTAGTGATTGTAAACTGGTGTATGTTTTTATTTACCAGGTGGAAACACATTAGATTGGAGAGCTTAATTAAATTCATTATGAAAATCCTACAGACTAGATAATAACTTGTAAGCAGGTGTCTGGTCCTGTTCATAGTACTCCACCAAATTTATCTAGTGGTACACATGGGTGTCTTCCAGATGAGTCATATGTTCAGAATAATTAGGATGGACGGGTTTTTGAGCTCGTTTTTTTCCATCATGTTATGTTGATGGGATTCTCTGGAAGGGGTTGAGGTAAGAACATTATCCATGTTTATTGTACGTTTTCCTTGGCGGTTCGACATGCATGCTTGGGTCTTAGAGACCCGGGCCAAACATCCCGAGGCAACACCCACATCATATTGGGGGTTCACCCCCCGTGCGATTCTGCTAGCGGTGATTGCTGGTGGTCATCCTTAGGAAGGACTCCTACATTCATGAATTAAGGCCTTGAGTGGACTCTTTCAACCCTTCCCTATAGTATGGGACAGAAATACTGTTGCGTTCTGAGGATAAGGACCTGAAACGGTTTAATACGGTGGTTGGAACCATCTGCTTCTTAATAATTGGTCATCATTGGCCAGATGATCGATGATTTTAACTGACCTGGAGAGCCTATTATGCAGCATCCAATGTGGGATTGTACCATGTTGGTGATATTCCTTTTTAAGGAAATCAAAAACCCTGTGTCAAAGACACTGGGTTGGTGGTGACATCCTTCTCATGGATGAGGATCCATCTTTAGCAGCGGTTTGGATGTACACAGATGTTGTATGCCTGATGGATTCCTTTTTCTAGCCTTTATTTATCTATTGATAGAGGGATAATATGTGGGTAACCTTGTTGTCTTGGTTAAGGATTCACATCGGGTTCACTATTTTTGTTTCATAGTTCCTTGAAATGTGTATTCTAGTTTCAAGGATCACTACTTCCTTGGGGTTTCTATTAGATTTATTTATTGACCAGAAACATACAACATTTCTTTATCCAAAGGGGACCTATTTTCCAAAGGTAGTCATTCATTAATTTTGAACTCTATGATACCTAATAAGGTGCATCGGTAGAGAGGATGGGAGGTCAGACTCCTCACACCCTTTTGGGGTGAATTGTTTTCTACTCCTGCACTCTCTATAATTTTATGATAGTTTCATGAATCCTTATTAATTCACCAAGTATATCATATGTATCGGTTGAAATTTTCCATCACTTATATAACATCTGTTAAATTTAGAATAATCAGTATGCATTCAATGTTATTCATTAATGGAGTTATTTGTATGTATTCGAGGATCTCCATTAATGGTATCCTCTAATATACTATTTCATGATTCTTTTAATCATCATTATGATGATATTGTTTTTAGGCCACTTAGTTGGGCACTCAGAAATTTTTTGTCATCGATGGAGACAAAGGATTGGTTTGAACATGCGATTGTTCCCATAAAATGGGATACCTGTGTGTTTTTAGAAAAGGAATTAGAACCCACGTAGTTCGGTGCCACCGAATGGGAGGAATCTTACCTTTTAAGGTCACATGATAACGACATAGCCATACAGTTTAATGTCATGGGGTATGGAAATCAAAGCAGAAGGTGCTTAGTCATAACATAGTGTGAGACTTATAATGTAGCAGCCCAAGGAACATCGAAAATATATGGGTTTCCAAGTAGGATCAGACCCTTTTGGGAATATGGCCCAATAAGAATAGGGGTGATTTGAAGTGTTGGGTTTGAACCTCAAGGAGGCTTCCTATGTATCCCATGTGGAAGGGAATCAAAGCCCCAGTTGATTCATAAGTCTCATAGAATAGTATAATCATTTGACTAAAATGAGTATGGTCTTACATCCTGAAAAGGATTCATTGATGATTTGTGGGTTCAATTTGGGGATTATTCCTAAGAAGGATTCCTAAATTAAGGTAATTAGGGTTGGATTCTTAAAGAGGATGTCCATTGATTTTGGGCCCTAAGAAGTCTTTCTACATATCCTAGTTTGAACAGGAATCAGATTTTTCATAGTTCATTCACCATGGGTTTTCGTGAACATGTAGTAATCGCTACAAATCTCTAATCGCACATGATTCATGCTCAGTGTGACAAACAAGAGGATGTGTAATATTCAATAATGGCACTTTCAAATTTTTTTTCCTCCAATAGTGGAAGAGGGTGTATCGACTATGGAAGAGGGTGAGGTGACGAGCCTTGCCTCAATTCCTGTTACATTGGATAAGGTTCCAATGAAAGGAGGAAGGGGTGAAGGTTAGGTGATTACACCAAGATGGATACTCATGGTGAAAAAGTGAAATAGGGAAGGGAAATGGCAACAAAGATTCATGTGTCCATCTTCCCTCTAGTCTTTGGCACTGAAGAAGAGAGGAGGAGCAATGATTCTACCTCCTACATGAAAAGGTAGGGGATAACATGAGTATGGTTTCTCTAAAAATTTTCTTGGTAGGGGAGGGTTACTTCACCATTATTAAAAAGGATGAAAATTAGGTGTGAACCATACCTTCCCTACTAGAGACCTGAGGTTCTGGGTCATCTCTTCACGAAGGGAGAGGCCAGTAACCAACCCTCTTCTAAACTGGGAAACTCCCAACACTGTTTCTAGGAAAATGGTCCATGTGATTGTTGATATACAAACCCACATGCATTCCACGTATCACAAATCCCTTATAAAACAAATGTGGGAAACCTATGATTGTGGAAATACAAACCCAAATAAAAGACATGTTGATGTGAATTTCCCAATGGTTTGATATGTCAGGATGTTTTGGTGGAGGTCTCAACAGAATCCATTTTTGAAAATGGAGCCAAGGAGGAAGAAGCCATTCCATCAATTGATTTTTGGAAGTCATGATGGCTAATAGACTTAAGAGAGTAAGTGAATCAAAGAGGGACATCCATGTTGGTAAGTTCGCATATGTATAGGTACACAAGTAGGCTTGGGCGACCTGATGTTCACTTAATTAACAAACAACCATTGTCTTAATACTTGGGAGGTACATGGATCAATCCTTAAAGAGTATTCACAAGTGATCCCAGAAGTAGGGCGCTCAAGATCCAATGAAAGGAATAGGCGGTGCGCATGTCTATCTAATTTGGGGAGGTTAGGTGCTTTAGGTGTGCAAGTGTTATGGTTTTCAAACAGTAAAAAGACCTAAGTCTGATTATCCTCCCTTAAATCCACTGCTCATGGTGTTGATGAACTACCTTGAATGTTTTGAAAGACTAGGGAGAAGTACTATGGTTACCAGAGCATCAATTGAGCTTCAGGAAAATTCTTTCGTACAAATGAGGATCCCATGGGTCTATTTATAGGAAAATATTAGACCTTGGGAAAAAGAAAATTCGGCTCACAAGTAGGCTATGTGAAATTTTGTGTGGAACAATTAGGTTGTGTGCCAACACTCTTTTGGATTGACTAAGGTGATAAAAAATCTATGCCTGTGAAAATCATGATTTTCTTCACATATTTTTCCATTTTCTTCCAATGGGGATTCCCTTTGATATTTTTAAAACTCTTTGATAGAATTGAGTGTCAACATCCTCTATCAAGGGTTTTCATCATAAAAAATCACACACTAGGAAAATGGTGGGGATACTGAGCTCTCAACTAGGTCCTTCACTCCATTGAGCTCTACTAAAGTTTTCCTATGGAGTCAAAAAACATGAACCCATGAAAAAACATTCCCATGATGGGTATTTCTACTACCATTTCTCATCATTACTAGATCCTTCAAATGTAAACTACACTATGATGGCGAAATTCTCCTAGGTAGATATCCTACAACAAGCTAGTTACATACATCCGTAGTTGTGATAGATGGAGAAAACTAATCAACCCAAAATGATGTGGCCAAAGAGTAAAGTGATACACGAACTATTTGAACCAAAAATATAGATGGAAATGAAAGGACCTAAAAATCTTGATGGTATACTACCACAAAGGAAAAGAGTCTATAACTCTCCAACATAAAATACCACCATCATCAGTCCACCAAGGACTCCTAATGTTTTCCTATTATTCCTCATCCTACCAAGGATAAAATGTACATCATAACAACCATAACTAAAAACAAATTTTGGACCAAGGTACTATTACCTCATACATCCAACATTTATAAAAATTTATTTTATTATCTCACATAAATTTCTTCGAAATGGTGATACTCTTTTGGTGGAGTGGTAATCATAAGGATTATAAAAACCCCATTGATGTTATATAATCATCTCATGTACTTATACAAATAAATATACAATCCCAATGTATGGTCATAGTAAAATGAATAGTCCACTTTTACCTAGGCACCTAGCTATTGTATACCATTGTGTCCAATTGTAACTTAGTCCCCAAATGAATCCATCATCTACTCCCTAATCGTGATATGAAGAAAGTGTCATTATATACAATTATTGTTGAGGGAAATAAATTAATCCATAAATACTCCTGCATTCACAGGTGTTCTTACTCTCTAAAATTTTCTTTTCATTATCCTTTACAAATATATGAAATAAAATTATTTTTACTCCACAATTTTTTTCAACTATGGTGCCATTCCAAATGATTTCAAGATATCATGTTACACCCTCTCATCTAATAGATGTACTTATAAAGTAAAATAATAACCTTATAACCTCCTATAGAATCATATTTAGAATCATCATCAATCCCTAGAGAACGATCATGTGATCCCCTCCTAAAAAAAAGTCCAATAAGAATGCATCCATTCAATACCAGATCACATAGTATCTCTTAGTAGGTATTCCCAGTTAGGCATTTGTTACTCATTAACGAATTTAATGGGTAACAACAATGTACTAAAGGAATATCTGAACATCCTCTCTATAAAAAGGGTCATCTAGAAAAGATTCAATAAATCTATCACCATTCTTAATAAAATATAATGGAAATATCCTCATTGTGAGCATCTGATGCCACTTCCATACCTTTGGTGGCGCTTAAGCGCATGCTTCATTGAACATTGTAGAGTACATTGTCAAACCCTTTTGTAAGAAGACATATTACATTAGGTGAATCCATGAGGCCTTCCATATGACTATAAATACAAGACTATTCCATGAAGCATCCTCCTATTCCTTGCATGCTCCATCTCTGATGTTGAGGACACAAGGGTACCATTACATACGACTAAAACATAATGATCAAGGTATGTTTAAGGATATGTATGATATGTCTCAGGAATAATGGTGTGTCATTGAACATGCTAAATGTTATCACCAATGATACAATGGAGCCAATGAGGCTCTAGGAAGATATTTTCAATACATAAACCTCTTGATCTTGGAGCTGGTGATAATCCATCCAGAGGTAAAAATGTGATTTAATTTTCCTCTATACATTTGGTATAAGAGGTCCTCGATTCACAAGACTCTATAATTTCTCTCAAGTAATGTATTAATTTTAATACTAATAAGAACACATCCTCAAGCGCTCATCCTCTTATCAAGAGAAAATAATAGGGTTTCCCAAGAATACAAACTGGTTCTTATGAATCCCCTACTTCATATAATACTCCACCCATACCACCATCTCTTATAGCTACATACGTTCATTTGAGGTGATATCATTTATATCAGGTCATCCATACTGATATTCCATGTTGAATATCATCTCTTGATAGTGAGGTAACACAACGTGTTTGGAAGAAATATTCCATAATACTCTTCAACCATCATAGGAATTGAAAAGTCATATCATCTTCTGCTCCATTGTTTTTAGTTTCCATCAACTACAATGTTGGTTGTGACATCCCTGACATGATATCACCCATATTTAAAAAGGATCACTCTAAATCATGGAGAAAAACACTTTAAAAATTTTAAAGTACTACTACTCTGACTGGTGAAATATCCATCCTTGTATGGATGGAAACCAATCCTTATGAAAAAATTTATTGGTTCTCAATTTTACTATGAATATATTCCATGTGAGTCACTCTATATCCCCTCAGAGTTAGGCCACACTATAAATAGAGGTGTGAAATCACTAATAATCTCTATATGATCCTCCAACACAGTGGTCAAGAAAAAAGGGATCCACTATAATCAATAGATCTAAAAATATGGTATATGCTTAGTGATAAGTGGATCATGAACCCATGGGATAACTACAAATGAGATATTAAGGATTCAGTTCGTACCTCAAACAATACATGAATCCTCTACGAGCACCTATAAATTAAAACACATTTTTTACAAATCTCACTTATTTACCACAACTAGGTATTTATATGAAACCTTTGTGAATCAACAATCTCAACCCCACATGCCAAAGAACCCATCACCAACTTAGGGCTCAATCGACACCCCTTTCACCATATAAAAGTATTGTCTTTATGGCACACATTAGAAAGGGGTCTCATCCATGTGGGAAATTCACACCACATGTCTATGCCAGTCCTCCACCGCCAACGAAGAGTGTTTGGCACATCATATATCCTGGGAGATCTCTATATCTACATCACGAGATACACAATCAGCATTGGATTGTAATCTGGTGGTAGCACCAGAGAAAACTATTTCACTATTGAGAACATGGTCACAAGATAAAAAATTTGATTGGTTGGTATCCACCCAAAATGTAATCCCATCCCACTTCTTTCAGTCCAACCACTACCACCTAAGGGTTTGTCTCATTTTAGATCCTCAGTGATCAAAATTTCTTAAACTCACATAAAATGAAAGTATTTCATGAACCATTATCATATCATTTCAGAGAAATCAACTATTCAAAATTTGGATGATAATATTCCTAATTCATAAAAGGATCAATGTGATACTCAACATGAGGGGAATCACTTATTGGTAATCATGTATAGAAAAGAGACACATCATGAGTGTGTCATGGAAAAGAAACCTCATCATGAATTGGGTTTTCCTCATGAAACCTTCTCAAAAAAATAGTTGGTTATCATTGTAGGGGAATCTTGAATATTATCATGTTGTACAATGATCAATTATTATATAGAGGGAGATTACATAATAAGTACATAGAAACCACAACCCATTACTATATGATGCATGTACCAATTTTTTCCATACAACTAGTTTTAACACATTTTGATTCAAAAATCATGTTATTATGTTCCAATTTAATGGATATTTTGGCCACTAATGAATCATTGGACACCCTAGCCTAATATCCACTCTCGAGTCACATTAACATTGGTTTCATAGTATCCAAACCAAACCTCACATCTTGAAAAAAGAAACTTCAATCAGAGTTCCAAATCCTAGGAAGTGTCATGAACCATCAGGATGGGTGTGTCCTATGATACCATTATATCACAACCAAAACCAATGAGGCTGAAGATAAAGATATACTAAGGCCACCTCCAATAGGCCAGGCACTAAAAAATATCTCTATGAAGACATGTCACACATGTCTGTGGGAATTATGAAAAAGTACATGTATCCACACACACATCTCCACGACCGTATAATTATAAAATTTAAAACAATTGAAAACAATTCATTCTTATATATAAAATCCCACAACTAAATATGAAAAAAGTAACGGAATGAAAAAACGGCCAAATACCATCCCAACAAAAACAAGAAAGTAATGTATGAACATATTAGAATGATAGGTCTTCTATAAAATGAAACACTGATATAGAAATTGGACTATCTATCCCAAACTATCACCAACCCCACATAGACCACTAAATACTCTATAAAATGGTTTGTTGTTTTCATTAGACATGATACGCGCGGGGAGATCCCATGTTGGGGTGATAATAAAAATTCAGAGTTGGGCACCCCAAAATAAACATTCACATAGAATCAAGACTACTAAGATTGTCATAGGATTTGTCATTAATAAATAATGGTATACCACAAATAATATAGATTTACTAATAAATATGGATGTCCCACGTGGATATAATCACTTCCTTCCATATAACCACTCTAACTGTTTCAAGATAATTCTTGTTTAGTATCATACACTCCACTAGCCCTACCATCGTCAAGGGAACTCAACCATGTGAACATGGTCTATTAGTCTAATATAAAGTATGTTGTCTTTCTAATAATTATAAATCATTAGGTCTCTCCAGAATAATTATACATTTGAAGTTTGAATTTTATGATTCAAAAATATGGATCACAATCAAGGCCATGAAGTATACAAAAAACTCAATCTGTAGTAACCCTCTATGTAGAGGATCAGTTCCAGTGTATTCGTGACTAAAATGATAACAAGATCACATACAAGGGAAAGATGATGATAGAGGATCTCACTCTAGGCCTTGTGGATGGATTCCAATGACTCTATCATAGATGATGCAGAGAGGGGAATAATATCATATGTCTATGATGTGATTCCATACTAACCCTCATGGAATGTACCATAGGAACACAATCAATTGATAATCTTCTAAGGAAGTCATACCATTGTCTCAAAAAATAATAGCTAAGATAAAATAGGAATCTATCCTATCCACGATAGAGTACACAACGTGTCTTTAGGGATACATGGAAGGTCTCACTAAGCCTAGCATAAGACATGCCATGTTCTCACATTATATGTAATTTTTCTCATAATAAATGGTGTGGACCTGAGGTAGCAGTGTGTAGAAATCTCTATATCACTCAGCCTTCCATTCTTCCCATTCCTGTTCATACCATACTATTTCATTATACTTGTCGATGTTGGAGTATAGGGTTCTACCCATGCACTCAAGCCTGCCTGTGTACTTCCCAATTACATGGAATGTGGGGTGACCTAATCATAAGGGCATATACTCCTTGTACATGTTGATCCATCTGCCATGTGTTACATGGTGTTTTTCATGATTCACATGCATTGTGATATGTTTCACATTACTTAAACCCTTCAACAACACATAAGTTACTACATGATGTCTGATCATAGAACTAAACCCCACATAGTTAGAACTTTCCTAAAAAATATTGAATATTCACACATTTTTCTGAGCCATCGACACCCAATTATTCCTTAGTGAATCACACTTTATTCCCTAGATTAGGGGTTTACCAATCCCCAATTCTATCATTAGTCATATTTTGGTTGTTTAGACCATATCCTCCACTATTGAATCAACCATTCTGATGCCTCGTTAGTACCACATTCCAAATCAGAATCATTAGCCTTTATTCCAATGTTCTATCTATAACCTTATCCACATACCACAATAATTTCATCGAATACCCCTACATGACCCACGTTAACGATTTTTTTGGACCAGATATTGATTATGAAACAACCATTCATTTGGTATTCATTGAATCACAGCCCAAAAGAGATGCATAATGATCAAAAAACGTAGATCTGGGAGAGAAAACCATAAAACAAAAGTATGGAATGAACTTTAAACACTATTTTTTCATCAATTAATTATTATAGTAATTATGAAAAAAGATTTATAAAATCAATGAATTAGAAAACTAATAATTATCACAAAATCTAGAAAAATAACATGATGCCCTCAAAATGATTTATCTGTGAATGAATCATTTATTTGATTTATTGGTACTCATAGTTGTTTCAGAAATGGGGATAAATCCACCATGAAAATGTAAAACCTCAATTTGGGTCGATAGTTGATGAAGATCAAATCTATTTCATTGTCGTTGGTGAGATATTTGAGCTGTGTTGGAGCATTATCATTGATATTATATGATCTATGATTGGTATTAAAATGATTGGTATTGAAGAACTGTCCCCTCCAATAGTCCTTTATTTCATTATAGATTAGTTCTATCCCAAATAACTCTTCATAATCATGTATTAAAGGAGGATTTTATTTTTCATTATCATGAAAAATACAATGAATAATTTAAATATTATTTAAAATTTTACCATGACTGTACATTATTAAAATTACCAGCATTGACAAAGATTACATCATGCCTATGGTAAAATCTATGTTCTAAACTCAATGATTCCATCAGATGTCATATCTCTGTCTCATTTTCAGATTCATTCACTTTATCAAGAAAACTCTACATGTTTGATATTATTATATATAATATATTTCAAAAATAATTTCATTGAAGATCAGTCATCAACATCTATTTCTGCCTCAGTGCATGGATCGAGAAATATTCATTGAAATATTCTAAATTCATACATGAAAAAAATGAGTACATAAAAGTTATGTTTTAATATCCTTAATAATCATGAGGGAGACAGTCCCCGCACTTATAAAAATCCACGTCATATCCCCTCTTTGATAAAAAATTTATCCATTTATATTGACCATGATCCGACCAAATACACTTACAAAATCATTATTCATTTCCTTGAGGTATTGGTATTCCTAAAGGGCCCATCCCTGAAGACATAAGGTAGTTTTCATTGAAGGATTCTAGAATATGATTATATGTTACTACTAATCATGTTCATGTTTACTATTATGAATCATTTTCACAATTTCTATGAAAATATTAATAGGAGGAAACAATATCCCTACTATAGTGAAATATTTTTATATCAATGGTATTTTTATTTTACATCTCTTTCCTATCTATTGAAAAATTATATTGTTGATCATCCATATTGGTGGATTTCCACCTCCATAGTGCAATGATATTTTCTCCTTAACAATTTACACGGATAGAAATAAAGAGATATTTAATAAATATATATTATATTTATGATATAATGATAGTTTTATAAACTGTAACTATTATTTTCACTTCATTATCTCTATCCATAAAAATTGAAACATCAATCATATGTACTTATGGACTATAGTCTATATGAAGTGATGTGATTCCATATTCAAGATCACATTATTTTAGTGGTCAAAATAGAATATATAGTGAACAAATATGAAACTTATTACAAATATTTTTATTCAACTATTTACTAATAAAATAATATTTTCAATTACTAGAAACATCTAACAGAATTCTACAAGCAAAATTGTCCAGATTTCACATGCGTGTTAATTTTAATGTATATTTCTTAATAATAGGATAATTGTAAATTTTAAAGGAATAATAAAAAGAAATTTATGTTATAATATGGTTTTAGAATATAATTTTAATAAAAATATATTTATTACATATGTATATTGATTGCGTACAAAGCATGGTGAGACCCGAGGAAAGCGTTTGAGGTATCATCTCATTTCATTTCAATATCTTATATGATAATTTTTTTTGTAATGTATTATATGTTTATCAATTAAAACACATATATTTTATTGACTTATTTTTATTTCTTGTATTTCCAGTAATTATATTAGTTTACCAATCATTGGTAATTTAAATGATCGATAAAATGTTTTCAGTTCAAATTGCATCATTTTCTCTTTATTCGATAAAATTTTTCTTCCACAAAATTGTTTATAAAAAAGGTTTTAATAAAATATTTCGGTATACAAGTTTCTTTTCTGAAAAAATTGATTCAATATATTTGATATTATTTAAATATATATAAAAGGATTCTTTTTTTAATGATTTGTTTATAACTCGATTTTGAATTTTTACAAAACCATGATAAAATTTTCTTTTTTAAAATATAAAGAATGAATATATTTTCCCATCATCATAACCATGATTTTATTTTGAGATTATTTATTATTATAAATATTATAGTAATTTTTATTTTTTAATGATAACAAACTAAATTGATATTATCCCTTTTTATAAAAAAAATAATAAAATTCCCTTTTAAAGGTCAATTTTATCTATGTAAAAATATTTTAAGGACTTTTATGCTTTTGTAGATATATAATATTGTGATACTATTCTCATTATATCTCATAATTAGTTATTCTTATGAGTATTTAGAGGTGATTATCTAAAATATGATACATTCCCACTGGTTAAACAAGTGATTGTGAAATATTTTAGAATGTCATTTCTTTTTCATGAGTGAAGTAATGTTGAAATGAAGAATGTTTTTTGGATCTTGTGGCACTTATGTAGATTTTTTTTATGTGAATGGTTTCCTAAAATCATATATCCCTAAATTTATAGGGTAAATAATGATATATCACAATATAAAATACAGTGGAATAGTGAGTGATTCCTGTTCGATTTGGGAACTTTTTACTCTGATAGTATTAGAAGTGAATGTTTTCTAAGGAAATGAAAGAACATGTATTGATACCAATACATTGTGTGACTTTGTCCACTATGATTATCTTGGGAGAGGAATGTAACTAAGGAAATGAAGAGTATTACCCATCCACTATGGTACTTTATCTATTGTGATAGTCTTAAAAGTGATCATTGACTAAGTAAATGATATTATATGACTATATGTAAGACATATATATCTTTTTAGAACTAATAATATTATCTCATGGATCATGATTTATATTGATGATTCCCTATGGTTATAAATTATTCCTTTTATGAAAAATAATTTTTACATGACTCATTATTATTTTTCTTTGATTGACTTGGTGTGATGTTTATAAAATATGGAAATATTATCAAACAATTATTCACAAATTATGCTCACTTATTATCATTTATGGTACATCATATATTTACCCATAACGAGAATCTGAGCTTTCCATTCTTTTATTTTTCTTTTCACCGGGTTCTGAAAAATGGTTTTATGTATCATATATTTAATAAGGGTGATATGTGTGAAGACAATCTTGGATGATAGTGAAGATAATTCCTGAAAGAAGTTCATTTATTTTCTATTTCAAAAATATATAAACTGTTTTCAACTATGTATTATTACATGATGAATTAAATATTCATCTAATATTATTTATAATTATTGTATGTAATTATTGGGTGGCCTCAACTAGTAAATGAAATGATCTTGTTTTCTGACATATCCTAAAAATAAAATTTATTTTTCACACAAAAATACATATCCCAATATATAGATATTTTTTCATCATTATCATTCTATATTGATCTAATTTCTGGATATCTATTCTTACCATAAATGAAGGAAAAATGCAGTCTTTTCATCCCAGTCAAATATTAATGTTACATATTGTTCCCCAACATTGAAAAGACTGAAATTTGAGGATGAAATAATATCCAAACCCCATAATGCCTTCCTAGTTACATTAGCAAAGATAATACCCAACTTAAAGTATACAAGAAATCCCAATTTTTTTCCAAATTTAGGCATTGTTTTTTAAATATAAAAAATCCTTGGATTATTACGACATATTTACCTTATAAGGGTTATAGAAGTGTAATAATTTCATATCCATATGTAATTTAAAAACATCTCAATCATTTTTATTATGGTCTTCATTTTTTTCCACCATCCTACCCTCTCTGTATACAAGGCCATGGATTTCCCAGCATATTTATTCAACATGTTTCTAATTTTTTTAAATCCTACTATTGGAATAAAACTTCTTATGTATTTAATTCATCACCATTACAATTACTTTTTTTATTTTTTTATAATCAGTTCCTCCTCTATATATTAAAACACTTTATTAAATTCATTTTTATAACAAAATTTAGATCCATCATGGATTTTAACACAATGTTTCTTCTCAAATAATATTATCAATGCCCCTATATTTTATTGGATACTTGTCTATGAATTGAATTTAGTGTATCTACAATAAAATTTATTTTAATGAAATCCATATCAATAATGAATCCTTTTCACAATATTATAATATAATGATGAGTGAAAAGTTTCCTTGTGATTTCGTACTTCTCTTATTAAAAATCATTTTTTAGGTCCATTTACCGCTATATTTAATCATGTTCACCTAATTGTCCACATTATATAAGTATTTACATAAATTCACAAAAACAGTTTTTATATTGTTCACATTGAACAATAATTACTTTTACTTGTGGCTCAAATCGACCAACACCCTTAGCATTAGTTTCCTCCTCTTTCACTATTTTACTCCATGAAACATTGATTTTCCCTTTCTCAATAGCTGAAGAATAAATTAGTTCATTTCATGCTTTCACTTTTTAATTGAATTATATAATTATACATTCATTATTTATCAGATAAACCTTCTTCAAAGATTAACCCTTCAAAGGTAATTCACTTACTTTATTACTTTTTATTACATACTTCCATGCATGTCACTCATCCCAAGAAGCAAGTTTAACCATATTTTTGGCAACTCAAAAATTTGAAATCAAATGTTATGAAATTATAAGTGAACTTGAAATGTTATTATATATTCATATTCAAAACAAAAATCAATAATTTATCCAATTGAAATGATATTCACTAAATTAGGGAGACTAGTATCAATATTTCCATCCATCATTATCCTTGTATGGTATCCAAATTCACCCTAGATAGTGTGTAAATCATTATTTGTATGCACTCTTATTAAATATGAAATATAATTCCCAATAAAAGGTTCTAGTGTACCGAGTACATTCAATGATGTTCAGTCATGATCTCTACATTGGTCTGTTTTTTTGTAAATGATTCGAAATTCACATCCCATTCTTGTAATCAAACAATTTCAATCATGAGATTTAGATTAACTAATTTGAAAATATTGTTGTCTTCATCTGTTGATTGTAATATTTTAAAATTGTATCTATTTTTAAGGGAAATCATATATTATCCCCTCTTATTACAGGATTTGGATAGTTTCATCTTCATATCATTCCATGATGAGGGATTATACCCATCTATATGAATAATTATACAAAAAATATCTCACTTAAATAAGTCCATGCATTGCATAAACACATCAGGGTCCACAATAAAATATAAATTATATATCCAAAAATTACCATTTTAGATTATTTATTAACAATTTTTCAATAATATAAATCAATTCCCAATTTAATTTAAAGGAATTTATCATTTTATGAAAACTATATTTAACAAATATATTGGTATTGGAGTCTAATACAGATAGTATTGGGAAATTAAATGGTTTATGCTCAATCAATTTTTTAATTACTATTACCATATCACATATTATTTATAAATATGCATTAATATAACATAGGAACTATGATCTCCTTTATTTTGATACCATGGCATAATCACTACCATCGGATTTAATAACTCTATATCACACACTATGATGAGTAAAAAATATATTTATTTCTGATGAATCATTTCTTATGATATCCCTATAAAGTAATGCATTGTTTTAATACTCACGAACCATGATTAGATGGTATACACCATATCGTGAACTATCACACAACACAAAATAAAATGAACCATTATTCAATAATGGAAATAAAATTAAAATTTTATAATTTGAAAAATAAAAAATTAACTTCAATTTTGAAGTCTATATATTAAAATTAACATACTAGTATATTTTTGAGCTATTTCATATAATGGTTTTTTTCTAGAAATATAAAATTTTCATGAAACCAGAAAATTTAATAACATTATCATTATATAAGAATGACCTATAAGTTAAAAAACCCATTTCTATTATCAAATATGAATTTAATAAAAAACAATATGAATAATAAAATTTTATATAAAATTATAAATTTTATGTACATAATTTCTATAACTAATTAAAATATTACTTTAATTAAAAAATGCATCATTTTCATTGAATTATGTTGTTTCAAGTGATTTTGTATTTTCATTTCTTTGAAGGCCCCATCAGAAATTTTTTTTATAAAAAATATATTAAATTATTTAAATATTTATCCAATATAGATTTATCATATTTATCAAATTAATTCTTTAAAACACTGTTTTCCTAAATGATATTTGTATGCAGTTAACTGTATTTATTTTATAATTAATATTTCAAATATTAAGAACGTTTATTCGGTAAATTGGTTTTCAAATATTATATTCAGAATATTAATTATCATTATGTTGAAATATTACTTTTTTATTAAAATCAATTGATATGGTTAAAAATTAATTAACACATTAAAATAAAATTGGGTAAATTTTTTTAATGTTAAACGAAATAACCATAAAACACAAAAATATGTTTCAAAAGGTTTGGTTGAGTTTTATTAAAAAAATATCCCCTTCTAATTGGTCCATTTTAAAAAAATACTATTTATTAGTAACTTTATATTATTTGAAACTATATGGGATACCCAAATAACTACACTTTCCTTCACTTATATAAGGGAAACACTCCCACCATAATAAGAATTGTGTAGACATAAAATTTATCAAGGAAATTATATCATTTTCACCTACTAGTACCATTTCAATAATTAAAAATATTATTCTCAAATTTAATTTCAATACGTTCTTCATTTCCATGGAGACTTCGATGAAATATTTAACTCTCTCATGTGTGGATTATAAACTACATAGCTTTTCATCTAATTTATCCTCATTAAAATTTATTTTCCCCAGAATTGTATAATGATTATATTATCACTAATATAATATAATGATAATATATATTAATGATATTATCAATTTTTTTTCATATATTCCTTAAATTAATAAAACATGAAATCATTGTTCATATATACTAGCATACTACAACCACAATTATAAATATTAATTAATTTTCCATCACCACCAATAATTTATGGTACATATAATATATTTAATGATAAAATATGTTTTTTATATTGTCATTATGATTTTAACACAAATTTTATAACTTATTAATGATATGGTCAGAAAACGCTCATTATTTGTTTGTTCCTTCAAAACAAGTGTGCGAAGAGGAAGATATTATGGAAAAATTATTTAAAATTATAATATCCATTACAAATTAGTCTAATTGATTTATAATTATGATTTATCATTGTAATAAATTCTAAATAAGATCAATTTTATTCTTTTATAATTATATAAAACAATAACCACTTCATAGTCATTCATTAAATTGATGCATGTTTCGATTTTTGTCGGTTTAACCAAATATATGGAAAATGATATAATTTTATATTATTAATGATCGTAGATACATAATTATATGTATAATATAATAAAAATTTGAAATAATTTTTTTATATTGGAAGAGTTTTATAAATAATTACTTAATAAATTTCAAAATCATGTATTAATCATCAAGAATCACAAAACATGACTGTTGTCATTTTCATCATCAATGAAAAATACTAAAACATTCATGAATGGAATCTATAAAATCATAAATTAATATAAAAATCACTATTGGTAAATTTATTAACATAGTAAATATTAAAATTTTACTAATAATTAGTATAGAAACATATATTTTGAATCTAATAGAAATGATCAAAATTTGTGACACATGATATGGAGAAAAGGTATAATTATTAGAATGAATTAATATTTAAAAAGAGAATAAACGATAATTTATATGAGTACAGTTCAAAATTAAATTATTATGATATCTATGTTTGTGATTTAGGAGTTTAATGTATTTTCATAGAAGTTGGAATAAGAGGTAAAGGTTTTCCATCTCATGTTCCTCTCTTTAATACATGTTTTATATTCTGCACCTAATTTCTAGAATGTATTGTGCAAACTTACTATTTAAGAAGTATTTTTCAAGATATTCATTTATTTTTGGAATTGTATGATTTAATATAATTCCTCTCTTTCAAGAGGTTTTGATTGATTTTCTACACATTCCATAGGAGGGGTTATTCCATCTCAATATTCACTATTTTGGACTCATGTTATATTCATTGAAAATTTATTTTTTCAGTGGATATGTTACCCTGGATTAATATTACTAAATTAATCGTGAAATTTAAGGGGTTTACATATCTATATTTTTATCCCTTCCTCATTTCCATTTATTCAATAGTTTCCCATTACATTGTCACATTAAATATTTTCAAAGGAACAAAATACTTCCACTATTTTTCGAAATTAAAACAATGATATATCATCCCTGAAAATAAATCCCTTAAGTGATAAAAGAATGTGTATATAGTTGTATCATATGTGTACCTTGGGGTAATCTCCCTAAAAATTTTAGGCTAATCATTGCCACATTCATAACCCCTATACAAAATGTGTTCCCCTAAGACATCACACATTTCAAGACACTCTTGGGGGTATTCTATGGAATATTCACATGCTATTAATGAGACATGAAGATAGATTTTTCCAAAATATCATTGGTATTCTACCAATGAAAACAATTGAAGCTAATTAATGTCTTTTATGGAAAACTAAACATGTTGATGGTACCCTCACCCATATATTTCAAGGATAGTGGGATGACCTATTTCTATGATGAACCCCAAGAAAATAATAGTTTTTTATGTGATTTTATAATATAAATACCTATTATTATATTATATGGGGATGTATTGTTTTTTGTATTTTATTTATTATTTGGATTAACATATTATTATCCATCCATAAGTTCCATAAATAATGGTATGAAAAGGTATTTGTGACTCCTATGGTGAATGAACTAGATATAATCATGCGATTGGAGGGGTTCAGATTTATATAACCCCTCAATGCATAAAAATGTCTCATGAGACAATGCATGTTGGTTTTGGTGTACAACACTTCACATACATTGATAGTGTCTTAGAAAAATCACATGATTGTATGTTTTCATGTATATCATTATGAATTCATTAATATGAAATAAATGATTAATTTCATTCATTTTTCTATTTAATTTCATGTGTATATCATTCTATCAGTTTTAGTTTACTATAGACTCATGTTAATTATTTATTCATACCATATAAGTTATTCCATGTTTAAGGTATCTTAGCATCCACTGTATGAAACTGCATGATAAGAATATAAGATTCCACATTTTTAAGTCCCTAGAAAACAAAAAGAGAAATAGGATTAATTTTCATGGACATTATGGAATGGATAATTATTTTCATATAATAGGATCATGGTGTACCTTATGTTTCCAATGGAAATTAATGTATCTATCTATTCATCCATGAATACTATGATTTTTATACAACGATAACACTTTCATTATAATCCAATAATGTAATATATATATATATACTGGCTTTGGTATATAGAACCTATGGTGTTCCATTAAATATCAATAGTTTTTTAGGAGGATCCTTAGTGGCTATATATAGTAGAGAATAATAAGATATCAAAAGTACTATGAAATCCTTCTAGATTTTGTGGGAACACTCTAGAAAATTTAATATGAATTTTCTTTTACAATATAATATCATAATGTCAATATGGGTCTTCTATCATGGAAATATAGAGACTAATATGAGAAATGATTACGGTTTAAATACTCATCGTATATTCAGGGATATTTTCCCTAAGAAAATTAAGGAAGAATGATTTGAGGATAATCAAATCAAAATCATATTATGGAGGTAGACCTAGGTTCTATCCAATAATCACTCCATCATAGAGTGACCATTAAATCCACCATCAGGTGTAACCATGTTGTACATATACATGTTATAACATCCTCTATTATTTAATGAAACTAATCATTCATTAGCAGCTAAAAAGTGGATCATGTCCTAGGAAAATGATTTTCTCACATTGGGAAGTAGTAAATCGAAAAAACTCATCATGGTAGTCTATCATATGATGGGACGAACATCATCTCCTAATAATTTTATAAATCCTCATATTTTAGCTCATATTTATGAAATTATGGTAAAATGGAAGGATAAAATTTTTTCTAAGGATGATAATGACATACTGAGGATTGTTGTTGTACCCATATTCACAAAAAAACATTGATGTATTTCTTGAGGAATTCCCTAGTCATGCACATGATTCTGAAGAAAATTTCTTCATTGAACACATTCTACATGCAAGACTAATATATAAAACTCCAAAATTAATTTAACATATGAATTTTGGAGGCTTTAGGAAATATTTGTTAGAAAAGTGTGATAAGATATTTATTTACCCTAGTGTTACACCATGGTGATCTCTTATTTTATTTATGAAAAAAGAATGATGGGTCCATGAGAATATGTATCAATTATATTGATATCAATTCCATAACACTATATAATAAGTATCATTTACCACCTATTAAGAACATATTTGAATAACATTAATTATACTATAACTTTTTAATGATATATATTCAGTCTTTTTATAATATTCATTTCGTAAATAAAGAAGATTAACTGAAAAATGTGTTTTAAACAAGGTATGGACTTAAAAAATGTATACTATTTACTTTTGGATTGACTAATACTACTTCTACCTTTATGGATGTGATAAATTTAGTATTCAAGGAAATTATAGATAAATTTGTTTTAGTATTAAATTATGATATCTTCATATACTCTAAGATCAATGAAGATCGTGATAGTAATTTTGAAAAGATTTCTGATAGCCTCCAAAAAAATAGAATTATATGGGAAATATAGTAACTCTGAATCATGTCAACATGAAGTTACATTTATATGTCATTTTGTATCCAAAGATGAAAAATATGTTGACCCTACCAAGATAATTAAAGTCAAGGATTGTTCAACACAAACAAACATAACTAGGATCTGTAGTTTCCCATGGTTAAAAGGATACAATCAGTAATTTGTTAAATATTTTAACTTATTTGACAACCCATTACCAAATTTTACTTGCAAATAAGATAAATACATATGGTCATGAAAATATAAGAATATCTATACGATATGAAGATGATAATGATTAACTCACCATTTTTATTATCATCATCATGTAATGAGATATTTGTAATATATAGTGATCCGTAGAATAAAGGACAGAGTTGTATCTTTCCATGCAATGATAGTGTGATTTCTTATACATTAAGGAAAATAAAAATCTATGAATAAAAAAATCCAAATCATGATCTTTAGTTGTAGATTATAATAATTAAATTGAAAATATCTATTAAGTGCCTCTAAAGGAAAATATTTGACTTATATGTAGTCCAAAGTATTTCTAAGTGTATATGTTTTTTAATATGATCTCAACATGATGAGAATAATATGTTAACTACTACCAAATAATTTATTTTCATCATACAATACCACCCATTGAAGGAAAAATATCTTGTTGATGCATTGAGTAAGAGGTACCATAGATTACTCGTCGTGACGATTAATAAAAAAACGTTATATATATTGATATATTGATGATTTATATTCATATTTTTAGGTATGGGGATCCATCATTCCTCTTCTATAAATTATCTATATTAGCCTTAATATAAAATATAGAGAATTCCAAATTAAATGAAGAGAATATAAAATGAAACATTAATGTATTGAATCATTGTAAATTGAAAAAAAAATCAACCATTGAGATGGATTATTGAGGTTTGGTAAGAGTTTAATAGTTCGTTCCATATAGGAAACAAAGAGGGGATTGTTATACGAAGAACATAACTCAAATTAATCTATAAAACTTGGTATTAGAAAGATGTATAGAGACTAAGGAGAAAATTAAGAGTGGGATGGTACAAATTATTAAATTTCATACTATGTGTCCATATGTTTAATATACCATGAGTTAATGGTAGAAATTAAAATTCCTATGGGATTCATGAAACCTCAATAAATAACTATATTGATGTTGTATAATGTTATAATGATAATTTTCATTTGACTCCCAATATCACCAATGAAAAATGATGTTATTAGGTCATCATTTATTATCTTACTAAAACTACACATTTCATAGAAATAAGAGAGCCTATACCCCTTGAGTTCCTTCCATGGATCTATATCAATTAAATCATAATAGCTCATCAAGAATCTATATCATTGTATTTAATCATGACCTTGTTTCACATAAATATTCTAGAAGTGTATTCATAGGGATACTGACAATATGATACATTTAAGCCCCACAAATGTTCCCCAAATTGATGGGTAGTATAAAATGACTATCCAGGATTTGAAAGACATTATGAGATCATCTTCTCATGACTTCCAAAGTATTTGGGACCACTTTCTACCTTTTGCGTAATTTTCTTATAATAATTAATTCTATTGGAGAATTTATATTATAACGACCCAATGTTTTCAATGAAAATAATCTTCTTATAATTATGTCATATAATCACATGAAAGGAAAACCAGCTGAACTAATAAGTGATATGTTTCCTTTAATAATAAGTTTGTCACATTTGTGATTAGAATTTCAAAGATGTGATATACAGGGTTGCAATTAGTTTGTTATTTGGAGTCAATTATTACCAAATTAATTTTTTCTAAATAGTAATATACTGTTATGAATAGTAGTGTTACCCTTATTAATAGTGACATACCCTAATGAATAGTAACATTCAGTATGATAGAATATAAATAAGATTTATTTTGATGTACAATATACATATATCTTCGAATAAGAATGTAAATGTTTTAAAATTGTTGTTTTTCAAGAAAATTATTTTTTTAAATAAAATTAAATTAATTATGTTTTTAAAATTATTTTTGAAAAATGGATTTCATTTTTGGATTTTACATGTTGAAATATTGTTATTGTCATTTTTTTAGTATTTTTCTAAAAGAATAGAATTTTTTATGAATATTACATTACAATAATTTGTGATAAATGCTAAATAATTGATTTATTGATTCATTGATGATGATATTCAAAGGTAATCGCTAATGGTCAATCTCAAATGCACTAATTACTATTTTTGGCCGTGTATTCATCACTATTTCTGGTCTTGAGGAAAAATAATAAACTAAGGACTTTAATATTATGAAAATTATCCTCTCCTCCACTATAAATACCACCCCTTTTTACATCTATTATTTAATCCTCTCAAGCCTTGTTCCTTCCCTATATTATACCAAAATATCTCCTAAAGATCCTCCTCCACATCTAACAGCCCTTTGTATACTCAAAATTCAAAATCCTCTCCCCTTAAAAGGCTCTCAAAGAAGATTGAATCAAGATGTAAATTCCACTTTTCTTTTCATTCTTTTTCTATCCAAGTTTGTTGGTATTATTTTCTATCAAGAACTCTCCTAATCTAAATTTTATGAAAAATTTTGTTCCTTACATGTACTGTAATGTTTTTATGATAATGTAATAACTTATTATCATCTATCCATTACTCTTTATTTATTTTTGTAGTAAAGACATCCCTAAGATGTGTTAAATTTCCACATACAATGATTATGGGTTTTCAATTTTTGTTAAAATCAAAAATTATGGTCATGAATCCATTTCAGGGTTATAATAGACCATAATTTATGTATTATATCTTATCTGGGGTTCTAGAATCCTTTTTTACACATATTTTTGATTTATAAAACAAAACATGTTCATTGTGGCCAAAACCTCTATTTAACCCAAAAGGTTATCACTTATGTTTTATATAATGATACATCTACACTAAATGTAACCAAATTAAATTCAAAACTATGTAATCTCATGTATTTTCAATAATTCTCTATAACATTAATTTTGGAAAATCACATTCTTCATACATTTTTATCCGTTCATAACAATATGTAAATCGATCATTAAAATGAGGAAGAAAATAAAACCGAACAATAAAATAAAAACTCCTAACCAATGAAAATGGTTATTAATGAACATAAAAAGGTTAAAATAAATCTTTTAAATATATAAGAGGTTCTGGAATTACTAATTAATAATCTAATTTTTTTTATTCAGGTCATTAACAACAAGGGATGAACACCTTCCGACATAAGGTAAGGGATACTCTCCATTTAACATTTATTCAAGAATGTCTTCTATGATATGCCATTATATGTGTTATACCCAAATATGGGGTATTATTTCTCGCCTCCTCTATACTTGATAATTTTTTATAATTGATTAGAAATAAAATTCTCTCTCATTAACCCCTCTTAAGTATACATGATTCCATGTCGATAGTTCGTAAGGGAATTCTACACGAATCTCCTTTAAACATCTGGGTTTCCTTATATTTCATTATACAAAAATGAAGTTATATTATCTATTTATGTGAATATTTTAAATGTTTTTATACGTTTATAAAAAATTAATTTATCAATACCCTTCTATATTTCTGTCTTTGGGATATACATGTTTTTATGTGATTTTATCCTCAATGCATTCCAATAAGTAATCCTGTTATAAGGGAACATCCTGAATTCCACCCCAATTTCAAGTGTACACTATCTTCTATATTATTCCACCATTGTCTTAATAAAATCAATCCTTTTATTATTAGAACCATCTATGACTACTTATTGTTTTTTATAAGGTATTTTTTCATTTTCTATTTTAATGGTTCTATAGTATTTTCCTATAAACCTCTCAAAAATGATTTAAAGATAAATTTGTTAAATACATTTCTTAAATGTTATCACTCATACGTAACATAAAATCCCATGATACTTTCTTATTTTCAATTATGATTTTCTATATATATCATAGTTCCATTATATCATGTACACTTTTATAAAACACCCATTTTTTATGCTTTATGACATGATTAAGGCATCCAATTCTTTACATGGGTAACCCTTATGTTTATATAAGATTGATTATGAATGATTCATTATGTTGAAAACATATTCATGAAAACATAATAAGGGTGTACCCAGATAGCACTTCAATGCATTGGATAATGTGAAGACTCATGATATGTTTTGTGATATGGTCTAGGTGGTTTTCCTTGTCTTGTGCTAAATGATCTTGGAGGTTAGCCCTGACACAAACTAGTTTCATCTTTTATATTATTTACACATTTCTATGAATCCTTATTTATAAGATCTCATGTTTATATATTATGAATCCATATGTTCATTTCTTATATTATGATTATGTCATGCCTTCTAACCAATGTGCTAAATCCTTATTCTTGTGTACACTCCCATACTGAGATTTTTAGCTCATCTCGTTGTTCAAGTTATTCCCATGTTATACTATAATGAAATAAGGACTAATAGGATATTATGATCTCTTTATGATGATTAAATAATGAAGTTCTTTTTATTTGTCCCGTCTTTTTAGTTTTATCTACCCAATCTTCAAATATTCTTGGCTTCATGATCCTAGCCTTGTACTTTGATGTATAATTATACATAAAATCATGTAATGTTATGTGAATATTATTTATTCGCTATAGTTTGTATAAGAGGATGGTATAGTTATTTTTGGAGATTAGGAAAATATCACTTTAGAAGGAACCATAAGAATGAGTTGAAGGGTAAGAAAACGTCCATAAATTTTGGTTAGTATAGATTAAGTGGTTTATCAATCGATTGCATTCCTGTCTGAATAAAAATTGGTATATGTGTCTAGGAAAAATTTGTACATATGAGTGAAAACTCATATCTGGTGTTTCGTTCCTGACCCGTGTTATCCTGGTACAAGACATTGTGTCTTATTGCACTCATGGTTTGACACTCCTGGGGGGATATGCACTAGTAAATTCACGATGTTAGTAAAAACCATTATTAAGGGAATAAAATAATCCATAAGAATATTAGTTAAGAAATATTTCTAGGATAAACTAGATTTAAACCAATGTAAACAGAATATAGGATATACTTCTCCTTTACAATTTTATCCTTTTATATTCATAAGTACCCTTTTATGTTCAATAACTATGTATACAAGACCTATAATTGTACATTTGTTTATTTGTTGATGGTGAGATATTGTTGAACGCATTCCAACTACCAATGTGATAGGAAATGTGAATATTTACATAATCATATACCTGATATGATGGTAATGGTCACTCAAAACATCATAATAGTACTTGCTCAACAGGTTCATGTTATGATTAATAACAAGAATCATGTGGAACTCCCTCCTCCCCTAGGAAAAGAGCATGTTTCGATAGAATCCTTCATCCAGAAAGGGCCTCTCATATTTAGTAGATCTTATGATCCCCTCCTCAAGGAATATTGATTGACTAAATTGAAAAGATATTCTTCGTCCTCTAGTGCTAGGAAGAAGAGAATGTTTTATAGGCAGTCTATTGTTTTGATATGGAAGCCAATTAGTGGTGGACACTAATCAACAATACCAAGTCCCAAGTGGAAATTGATTCCATGGATTGGGAGGTATTCAATAGAATGATTTTTAGTAAATATTTTCCTTTAACCCTCCTACTAAAGATGCAAAGGTTCTTCCATGGACTCATGTAGAGCTAAGATGAGTCCATAGGGGAATAAGAATAAAACTTCACGAGGTTTGAAAGGTATTCCTCTGGCTTTTTCATGAACATATAATGTAAGGTGGATCTATTATTTACTAGATGAATGATGAGTAGATGAAATTCATGGGAAATTAGAGACTTGGACAGTTAAGAAGAGACTCTCTATTGTGCCCTCAAGGTTGAAATGGATGTTGGAGAATGTTCGTGGTCACATGGGCCCCGTGACAGGAATCATAAAATGGAGAATTAAATTGATGGATCAACAAAAAAAATCCAATGATGGAAAGAATCCAAAATATCTCATATATAGATTTGGTGGGAAGAAGCTTCATTGGAACTATCTAATGGGATCCAAAAATTTCTTCAAATGTAGAAGAATGAGACATCTGGCCTAGAACAACTAAAGGGATATAAATAATCCCACAAATGTGGAAGATGAAAAGAAGGTTAAGATCAACACTCATCATGTAGTGAAGTGTTATAGCTAAAAGGATATTGGTCATTATAAATACAATTTCTCTTATCTAAGGGTTGGTGGAGGAAATACAAAATAACCTCCATGGCAACGAGGAAGGGATTATGTTATCAAAAATACTTAGGTGGATCTAGAAAATGATGTCGTGATAGGTATGATAGTTATTCATTCATTAATATAAAACTTATTATTTTCTTCTGGTTCTCCTCCATCATTCAAATCTTGTATGTTTAGTATAACTATTCAAACACAACCTCCAAATTTGGAGGAAATGTTATATGTGAGAAGATAAATTGTGGACATCAATTCTTACATGGTTTTAGCTACTCCCTTGTTAACGTTTGTGGACTAAACCTCCCAAAAAAATATCCATTATTCATTTACTAGAGTTAGACTCTATCTTGAGAATGTATTGGTTATAATTATACAAAGACATCACCAAAAATCACAAATTGGTGATCACTTTTCACATCCTAAAGTGTACATGAAATTTTTATATATGTAATGAGAAAGATGAATATCTATTAGAATCATTGTACAATGTGTTTATATTAATTCATTATGAGAAAGAATGTCTAGATCAAATAATTTAGACAAATGATGGAATTATTCTTGAAGACACGCCCATCATGGGGGGATTAAACTGATGTATTCCATAAATAGTTTTCTAATCTTCCTCCTAGTCGAGAGGTTGAGTTCTCAATTGAACATATTCTAGGACCACTACCTATATCAAAGAAACGTTACAAAATGGACACTATAGAGAGGGAAGAGCTGAAGAAACAGTTACAGAAGAATCTGGAAAAGGGTTTTATACACCCGTGTGCATCACCATGGGGTGTGTCAGTCCTCTTCGTCATAAATAAGGATGGATCAATGCGCCACTAAATTGATTATCTTGGGATTAATAAAATCACAATAATTATCATGTATCCCCTACCATTGATATAATATGTGTGCAATCAGTTTCGAGGGACCAATTATTTCTCTAATGTTGACCTTCAGTCAGGATATCTCCAATTAAAGGTGAAGAAGGAAGATATTCCCAAGGATAAATATTGAACAAGGTATAAACACTATGGATTCATAGTGATTACCTTTTTACTCACTAATTATCTAGGAAGTTTCATGGATATAATGAATATAGTCTTTAGAGATTACCTATATAAATTTGTGGCAGTCTTTATTGACAATATTTTGATATTATTTAAGAGCAAATAGGAACATGATGTGAATTTGAATCATGTGTTAATGACTTTTTGAAGGGATAATGTGTATGAAATTAATAGTTAATGTGAGTTATGTACTGAGGAAGTATCATTCATGGGGCATGTTATCCCCAGTAAAGGGGTATCTGTGGACCCTTCCAAGATAAAGGCAACTGAAGAGTGGCCTATCCCAACATCTGTAATGGAGATACATAGATTTTGGGCTCTAGCTGGGTGTTATTGAATATTTGTGAAGAACTTTTCATGATTTTCAAATACATTGAACAAGCTAACATAAAAGGGAGTGAATATTTTTTGGACTCAAGAATGTGAAGACTACATTAAAAAGTTGAAAAGGATGTTAATCACAATGCCAGTACTCACACTCCCAACAACTGTTGATCTATTTGTGGTGTATAACGATGCATCAAAGAACGTAATAGGTTGTGTACTATTGAAAAATGATTAAGTGACACCCTATGCATCAAGGTAGATGAAAATTCATTAGAAATACTATCCAATGCATGATCTGGAGTCTACAACTGTGATCTTTGAATTAAAAATCTGGTGGCATAATCTCTATGGGGATAATTGTGACATATATTCTGATCAAAAGAGTCTCAAGTATATTTTCATACAAAAGTTAATAATAATCACCAAAAAATATAGATATAACTCATCAAATATTATGACTTTTCAATCCACTACCAACCTGGTAAGAAATACAAGGTGCCAGATGCTCTAAGTAGAAAGGACCATGCTTCATTATCAAATGAAGAAAATTGAAAAGGATCTGATCTTATTAGATTTTTGGAGAAGAAAATGGGGATCATTAAGGGAGGAACATCATTAATCCTTTATCAAATTATCACTCACCCATACCTCATGGATAAAATAATGGATTCTCAAATAAACGATGTTGAAATTCTAAAAAGGGAGGAAGCTTTTAAAAATGGGAAATCCATTGAGTTTATGATTGATGATGAAGGAGTTATATAGTTTTGGTCACAATTATGTGTAGAATATGATCCATATATAAATAATGATATTTTTAATGACCCACATAGCCCAACTATCACTATTAACCCAAGGAGCACAAAGGCATTTCGAGATTTTCAAGAGACCTTTGGTTGGGACAATATGAAAAAAGGGGATTGATGAATATAGATCAATGTTCCTAGTATGTTAGCAAGTGATGGCCGAGAAGTAAAAGACTAAGGGGATGGTGAAACCACTACCCATACAAACATGAAATTCAGAGAACATCACCATGGATATTGCATTGGACTTCCAAGGTCATCTAGAGGAAACAATTCTATATTGGTCATTGTGGATCATCTTACAAAGACAGCTCACTTTATCGTGAATCAAGAATAATTTTTATTGGATCAACTTGCACAGATATATAATAAATAAGTGGTAAGGTTTCTTGGAGTACCACTATCTATAGTTTCTAATTGATATAGGAGATTCGCCTTGGTGTTTTGGAAAAGTGTCCAACGTTCCCTATGCACTAAAATAAACATCAGTACAACATTTCATCCTAAAAATAATGTCCAATCTAAGAGGAATATTCAGACACAACAATATATATTGATATCATGTTCTATAGAATTCCAAAGAGAATGGTACCAACACATTCCACTGCTGTAATTATTCTATAAAAACAGTTTCCACAAGAACATATGAATAGTACCATACAAAGAACTTTATGGGAAAAGGTGTAGAACATTGTCATGTTGGGATGAAATAAGTGGGAATAAGCTGTTTGGACTTGAATTGGTCTAAGAAATGGTGGATAAGGTGAAAACCATTCAACAACACATCACGGTATCCTAAATATGATAATATAGTTTTGAATACAATCTTCGATGAGTCATTGCGATCAAAGTTGGAGACACGGTATTTCTATTCATATCTCCATGGAAGAAGGATATCAGGTTTAGAATGAAATTGAAGTTAAGAACTTGGTACATTGTCCCCTTTGAGATTTTTGGTCATTTCGTGGATGTGGCTTATTAACTATCACTTCCACTAAATGTGGCTAATGTACATGATTTCTTCCTTATACCCTTCTTTAGGAAGTACATTCCATCTACATCACATGTACTATCTTCAGAGGTGGTATAGTTGGAGAATGATATTTCTTACGAGCATCCTCTAGTGAAGATCTTGGATCATATATATAATGATCTACGATACAAGACTACTCACCTGGTTAAAGCCATGTGGAGAAAAAACAAGTATGAAGTGGAAACATGGGAACTATAGGAGGGAATCAAGGAAAAGTACCAGCACCTATTTACGACATAGGATATAAAACAAAATTTCAACTGTGACATTTCCTAAGGTGGAAAATGTAGCAACCCAAATTTTTCAATGGAAATTCCTTTCTTATAATTATGTCATATAATCAAATGAAATCGTATTATAATGAATTAAAAAGGTCATTTTTACCTTTAAACGTATGTTTTTTCACTTTTGTGATTTGAATTTCGGAAATCCGACATACACAGTTGCGATCAGTAAGTTATTCGGAGTCAAATATGACCAACGTATTTTTTGGTGAATTGTAATACACCCTTATGAATAGTAATATTACCCTTTTGAATATTTAAATACCCTAATGAATAATAACATTACCTATTATAGAATATAAATATGAGTTAATTGGATATATGATATATTAATATCTAGGAATACCAAAATAATTCTTTTAAAATTTTTATTTTTGAAGTAAATTGTCTAGTTACATAAAAAATAATTTGAAAATATTTAGAAAATTATTTTTGAAAAATTTATTTCATTTTTGGATTCTTTTCGTGTAAAAATGGGCAGGGTAAATTTTAAGGATTTATCTAAAAAACATTACTTTTTTATGAATAGTAAAATATGATAATTTATGATAAATACTAAATAATGAATTTATTGAGTCATTGATGATGATATGATGATTAAACACAATTGTATTGAACACACATTCCCTTATTACTATTTTTGGTCATGTAATCATCATAATTTCTAGACTGGAGGGAAAATAATAAACTAAAGAAATAAATATTATGAAAACTCTCCTCTCCTCCACTACAAATACAACCCCTTCTTACCTGTTCTCTTTACTCCTCTCTAGAATTCCACATTTCCTATATTATACCAAAATCTCCATAAAGATCCTACCCCACGACCAACAACCCATGTTCTCCTCAAAAGACCAAATCCTCCCCCCTTAAGAGCCTCTCAATAAATATTGAATCCTAAGGTAAATTACTCTTTTCTTTTCTTTCTTTTTCATTTCAAGTTTATTTGTTTTCTTTTCTAGCCTTACCTCACCTAATACAAATTATATAAAAACTCTAGTACCATACATGTACTGAAATGTTTTTTTATTATAATGTAATATGTTTTTCTCATCTACCCTTTACTCTTATTTTATTTTAATAGAAAACACACCCTCTGAGATGTGTTAAATTACCACAGTAAAGGACGTTAGGTTTTTATTTTTTGTTACTACCTTCAATTCAGGTCATGAAGCCATTATCAAGGTTGAACCTGACCATAATATATTTATTATGTCTATTCTATGGATCTATAATACTTTTTTAAATTGGTTTTTGTTTATAAAATAAAACATGTTCATTGTGGCCAAAAACCACCAATTAACCCAAAAGGTTGCCACTAATGTTTTATATAATGATTCGAATTCACTCCAAGTATCAAAATTAAATTTACTACCATTTAATAATATTTTTGTTAACTATTTTCTTATAACATAAATTATATACAACCACATTCATATTATATGTTTATCTGGTCATGAAAATAAGTAAGTTGATCATTAAAAACAATCAAGCAAACTGACCCGAAAAATAAAATTAAACCTAATAACCCATCAAAATTGTTGTTAATGAACATAAAATGTATATAATTAATATTTTACTGATATAATAGGTCTTTAGATAAATAATTAATTAACCTATTTTGTTTATTTAGGTCATCAATAACAATGTAAGAAAATCTTTGAACATAAGGTTAGGGATCGTCCCCATTTCAATTTTATTCAAGAACGTCCTCTATTCAATGACATTTTATGTGAAATGCCTAATGATGTGGTATGATTTAAAACCCAACCTACTTACCTCATGATTTATATGTGATAATAAAACCATTTATATTTCATGAATCCCACTTAAGTATACCTAATATCATGCCAATAATCTGTAAGGAAATTCTACTTGAATCTCTTTTATTCCTTCGGGTTGCCTAAACATTCATTCTACCAAAATGAAGTTATCCTATATATTTAGGTGAATCTTCTAAATTTTGTGTAAATGTAAAAAAATCATTTATCAATACCCCTATGTAATTATCTCTTTGGGATATACATGTTTTTATGTGATTACCCCCATAGTACTTCCCGATAAGCAAACCTATTTTAAGAGAACATCCCAAATTTATACACAGATTCATGTGAAATCCATGTACTATTTTAAGCCACCATTATATTTAGAATATAATTCCTTTTTATTATGAAATCATTTTGGGATAACTTATTGTTTTTTATAATGTATTGTTCTCTTTTTTATTTTAAATCCTCTATAGTAATTTCTTTAAAACCACTAAAAATGTTTTAATACTAAATTTTGTAAATAAATTTCTTACTTGTTTTCACATATGATTGAAATAACATCTCATTATACATGCCTATATTCTCTTATAAATTTCCATGTTTATACTAGCTCATTTCATTCATGGACACTTTTACGAAACTCCCATTTTTTATGCTTTATTCCATGATTGTGGTACCCAAATCATTCCGTGGGTAACCCTTTAATTTTTGAAAGTTTGATTATGTATGTTTATTTATGTGGAAAACATATTCATAATAAATTAAGATAGGTGTTCCCAAATAGTTCTCCAAATCATTGGGTAAATTTAAGTCTCATGAGATTTTATGTGCAATGGTCTTGGCAGTAAGCCTTGGCTTGTGCTACTATGTGAAATGATCATAGCGTTTAGCATTGACTAGTACTAAAGTCAGGTTTTATGTTGCTGCCACAATTATATGAATCCATGTTTATATGATCCAATGTTTATATGTTATGATTCAATATGTTCCATTCTTTTGTTATTATTTCGTCATTACATCTTACCCATGTTTTAAATCCTTATTCTTATGTACACTCCATTAATGGGATTTTAATAACATCAATTTGTTCATGTTATCCCCATATTATACCATATAGATGCAAGGGATCAAATTAAGTTAGGAGCTCTTTATGAAGATTAAATAACAAAGTGATTTTTCATCCCAAGTTATTTTTATGTACCTAGTCTTCAAAGACACTAGACATCACAATCCTTAGCTTTTACTCTGATGTATAATTATGCATAAAATCATGTAATGTTATGTGAAAAGGCTACGGTCTCTATATATATGGTACCATATGAATAATTGAATGGTAACATGTTTCATACTATAACCTATTGGGATGATGTTATAGAAATGAATATAAATTTTCCATTTATTTTAGAGGAGAGGACTATTAAAGAACAACCTATTCAAAATCATATTAATGCATCCTAGAGAAGACTAAAGAGAATTGTCAGTAGTCAATGGAGGGACATGGAATTTCATGTTCAAGATCATGTATTCTTGATGGATTCACATTGAAAGGGAGTTTTAATATTTAGTAAAAGAATATGATAATCACTATTTAATTAAGTCATTTTTTGATTCTTAAAAAGATTATAAATATAGCATTCAAATTTTCTATAATAACATAAATTTATAAGTATAAAATACAGTTAGTGTTTTATTATGAAAAAAATAACTGACAGATCCAATGAATATTCTCGCATATTATGGAATATAGTTTGGGAATTCATTTTATGATAATGTGTAGTCGGTTCGGATTCTTGAAACCAAAGATATTGTATCACAGAATTAAATAACTTGATAATTCAATGTACTTCAGAAAATCATATTCTAAAAGTTGTAATCTGGGATATTTTAGAATCATTGGGGATGAAATATACAAATTTTGTCTATAGATTATATATAACCAAATTTAATGTATAAAATTATTTATGTGGGGGGATTGTAATACCCAAGACCCTTCTATTGAAGGAAAAGACCATATCTGGAACTACCATGTAATGCACACTCTAAACAATCTATATTCATGAAATAATTTTAATTTGAAATTTTTTTAATTTTAATTTTTAAAAATATACTTTTTTCTGAATATAAAATATCAATCATTGATTTGTAATAATTATTTTATCATTTTATCAAAAATTTTATTTTTAGTAAAATAATATGGTTTTCAAGAATCATGTAAATTTCATAAATTTTTTGATATATAAGAATGAAAATTAAGTTAAAATAACTTTTAAGTTATATATTATGAAAATTAGTGCCTAAAATATCTTTTTTAAAATATTATTTTAACTTTTAATTCATACTTTAAATATTTTTCTTACTATTTAAATTATTAGGCTAACAAAATACTAAGGTTTGTAATTTAATATGAATCATGTATTTTCAAGGGAGGTGTGGTTTTGGATTACCATGAAAGCCTCATTAATCCAATATTTTTTCATAAAATATCAATAATTATTATTAGAATAATCTTTCAATAAAATTTTATCTTATATATAAATTCAAATCTTAAAAAAATTATTTTCCTAAATGTTTTTTTTATAAAATTAAATCGTTTAATTTAAAAATAACATTTCAATATTTCATAATTTTTAGAAAATTATATTCAAAACAATAACCATATAGTTAATGTTATGTAAAGTAATCAATCCCATCTTTTATCATTAAAATGTATTATTTTAGATAAAAATTAATCATAATTGTAGATGTAAATGAGAAAAAAAGTTTAAAATTTTAATGAAAATGTCATAAAACCATCAAAATTTTTCAGAAAGAGAATTTGATGTTATTTTTTACCTAAATTAACTATCCCATACACATTTTATCATATTCTGAACAATTACTATTGAATATGTACATTAAATTATTGAACATCTAACGGTTACCCCTAGAACAACCCTTCAATTCACTTCTAATAGGGTAACACTACAACCACATAAATACTCACCTATATATAGAATTTATCCTTCAAACTATGAAATATGCATCCTACTGAACCTATAACATGATAAAAATATATGGATTACTGAATTTATAAAAATTCCTTCATTCCAAAGGGTGATTTTATGTAATATTCATGTCCCTGATTTGAGTATTATCAACTACTTAGATTTTCTTCTTAGTAAAAATAATTTAGATTTATTATACAAACAAAAACATAAAGATATTAGAACAATTTAATTAAATTAATGATATTAAATTAAATGTATTATTATTGTTTACTGATATATTCCATCAATTAAGAGAAATATAGAATTTTCATTCTTTCTTACGTGTAAACTACCGCCACTATGAGAAATGAGATTTAATTTTATTTAAAATACATTGTTTATTATTTATATAATTGATTTAATGAGTTAATATTATTTTTATGATATCATTAATGGTATATAATTTTAAATTATGAGCCTATTTATGATGTGATAAATAAAAAATCATCGTCAATTAAATTCTATTAAATAATCATGCTAATAGGAAATTATTTTATTCAAAATATGTAATTTTTTCATTTCCCTTAGATATTCACTTAAATTATTTATAATTCATATATTACAAACTTATAAACACTAAAAATGTTATCACACTCTTAATTTAATGATATTATGAAAATACCACATCACAATCATTTTTTAAATAAAGGTTTTCTCATGTTTTCTTCAGTTTGACCATTGACTTGACCAATATTATGAATTTATATCCTGAATTTTTATGGTAACATATTTAGTTGGATAATATAATATAAATCTGAAAATAATATTTTTTTATTCTCAAGATTTATATAAATTTTTTTAATTCGTTATTTTTAAAAATACCCTTGAATTGATAAGAATCACATAAAAATACTTGTTATTGATTTCATGTTTAAATATAAAGTCAAAACACTATTGGAAATAAATTTAATCATCATAAATTATTATAAAACATCCCTAAATGTAATATTAATTTCAAATAAATAGTTCTGGTCTTCAGAATAATTAATATTGAATTCACTACAATGGAATGAGTAAAAATGTTCAAAACTATATACACACAATATGGAAAATAAGGAAATTTCATATAGAGAATGAATATTTTTAAAAGTACAAATAAAAATTGTATAAATTAAGGGAAATGGGTTTCCATCACATATACCTCTATTTGAGAAATGTCTTCTATTATCCACCTAATTTCACATATGTGGTGAATGGGCATCCTATTTTATATTTTGTACCATAAAATTCCATTATTCATGTTATTGTCAGATCAATTTTATGCCCTCTCATTCATTATTTTTATATTTAGTTGGTAACCAAGCCAAACATATGTTTTCCCTATTATTTTTCAATCTTTGGAAATCATGTTATATTCACCACCAATATCATTTTTAGGGATTAAAATATCCTTGGGAGTAATTTTACCATATTAATTAATAATTATATATATTTACAAGCCAATATTTATATTCCTCTATTATATTCATATAATTTAATAGTTTCTAAAATCATTGAAACCCATATCTTTTCCATTGTAGAATAACTATACTATTTTTTTTGTAATGAGATTGTTTGTGTAGATTTCATGAAAATTCATATTTCTCTGGATACTAGAATTTTCATGCATAAGTTGTATATATACCCCAAGAGCTAACCAGCTCGAGTGGTTTTTTTTGACTAAATCACTCATCACACTAATTCATGATTGGAGGGTCATGGACTACTAATCTAGAAAGATAATCTTAGGGTATAGTCTTTAAAATATTCAAATTATTTTAATGAACCATGAATAAAGATTTTTCATATCATTTCCTTGGTCTCCTTACCGTTTAAACAATTGACCAGAATTAGTTTCTTCCATGGAAAACATTTCACAATGAAAGTAACAGTGTGCATATTTTTCATTAATAGTGGAACTACACTATTACTTTGTTGATTCCCCACAACATCTATGTTTATTTTGATGTATTCTATTAAAAATCCTCATTATTCTTTTAAATATGGAATTATATTATTTCCACATTTTGAATTATATAGATATCACTGTTTTTATTCATCCATAGGATCCTTAGGGAAATGGTAGGAAGGATAATGATAATGTTTATGGTGAATACATTGGAATTATAATGTTTATGGGTGGGGCCCCAAATCATACCCCCATGATGCAATGACATGTCTAACATGACAAAAAAATTGTTTTGGAGTATAACTCTTCCCATAACATGATTGTGTCTTCGAAAATGGTCTTGATAACATATTTTGGTGTTCGAAATTATGATTTTCATCATTATGTGATAAATCATTATGAATATCCATGTTTTCAATTATTTTAATTGATATATAGTGCCCTAAATATCAGTGGATTGTGGATTCATGTTATTCGTGTATTCATTTTATATCCCATATGGAATGGTTTTTTTGATTGTTTCTGTTGTATGATTCTCCATACTGAGCATATGAGATCACCATTATATCTTTTCATTTAGCATGTAATCATATAGAACTATTATTTATTATCGAGGTCATTATAAAATATATAATTATATTCTCATACTTTAATCATGTTGTATCTCTTGTTTTCAAATGTAATATAAGAATTTATCTAGTATTATGAGACAAATAAAATATTAAAACTTGTTGGAACTCTTATATATTTTTACCAAAAATGTAATATAACTACTATCTCTAAGTATCATATTTATAGATATTATAAGTATTGAATTGGTCATAAAAAATAAAATAAAAATTATTATATGAATACTATAATAAATATAATTATAGGAACATCATTTATCAGCATCATTTCAGGAACCTATAGTCATAGTGGCCAATAAAACCACTACTGGGATTCATATGGATCTAAAATCATATTATATATAGAGAAAGTGACAATGAAATCCAAAACAAGGGAAACTATTGTGGTTAAATGAAAGAAGACATAAACTATAAATTAAGAAACTATAAATATGTGTTCCTTCAACCATTGATGCCAGTATGCAACTGTTTATCCCATCATGATGAATATAATAGTAGTGGAAACCAAAAGATATCCCAAATCCATTTTTATTCATGGTCTACAGAATTTCCTATTTAATTAGCAGGATTCCTCTTCTCACCATAGCATTCTATCACCTCACATTATAAAGGTGGATGAATAATGGGACCATTGAGATCATGGCTGTTTTGATTAAAGAAAAATAAGAGTCTCATAAAATCCTCAATATGGTATTGTACCTTTATATCGTTCTCTAATGGATCCTCATTGGATGACAATTTATTTAATTATTTATAATAATTCCTGAGTGAATTCATCATCTAGTTTATGAAACGGTTACATGAATACAAAAAACGCACCATCCATTTTCTCTTGTAATATGTAAATTAATGGTACCCATCATTGATAGTAGCTATATGATTTTTCAGAGTCATATATTCAATACTTTTTAGGTTACATATTTTTATGATTTCATAATATTGAATAATAACATATAGCCAAATCAATCCCACGAATAATTGTTCTAGAATATGTCACCTTTCATCTCACCCAACAAATAATAAAATAAAAGAGTTTCAGCAAAAAAGGGATTAAATTCATACCATGATAAATTAAAAATTATAAAATAAAAGCACTGAACATAGTATCCATTCATTCATTCATGTCACAAAATAATAAGAAATAATTATATAATATTTGTTGATAATTAAATGTCGTTTATGAGAATATGATTATATCACATTGTTTTAATAACATTGTAATTAAATATACCTTTTTCTTCATTAAAACAATATTTCAAGGAGTATTGATTTGTAATTTATTCCAATATGTCCAAAATTAATCAACAGTTATTTATATAATATTTCATTACAATTAGAGGCTCTTTTTAGGTTTTCACAAAATAAAATAGTTTAAAAATTATTAATATAAAACCTATGTTTCAGTTATTAAAACATAATTGATATTGGATTGATGTGTAATTTATTTCAATATATATCATTTTAATAAAAAAATCTTGATAGGTTCTGATAATTTGAGTATTTTTTTTGTTTTTAACCATATCACTAATTTTTTTATCAGAAACAATATTTTCAGTATTATATACATAAAAATGATGGATTATTACTTTTCAATTCATAAATATAATTAATAAACCATTGATTATTTTACTTTTCATTTACAAAAATAAATGGTATTTCCATTTTTTATATTGTTACACTTTTATAATAATAAATAAAAACTACCTTTTGAATATTTTTACACACCTCTCATGGTATATATGTTTCAAATTTTACTAAATTAAAAACTTTTATTAGATATATCTATTATACGATGTCATAAAAATTCAAGGTTATTTTCAAAAAAATGAATTTATTTATATCATAAAACAATTTTAATCTATAAAATTATTCACTACAATTCCAAAAACACCACATATAATATTTACATTCTATTTATTATTATTTTTAATTAAACTATACATTAATATTTATATACTATTTTATAATGATCTAATCTTATTTGACTTGTTATGGTTTCTTGACGTAATTTTTTTGACTCATAAATTAGAAAACGCATGTTCGATCACTCTAACCACACTACTTATCATATGTACATTTCATTAATTATTATACATCAAAAATTAATCAATGAATATTATACATAGATTCATAAAAAAATATGTGGTTTTTCTGTAATTTTTTATCATATCTGCTATCCAAAATAATTTTTTAATATCAAACAATTTTCAAATATTTTGACCACACTACATGTCAGATTGATATCCATTTTTTAATTCCACGTCAAAAAATAATCACTACTATTTTCTCTTGGGTTTCATGATTATCTTTTCCTATTTAATCAATTTTAGCCATCTTATTCTTGTTTTAAGCACTTAATAAAAATTGATTTTTGTTCAGTCTGAGCAGAACACATGTCATATTGACATGCCTTTCATTCTTAGTTGTAAAAAATTAATAAAAAATTCATTTGGATGTACTAATGTTAAAGCTATTTTTCGTTTATTTATACTAAATTCATTATTATATCGATTTTTTATACATTACAAAATGAATAAAAATTAATATGAAATATATACAATATGGTTTTAGTATAATTGAAATTTATTTTCTTGGTTTTTATGGTGTCACATGTTTTCAGTCACATTTAAATATGAAATTTTCTTTCAGATATTCAAGCCACATTATGTATTATATTAATGTTTCTTCCATTCTGTTATGACATAAATTAATAAATGATTATTTTCGTAAAATTCAATGATTATTTGAGCTTGTTTGAATAGTTTTCAATTTTGGATTCATGTTTCCATATTATAGAAATTAATCATTGAGAGTTTTCCTATGATTTGGTCACTTATATTTAATTTAATTTAATTTAATGAAATAAATTTTTTGGTTATATTTATGAATATATATTTTATATATAAGTGTTGTTTCTTATAATATGTTATAAATTAACTACTTAACAATTATAGTAACAACATTCCAAGAACATTTTCACTAATTTTACAGTATATGTTTTTTAATAATATTTTATTTTTTATATACATTTTTTAGTAATTTCATCCACACCACATATCAGATGGGAATTTACTTCAATACTATATGAAAAAATTTAATCAATGGTAATTTTATTAGTAATTTATATTGACTAGGCCTTATTTGATTGGGTTTCATTATTTTCCACATGATTCAAAACATTTAAATCTATAAATACACACTTTTTATACCTCTCACAATACAACATAAATGATTAATGTTTCATTCATTTCTATAATCAATAAACTTATCAATAAAAATTCAATAATGATTTCCTAATATTATATTGTATATTTCCTAGTTTCTATTGTATTGCTCTATTTAAATAATTTTTTATTCAAATTTACTTTTTATGAAACAATAAATAAATTACAATTCTAATTAATTGTTAGAAAATAGTTGAAGACATTTTTTAAAATTCCTAGAATATCATTGAACATTAAATTGCCTTATTTTCCCCTTGGGGTTGTCATCATGAATTTTAGACGAAAATGTTAGGGGAGTGGTTTTTTAGATTAAATTTACAATGTATTTTCATATTATGTTGTCACTCGTGGAGATTCTCTACGATCAGTTCAATAAAAAGAAAATGTTTTTATTATTTGGTTTATTGCACTGTGATATATGATATTACAGTATGAGGATATGTGTAATGACCCTAACCATTCATGTAACACATCATGATTATTGTATATGAATGCTCTGCACAATATATATTGATACATATGACACAAATAAAAAGTAAACTTTGATTTTCTATGTTAATATTATTAATTAAATGTGACTGGAAAAACATATATTTTGGATTGGAATGTATGAATAGGGGTATCCATTTTATAAAATATATGTTGATATTTTTTCTTAATTAATTTTATTGATTAGTTCTTAAGAAATATGCACTCATGTTTTCATGTTGGGAAAACAAGAAAATAATGTTATGAATGGTTAATGTTTAAAAGTTTTATTTTTTTCAAAAAAAACAGTTTTTCTGCATATTTTGAATTTTTATTTTTAAAATAAAATTTTATATTTTAAAAATGTACTTTTATAATAAGGATCTAAATATTATTTAATTTTATCAAAATTATCAATCTGTGGGTGTTTTTTTTTATAATTATTTTCTCAGGAGAATAGTGGAAAGTTCAAATAAAAGAAAAAATTCATCATTCATGACATTAATAATATATTATAATATGGTAAAATATTATTAAAATTTTTTTATTGGGTAAATATATATATATATATAATAATTAATATATGTATATTTTAAATATAATGTTTACCATATAAATCAATGTTTTATAATTTAGAAATCTAATAATTATTTATTTCAAAAAAAATTTGGGTACTTTTTTTAATCAATTAGTCATATTGTTAAATTTAGTTTTTTTGGGATAAAATCCAAACATGTATAAATTTATTAAAAATAATAAAATTACATCCACATGAATCAATAATATAATTTATTTTTGTGTAAAATCATTTTTATTCTTAAAATGGACTTTATTTTCAAAAAATGTTTTTTTTAAATTTTGAAGACATCTATCAAATGTAATTTTTTATAATTATATAAATTTAATCCCATTAAATAAATCCAATAATATGTATTATTAAAAATAAAATTTCAAATTATTTCAAATTATTTTTTATGCTAGTGAATTGTAACTATAGTGAGAATTTTTCACAATGGTAATGGGTAAAAGGGGTAATTATGGGGTTACACTCATTAATAAGGCATAAAATATCACTAAACGACATTTGATTTTTGAATTATTGATTTTTGTCTGAAATTAGAATTCTAAAAATTAAAACCATAACAATTTTGAGCCCCATTAATTTTTTGCCACATGCATTGTATATTATAGCCTTAAGTATTTACATGTTTTCCACTAACCTCACATATAAAAAGGTAATATCCACCCATCAATTCTCCACAAAATTTGAGAAACCTAAAAAATTATCATCCATATAGACATCACCTAGGATCTATTGTTCACAAGATACCCCTCCGAGAAGGCTTAATGTGTATGCTAATGGATGTTTCCCAAAGAATAGGTAATTGCCTTATATCACACCATTATATTTATTTATTTTTCTACCTAATTAGAATTATTTGTATTTATCATAATATAATTTCATTATTATAATAAATATATTGAAATGTTATTATGTTTATGGGAAAATTATTATCCACTTCATCACAATCTTATGGAAAATTAGAACTATACTTATGAATATATATAGGTTACCACCTCCACAAGGTGATATGTTTCATTTTTTACCACATGAAAATATTTGTTAAAAATATGGAATTAATTATCAAATAAAAAATTTAATATATTATTAGGTTTTCCAAATGATAAAAAATGAACTACTGCCTTATAATTTTCTCTACATGAAAATTATAATGTCACTTGTGCAAACATGTAGACTACCACCTCTACGAAGTGATGTCATTTTTTTCATTTCATACATACATGGATTGTAATAATAGTGTATATAATGAATAATATGATATTTATAATATTATTCTAATTCATTAAACAAAAAACTTTATATAAGTATTTCCTTTTCATCAATTAGAAAACCAAATACATCGTTCATCTCTATATATAGACTACCATCTTTATGAAACTATGTGATTTATTATTCATTAACACCTCAAATGGGTATTTATAAAAGTAAATTGATTTTATAGGAATATAATTATAAGATTTTTATGATTAGTTATATTATGGAACTATATCACGACACTTTCATTCTTGGTATATATACCAATGTAGTTTCTGGGAAATTCATTGAACATCATTATGTGGTGGAAGTACTAAAGAATTATATGATGAATAGATGTAAATTTATTATAAAAAAACTGTATAAAATTTAATATAGATAAAAATTGATATTATGAAAGTGTTCATTAAATTTTAGCTTAATATTATGGAGGATATAATGAATTAGACCAACTATGAATCCCAGTTAATTGTTTTTCATTATAATTCCACTCCATTGAAACATAATTTGTATTTTTTATAAGTTTTTTATAAGTTGTATATAACAAATCTTCTAAATATTATATAATGAATTCCCCATTTCATAAGAAATTTCACGCTTCAATTAATCTTTTTTGACATTTCATCAACAATTATTAAATGTTTTGGGTATTATATTACAATATAACTCTTATTTTTGGATTATTCATATTTAAATTTTTTTATAATAAATTAAATCTATTTATATCTTATTCACAATTTAATTTAATCAATTATAGTTATTTCTGGTTTTTTATATATTTTCATTAAAAAATCATTTTTCTACTCAAAAAAATTGAAGGATATTTGATGGGAAAATGAACCTTATTTTACTTCTTCAATTAGGGATATTTCTCTTATGAATCCATATTTTACAAATTATTTTATTTAATAATTTATATACAATTCAGTGTTTTGTAATGGTATTTTAATACCTCATTCTATTTATTTATTAAATTTTAAAGTAATCCTTTTAAATTTTTATGAGAAATTCATTTTTGAATTTTTATAAATGTATGAATGTAGTCTCTTTTTCAAAGTGTATGACATAAATGACTTTTACTTATTCTATTAAAATTATCCACTATTTAGATTTCTATACATGTTTCTAATGTTTTTCATAGAATATATTTTTTCTTTTATTTTATTAATTTTATAGTTTTATATTAAAATTTAATAAAATTAATTTCTAAATGGTTCAAGATAACATTATAAATTATTTAAAACATTGTTTCAACAATAATGGTGTAAAATTATTACAAAATGTTCTTTTTAAAAAAATTTCTTCCATTTTCCACTATTATTCTTGGAATACATACATTTACTTAAAATCCATAATTTATGATCAATTTATTATGTAATTTAATCCATTATTGCTTTATGGTTTATAATTAACTTTGTTCATAAAAAATATTATTGGTTCCTTGAAGATAAGTTTTATAATATTCTTCATCTCAATGTTTACTAAATTATATACTCATTATTATATACAACATAAGATGAAGTATGTTTATCATTAATGTTTTTTCATTTAATGGGGAAATATTGAAGATCTAAATTAATGATTCAATAATGATATTTATTGAAAAATATGGTATATTTAATATATAATATATTATTGATTAAATTTATAAGAAATGGTTTAACAACATGTCTGTGATGGGTTGGTTCAATTTATATATATACCCTCAATTAAGAGATGCGTATTATTAGACCCAAAAAATGTTTATTTCATAATGTATATCAACCCATACAAAAATAATATATTGTTACAATGTTTATTTAATTTCATTAGCGAGGATCCACTAAATTATTCCCATAGATGGTTAGTCACATGGCATCAAGCACGCCTCCCCATATAATAGAGGTCACCAACTAGTAGTGAGGTCCTATTGTCTCTCTTTAAGGATTGTAACGACCCAAAATTTCATTAATGGAAAATCCCTCTTGATCCAGTTAAATGTTTCTTTATGAAAAATGTTTTTATAAGATGTCAACTTCTTTAAGTTTTACGTTAAGATTTTTGACTGTTACTTTTATAGCCATTGAACAGTGATCATCTGGGTAGTTTAAATATAAGGCTTTAACGAACCAATTTTCTACTCAGACAAAGGAAGCGATGGCCTCATCCAGTAGAATTTCCCCTTACGAAGCCCATTTGTAGGAGCTCGGAAAGGAGGTGGCGTCTTTGGGCTTTGCCCTTGACCAAGCCCAAGCTGAGCTTCATCAAGTCAAGCTCGAACGTGATCGTCTACGGGAAAAATGGAAGTTGATAGAGATTACCACTCGAGCAATGTTATCCGAGAAACCCCAAGAGTCTGTCACCATCGCACACCTTACCCTTAGGTCTTATGCGGCTATTTTAAGGGGTTATTTAACAAATAAGTAGCACCATGTTCATGTACATTATTTTTGTATATAATAATGAATATAATTTCTAGTCATTTTTGATACTTTGTAATTAGTTTTTAAAGTACAAACGGTGTTTTTAGTTATTATTTAATTAAGAATTATATTTTATTAAATTAAAGGATTTTTGAATTAAATAATATTTTAATAAAATATTATTATTAATATTTAATTAATTTTTATTAAATATAAATGATCTTATAATTTTATGAATGCAATTAAAATTTTTATTAAGGTTTGAAAGCCATTTCTGTCAAAACCCGTGAATTTTTTTATAAATGTCGGTTTTTATTTTAAAAGTGAAAATTCACATATTTAGAAAATTAGTTAGATAAAATAAATATTATTTTTGGAATCAGGACGTCGAAATTATCCAACGGTGAATTTTTCATAATTTTCTGAGACAGTCAAATTTTTGGATAAAAATTAAATACCATTTAAATATATAATGTGTTTTATGACATCATAATGACCCAATGGTGATTTAATAAAATACCATAATCCTTATGTTCGGCCAATATATGTTTTATCATTAAAATAATGAGGTTTTGGGTTTGTTTGACTCACTTTTCAAAGCATTAATGGAGCCCTCAAGACTTATTCAACACTTTGCCTTTTTAAATTAATTTCCATGGGAGTGTGACTCACCTCCACATAAGCAACCCTAATTTTTTAATAAGTTCGGACCTTGGCCTTGTAAAATATTGTTTTCCTCTTTCCTTTTCCAGAAACCATGGGCTAATACCATGGGATGGTTTGTGGTTTGGATTATTTTAATATAAGGGGTCCCAAACCTAAATAATAAAGAATTCTCTCACCTTTCCTATATAAACCCACCCAAGCTCCCACTTCCTCCTCACTCAAAGCCCTTGAAGTTCGTCCAACCTCTGCCCTACTCTCTCTAGAATCCTCTCAAGGTGCCCCAAGCTCCCAAGAATCCTCTCACAAGCCTCTCACAAGCCTTTGGAAGCACACTTCCAAGTAAGGGTTTTTCTTCCTTTCTCATTTTTGTCAATTTTCTTTAAGTTGTATTGCCCTTTTAATTTCATTTATGAATGTTGGGGTATGGTTTCTCACCTCTCCCATACTTCCCTAATATTGTTTGAATTATGGGAGACCCCTTTCTCTCTCATTAAATGCCTCCCATGTACACCCGTTACTATGCCGAAATTCCGAAAGGAACCTTTTTCTCCTCTTTTATATTCAAGCAATACTTTTGTATCATGAATCTAAATTCCTTTTAAATTGTTGGGACATGTATCTATATGACCTTATTACTGTCCATTACATGTAAATATGATGAGTAACCCCTTTCTCTCTCATCAGCCTTTTTATGAATTCTTATGTCACGCCGTTACGCTGCCGAAATCACACCGATTTTCTAAGCCGATATCATTGTGTAGTGAATACCATGCCCATTTCTCCATCAAGGGTATTCACCTTTATGCACATTTACTTATTGATTGTAAAGTTTCATTTATGAATTCCACATTCCTTTATCGTGGAAAAAATGATTATGTTTTATGAATCCATGTTTTATGATCCATGTGGCACACTTATGCATGAAATGAAATGTTTAAGAAGGGTGCGCCCTGATAGCGCTCCAATGCATTGGGTAAAGTATAGTATCATGATAGGTCATGTGCAATGAGTGTTTACTCATTCTAATTCAATTGCAACGAGGGTTTACTCGTGCTTCAAGTGCAATGAGGGTTTACTCATGCTCCATGTGCAATGAGCCTTGGCTCATGCTAATTCAATGTTAAGTGTTGTTGCCACATTTCCATGTTATGATTATCATGCTTTATCATGCCTTTATGTTCATGTCTCTCTTATTCTCTATTTATATGCCTATTTCCTAACATGTATTGTACTCCTCATGTTATTCATTGTGTACTCCCTTACTGGGCTTTATAGCTCACCCTTTTCTTATGCATGTCCTCAGGTTATCCCATGCAATGCTAAGTACGAAGGAATGTAGTGGTCATGTAAAGGAAGTTTTCATTAAGGATGTTGTATTTCAAGTTTAAAGTTTTTATGTAATGATCCTAAGCCCCAAAGACACTAAACCTCTCGATCTTCTTTGTTGTATCAAGTGAAGTTTTATGTAATAAAGCATGTTTAAGTTGTAATAAAATGCAGGGTTGTCATAGTTGGTATCAAAGGATAGGTTTAGTTATTTTTGGGATTAGGAAACCCTAGTAAAGCCCTAGATACAAGACTAAGCATAATAAAAACATCCCTAAGTTTTGGTAAATACTAAGTAAGTGTTTTATCAAACAAATACATCCTTGTCTGGATACGAGCAGGTAGAGGTGGCTCTGGCACAGATGTATCCTAGGGGTAAAACCCGAAAACACCGCTTTGAGCTAGACTCGAACGGGAACTGGTGCACGACAACGGGCCTTGCTGCACTCTTGGTTACGACACTCCCGGGGGATATGTTTTGATAAATTCACAATCTTAGTATGAACCCTTATTAAGGGAAAAATGCCCCTAAGAATATATGTTAGAAGGAAGATCATGAAAATCATGGATTGAATCGTATAGACTCATTAGTTAAAGAGATTAAAGTTTATTTATAAGTCATCAACTTTTGTCTTTGGATTACCCTCTATGTGTTACCCCTAACTTTCCTTTTATTCCAGCCAATGGCCGGTAATAGGAGAACTCGGGCTAACAACCGTTGTGAAGATCAGTGTGATGATTGTACCAATGAGATGCCCAATCCAATTGGAGCGGGAATCGCGAACTTTGTCACGCTTCTCTCTCAGCTAACTCAAGTTTTGAATAGAAACACTGGTCAAGAGGAACGTTCAACCCCCCCTAAGAAAGAACAAGTCGCTATTGAAAGCTTCATGAGACAAAGGCCTCCTACTTTTAGTGGATCATCCGATCCTACGATTGCTGAACAATGGATCAACTCCATTGAAAAGATATTCTCCATCCTCCAATGCTCTGAAAAAGAGAAGGTTCTCCCGGCAGCTTATCGTATGGAGGGTGAAGCGGATCAATGGTGGACGTTGATCAAAAATACGAAGCCTGAGGAGGAGATCGAGACTTTGGAATGGAAGGTATTCCGAAAGATGTTTTTCGATAAATATTTTCCACGCACCCTCCGTCTTAAGATGGAAAGGGACTTCCTTTCCCTCAAGCAGAAAGATGAGGAATCTGTGGGAGCGTACGAGGAAAAATTCACAAGGCTTGCACGATATGCTTCCGGCTTTGTCGTTACCCCCGAATGCAAGGTTGACCGCTTCTTTGGTGGGCTGAAGCCTAGCTTGCGGAAAGCATTAGCGATCCATGACTTCGACAGCTATGAGGAAATTGTCCGATGTGCCCTCAAGGATGAAATGGAGATCGGAGAATCACAGGGGTATCATGGGGACAAGAAGCGGAAGGTGGACTTCAATGCTGGTGGTCCGATGGATAAATCCAATGGCGCTAAGAAATTTCAGCACCCCACTTGCCAAAAGTGTGGAAAGAAGCACCCTGGAAATTGCCTTAGGGGGACAAGAAAATGCTTCAAGTGTGGAAGATAAGGGCACCTAGCTGTTAACTGTCAGCAAGAAGGACCCGCGGCTGCGACTGAGGGGAGGAACGCTCCGTTCGAACCTCAACGCGTTGTTCAATGCTTCAAATGCAAAGAACCGGGTCATTTTGCGAATCAGTGCCCTAATCCAAGGGTTATCGGAGGCAATCAACAACCTCCAAGACAGCAAGGAAGAGCTTTTGTCATCACTTCTTCCGAAGTGAACCCCGAAAACGAAGTGGTGACAGGTACGCTAGTTATTCATTCAAGAATAGCGAACGTACTTTTTGATTTAGGTTCTACGCATTCTTTTATATCTCAAAAGTTTAGTAGAAAAATCCATGCACCACCACAAATCCTGGAAGTAAAGATGTCGGTGAGTACGGAAAATGGGGCAATCATTGCATCCCATGAGTATAAGTCCTCCCCTGTTATAATATGTGGATTGAATTTCCCGGCGAACCTCGTCATACTCCCTTTGGTGGAATTTGATGCAATTCTTGGCATGGAATGGCTTTCCTTATATAGAGCCAACATAAATTGTCGGGAGAGGGAAATCACACTCCATATGGAGAATCGACCCCCGATTCTTTACAAGTGTCAGGAGGAAGATGAATCTCCTTTAGCTCCATCATCTCAAGCATGGATATTACTACCTTATGAGCACGCATATCTGGCTCAAATGATTGAGTCCAAGGAAGAAACCACCCTTGAAGAAATGCCTATTGTGAGGGAATTTGCTGAAGTATTTCCCGAGGAACTTCCTGGTCTTCCTCCAAGAAGAGATGTTGAGTTCTCAATTGAACTTATACCTGGGGCGCTACCAATATCCAAGACTCCATATAGAATGGCTATGGTTGAGCTTGAAGAACTGATGAAACAACTACAGGAGAATCTGGATAAAGGGTTTATACGCCCAAGTGCATCACCATGGGGTGCACCAGTCCTCTTCGTCAAGAAGAAGGATGGGTCAATGCGGCTTTGCATCGATTATCGTGAGCTTAACAAAATCACGATAAAGAACAAGTATCCTCTCTCAAGAATCGATGACTTGTTTGATCAGCTGCGTGGAGCACAATACTTCTCCAAGGTCGACTTGCGGTCGGGTTATTATCAAGTAAGGGTGAAGAAGGAAGATATCCCCAAGACTGCTTTTCGTACAAGGTACGGGCACTATGAATTCATAGTAATGCCTTTCTGACTCACCAATGCTCCAGCAATATTCATGGACTTGATGAATAGAGTCTTTAGAGATTACCTAGACAAATTTGTGGTAGTCTTTATAGATGATATTCTTATATACTCCAAAACCAAGGAGGACCATGAGGAGCATTTAAGAACTGTACTGGAGACTTTGCGCAAGGAGAAGCTCTATGCCAAGTACAGCAAGTGTGAGTTCTGGTTGAAGGAGGTGTCATTCTTGGGCCATATCATCACAAGCAATGGGATATCTGTGGACCCCTCCAAAACAGATGCAATTGAGGGATGGCCGAGGCCAACATCGGTAACTGATATCCGTAGCTTCTTGGGGTTAGCTGGATATTATCGACAATTTGTGAGAAACTTCTCACGATTGTCCAACCCTCTTATCAAGCTAACTCGAAAGGGAGTAAAGTTTTCTTGGAGTGATGAATGCGAAGAAAGCTTCAAGGAGTTGAAAAGGAGGCTTATCACTGCACCTGTTCTCACTTTACCCACAAGTGGGGAGCTTTTTGTGGTATTCAGTGATGCTTCGAAGAAGGGCTTAGGATGTGTGCTGATGCAGAATGATAAAGTGATATCCTATGCCTCAAGGCAGTTGAAAATCCATGAGCGAAACTATCCAACGCATGATCTGGAGTTGGCGGCGGCGATCTTTGCCTTGAAAATCTGGCGGCATTATCTCTATGGAGAGAAATGTGAGATATATACTGACCACAAGAGTCTTAAATATATATTCACACAGAAAGAGCTTAATATGTGCCAGAGAAGATGGATAGAGCTCATAAAGGATTATGACCGTTCAATACATTACCACCCTGGGAAGGCGAACAAGGTGGCAGATTCCCTAAGTAGAAAGGATCCAGCAATTCTATCAGTGATGAGAATTGAGAAGGATCCAATCTTCTTAGACTTGATAAAGATGGACTTGGGAATCATAAAGAAGGGAACATCATCAATCCTTTCACAAATGATTTCTCAACCATCTCTTTTGGAAATGTTAAAGGATGCTCAAAAGGATGATGTGAGAATCCAAGAAAAAGTGGAAGCTCTCAAAAAGGGAAAATCCTCAGAGTTTAATGTTAATGAAGAAGGAGTTGTGCGGTTTGGGAAAAGACTATGTGTCCCATCAAGTTCGGAGCTGAAGAAGGAACTTTTGGATGATGCACATAGTTCAAATTTCTCTATTCACCCAGGGAGCACAAAGATGTATCGAGATCTCTGAGAAAACTTTTGGTGGGATAATATGAAGAAGGAGATCGCCGAATATACATCAAAGTGCCTGGTGTGTCAGCAAGTGAAGGCAGAGAGGCAGAAGTCTAAGGGGATGATGCAACCATTGCCCATACCAGAATGGAAATGGGAGAACATCACCATGGACTTCGTCACTGGACTTCCAAGGACATCCAAAAGCAACAATGCAATCTGGGTTATTGTGGATCGTCTTACAATGACTGCACACTTCATTGCTATTCGAGAGGATTTCTCTTTGGATCAACTGGCACAGATATATATCAGGGAAGTGGTACGGTTGCATGGAGTACCACTATCTATTGTGTCTGACCGAGATCCAAGATTTACCTCTAAGTTTTGGAAGAGTCTTCAACATGCTCTGAATACTGAACTGAACTTCAGTACGGCCTATCATCCTCAAACTGATGGTCAATCCGAGCGGACTATCCAAACACTTGAGGATATGTTGAGAGCGTGCTCAATGGACTTTAAAGGAGGATGGGATCAACATCTTCCTCTAGTTGAGTTCTCTTATAATAATAGTTTCCACTCAAGCATCCAAATGGCACCATATGAAGCCCTGTATGGGAAAAGGTGTAGAACACCGGCATGTTGGGATGAGGTCGGTGAACGTAAGCTGCTTGGACCAGAAATGGTCGAAGAAATGGTGGAGAAGGTGAAAACCATTCAGCAGCATATCAAGGCAGCCCAAAGTCGACAGAAGAGTTATGCAGATAATCGTCGACGAGACCTTGAGTTTAAAGTCGGAGACATGGTGTTTTTACGCATATCTCCGTGGAAGAAGGTCATGAGGTTTGGAAAGAAAGGGAAGTTAAGTCCAAGGTACATCGACCCCTTCGAGATTCTGGATCGTGTTGGGGCTATGGCCTATCCACTAGCACTTCCACCTACTATGGCCAAGGTGCATGATGTCTTCCATGTATCCCTCTTAAGGAAGTACATACCAGACCCTTCACATGTACTCTCTTCCGAGGTGGTACAATTAGAAGACGATCTTTCTTATGAGGAGCAACCAGTGAAGATCTTAGATCGTAGAGAAAAAGTTCTACGAAATAAGACAATGCCCCTCATAAGGGTGTTGTGGAGAAACCACAAGTTTGAAGAAGCAACTTGGGAGTCGGAGGATATGATGAAGCTAAGTTACCCACATTTGTTTTAGTGTGGGAAAAGGAAAATTTCGAGGGCGAAATTTCTTAAGGGGGGAATGTTGTAACGACCCAAAATTTCATTAATGGAAAATCCCTCTTGATCCAGTTAAATGTTTCTTTATGAAAAATGTTTTTATAAGATGTCAACTTCATTAAGTTTTACGTTAAGATTTGTGACCGTTACTTTTATAGCCGTTGAACAGTGATCATCTGGGTAGTTTAAATATAAGGCTTTAACGAACCAATTTTCTACTCAGACAAAGGAAGCGATGGCCTCATCCAGTAGAATTGCCCCTTACGAAGCCCATTTGTCGGAGCTCGGAAAGGAGGTGGCGTCTTTGGGCTTTTCCCTTGACCAGGCCCAAGCTGAGCTTCATCAAGTCAAGCTCGAACGTGATCGTCTACGGGAAAAATGGAAGTTGATAGAGATTAACACTCGAGCAATGTTATCCGAGCAACCCCAAGAGTCTGTCACCATCGCACACCTTACCCTTAGGTCTTATGCGGCTATTTTAAGGGGTTATGTAACAAATATGTAGCACCATGTTCATGTACATTATTTTTGTATATAATAATGAATATAATTTCTAGTCATTTTTGATACTTTGTAATTAGTTTTTAAAGTACAAACGGTGTTTTTAGTTATTGTTTAATTAAGAATTATATTTTATTAAATTAAAGGATTTTTGAATTAAATAATATTTTAATAAAATATTATTATTAATATTAAATTATTTTTTATTAAATATAAATGATCTTATAATTTTATGAATGCAATTAAAATTTTTATTAAGGTTTGAAAGCCATTTCTGTCAAAACCCGTGAATTTTTTTATAAATGTCGGTTTTTATTTTAAAAGTTAAAATTCACATATTTAGAAAATTATTTAGATAAAATAAATATTATTTTTGGAATCAGGACGTCGAAATTATCCAACGGTGAATTTTTCATAATTTTCTAAGACAGTCAAATTTTTGGATAAAAATTAAATACCATTTAAATATATAATGTGTTTTATGACATCATAATGACCCAATGGTGATGTAATAAAATACCATAATCCTTATGTTCGGCCAATATATGTTTTATCATTAAAATAATGAGTTTTTGGGTTTGTTTGACTCACTTTTTAAAGCATTAATGGAGCCCTCAAGACTTATTCAACACTTTGCCTTTTTAAATTAATTTCCATGGGAGTGTGACTCACCTCCACATAAGCAACCCTAATTTTTTAATAAGTTCGGACCTTGGCCTTGTAAAATATTGTTTTCCTCTTTCCTTTTCCAGAAACCATGGGCTAATACCATGGGATGGTTTGTGGTTTGGATTATTTTAATATAAGGGGTCCCAAACCTAAATAATAAAGAATTCTCTCACCTTTCCTATATAAACCCACCCAAGCTCCCACTTCCTCCTCACTCAAAGCCCTTGAAGTTAGTCCAACCTCTGCCCTACTCTCTCTAGAATCCTCTCAAGGTGCCCCAAGCTCCCAAGAAGCCTCTCACAAGCCTCTCTCTAGCCTTTGGAAGCACACTTCCAAGTAAGGGTTTTTCTTCCTTTCTCATTTTTGTCAATTTTCTTTAAGTTGTATTGACCATTTAATTTCATTTATGAATGTTAAGGTATGGTTTCGCACCTCTCCCATACTGCCCTCTTATTGTTTGAATTATGGGAGACCCCTTTCTCTCTCATTAAATGCCTCCCATGTACACCCGTTACTATGCCGAAATTCCGAAAGGAACCTTTTTCTCCTCTTTTATATTCAAGCAATACTTTTGTATCATGAATCTAAATTCCTTTTCAATTGTTGGGACATGTATCTATATGACCTTCTTACTGTCCATTACATGTAAATATGATGAGGAACCCCTTTCTCTCTCATTAGCCTTTTTATGAATTCTTATGTCACGCCGTTACGCTGCCGAAATCACACCGATTTTCTAAGCCGATATCATTGTGTAGTGAATACCATGCCCATTTCTCCATCAAGGGTATTAACCTTTATGCACATTTACTTATTGATTGTAAAGTTTCATGTATGAATTCCACATTCCTTTATCGTGGAATAAATGATTATGTTTTATGAATCCATGTTTTATGATCCATGTGGCACACTTATGCATGAAATTAAATGTTTAAGAAGGGTGCGCCCTGATAGCGCTCCAATGCATTGGGTAAAGTATAGTATCATGATACGTCATGTGAAATGAGTGTTTACTCATGCTAATTCAAGTGCAATGAGGGTTTACTCGAGCTTCAAGTGCAATGAGGGTTTACTCATGCTCCATGTGCAATGAGCCTTGGCTCATGCTAATTCAATGTTAAGTGTTGTTGCCACATTTCCATGTTATGATTATCATGCTTTATCATGCCTTTATGTTCATGTCTCTCTTATGCTCTATTTATATTCCTATTACCTAACATGTAATGTACTCCTCATGTTATTCATTGTGTACTCCCTTACTGGGCTTTATAGCTCACCCTTTTCTTATGCATGTCCTCAGGTTATCCCATGCAATGATAAGTACGAAGGAATGTAGTGGTCATGTAAAGGAAGCTTTCAATAAGGATGTTGTATTTCAAGTTTAAAGTTTTTATGCAATTATCCTAAGCCCCAAAGACACTAAACCTCTCGATCTTCTTTGTTGTATCAAGTGAAGTTTTATGTAATAAAGCATGTTTAAGTTGTAATAAAAAGCAGGGTTGTCATAAGGATACTATACCATCATTCTAGAGTGTGAAATAATAGAATAATAATATATTTTAATCAGGGAAACATATGAATAATTGATAAACAATCGAAAGATAACATCCAAACGAGACTTTAATAATAAATAAGAAAAACGAAGTGTATTATACAACATGATAATATTGTAGTTTCTCTAAAAATGGCAGGAAACACATGGAAATAGTTAACCAATATAGTACATGTAAAAAAAGTACAAAAAACCCCTAAAAATACTATCTCTAGCAACCATCAAGATTATGGTTCGATCATGTACACTCCTACTATGAAGAACAACCAATCAATCATTGTAAAATGGCGAATTTCTATTTTCCCTACCTTCATTCATGATGTATCTCGGGTTACCAAACGATGACACAATGAAGTTGTGAGATAACACTCTATAGGCCCCCACTAATATTGTCTATAACAAGTCTAGTATTTATAATATATATGAAAGCTGTGTGTAGTAAGTATAGGTATAAATGTAATAAATGTATTGTATGTTCCTGTCAAGAAAAACTTGGATCCATGTAATCAATATTCATGAATCCATAACTATAAAGAATAAATAAATATCTCTAATAGTATCCAGTATAATAAATGTAATCTGATATCCACACCAATGATATTTGTATGGAACAAAAAAATATACATAATGAACACTCTGCATAATCAGGTTTCAACATCCACAATTTCTTGGTCCATGTATTCTGGTGTGAGATGATGAAGGTGAACACACAAGGTATATATGACTAAGGTATCATCCTTGAGCCCCTAGATAATCTCAATGGAAACTCAATAAAGGTTTGGGTGGAGTCCAATGATAATGTTAATAGAGAATGTACAATATGAGTCTATGAAAAATGGATCTATGGGGAAGAAAGGACCATGTATTTGTATGAATCAGGATCCATGAAATAAATGTGTCCAAGTAATCCAATGTTTTAATAAAGATCCATGGAGCATAATTTTACACAACATCTAATGGAATTTTGTTCCAAGGACCTCTTCTTGGACATCCACTACCATTTTCAATTCTTTAGTTATTACCATTGACAACTAATTAGATCATACTACACATTCATCAATTTCCATATAAACCATTTGTCAAAAATTTAATCATTTCCAATCCCATGTAATGTGGAAAAAACCATATCAAATCAGTTTAATTTAATTCACATTCAATTTACATTGTATACCACAATCTGTGGTAAGATCAAACATATTGAGTGGGATGGTATAAAATAGGATAGGAATAAATGAACACCCTATAGGTATCCTAGGCTTGTGCTAACAACCACCAACTAAAAAATAGTACTTAAGGGGATATATAGTAGTTTAACTCATTTAATTTAAGAATTTGATTAATTTTTGGGGAACAATGAAAGTGATGGTGTGTGGAATTGCTTGGACTAATCATATAAAACATAAAACATTAAGGTAAAGGTATATACGACCTACCATATAAATTAATTATAACACTCATCTAGTATCAACCTATGATTCAGTCTAGATCGAGAGACAAATGAAGAACATATGATGATCCTGGAAATAATGTATATTAGTTTTCACCAAAATAACTCCATATATATGCATAAAGATAAAGAAAAACTCAAGATGATCAAAGAACAAACATTCATGGATTCTATGAGATAATATGATCTTGAATCAAATGACATAATTGGAATTAGGATCCAATCCTTTGATAAGGGATCAAGAATATCTCCAAAATGATGGGGTTTATCCATTTTGGAAACAAGAAAATGTAGATTATGTAATCATAAAATTTATAGTGAATATGTCATTTTCTACATTTAGAGGGGCATCACTGTTTGGAAACATGGTTTGATAAGACATTATCCAATGTTTCACCCTTATATGCCTCAAGGGGGACCTCACATATTTCATGAAAATGGTTAGGAAAACCTTTTGAAAAACATTCCAAACACCTCTACTAGAAATTATAGGTTCCTCACATGGGCATGAGACCCTAGCTAAATGGTTTTCTAAAACCGTGTGGCCCCCCATATTCCCTCTTTCCAACCCAACATGGCTACTTTTAATCATCTTACCAAGGGTTCGTAGTTTCTACAAACTATGCCACAAAACTGAAATTTCTAAAAACATAGGCTCTATTCTCCAAACAAGACCATGCACCCATGAAACTCACATAAAATTACTTGGAATTAAAATTAGGACAAAATGATTTAATTTTTTTTTAAAAATATATTTAATTCAATTAAAATATGGGTTATATTTATCTTCCCATTTAAATATATTATTCCCTATTTTTTTCTTCCAAGGGTTATCAATAATTACGTGAGAATACGTCAGGACACTAATCACAAACATCATCCTTTGACTCCCACGTGCCATCCTATAAATGCTTATGATACTATATCACCCAAACTAGTGCAACTAAGCACCCTCCAAGTACCTTCATTCTCCTATCAGGAAAAAACTATGATTCCCTTCAAAGGACACATCAACCAGTAAATCAACCTCATCTCTCCACTTAGTACAAGATATTTCTGAGTGTAATGGTGAAAATGATTTAAATAAAAGACATTGTGATTGGTTAGAACCTATATGGTAGCTGTAATATATAGGATACTAGCATGAATCTCCCTAGAATATCAAATTTCTCGATATGTTGTTGGAAAGCCTACATTGTTTTTGAAAACATCACTATCCCAAAATTAGGTTGATAATAAACAAGACCCAATACCGAACCTCGAACTCTATATACTGCCTATACCTATAGATGTGGGTTTTTCATCTGTATTTCATAGTTTCTATCAATTTCAAAAAAACATTGACACACTTCAATGTCTCCATTATGAGAAAGAATCTTAGAAAATCTATATCTCATACGTTTAACAACATAAAGGATATTGACATGGCCTACGGTACAATGTCTCATAAGGATCCATTTCTATTATTTCCTGAGAACAATTTTTTTTAGAAAAACTCAACCATGTGGGAATACCTCTAACAATATCCTCCAAAATCATGGATAAATTCTCTAAGAATTTTCTCGAACACCTAAATCATGTTATCTGAATGGATGTCAGTATTGGGGTTGAATTTTTTGCTCAGAATCATCTATATTCCCAACACACACTATATATTCTACAAAACAATGGATGTAAAATTAGTATCCATATATAAAATCATTGTATGGGGAACCCCATGAAGTCTAACTATCTCAATGATGTACAACCTCTCATGGTCTTTTATTGATAAGGTTTCCCAATTAGGTAGGAAATGAGCGACCATTATGAGTCATTCTACAACAATTCGTACAACATCACTACCTCGAGGAAACCTTGGAAACCCGATCACAAAATTCATCACAACATTATCCAATTTCTACTCATTAATCTGACTAATATAGCATACTTGATGGTTTCTGATGTTCCACCTTCACCTATTGATAAGTGGAACACCTCATAAAAAATTCAAAGTGCCTCTCATTTCATACATAGCCACCAATAATTATTATGTGAGTCTTGGTACATCCTGGTAACACTAGGATGTATTGAACAAACTGGGGAACTAAACTCTCACAATATCTCTAGGTGTATATATTGTGTAACCCAAACATGAACCTAGATACATACAATTTCATCCTCACAAATAGACCAACTAAAGGGTGGGTCCTCTAAAACATCACTATCCTGTAGGAATGGATCCATATAATCTGTGAATGGTCTCATCCTCCCTAAATAAGTAAGAGTAGTTGTAAAAACCATGTGTGAGAGAATGTATACCATTTTCTATCCTTCACCTCCTTGTGAATCTATAAAATCTGGACATAGAATCCCACATGCTATTGGTCTCCTAAATCTCTTGTATATGAGTCCCCCTATGTAGTGGATCAGCAACTAAATTGCCTTTTCAGGACATATAAGAAAGATTAATATTAGAATAAATATGCATTCAACCCAAATTCACTACCTCAAATTCATGTCATGATGAGTAAAAATGAGCATGAGGCTTTTTTGGTCCATGTGCAACCCAAAAATGTCCTTTCAAAATAATGCCTTCAACAACATAAGGCATGAACATTAGTGGATAACATGAGATCATGTAGAAGGTAATGCCCATAGTTTAGATTCCACTGAGGAGACTCATATCACCCCATATAACAAAACTAGATGCATCATAAAACATTTTATAGCATCATCCTGACTCGTTAAAGAATGGATATGTAGTGATGTTATCTTACCATTATGTTGTTGAAAGACTATCTCATTGGTATTTGACCAAAAATATATACATCTATTTTATTAATGTCTTTATTAAGTGCTACTAGGCATGACATTTCTTTTAAGGTTGGTCAATAATATCCAACAAGCCTAAGGAAACTATATATATCAAAGATTGTTTTATGATTCTCCTAGGAAACTAATTCTTTCACCATCTTCATGTCAACATATACTAAAATATCTGAGTTAATATGACCCAGGTGGTGAATTACATCACTCAAGAAAAGAAAATTTGTGACAATATAATATAAATGAATCCCTCTCAGTGTATCTAAAATTAACTCACAATTTTTTGAATGGTCGTGTTGATTTTGAGAGTACATCAGGATATCACCACCGAATAAAAAAATAATCTAGGTAAGGATGGAAAAATTGGATAATTTGTGCCATGAAAACTATTGGCACATTTATGGGAGTAAATGATATAACCATATTCTCTAATATACCATACATACTACAAAAATTTTTACAAGGTATGTCTATATGTTAAACACATACCTAGTGATAACTCAACCTCAAGTATACCTTTGAAAAAAACTCGTGCTCCTTGGAGATAGTCTAAGGGATCACCTATTCACAGTATGGGATAAAATTTGTTTTCTATCCACATGTTAAATTTAAGATAATATACACATATCCTGAGGGTACCATCCACTTTTTTCATGAAGAGGACCAATGGACGCCATAGAGTACTGATTGTTTATATATAAACATTCTCTTATGAAAAAACATGATACCACATGAGCTCATAAAACCCTATAATATCCACATTATAAGAAATAATGGAAACCATTTTGTGTATAGGAACTAGGTAAATAGAGAACAACACCTCTATATCTAGAGGTAAACTAGAAAATCATCTAGGAAAACTTCCCAGAAATGATCAAAAACATGTGACATGTCTATTTGAAACATTCCCATATCATCAATATATAAACTATAACTCTAAACATTCATACCACCCATCCCAAGATTCTCTAATCTAGATTGTCCCACCTAGACATCCCATTCATAATTGTTAATGAATACATTTACCTACTATGTTGTTAATGTAACCCATTGACAATAAAAATTGACATGGGAATGATAAAAAAATTGCCATTCTATCCAGTTAATGATTTCAACCATAAACATATGGATGGAAAAAAATATCCCATGTGATGGTACACCAATAATTCTCTAGGGGGGGACTCCCTACACTAGCATGAACCCTCTGTTATAATCCCCAAAAAGTATCGATGATCATAACACTAACTAAAAACTAAACAATGAGCTTAAATATATCCACATATGGTATAGATTTTATGTAATGACAATAAATAATATCAAAAATTATAAAATACTCGAGTAGAGGCTACTAAGATCATTCCTCTCACTATAGACATCCCCACAATCCTCTCCTCATTTGTAGGATGTAAAGAATATATCTTATAGGAACTATGGCCCTATAAATCTACCTAACTACACTGAGTCAACCAACTATTTTATCTATGTACAATTGGTGCATGGATTCCCCGACCATGTCTCGTACCGTAGCCTAAAATACTGACAATTCCCAATCTCATATGATGATGTGGTGTTATGAATCCTACTCAAGAACCTGTAGCCAATGTTGATCCCCTTACACTAACTATTGGATGAAAGGTACTAGATGATTGCTTTGGGTTTCCCATCCTACCCCAATGATGTCAATTGACTAGGACTCTATTGAACAAATTCTTCATCGATACCCATTCCCACATAGATTTTAGAAGACATAACTACTAGTTATAATATCCTAGTTTCTACTCCCCTCATATGATTATTCCAAGAATCCCTTTCAGACAATTGATATCAAAACAAAAGGTCAAGAGGTAGAACTACCCTTCTATATGTCCTTAACCTCCCATAGGTTATGTTCAGTGATATTTACCTGATTCACTATCCCTATAATATTAGTATACTGTAACATGTTTACTTGTGATCAAACATCATGCATGAGATATTCCTCAATGTTTCCCTCCATCGACAGCTCATTTGTAAGATAAAAAATTGAAAACACTAAAGCATTATAATGTCTGGATAATAAATCATAATAGTCATAGTGACGTCCTCTAGATGCTTGAACTCATAGGAAATTTTCCCTCTTGGGGTATTGGGAATGAATAACTCATAAAAATAGTATCTGAAATACCTATAAATCTCATCCTAGAGTGTATTATCCATGTTCAAAACATCCCAATAGTGCTTAGCTTCTCCTGGAATAATATATGTTGTGAGATTCACTTTTTTCTCAGGTGGTGTCTCTAGATTCACTATGATAAAAAATATAGAATCATTCAACAACTAAATAGCATGTGAACTACCTTCCCTTGAAAATGTGTGAGGATACAGCTATTTGAACACATTCCTTATCTCTAACATAGATATGGCATGTTGTGAGCCTCACTAGAATATAAAAAAGCATAATAAACCCCTAGGGAACAAGGAAACAACATCCCCATCATGTAAAACTGTATGTTCCAAAACATGAACTACTATAGGTTCGTCTAGTAGCCCTAGTCCCACAACCATCAAAGAAAGGTTGTTTACATCCTCATAGTGATTGAAATGTGGTCATTGTGGTGGTATGTCCCTGTAATTACAAGAACACTCCTTGTAAAAGAATCGATAAGGAAATGGACACCCATAGAAGAGAATGATAGGTTGATTCCTTCCAATAAATAAAGAACACACCTCCTCATCCTCCCAAAGCAAGGATTGGGTATAGGAAAAAACATAAAACACACTATAGACACTTCCACCTACCCACTCTAAAGATGAGTCGAAGTTATGTTCACTATTTCACAACATAAATTTCATTTTATTCATAATTATTTGTAGTTCTCCTTAAATGGTTTAACCATATGTGTCACCACTTATGATTCATAAGGCCACATACACCTCACGAACTGATGTTGGGAATCACCATAATCCAAAAAAAATTTAACATTTTCTAGTCTATTCGACCAGTAATCCCATAATCAATTTTCCATAGTTTATTAGATAGTGTTTTTATTTTATCTAATGTAGGAAAACAAAGTTTAAGTTACAGAAGGACCTATATATAACTACTATGTTTCTAAATTAAATATATAAATCATTTATCAACAAATTGGTATATCACCCAATGAACACATAATAACTCAATGTATTAAAGCAATTCATCATATATGGGATGTACTAATGCTTATAATTTGAATTATAAAAACTACCAAAAATGATGCATGATATGTTATACTGTCATTTCATTGGGAAATAGATAAATACATACTCATATAGAATATAAAACAACATATTCATCACCCATTGGATGAAATCAAATCAAATGTAATGGGAAATATAAAAATTGATACCTTCCAAAAAATCATTTTTACTATATATGAGTTCACTAATACTGGGAAAAACACATTAAAAAACTCAGACACATCCTATTTATCCTATCTATTTGATTAAAATATTAATTCCGAAAGAAAAACTGATAAAATAATACAATGTTATATCTCAATCCAGGAGTCACTAAATGGTTCCTTAAGCAAGTGGGACTTATAGGCCCATGCAAGCCTCCTCGTATAACAGAGGTTATAGACTAGTAGTTAGATCCTAAGGGGTTACTATATGGAGAATATTCCCACAAGTCTGATTGTTACAATATATAATAGTAATAAATATCCATAGTGGTTGAAATTGAATAGAAAAAAATCAGACAAAACATAATATCTAAAAGCCCATACTAATAAATAATTTGAAATCATTATCATATATTATGCCATGATCATGTCATGTATCTATAAAGAATTGGAGGTATGCCATGAAAATTGGAAACAAATATATTGAATGTATCAAAACTACACAAAGACCCAATCTGACTATATCCAACAAGCATTACAAGCATATATCGGTCATATAATCTAATTCTCCGAAGAACAACCAATCAAGCATCATATAGTGAGAGATTTATGTGGCCCTTCTATGTATCCATGAAGTATGTTTGAGTACCCAATGATGGCTTGAACTGTGTTCGGAATAAATCTCAGTAGGACACAACCAATGGTTTCTATGACAAGTCTATTATTTTTAATATATGCGAAGGAATTTGTGCATTATATAACATGTATAATATTAATTAATTTAAAGTGTGACCATGTACAACCAAACACGGATCCCTAAAAAATAGTCAAACTCCCATAAATAAGGGATGATGTAATGAGAAAAAAATGTTTTAATATTTTTCATGTCTAATAACTATAATTTGATTCCAATATTGAGGCTATTTGTAAACCAAAAACAAATAAACACAATAGCCACACAAAATAATCTTGTGTAAAAATCCACCATGAGAAATTCATTGTAATCAAGTTTCAGATGATGAAAGGAAATATCCGAGGAATTGAATACCAACACATCCACATTTATTCCCAAAAAATATCTTAGTGGATGCTCTATAATGACTTGGGAAGTGTACAAGGGTCATGTCAATAGATCGTATCCACTATGAGTCTATGAATTCTAGATCCAAAGGGTAACCAGGCATGTGGAATCCAACATAATCAAGATCCATGATGTAAACATTTCCAAGGCATCCACTACCATAATCAAGATTAATGGAGTGTAAATTTCCATGAATTGTAATGGAATTAGGATCCAATGTTCTAATCCAAGGCATCCACTACCATTATCATTTCCTCAATCATTACCAATCACTGCCAATGATTTATTCTAAATAATTTATCGTTTTATATATAATCCCTTTATCCATTTTAAACATATGCAATCACATTAATAGTGACAACAACCATACCCAATCAAATCTGTTAATTTATCATTTAATTTAACAAGGCTACAAAGATCAATGGAGAGCTCACACTCACCAATGGGGGTGGTATAAACTTTGGTATGAATAAAGGCACAAAACATGGGTAGCATTGGATGGCACCCTCAAACCATAATATGTTACCCAAGGGTAAAATTATCAAGTTTCAAATATTTAAATTTAATCTTTCATGTAATTTTAAGGGAAACATAGGAAGGTCCAGTGTGTGAAAAAACTATGAAAATTTCTTTAAAACCCTAAACCATGAGAAAAAAGTTATAGACTAGCTAACATATAAACATAAAATAACACATATCTGATATTAAATACTACTTGGGTGTAGAAAGATAGAAAAAATTGAATATCATACAAAATACCAAGAAATAGAGAATATTATCTTACAAAAAAAAATAACTCTATTGATATGATGAAAAATAATGAATAGTACAATATCATTGAATAACTTACTAAAGAATATCCAATGATATGATCAGTACTCAAATCCGAAATGATGTAGCGAGTTGAGATAAATGCTAGGAGAAAGGCTCAGGAATCTCTTGGAAAGGGAGATATCTATCAATCAGATGAAAAGAGAAAAGGGAAATTAGATTATGATGATATTTCAAAAAAATATTCATTTCCCAAATTTAACTGGGTAACACAGTTTCGACACATGGTTGGCCAAACCATTCACCCTTCTATGCCTCATGGGATACATTAAACAGCTCTTGAAAAATTTTGGAAAACCACACACAATCCATTCCAAATGCCTCTTGAAAACATTGTAGGTTGCTCTAACATGGATTTACCATTAGTGACACATGAATTATACTATATTGGAATGGTTTCCTCAAACTATGAGTTGTCCTTCTATCCTCTATCTATCATTGGCTGGTTACTCATATTCCAATAGATTGGGTTGTATGGTTTCATCTACCCATATGGCCCAACTCCATTTTCCAAAAACTGAAGCCATGGGATCCAAAAACTCCCTTTACCCCCCCAAACTCTATTTACCACACTATAAATTCTGATGTTGGCAACAAATAAATTATAATGAAATTAAAAATAACTATACCTAAAGTAAAACAAGGGATCCAACAACTTTGTTGGTATTTAGGATGTCTAAGCATATGGTCTTGATGGAAATAATCATGATGTATGGTCATATCCCCAAGAATGTGAGATCATGACTATGAATAATTATGTGTTTCATTAATTTATAATTTATTTATTATTATGCATGGGATTATTATGGAGATATTTTCCATGGATATATTTTGATTCTCGATTTATTAACTAAATAGAATGCCTTTTTTTATTATCCAATCTCCCATATTTTTTATGTATTATTTAATTATACTAGATTATTTTTTACGATACTCTTCTTAAGCATCAGTGATCGATTTTTATATTTTTCCCATTCCCATAAATTTTATGAAGTAATTATTGAATGATTTTCAAGGATTTTATAAGGTTCATAATTCTACAATTTTATCTTCCAATGTAATATGGATGTAATTTCAATATATATTATTCTATGTGAAATAAAATTATTAATCCTGTTTAGTGTGATCCCTTGTATCTTTTTCCAAAATAATAAATGAAAAACCATCTTTGTGTTATCGAAATTGGGTTTTCTAATGTTTATATCATAGAATGGTTAGTATGACCCTAGTGACCTAATTTTTATATGAACATATCCTATATGAGTATTACGAAAAATACAATAAAAATATTTTAGAAATCCCACATTCATAGGAATTATAATTCAATTAATAAATATTCATGATGATTCTAAGTTAATTATATACGTTATAATGTTTTCATACAAATATAAATAAAATGATTGGGAATCCTATCAACACCCATGGACAATAAATAGATTTATCACATTATAAAGTTAATATGGCTTCTGTTTTAGTTGAATATATTCTTGACTATATCAAGGAAGATGTGTTAGGTAATGATGAATAACCGTTCTTGAGAGGATTAACCATTTGTTTCTTATTTTAGTGAAACTATGTTATGTCACTTCAAATGGGTAATTCCCCAAATATTTAATGAAACTACTAATCAATTTTTAATTTAGAAGTAGATCAATTCACTTTGAAAATAAATTTTTTTACTTAAGATGTAATGAAATGGAAAAGGTTAATCTAATAGAATATTATATAATAGGTGATACAAATAAATGATAGTTATTGATTGAGAATACTATGGATGAGAGGATATAAAAAGGTTATAATAGATAACTTTTTAGTTGATATTATTATTTAAAATAGTTTCTAAGAGACCAATCATTTGATATGGAATGGAAATATTTAATTTAAAGGTAAAAAGGAATAGAAATATGATACTAAGTATGAAACTAACTAAAGCATATTATAAAGGCATATTTTATACAACATAACTAATTTGGAATGTATTATTGATAGATTCATTGATGGGATGAATCTTAAAATTCACAGGGTTTTAGTTTAACAACCATATTTCTTATATAATGTTATGATATCACAAAATATTAAGAAGTAATAATAAATATTTGGTTCTATTATTTAAAAATGAAATCAAGTGAATAAGGGGATTGTGTATACCTTTAAAATTGGTAATATATTGATGACATAGAAAGGAATAGTATAACTTCCAAAATTAGATAATTATGGATAGAAAAATCATGGTAAATATTTAAATGGAAAAGCTGTTCATTATTAATGTAATGATAATAGACATAAGTCTCATTAATTTAATGGAAAGAATAAAGACATAGATATGATGTGTTTCAACTATATAGAGATAGGGAACTATAATAATATATTCCCTAAGAACAAAGGATTACATTAATAATTTCATAGTGATATTTGTTGATTTTAAATTCTAATATTATAACATAAATAATTGTAATAAAAATTACATGTGAATCATTTATGGGACTCTTACAGTGAATGACTTATTTGAGAAATTAATCATGTGGGAATTTTTTCTTCAGGTAACATAATTCTTTAAAAATATTGTCTCCAAGGCATGAATATATATTGATGCACCAATTACAAGACTATCCTCCATCATAGTAGATATCTCGTAGTGTTAATACGTGTCATGCAGTACGGTTGATTATAGTAAATTTGTGTGAATATATCATTATGATTCATTCAAATTTTGTCAATGTTGTCATACAATGGGTGTTATTATTTATTTTTTGGAGGATAAAAAACAATTAAATAATTTAGTGGGGTAACTTTTAAAATATTATCCTTACATATTCTAACCATTTTTTTGTTTTAGTAAAAGGATAAAAATGGTAATAAAAAATTTCGTTCAATGTAGAACACTATCACTTAATGGATCTTATGGTCCCTTTAGAATTGATTTTAGTGCTTCTTCCATTAAAATTTTAACTTTTTTAATCATCTTTTTGAAAATGAAATGAATCATAGGATGAAAATTTATTAAAACCACTCAAAAAATGGAATTTCCCTTATAGAATGAAATAAAATCATGTAATTATATTTTCTTATAATTCTTGAAGCTCAGTAAATTGAATAAAAATATATATAGTTTTATGTGGAATATATCACTTAACATTCATGTTATTCTTCTAGAGGCACATTAAAATGGTGGAGTAATAAAAAGGAACAAATATTGTTTAAAAAAAATCTTTACCAAATAATAAACACCCCAAGACTAATATATAAATTAAAATTAATGAAACAAACTATGATTATTACAATATATTATCAACATGAATTAAAATTTTGATGGTGAAATTTATTTAATGATGGAATAATGTAAGACCCCACCGATAATATTTTAGGTTATGAACAATATGTATAATATATTGTGATATAGTCAACCATAATATTAAATAAATTGTGTTATAGTGTAGAAATTTAATTGTTTAATTATGATAGTGATAACCTATTTATTAGATTAGTGTGTATGAATAGTGGTAGACTCATTATAGTATCAATATTTAAAATGATTATTAATATATAGTTATTTATTAGTGCATCATAACTAAGTACTTAAATTTTAATTATAACAATGAAATCATACATGTTTAAGAATAACTAATTTTTGAAATTATCATTATTCAATAAAATCAATTATTTTTTATATTTCATATTTTAATTAAAAAGATAAATTTTTAATATTGAATCGGATAAAAAATAAATTTATTTTTTTAGTTAGAAATACAAAAATATATTATGGTGAAATGTTGATATTTTTATAAATATGTGAATTAATGGTGAATGGTGAAAAATATTGTTTTTTAAAGTAATGTAATTATTATAAATAATCATTATGTAATAATAAATTTAAAGATTAGTAATCATCTTATAGACTTAATTCATGTTTAACATGTAATATAACTTATTTAAAAATATAATTTTGTCCTTATAAAACTATTTTTAATATTTTACAAATCAAATTGATGTTTCTATTCAACTAGAAATTTTTTTTATTTTCATTTAATATAGTATATGTAAGGTTGTATTTAGTTTTGGTTTGGATTAAATTAAAAAATATGTATCCTTTGATTTAGCATCATCCCTTTATTTTAAAAGTCAACAATATGCTATATTTTTGTGCGAAAACATTTTTTCGTCATATAAAGGTTATTTTTTTCTAAAATATATTTTTGATAGATTTTGGAAGTAATATAAAAATTAATATTCACCAATTATGGAAATTGAATCAAAAAAATTATTTAATACTTTGGATAATAATATTAAAAAAATTAATTTGGATAATTTCATTTTTCATTATAATATATAATAACAAAGGAAAAAATATATCAATGTGGTGTTGGTTATATTGGTTAATGAGCGAGTTAAAATGGGTCATAAATTTAAAAATAATACTAAGAAATATTTAAATAAGACTGGATGGGTTAATTTGTACCTTATCCTTATTATCGTAGAATCAATGTGAATTTTGAGCCCCTGGAAATGCGTAACTCATAAATTATATATTAATATTTTATTATTTAATAGTTTTGCACCTGATCACTAATAAAAGGAATCATCTTAACCTCACTTAACAAAAGATATTGAGAATCAAAACTCAAAAAATAATTTAATAAATATCATTCCAACATTATTATAAAAATCCTAGAGGTTATTCTATTCCAAAAATACCAATCAATGATGATAACGGTGTAAGAAAAAAGAGGTTTCCCAAAGAATATGTAATTATTTTAACTGTTTCCATTAAATATAATTGTTCTTATAACTCCGTGAATTTTTTTTCATCAAAATAATACTAATTTAGTTTTATAAATTAACTATATTATTAATATTTTAATGGAATAAGGAATATATTCCCCTTCCAAATTTGATGAAAATTAAAAACATGGCTCATGTGGACTAACTCCTCCACAAGTGATTTGTTTCATTTTCAGAACCATATAACATTTTAAATTATATAGATATAATTAATTAATATATATAATATATAAAATATTATTCCGATTAAATAAATAAAATACATAATCTAACTCTTAAACATCCATCTATTGGGAAATGATTATGTTGTTCGTTTGTACCTATAGAATACTACTACGATGAAGTGTTGTGAATAGTTTTTCATTTCCAACATACATGGATATTTATAAGGACATATTTAAATAATAATATGATATTAAAAATATTATTATCATTCTATAAGGATAAAAATTTATGTATCTAATTTTCATTTCATCCTTAAAATAATTTTAATTGTTTTCATGGATACGAATGAACTACTATCTGCATGAAGGGATGTAATTAATTTTTATACACTGTTTTACATCAATGGATTTAAAATTATGTTGGATATATAATCATGAAAATTAAAACTATATAATTTTTAATATTTTATAAATGGTTGACCAATTTCATCACACCATTAACAATGGTCAATATATCGAGGTTGTTTCAGAAAAAAATAATGGAAAACCTTAAGGTGGTCAATATAAGAAAGAACTATATGATGAATAGTTGTTGATAAATCCAGAAATAAAATTAGGAAATGTGATCTGGATGTAAAATATTCTTAATAAATTATTTAAAAATTTTAATTTTACTATTATGCATTTTACAAAATGAACTACCTAGTTGGTTTCCAAGCTAATGGGTTTTTATCTCAACTACACTCTATTGAGAAATAATTTATATTTTGAACCAAATTTAATTTATATGGTGTATATACTACCCATTTAAAATATTATAACTCAGATATCTTTTTATCAATTGGATTTAATTTTCAATTTAATTTTTTCTCTTTTAATAGTTTTTTAGTCAAAACTTATAATTGTCACTAGTGTTTATTTTACAATCTCTCTCTTATTTAGGATTATTCACATTTAAATTTGAGTAGGAAAATTCATATATTATTTCAATTTTAGAACCCATATTGGTTATTATCATATGTTTATATATCGGGTTTCCATTTTTTCTTCTAGTTATTCATATCTTTGAAACATGTAAAAACTGAAGGATTTTCAGAAATAATTTTATTTTTCAACTAAGATACATTCTCTTCCATATCAATATTCTGAAAATTTGTTTTTTAGAATGATTTTAAAACTGCAAAATGATTTTATGGTGAATTTTATACAACTAATATATTCATTTAAAATGTTTTAAAAAGATTATTTTTAAAATTTTTTAGAGTGATCTATTTTTTAATTTTAACAATTATATTAATGAAATTATCATTATAACATATATGAGATGAGAGGATTTTGTAACATCCATGATTATAATTCAATATTTTTATTCATCTATAGGATTCCAATGGTTTTTAATTAAAAAACGTTTTCTTATATTCATGACTATAAAATTATAATATAAAAAAAGAATTATTTTCTAAAAAAATGTAAATAATTTTGGAAATGATTTATATCATCATTTACATAATTTTATTAAATTTTTTCATTGAATGTTATTTTTTATTATTTCAATTATTTTTTCCTCTATAATTCTCAAAATAGAATCATTTACATTGAAACCATTGATTTGTATAAAATAATGGTCTTTATTCATCCATTAGTGTATTCTGATTTAAACCGAATTTTTCTTATATACAAATATTTATTCCTAGGAGATATGTTTTCTATAATTTATTATATAAATTTAATCTAAACATAATTTTCATTATTATATATTTTTGGGATAAGAGAGAGCTTACTAAGAATGTTATTTCATTTACTAAGGATGTATTCATGTTCATTATTTTTCACACAATAAGAATATATATGGATTGATATTTCATATTGATAGTGAATTTCATTTTTGATTGAATATATATAAAATGAATTATAAATTTTTAAGTTATTGGTTGTTCCCAGTTATATATAGAATATGGATGAACAGATATGACTCATAAGATAATGAAAAATCAATATTTCATATTGTATATTGTATTATATAATTACAATACATGTATACAAGGCCTTGATGGTTTGTGAGATCTCTTAGAATAATTCCATTATGGTAAGATTAATGATATCTTAGCATGAGACCATGATGCTAAGATCATGAATTTACAACATTATACATTTTATTCATTGATAATTTAGTTTTTATTATCCATGTGATTTTTAGGTCCATATTTTCTGTAGATTTCTTTTTATAACTTGAGTTATTAATTAAATGGAATGTTTTTTATTGCAATCCTTACCGTCTTGATTATACCTTATTTAATTATGTTATATTACATTATATTCTACCTTTATATAGAATTTTAGAACCTTGTTTATTTTGTTGTTCAATCTCCATGATATGAAAATATAATAATTGAATGAAATTTAAAGATGAATGAATGTTTTATAAGAAATGTTTTTCCTTAAAATTTTATATAAAAGACATGTATTCATATTATTTTATAATACTCCTAAATAAATCGATCCTTTGTGGTGTAATCCCTTATATATTGTACCTATTAAAAAATGTAAACAATATCTCTAGGATATATGAGTGGATGTTGCAACATTTCATGTTGGTTACACTACTATATTTTTTGTCATATTTTTTCAATAATAATTTTTTATTGACGGGCAGTAACCCACCCCACAATGTACCCGATTTCTTGTACTATGTACATTCTAGAGCTGTGTTTTTTTTAAATATAAATTTAAAAATTAGTTATTTCATTTTAAATTAGAATCACTTAAACCATGACCCTTGGGATTCATTCTCATTTGGGTCACATGCTCACCGTACCCTACCTCTACCACCTCACTCTTTCTCTCTCACTCTACAATTGATGATCCAAAATTAAAACATGACCAATGTGTGCCTTATTGATTATAAATAAGAATCAACTATAATATATGTCCATAATCTTCATATAACATTTTAATCTCTATTTTTCATTATGTAATTGTTTGTCAATAATTTTTTTTCCAAATATAGGATTATTGTATATTTTAATTTCATTTTATATCCTTCAATATAGATGAATATATGTATTTTTATAATTAAATAAAATATGTGTTTATGGTTTTTATAATAATATCCCTCCTCTCTTTTAGAAGTGGATAAATCACAAAATTAAACTTATCTTAGGTTGGCCTAATTAATCACGTAGTATTACATATTTTTTCTTGGGACCTCAATGTGCTACAAAAAATTTGTTTTAGTAAGTAAACCCATATTTTTTGTTATACTCAGAGATTGTTAGCCTTTAAATAGTTTAGTTTTGCATAAATCTAATGATCTAAAACATTTACACATAGTAAAATTTTTCCTAAAATAAATTCAGGAAATAAGTTAATGATATATCAGAGATGATTTTGATTTACCTTATTAGTTTTCCATGATTATATCTAATTATTCCTAGAGTTTTGTTATTCCTCATCTTAGAATGAATATTTTCCATTCATTCATAATCATGTCTGATGTAATATGACATATGAATAAACCTGTACAATATATATTTCCATGGGGGTTTAAATTATACTCTCATATTGTGATTAATAATTTGGTTTCTAACTATATATCATACAACATATTGTATGATATTATATCCAATATAATTATGATTAAATACCAATATATTGATGTATATGAGATTATTTAGGTATCCTTATTTTTATTAACATGATAAAATTATGGTATGGGCTTATAATACCCAAACTATGTATACCCGCCCCTATTCCCATTGATGAGAATCTAAGTTGTTGTTTTTAATTATTCATGATTCTCTTTCCCCATGATTAGAGAATAGGCCATAACATGGTATGGAAAAATCATCATATATGTTTGAGTGGATATATATTTTAGTGTGGAATTTATAAATGGTCATGCCATCTCTTTATGAGGTTGTAATCAATAATACAATTTGGATTTTGAGATTAGACATGATATTGGTATTCCTTATATGAACCCTCCTACTATATGGAGTATATAATTATTAATGATGTGAATATTAAATAACCAATTAAATAATTTTTGTTTCTATACTACTCAATTCCTTTATCCTTTTAAAAATATCAAACACATTTTAGATTATATAGGTGGTTAAGGAGTAGAAAATGGCGACCTATAATGAATTATGTAACCTAACCCAACATGGTTACCTATGTGACATATATAGATGATTTTTTATACATGTAAAATAATTGAATGTTTTATTAGGGTCTATTTAAAAATTCATTCCTAAGAATAGATGGTCACATCAGAATCTTTTGAAATATGTGTGAGGTGATTCTCATAGGTTATCCAAGAATACTCAAATGCGATATTTTTATTTTGAATCAAAAAATATGGTTTTATACTATATTTGGATTATTTGACATATTTATATATTTTATTTCATAAATATTCTATAAATTTTTAGATTTTTTTGGAATTATTTTTCATGAAATGTATAATAGTTCAGGTTCATAATATATCATTACATTACAATTATTTCCTGACTAAACCCCTTTAATGTATAATTTTAAATACACATACATGATTGAACACTTTCATGGGTCATTCATGACACAAATGGTTGAAATTAGGTATTGTGGACATTCTCAAATAATGTGTGGTTCATGGGTAATTGGGTACAACATAGTGACTAACCAACTAGAGGGATGTGTTGTTTTTATAAGACTAGCAGAAGTATGTTGTAAAATTATTGTATTTTTTACTTTTTGAATTTTAAATAACAAATCAAAATGAGAAGTTAATTTTTATGACATAATATTTAGAAGGATTAATCAGCCTTAAAATATATTTTAACACAATTATTAAAAAATATTATTTTAAATAAAATCATCTAAATTTTGATCTCATAATTTATTACTCAATCAATATGAGAATTTAACAAAATCATATAGATGAAATATTGTAAAACCTATGGTAGCTTCGGAACATGAAATCATAGAACACTACATTGATTTTATTCCATGTCCACGTTATGGTAGAGATGATTTATAGATTATATCCATAATAGAATTGAGTATTAATTGATTTTAGTGATTATATTTTATCCATAAAAATTATTCCCATGTTGTTTATTTTACCTTTTAAGATTGCGATACCACAATTCACACATTACTTATCCTTTCACTCTTTGTTTTTACTGATGGAATCAATTTATAGTATTTTTTCAATGAAAAAATAAATTCATATATCATACTAACATAATCATAGATACTAATTGATTAAAAAATTTAGTGAATAAAGAGAGAAATAGATAAATGGAGAAGAAAAACTACTCTTCCATTGGTAGTGTAGTAATCATTGTAATGTTTTCATGTGAAATGGTTTCAAAATTTAATTTCCCAATTACATTTATCCTCAAGATTTCTAGCTTGTGTAATTGAATGTAAGAAGTATATAATTTTATAAAATTATATGAAAGGGAAATATATTATTTTATTACAAAAATAAAAACCATACAATGTGATGAGGAATAAGAAGTCTTCATTAAAGGGATCATTTCATGAAGTGTTCTCCCTCATGAAATGTTTATTTAAATATTTAGAACCCACATCACCTATTATATAAATATTATATTTCACATCCTAATTTTTCAACTAGGTAAAAATTAATATTTATAGAGGAATGAGGAGCCTAGGGTAATAATAGTGTATAAATGTCAATGGGGAAGTTCGACAAAATATTTTTGTCCAAATTTCACAGACATGTTTACATACAAAATTCATGAACCAACGGTACTTATAGAACGATTATATTGTAATAATTGTTTCCAATATCTTATTTTCAATTTTTTTCCAATCCATGACTAAGTGGATACTATATGGCACAAATGGTTATGTAGTTTTCTATCTAATGATTCTAGTCCAACATTGACATCCTAGAACCTTCACTCTAATCAAATCCTAGATCCATTAGTGATAAACTAAAAGAAAATTTTACCCCATTTAGTGACAAATTCTATTATAAAATTTTAACATCAAATAATATACCGGGAAATATTTATGATTAAATTCTATACTGAACATGAAGGGTCAAAACATGAATTTTAACCAAATTTTAAAATGAATGTTTTAATCCCATATATTCAATATATAACCATATTTATTATAATATTAGTTATTTAGGTCATTTATTATAAATAAAATATTCAATAATAATGATTTTTATTAATGATTTTGTGACTTTTCTGGTTTAAAAAATTTGTTATCGGGGAAACCATCTCCCTCATGTATATTAGTTAACCCCAAGTGTCTATGTAAGCCTATATAGATCATAAGTTTTACCTAATGTGTTACCCTAGAATGAAATAGGTGACACATAAGTATTATAGTAATGTGATATTAAAAATAGATTGAGATATAGGTGATGAGGATTTAGAATATCAAAATGATAGGAAGTTTAGAACTCTTAAGGTAACCGGTAAGGACCCAGTTCTTCTTTGAGGTGTGAATTCCTTGTTATCCTACAATTATTAGGTTAATTTCTTAAATATAGACAAATATAAATTATATTTTAGGTCTTAGAGGTTTCTATGAGTTTCCATGGCTGGTCAGAATCTTATAACCTGTGTTTTGAGAGAAAAGAGGTGGCCTCACATTTTTTTGTTAACTGTGCGGGAAGGGATGCATGACCTTGTGGCCAGTTCTGCATATTTTTTATATCTTAACAGTGTACTTTTCATAGTTTCTAAATGGTTAGTATACTATTTATAGTAATTGTGTGAGTACCCCTTAGCCTACAAGAATCTGTGCAAGGTTTTTAAATGGTTTTAAAAAGGGTGAGGGTAAACTATGTGATATGTATTGTGATGGACATTTTATAATTTTTGATTAAATTAAAAATCTAAATATAACATTAAATGAGATCTCTCTTCACCCAGACAATAATGGGATATTTTTAATCTCACCACCTTAGTCTTTCCTAGGAATTTATATCTCTTCATCATTTGGACTCTAATTCAAGCTTAGATCATCTATTTTGAACAGTAACTTTAAGGCCGTAATTCCTTTTTAGTCATTCCTTATTATTCAAGATATCGGTTTCCATAAATGGATTAAGAATTTTATTCCCTAATTTCACAATTTTCATCAATTATTTATACTTATCCCAATATACCTAGAATTAGTAAATAATATGGAATGAGCTATCGAGAACAGAACTTAGGTATGTGGTCTCATGACTTTATTTAATAGTCATATTGTTTATTTATGTTTTTGTGTTGCGCGCCAGATTTTTGGTGCGTCACCTATTTTGAAATTGAATACTATAATTTATATTTATAAACTTATCAATAAAAGGGGATTATTTTTGTTTTTTATAAGTTTTACACACTGACTAAACTTCCCCATTGGATGTTTTATAATTAATGGACCTCTTATGGATTTTATCTTTGGATTATCTTAAGGCATTCCCTTTACCCTGTTCCATGGGATTTCAATAGTTAAGTTTATTATAAATTTAATTTAATTTTTATGATGTGAAATTAGAATTGTTCAAGGAATGGGATGAATGACTTGACCCTTGAACATTATATGAAAATTCTTTCATAAGAATGTTTCTTTATATTTAGTTTCCCACATTGCATATATAAAGGTTATGCCATCAATTTCATTGTTATGATTCAATTTCTCTTAATTATTATTCTTATTTGTGACATAAATGATAACTAGGATATGTGATACATTTTTAGGATTGTTAGTGTTGTTTTGTGGAAAATGATCGTGTCAGTATTTGAATAGACATTATATTATTATTCCAACATGATTAATTGGAAAGGCCTAGCATTTCGAAGATGCCGAAGGGCATACTTCACCTATTGAGGTGTGATTGATATTTAATGCCAATTTTTAGACCATGGGATGTTAAATTAATTGATTAAATGAAATTTAATTGGTTAAAATATTATAATTCAAGGGTGATACATGGATTCAGATTTCAATTCCATGGACAAACTCTTGTGTCTATTGAATATTATTGCCTCAGATGATACATATATTCTTATAAGAATGCCAAAAATAATTTTAAGCAGAAATGTAATAGTTATATGACTGATATGTGGATCCAAATGAGGGATGTCATGGATGGACTGCAACACCCCAATCGTTTATGGTATGATTCCCTTTGAATATTATAATAGCTTCTGTTTTACCCACTTTTGGAAATATTATAAATATTATTTTTAAAAATGGACTTCATTTTCTTGATTTAGAATATCAAAATTAGCTTAGGGTTAATTTTTGGTATTTTTTTGAAAACATTCATTTTTTGATGAATAGTGAAAACACTATGTTATTATTTAAAACATACATTATTTTAATTAATTATTATTTTTATGTAATTTTTTTAATGTCATAATAGATACCTAATACCTATATTATTCCAATTTAATTCCTTGGATTTATTTTTTAATAAGATTATATATATAAAATTTTATAGAAATTTTTAATGTGTTTTACCCGCCTTCTAAGAAAATTTTCAAATTTTCATAAAACGTAATTTTACTGCTTCTGTAAATTGAATTTCAAAAATCTGAGAGACACGGTTGTAATCTGTATGTAAATTTTGGGTCAATATGATAAAAATAATTTTTGATGAATAGTAACTTGTGAATTTTATTTACCAAGATTAAATTTAAATAATGAAATTAATTGTAAAAATGATATTATAATTAACATAACACATGTCCTAATTCTATTGGATAAGTGTATTTCTACCAAAATCATCCTTATGAATAAAATATGATCCTTTGTTATCCCCTTATATTAGATCTGGACATTTATTATATTATATTTAAAGAATAGTTAAAAGTCTTAAATTCAAATTTTAATAACTATATCTTTTTTAATATAGGGTTATAAATAAGATAAATTAGACTATAAATAATCATTAGAAATATAAAATTATTTCCTATATCCTGGTATTTTATTTATAATTTTTTGATGTTAAATAATTAAATTTATTCCTGACATAATGATGATGGAGAAATTATCATATTAATGAACGATTAAATTAATTGATATTATAAATATTAAAATAAATGTATTTTGAGACCATAAGAATTACATGAGTTTTCTATGTAAATATGACTTGTTATAATTGATTTAATATTTTTTTTGAATAAATCAGATTGTTATGACTTTCAAAAAAACCAAATACTATATAGTGTCAAAATTGACCTAAATGAGTTAAAAAACGATTTTATTAAATGATGTAATATTTATAAAAATATATGGTTAATAAAAAAGACTTATATAATGATAGATATATTATTGATGAACCACTTGAGGTTCTCATGGCATTTTATAGTATGTTTATTATCCATGTAATATAAAAATATAAGAAGACATTGAAAAAGATAAAATATTTAACTAAAAGATAATTCTAAAGGATAAGATTAATATGGTGACCGAAACATTCCTAAAAACTACTAGTTGAAAAGATTTACACACATACCCACATTATCCGCAAAATAATTCCATTTTAATCGATTTGAAATAGAAAATTATTTTATAATAAAACAATACTTCAAGATTTTCCTAAAGTGACCCTCACCTATCTTATGAAAGGGTACATCCCCATCCCTTAATTTAAAACCTCAAAAGCCATTTTTCAGGGACAAACCCTACTCAAATATCCTTCCAACTACCCGCACTTCAATCAAGTGGCATTATTTTGATCATAAATCCATCCTATGGAGCCCTTTTGTTCAAATCAAAAGGAATAACCTGAAGAAGAGGTAATTATTTCGTCACTTCTTTTAGAGTTCATTTCTTCTTCCACTTACCCCTTCTTTGTTGTTTAAATAATAAAAAAATTACTCCAGTACCTTCTACATAATTATATGTTATTATAAATTTTTCAAATCATATTCAATATTCTATCCACTCTATTAATGAAAAATTCATCATACGGGCATATATACAGCTTACCATCTCCATGTCGTTGGGGAGTTTGTTAGTCTACACATCATTATTTGGAATGGAATAATAATGAGTATAATTGAATTTAATAATAAATATATCATATTAATTATTATTTATATAAAATATATCATCCAACTACATATTATTTCACCTTCAATATAATGATATTATTTCTTGTGCTTACATACAACTTACCGTCTCCATGAAGCGATGAGATTTTGTTCCCCATCATAACCATTCAAGAATAATTTTCATTTGAAAATCAAAAATAATGTTTAATAACTTAGTATAATTATGTATATGAATAATATACATCCAATTCATAAAAAAATTACTTACGTTACAAAATATTTAAAGTAAAATTAATCAATTAACACTCAGAACTATTATACTACTGAAATATTTTTAACAAAACAATATTAGAAGATCATATATGATATAATATTTATGTATGTGGATTATTCTATAATTTAATAACAATTATTTCACTATTATATAGAATATTAACGTACCCCTGACTAAGTAAAAGTACAAGGTAAGGGTTAATTTTACAATCTCATTATTATATGAGGTTATTAATACGTAAGTATCTACTAGGACCTCCTTATCATCTACATCTGTGTTTCTTAAAAATGTATTTCTATGTTTTTTATTTACTAGAATCTGGGTTAATGTCATTCATACCCTTGTTTGAATTTTTATAAAGGAATGTTTATGTCACTTTCCATACAAGGTACATAACCATTTCGAAAAATTATGGAAAGAATGTTTTTTAACATATACGACAAGTGATGCATTTTTCTACCATTATAATACCTTATAAGAATACATTAAAAGCTTATAAGAATATTTTCAAAATAAATTTTTTCTATACATTTGAATTATTTTAATGTATAAAAAAATATTTCAATCAAATATTTTATGGATTTATTTCGTCTATGTCAACATACATCATTGGATTTTACATTTGTTTGAAATTGATTTATTATGATACAATATTTCATATTGTATTGAAGGTTATGTGATATTTTTTACAATAGATGTTAAATTTTTATATCATCTGTGATTTATGGTTAATAAATTGACATATTGTATGCTTGTTATAATAAAAAGAGGTATATTATGTTTCAACCATTTCTTTTGTAAAATGCATTATACATAGTAAGTGATGGGTGGAGCCCACTATAGATCCTCGATTTATCGGTAGGTTTCATGAGACCGAATATTATTTTAGGAAAATCGCTTGAAAAAAATAATATTTGTAGTCTTGGCATGAGGGCTTGACTATGTGCTTTTGATGTCCATCATTATTCATTCCATAATTATGAAATTAGGTATTGATATTACAAGTCATTATTCGACTAGTATAATTTCCATGTCAATAATTAAATAGAATTATTTGATTTATCTTTTCCATATTATTCTAATTTTTATGTTTGAAAAGCTTTTGTTTTAGTCTTATATAATACCTTAACTATTTATATTTATTTGTGATAGTTTTTTGCTATATTTTAATCCTTTCTAAGCGTCTGAGCTCACACCTTTCTATGTAATATTTTTTTTGAGGATGCAAAGAATTATATTATGATTTTCCTACAGGGATATTATAAGGGATATTAATATGTTCAAAGGAGACAAAATGTTGTTGTTTTTCATTTCATAATGTAATGTGAAACTTTTGTATGTATATTTTACTTCCCATGCTACTAAAATTGCATGTCTTTCATGATATGATCCCTTATGATCATGCCAATGTTATGTAATAATGGTTCGACACTATGTAACTTGGGTAGGGGAATTATAGTTGGTATTAAGGGAATTTTATTACATACCATGGAATTTAGATTTAGAAAAACATTGATTAGATAACATTACCATAAGATAGAAATTGATGATTAATATTTGATAACTTTCGATAATTTGGGTAATGTATAGATTTTTGTATATTTTCAATGAAATACATCCATGTATGGATATGATTAGGTAAAAAACTCAAGCACAGATGTACCTATGATTGAATAATATAGCAAGGAGTTTCGGGATTGACCTTGTGTATCTGGGTACATGACAATGGGCATTGTTGCACTCTTGGTTACGATACTCCCTAGGGATATGCTCAGGATAATTCAAATTTTATTTACAAACCACTGTGAAGTATTTATCAGTGAATACTTCCTCAAAGAAAACATTTTTTATGATTATGGATCAGATTCATAAAATGTTCAATTTAGGTTAGGTATTTTACTAGTTTGGAATCATGTATTCTTATTCATAAACTAATCTAGTGTATTCCATTGGTAAAACCCATTTATCCATCGAGAATTAGTCTCACAATCCATCTCATCATATGATGATATAGTCTCATGTGCTATCATGATATAGAAGGAATTATCTATGTCTTATGACTGTAAAGTGAATCAAGATAAGAAGAGATCTTCTGAACACTCGGAAAAAGGAAATAATGGGAAGAAGGGGAAAGTTGACTTCCCACCCTGTAGTAAATGTGGGAAGAAACACTCCAATAATTTCTTGAAGAGGATAAGAGTTGGTTACATGTGTGGTGAAAAAGGCCAGCAATCTCATTATTGTAAGGTGAAGAAAAAGGTTGTCAATATTTAATTCTACAATAGTAATGAAATGGGGCATTATGAAAATGAATTTCTTAAGCGTCAAGGAAAGCTACCTCAAAAAAGGAAAAGAGAGAAAGGCCATGTTTATGCGACCACAACTGTAGTGGACGATGTTCCGAGTGATGTGGTGGTAGTTACATTAATTATTTCCTCAAATTTATCAAATTCTTTAAATTATTTGCGATCTTCACATTCATTCATATTTTCATAGTTTGGAAATAAAATTATATTTTTCATATTTGAATTAACATTGGAGTTGTCAGTCAAAACTCCTAAGATAAGAATCATTGCAACAATGTTTTTTGAATCCGTTACCATTATAGCATATAAACGTGCTTTATCTACTAATCCAATTGGCATACCTATGATTGAATATGATATAATCATTGGGAATGATGGGATTTCTGATCCTGATGAAAAAAATTATTATAAGAAGAAGGAGGTTAAATTTTTTGATAATGATATGGAATACCTTATCTTTAGAGTAGATATGTCCCAATCTGATTCTTATCTATATCCACCCCCTATAGCTCTACTAAATTCAATTATTATGGAGGAAGGGGGTGAAATAACTATGGCTGAGGAAAAAAATGTTTTAATAGAAGATGTACATATTGTCTAAGAATATCTTGATTTTTTTCTAGAGGATTTACCTGGACATCCCCTTGAATGGGAAATTGAGTTCTTAGTTGATTTAATTCATGGTTTAATGCCTATATTTAAGACCCCTTATAGAATGGCCACTGTGTAATTAGTGTATCTAAAGAAACAAGTAGAGTAATTGGGTAATGAAGGAATTATTCACCCTACTGTTTCTCCAAGGGGAGCCCCTGTTCTTTTTGTTAAGAAGAATGATGGATCTATGAGCTTGTTCATTGACTATAGGGATATCAATGCTATAACAAAATGAATAAGTGTCCCCAACCTCACATTAATGATTTATTTGATCAACTTCATGGAGCTAAATATTATTCAAATATTGACCATTGATTGTGATACCATTAGTTTTTCATGAAAAAGGAAGACATTCCAACGACAACATTTTGAACAAATTATCAGTATTGCGAGTTTACAATAATGCCTTTTGGACATACTAATTCACCCTCTGTTTTCATGGATCCAATGAAACAGTTTTCAATAATATCTTGAAGACTTTTTAGTGGTATTTATTGATGATATCATTTTATACTCCAAAATATATGAAGATCATGAAAATATCTTGAGCCTTATTATAAAGACTCATAGAAGAAATGAATTATATGGGACGTTTATCAAGTGATAATTCTTGCTTCAGAAGATTTATATTCTTGGACATATTGTCTCTAAGGATGGAATCTATGTTGATAATTATAAGACATGAGAAAAATAATAATTTCCTGCACTGATGTGTGAAATTGAGGTATGGAATATTATTGGTTTATCATGCTATTATCAATTTTCATCCATTATTTTTCCCTATTGGATATCACATTAACTAATCTCGCACGTAAAAGGGTTAATTTTTTGGAAATTAGAATGTGAAAAATGAATTTATGAAATGAAGAGAAGATTAGTCAATTCTCTTATCTTGAATCTACCATCAAAGAATGATGGGTTTTTTATTTATATTGATACATTAGAGAAAGGACTTGGTTCTATCCTTATGAAGAATAACATAGTTATTACATATGCATCCCGATAGCTAAAAATTCAAGAACAAAACTATCCCACTCATGATCTGGAGTTATCAGCTTTAATCAATACTTTGATTATGTGGAGACTGTATCTCTATAGTGAAAAATGTGAGATATATACTGGTCAAAAAAGTTTTAAGTATATTTTCACACCAAAAGAACTCAAAATGTGGAAATGGAGATGGCTTGAACTACTCAAATATTATGATTTCACGATAAACTACCACCCTGGGAAGGAAAATAATATGGCAGATGATTTAAGAAGAAATGATCATTTGAGTTCAAAACAAGATGATAGTTTAAAGGGATCCTATGTTCATAGATCTAGTACTGATGAATAAGGGAATAATCATCAAAGGTGAAACGTCAATATATTTTCAAATGTTTTCAATACCATATTTAATATAAATGATTAAAAGTTCTCAGACTGATGATGGGGTATTTCAAAAGAGAATTAAATCTTTTAATGATGGGATATTGATAAACATCATATATGAAGAAGGAATTTTTAAATTTGGGAAAAGGATTTGTGTTCCCGGTATACCAGATATAAAAAGGAAATTGTTGGATGATTCTCATATCTCCAATTTCTCAGTACACCCTTGTAGCACTAATATTTATAGATATTTGTTGGAGTATTTTTGGTGGGACAACATGAAGAAGGAGATTAATGATTATGTGTCAAGATGTAAGGTTTGTCAATAGGGAAAAGTTGGATAACAACATCCTTGAGAAGTCTTTCATCCTATTCCAATACGTATATGGAACTGTGATGATATTAAAATGGACTTTGTCATGGGACTACCAAATAATCCATGAAGGAATGATTCAATATGGGTAATTGTTAACAGTCTAACCAAGTCTATATGTCTTCTTTCTAAAACAGATGATTTACCACTTGAAGGTTTAGCAAGACTACATTTTAATGAAGTTGTAAGACTTCATGTTATACCCCTATAGATTTTTTCTAATAATGATCTCTTTTTTACACCAATATTCTAGAAAATTATTTACAAAGACCTATATACAACACTTTGTTAGAGAACTGCCTGCCACCGTCAAACTGACAAGCAATCAGAACAAACTATTCAGACCATAGAAGACATGTTGAGATCATGTCTACATGACTTTCAAGGTATGTGGGAGCAGTATTTACCTATGGAAGAATCTTCGTAATATAGTAGCTTGCATTCCAGTATTCTAATGGCAAATTTTGATGAATTATATGGAAAGAGATGTCACATACCAACTTGTTGGGATGATGTAGGTGAAAGAAAAATCATAGGCCTAGAACTGGTTGAGGAAACAATGTAAAAGGTGAAGATTATCCAAACCCACATCAAAGAAGCTCAGTGTAGGAAAAAGAGCTATGCTGATAACCAAAGGAAGGATTTGAAATTTCAAGTAGGTGATCATGTTTTCAATATGGTATATAAATTGAAGGGTGTTATATGATTTGGTAATTATGGTAAATTGAGTCTGAGATACATCAGTCCTTTCAAAATTCTAGAACGTAATGGATTTGTAGCTTATCGGTCGGAAATGATGCCATGTGTTTCCAAAGTTCATTATGTGTTCCATATATCATTGTTGAAAAAACACATGCTTGACCCAAGGCATGTTCTCACCTATGAAAATTTTGAACTTGAAACCGATTTGTCTTATTATGAAGAGCCTATCATTATTCATGATACCAGGGAATAAGTATTGAGAAACCGGATGACCCTCCTAGTAAAAGTTCTTTGGGGAAACCTCAAAATGGAATATGCATCGTGGTATCCTGAAGAACTTTTGATAAAGAACCACATGATTCCTTTTGTAGCAATATTCTAGAAATTTATATGAATAAATTATTTGGAGGAGAGAATTTAACACCCCAAGCATCCACAAAACATTTCCCTTTGAATAATACAATATATTATTATGTATGCAACTTCGAGTTCTAGCATACCATGAAAAATCAAACTAGCCATTTAAAAAGTAGTTATGAGGAATAATGCCCACTTTTTGAAATTTTATAAATTTAATTTTTCATAATTTGGTTCTTTTTTAGAATCAAATTTTCAGAATCTTATTAGGATGAATTTTTGGTATTTTTCGGAAAACATTAAACTTTTAATGAATAATTAAACACAATGCATTATTGTTTAAAAACAAATTTTATTAAATAATAATAATAATTTTTTAAAATTTATTTTAAAGTCAAAATATATAAATAATAATTATATTTGTCCAATGTAATTAATGGGATATATTTATAATAAGATCATATGTATAATTTTTTTTTGAAATTTTTAATTTCTTTTACCCACCTTCTAGAAATATTTTTAAATTTGCATAAAACAAAATTTTACAGCTTCTGTGAATTGAATTTCAAAAATCCGAGAGACATGACTGACTTAATTAAGTAATTTTTTTTTCAATAAGATGAAAATAAATTTTAGTGAATATTACTTTTTCAATTTTATTTACCATAGTTAAAAGTAAATAGGGTAATTAAAGGTAAAAATGATATTATAATTTCCCTAACACATATCCAAATTCTATTGTATAAGTATATTTCGACCAAAATCAACAATAGGAAAAAAAATATAATACTTTTTTATCCACTTGAATCATATTAGGAAATTTATTATATTTTATTTAATGAAGAGTTAAAAGTATTAAATTCAACTTTTAATAACTGATCCATTTTTAATACTAGGTTATACATAATATAAATTCAACTATAAATTTTTATTATAAAACTAAAAAAAATCTTACTTCATGTAATTTTATTTATAATTTTTAGACATTAAATAATTAATTTTATTATGACACAATAATAATGCAACAATTAGCTTATTAATGAAAGATTAAAATAATTGATATTATAAACATTAATATAAATGTAAATTGAGTCTTTAGATGAATTATACGAATTACCAGAGTAAAGATGACATTTTAGTATTTATTCAAAATACTGTTTTCAAGAAATCATATTGTTATGGATTTCACAAAAACCAAATACTAAATACTGTCAAAATTGACATAAATGAGTTTTTAAAACAAATACTATTTTATTAAATGATATAATATTATTAAAAATTTAAGGTTCTGCTAAAGGACTTATATAATGATAGATATATCATTAATTAACCAATTGAGGGTGTCTTGTAATTTGATAGTATGTTTATAATCCATGTAATATAAAAGTAAAAAAGATGACATGGTAAAAGATAAACTATTTAATTAGGAGATAAATCTAAAAGATACGATTAATATGGTGACATGAACATGCCTAAAACATATTGGCTGAAATGTTTTTACCCCATACCCATCTTATCCTCGAAATAAATTCATTTGGAACCATTAGATATAGAAAATTATTTCAAAATAGAATAATATTTCATTCTTTTAATTAAGTGACCCTCACCTCTCTTATAATGGGTACTTCACTTTATCTTAATTTTAGACCTCCAAATCCATTTTTCTCAGCCAAAAACTGCTCAACTATCCTCCCATATACCCTCACATAAACATATATGCCTTATTTGGGTCATAAATTCAACCTATGGAGACCTTTTGTTCAAATCAAAAGGAAGAACCCAAAGAAGAGGTAATTATTTCATCACCTCTGTCAATGTTGTATTCTTCTTCCAAATTCTCTTTCTTTTTTGTTTCCATAATAATATAATAAATATAGTACCTTATACATATTGTGATGTTATTATAGAGTTGTAAAATCATATTAATTATTCTATCCACCCTATGAATGACATAGTCACTATATGTGCTTACATACGACTTACCATCTCCACTTTGTGGAGTAGTTTGTTATTCAACAATTCATTATTCGGAGGAGTATAATAATTACTATAATTGATGTAAATAATAAATATTACATTTTAATTATTATTTACATACAATATAAAATCCAACTACGTACTAATTCACCATCAATGGAATGATATTGTCGCTCGTGCTTATATACGGCTTATAGTCTCCACGGAGCAAATGAGATTTTGTTCCCCATCGTAACAATTTAAGAATAATTTTTATTTGGTCATCAAAAATAATTTTTAGGAACTTAATATAATTCTTGGTATGAATAAAAAACATATGATCCCTAAAAAACATGACTTACGTAACAAAATATATAAAAGAAAATGAATATGTTAATACCCAAAAAAATGATAATACTGAAATATTATTAACAAAGAAATATTAGAAGATCATATATGATATCATATTTTTGTATGTGTATTCTTGTATAATTTAATAAAAATTCATTAAATATTATACAGGGGGTTAACGTACCCTTGAATAAAGAAAAGTACAAGGTAAGGGTTCGTTTTACAATCTCTTTATTATCTGATGTAGTTAATACGTAAGTATCTAATGGGACCTCCTTGTCATAATCATCCATATTTCTTAAAAATGTATATCAAAACATTTTAACTATTTACTATACAATGGGTTAAATTCATTTATACGCTTGTTTGACTTTTCATAAAGGAATACTTCCGTTTCATTCTAAACAAATTACTTTTCGTCATTTTTGACAAAATATGGAAATTATATTTTTTGAACTTATATGGAGGGTGCAGCTATTATCCACCATTATAACAACTTTGAATTTTCCCTTAAAAGCTTATAATAATATTTTTAAAATAAATGTTTTCAATAATTTTGAATGATTTAAATGTAGAAATAAATATTTCACTCAAATAGTTTTTGCATTGAATTCATTTATGTCAACATTATTCGTTGGATTTTAGGTTTGTTTGTTGTTGATTTATTATGACACAATCTCATACATTGTATTGGATGTTTTGTGATATTTTGAATATGTATGTTCTATTTTTATTCCTTTCTTGGTTTATATTTAAAGTCTTGACATTTCGTATGCTAGTTTTAATACAAATGTTTGTATTATGTTTCAATATTTTCATATGAGGAATTAATTGGACATAGTATGTGAGGGGTGGAACCCGCTATAGTTCCTCGATGCATCAATAGGTATAATGGGACAATATAGTGTCTTGGAACAAGGCCTTTACAAAATCTTATTTGTAGTCCTGGCATTGGGCCTTGACTATTTGGTTATGATGTCCGACATTATGCATTCAATCATTATGAAATTAGGTATTGATATTATATGCAATTATTCAACTAGTAGAATATCCATGTGAATATGGAAATGGGATTATTTGATTTATATTTACCATATTATGATGATTTTTATGTATAAAAGGCTTGTGTTTTATTCATATACATTTTCATAATTTTTTATGTTTATTTCGGATATTTTCTGCTATATTGTTATATTTACTGAGTATCTGGGCTCACCCCTTTCTATGTTTTGTTATTCCCAAGATGCGAAGAAGTATATTATAACTGTCCTAAAGGGATAGTCAAAGGGATATGAATGTGTTCAAAGGATACACAATGTTGTTTTTATTCATTTCATAGTTTAATGTGAAACATAAGTATGTATCTTGTACTTCCATGTCTACTAAATAGATCAGTATTTTAGGATTTGATCCCTTGCAATCATGCCAATGTTATGTAATAATGCACTGACTCAAGGTAAAAAGGGTCAGAACCTTAAACAGATACATTGCGGCTTGACCTAGATTTAGAGTGATACATGGATCCAAATTATGTATTCCATGTTTGTACTCTAATGAAATTGAATATTATCACTGTGTGTGATACATAGACCCCTATAGTGTATTTTAGAGGACTGAATTAGTTCATAGGTACATTATACCTCACCTACAGTGATACCGGGTTTCTGAGTGGATCAATATGGATGGGAATGTAGGGGTCTGGTTCCCATTACACTTGGAGTGATACATGAATTTAAACAAGGTAATGTCAATGATGGGATTACATTCTAAATTGAATATTCAATTAAATTAATATATATGACGTGTATTCCAAGCCAAATAACTACCTGGGATTCTACCTCACTTTGTACATACTAGAAGACCTGTTGAGGTATCCTTACAGTCATCTACTATCATGGGGGACATTGGGATTTGAACCATCTCTGGATAGTTAATAAATTCAATGAAATTGAATTGTTAAATGAAATAGATTGAATGATAGGGATGTTACATTTTAGTACTTGTTTATTGTATACATCCTGCACAATTGTTATAAATATTCACAAACAGATTAGCATAGGCCTTTGGTTGGGCCAACTAGGGTAATTTCTCACCCCTTTTGGGTAATCTTTTGGACCCAAAAGATTATATGATTATAGGGGTCGAAAAGGGAAATCACTCTAACATAGGTACTTGATATTCACTTTAGGAGATGAAGAGCATGAAACCAAGCTGATGTATGTGATGATACTAGGATTCTTTTGGAATTTTTGTATTTTGGGATCATTTATTGTAAATGAATGTGGTTAAAATGTTTTGGATGTTTTATTACAAACATGTGTCATGTATCATCATCATTTATGTAATATAAATTCAAATTATGATTATTATATTAGTCTTCTCATATTTATTTCTATTGTATGATTTACTACATCAGTTATTAAAATGTTTTTGTACATCCACTGTTTTATACTCTTCTAATGAGGGTATAGTCTCCCTATTGACACAACTAGGTCATCACTACTATTTGTTTGCCTTTAATGTTTTATGTGATGCACTTGAGGCCATGTGACTCAGGGGCGATGGGTATCGTTTGATTCGAAACTGGGTTGAGGACATTACAAAGTGGTATCGGAGGATTTTTCTGGTTATATTTACTATTTAGAGTAAATATAAATGTATTGTAAGAGATAAGAATTTGGAAATGAGTTGATCATAGATGTAGCTGACATGCATACATGAAAAACCCATATTGTCTCTTATTGAATTTTTATTTTCCTGATTTTGACTATTACAACTAATTTGATCTACTATTGGGTGATGTATGTTATTTATGTAGTTATAGGTGATATGAATTTGGGATCTATTATGCTTCATCCCAATGAGATAAGGGTATTCCATATCATCACTCATATAGTCACCTATTATATTTCTGATGTCATGCACTGTTTCATTCCATTTAGGAAGCATTTTTGATTGCATGTTGTTGTGATAGGTTTTGTGATATAGATAAATGTTTTTGTGTTAGGTATATTGAGATATATTATAGTGTGGAATAGATTGATTCCAATATTTGGTCCTTGTGGTTTATGGGCCATCTCAGATCGGAATATGGTGGATCAGGGTAAAACTTCCAAAATGAATTGGGTTATGGTGTGATGTGGGTTGATGCCAAGCATTGGTCACTGGGGATTATTACACCCCTGTGGATTGGAATTCGGAATTACATTGTATAATATCTAAAATAAATTTCATGTTAAATTGAAATGGCTTATGGCAGAGAACATGACCAGACACGACCTTAGTAGTGGGATTTGGGTAGTCTCTAAAGCATATATGTTATCTTTTTATGACCTAGATATGAATCATGGAGAAGGAATGTGGGTGTGTTAATAGATTAAGGATATTACATGTCATTATATTATATCCATTATTTTGGGCTAAAAAACATGATAATGTTCTTTCACTGAGGCATGTGTTTGGAATTGTTGAGGCATACCCCTTGAAAAACCTCTATTTTTACACCAGGAGAGTAGAGATGATCATACTTTGTTGGTGGTAGGCCATAGGATTCTATCAGATCTTCATGTCATGTTAGTTGTCAGACCAGTGGATATACTAATTTTTAGTGCAGAGAAACAGTTCTATAAAATATTTATTCAATTCCTTAAACTATTCAGAGAGAACCAGAACATTTTTGGACTATGTACAAATTGAAACATGAGTTTCTATTGAAGCATTAACCCATGATTTTTGGGATTCCAAACCACAGGATGAGGAGTCCTGGCTAGTGGTCATTCTTCCTATAAATGAGCACATAGATATTCCTCGTTATAGGAGGGTAAATTCTTCTACGTACATGTTTCATGATTATTCCCAGAGTTTTGGGGATGTTATCACTCAAACAAATCTTAATCAAGATATGGACCAGTTGAATTTTCATATGGCCTTCTATGATTATTTTGATCATGATATGCTATGAACTATAAAGTCTGGGAGTTCTTATATATAGAGAGGGGAACATTATCCTGGATGGATTAATCTTCCCATTTTACTAAGCTCCAGAGCTTCAAAAATATTCTGATGGGTGATGAGATATCAAAAGATAGAAAATTCTAAGAGGGTATCATAAATGAAATTCGATTGTCGGTAAATTTCTTCTTACTGCCTACTATATTTTGGATAGTGGATTTGGTGATGATCACAAAGCATAACCTGGGGGAACCTAGAGGTGAAAGTTGGGAGGGTGAGAAACTAGGCCTAGTAATACGTTGACCTATAGTAGGTATCATCTTCCTGATCCCCTACATTGCGATTTTAGAAGCCATAACATCTCTTCAGTTACCCATGTGAGAGGACACAACTACGATGGATTGGGACATATGGGTCTACAATGTATGACAGAAATATTAGAGTGTCAATCATGAGTATTGATGGAAAATGTATAGTTCTTATTCAGTATTATTCTGTCATCATATAGTGACTGAGGTTCTACACCACCACTTCATTCAAATGTATGTTCAGTCACTTATCACCTGGTAGGGAATTGGGGTAAAACAAAATATTCAGGAGAAGGTGGTGGTTGTGGCAGTTGTAGTAATAATAGATTTTTCTAAGGAGAATGGGGTGGATAAGATTAGGGTATCTAGGTATTTTCATAGGGCTATTGTATAGTCCAGGAATAAGTAGTGCAACATAGCCACCAGTAGCAGGATCTCAGTTCTTCTACTATCAATGGTACTATTCTAGGATCCTCTATTTAAACTTATGTATTTTTTTATCTATGAGATTCATATAGATTTTAATTTTTCTCTCTTTTGGAGATACTTTGGATATGTTTTTTTATTATGATGGTTTTGTGGTGATACATACATGGTTGTTGGTCAGAACGCAAGGTGTGTGTCAATGCAGGTAGTTCCCCCTTGAGGTTGGTGTGAGTAGATAATTATCAGATGTCTTCATCCTCAAGATGATAGTATTTTTTATCATTCTAGGGATGGAATATTTGTATCTCTTTCAACATTTTTTTGATTTATATCATTCTAGGGTGTGCTCAAGAATGCCTGAGGGTATAGAGTTCATTCAAAAGGCAGAATGGGATATCTAGGAAAGCTAAGATGGACCTGAGCATCGTGGGTTGGGTGGGATGATAGACCAATTTGTGAGTTTATATTTTGATTATCAGGGGACATGTGAGAATAATATCTCCCCAGTGGTTGATATTTTCAAATAATTATTCGTTGATGAATCCTATAGATTACTTATGTTGTGGAATTTCATTTTATCTCTAACTATATCCTCTACCATGTTGGATAGAGTGAGGATGGGGTAGCTGTTATACTCATAAGACCTAGTTCAATAAGAGAGTATAGTGGGTGAGGACCCTACTATTAGATAGATTGTAGAAGATGATGAGATAATGATAGTATATGATAACATATGGGTTTCAGTAGTCATGCATGTGGATATGATGTGATATTTTGATGATGTAGCATGGCTAGTGCACCCATGTTTCACTAAGATGTATAGTGATTGGCAATTTTATTATTTGCGGTTTGGTTTGAAAAGGTTTGTGGATGGTTTTTTCAGGAGGTGTTCCACTTGTATATTGGTGAAGGCGGAACATTAGTGAACATCAAAATATTTGGAGTATCCACCCATTCCCAAGTAGATGTGGAATGATGTTGTGATGTATTTTGTGATAGGATTTCCATGGTTTCCTCAAGATAATAATTTTTTGTGTTGTTATTGATAGGATCATAGTGGTTTCTCACATACTACATATTAAAGAGACATTTTTAGTTGTTGATCTAGGGAGATATATATATGTGACATAGTACGACTTCATAGTGTCCTGCATTCTATCGTTTTAAATAGGGATAGATGTATTACCTCATAGTTCTCTAAAGGGATAAAGAGGGTGATGGGTACTAAAATTATTATGATCATGAAATACCGCCCCTAGATATTATTCCCATAATATCTCAAGATTCAGTTTCTAGAGGATATTTTATGAGCATGCATCATAAATATTTGGGGTTGTTCAGGGTGGAAAATACCCCTAGATGATTTCTCATAAAATAATATATTTTAGGATACTATTCATATTCCGCATTTTGTGGCGTCCTATGGTTATCTATTCCAGTCTACCCTATGTTGGCTAGAGGTAGTAATGCATTCTATATTGGGGCCTTTTCTTGTTCAAGAGACCTTATAGAGGGTGCATTTTATTCATATGTTGATGATTAATCTTCAATCTCGTAAAAATTTATAAAACAATCATCGTAGATGATCTCTGTAGACTTTTTATCAGGGATGATTTTTTACTACATGATTCAATAAGGTTCAAGCACAATTGGCACATGATAAAGGGTGTGATTTTTCTGACATATGTTGGGTCGTTCGAGATACTAGAGATATTCTTCCTGATATCCTCTCGGTTATATTTACCTAAGATTAATTGGGCTACGCATGATGCCCTCCATGTTTTTCAGGTCTGATGTTACTATTAAATCCCATCTCATTCGTTTCATCTGTAAGAGGATGTGTTTCATATAGATGTGTCATTTGAAGATCACTCTATACAAATTACTGGTCATAGCATAATGGTTCTCTAAGGCTAGTAAGATTCTAAAATATTCGTTCTATGGTAACACTAATGAGTACAAAATGAGAACTGGGAGTGGGAAGCTGATGTCGGATCATCATGGATAGAGTAGATTTCAGATATTCCCAATCAACCTCTAGAAGTATATTACACAATTAATTTCTTTACATGGGGAAGTTAGAAAGAAACCAATTATTTTTAAGGTAAAAATTCATTTTTTTTCTTTCAATAATCATTTAAATTTCATAAATATGGCCTCATATGAATTCATGTTGAGTTCATAGAGAGGTAATGGGCATCTAGGACTGGACCACAGCCTAGAACCCATGTTTTGGGTGAAAATAGGATGCGACAATGTTAGTGAAAACCATGCAGGTTGGGACACACAACCATTTTGTTGAAGCTTCATTTTTATTATATCATAATAGATTCTATTTTCACAGTTTCTGCACAATATGTAAAAAGTATGGGGTAACAGTGCGAGTGATCCTTTTAATATAAGAAACCATGTAAGTAACATGTATGAACCCTACTATATAAATTACATTATAATTTTTAATTAAATTATAAATATATTCAAAACAAAAAATTGAGATCATTCTTCACACAAACAAAAAATGGATCTTGAGAATCTCCCCACCTTGGACAATGCTAGGAATTGATATTTATTACCCATTCAGAAAAAAAATTCAATCATGGTTCATCTCCATGTGTCCTTAATAGTATGGACTTAATTACTTTTTAGATATTCTCTATTCTTCTAGATTTTGGCTATACTATTTGTATTTAGGATCATATGCCCTAATTTCCCATTCATCATCCATTCTTCATATTTATCCTAATTTGGGCCGAATGAGGACCAAATACTAGATGGGCCATCTAGTATGGACCTAAAGTGGGTGGTCTCATTATTTTTGTTAATAGAATGGTTGTTTATATATCTCTTCGTGTTGTACAACAAGTTTTTGAGCATCGCTAAAATTGAAATCGAATCTTGTAATTGATAAGTATGACTTTTTCATTTAAAGGAGATTATTTATATTATTAATTGTTTTAAACCATTACTAAACCACCCCTTTGAGGCATTACCCTTACCCCTTGTCATGGGATGTCAAAATGTATGTTCATTATAAATTTAATTATAATGTTGTTGTTTGTAATTAGAATGATTCAAATCCTAGGATGGATGACTTTACCCTTCACCATTGTTTTCCATTTCATTCATAATAATGATTTCCTAGTATTTACATTTCTAAATGAGGTAAATAATTTTTACACCATTAATTTCAATATTAATCTTCAATTTCACATAATGATTATTCTCCCATGAGAGAAAAATGATAACATAGTCATGTGATATCTTGTTAGGTCGGTTAGGTTTTTTATGAGGAAAATGGGTGCATGAGTATTTGAATGGAGCATATATTGTTCTGTCCTCATGAGTAATTTGAAAGGACAAACCTTATGAGGGTTTCCAATGACATTGAACACCTTATTAGGTTTAATTGATATTGAATTCTCATGGTTTTGACATTATAATGTTAAAGGAACTATTTAAAGGAAATTTAATTGGTTAAATGTTTATATCCAAGGTTGATACATTGATTCAGATTAGAATTACATGGATGGAATTTTATGTCTATTGGCTATTATATATTCAGGTGATATGTGGATTGATATGATAATTCAATGTAAATACATGTTTGGACAAATCGTGATATTGTTATGAGTGGTACATCGATCCAAATGAGGAATTATATGGACATACTTATTAGGGCTTGAGCTATATGATGAGTGAAACATGGATCAAAATTAGGGATTCCATGGACAGACTCAAATAGAATTTATAATTACTAATAGGGGTGGTACTCAGGCTCCCATAGTATATTGTTGAGGATGGACTCTATTGGAAGGTACTATATACATCAACTTAAGAAATATTAGGTTCTGAAGAGGATCCCCTTAGACGGACTTGTAGTGTCTTGTTCCCCATTACACCTAGAGAAATATATGAAATCAACCATAGGAATTTCAAGGATGGGACTAGGATCTAAATTGATTATTAAATTTAATTTCTATATGATGTTTCTTCCATAGAAGAGCAAATTTTGGGATTCAATAAAGCATTATACCTACCGGGATGACCTGTTGAAGTATCCTTGTACCCATCTAATATAAATAGGGACTTTGGGATTTCATCCAAGTCAGGAAAATTATTAAACTCAAAAAATGAATTGTTAAATATAATCAATCAAATGATATTGATATTTATTTAGTGAAATTCCATTTTATTATTTTTTATACGTTTACACTTGTTATAAATATTCATGAACTTATTGGAGTAGACCATTGGTGGTTGACTATTGGGATTATTTCTCATGTTGTGTTTGTGTAAAATTTTGTACCCAAACAGATTATATGACTTCAAGAGTCGAAAAGGGAAATTGCCATAATATTGTTATTTTATATGATGTTTAGGTGTATGAGAACATTGGACCATGATGATAATTTTGATTCTACAAGGATTATTTTATCCTTTTTTACTTTGGTGACTTGTATTGTCTATGAATGAATTGTACCTATTTTGGATTTTTTATTAGAAACATGTTTCATGTATCATTATTTTGTATATGATATGACATGCATATTTTATTATACTATTAGTCTTAAACTATTTATTTATTTTGTATTGTTTACAACTTCTACTATTTAAATACAATTGTATTTATGATTTGTTACACTTTACTATTGAGTGAATAGTCTTCCCACTTACTCACATATGGCCTCACTTTTAGATGGTAGCCTTTGGAATTTGGGGAGATTCTCATGAGGATATGTGAACCCTTAGGATTAGGGTAATATTTTAGTGAAAACTAAGTCATGGATTTTACATAACCCATAATGATGTATTTCTACCATAATTATGTTATAATTTTCCCCTATCAAATCTGATAAAAATATTTTTTAAATATTTTTATTCCTGATTTAGCCTTGTATCCCTTTTTTTCATTCATCATGATAGGTGTAAAAAAGAAGGAATATCTAGGAAAGAATGACGTATTTCATATTTTATTATTTTTTCATGTTATCCTTAAAACCCAAATATTATTGATATTAATTAAAACATTATAAATAAATAAACATTTTTCTAATGTAGATGTTTTCAATGTCTATGTTAACATAGACCAATGATCAATTCCCATAGTTATGATAACTTTTTAATACAATTGATATTTATATTCTTTTTTTATTGCCAAAGAATGAATTTTCTGATTCAAATTGATATCTTAATCTCATGAACTATTTTAATTGAATTAAAAAATGTTCATAAAAGTGAAAATTATTTTTATAAATTGAAACTAATATAATGGAGTAAGAAATTGGGATATACATAACCTATTAATTTAATCACAAGGATTGAGTGTATGTTCATAGTGAAAAATTAATAATGTTCCCCTCTACATGATTGTAAAACACTTTCAAAAAATTATTACCCCCTTCTATATAGCAAGGAGAATATGATCATACAAATTGAACTATTACTAGTGTTGTTCCTGAGTTTCCTGAATGAAATTATCATCTTCTTGAAGCTAGTGTCTATGGATTCCCTCAAATGTATCCTTAATCCTCTAATACAATGATTGTTTTTCAATTTCATCAGCCCTCAACGATTAATGGTGATTTATATCCTCTAGTTGTTGAAAAGTAGATTTTTTATCTCCATAATATTTTCTAGTACAAAAAAAACACCCAATAAATACTAGTCCAGACTAACTACCATTAAATCATAAGATGTTTCTCTCTATTGGAGGGATGTTGTGCTTGTGACTATGAAATACTAGGGTGATAATCAATATAATTTTAAAGATATTTTGTTCATGTAGTTATACTATGAAACTCTTTATTATGTAAAAGATTTTAAATTTATGGACATAAGATTGGGATCAATGTTATATATAAAGTATGTAATAAAATTTATGGAACTGATTTAATTTTTTTAATAAATGAATTAGGAGAAGAGATAAAATTATTATGTTTCAATATAGTATTAAATAAACCTCTTCAAGAAAAAAATCATTTTCAATATATCCACATTATTAAAAGGGGTGAAATTTTTTATATTAGTCGATATATGGTCTAAAGGGTGTTTTTTTATTGGTATCTCCTTTTTTTTATATGAGCCAATATATCTTCAGTAGTTTAAAGTTGAAATTGGATGAGAAGATAAGAGGTGGTTCTAAATAGGGAATCATGGGACAAGGTTTTCCACCATCCTTAACTGGGGAGTCTTCATATTTTGAGTAATAATTTTGGGATTTCATTTGATATTTATCTTTGTTATACCATTGAATAAAATCATTGGAATTATTTAGGTTAGTAATTTAATCATATAATATTTCCAAGATTTACTATAGATAATGTCAAAAAAAACCTGAGTATTGTTAGGTAAAAATGGAATAGTCGGCATCTTGTTCAATGGAGGGTATCTTGCAATCATCATGTAGGTCAACATAGAGTATTTAACATGTTTTTCATATTCACTTAGATGTAGTGGAATCGACTATGTATTGATTCATACATCAGGTCACCAATGTTGGTTTAGGATGGGTATAATCAATAAAGAAACCCAATCTTATTGTTACAAATATACCATCTAGGGTAAGAGGTATTCTATAGGTATCCACAACATTTTCATGTTCATTGTCTTAAACATTTTCTTCACATTCATTTATTATTTTGAAATTGGGTTCACTTCTCAATATTATAATAAGATATTTATTAATTTCTTAAAGACTTGAAACCCCCCTAGATATGATGGTAGATATCATAAGATAGTTTCCATTATATTATCTTGTAATAGAGTCATTTTTTAATTTTTATATATAATGGTACATATTATAATAATATTACATCATAATTATAGGAATGTAATGGTTAAAAAAAATATGAGCTCGCATTGATTACAATTATTAGAAACTTTATTTATCATCATCAACTAATAATAAAATTATCATTTATACAGAATGTGAGTTTTAGGAAAGCTGAGTAAGAACTGGTATAGTTAAAGTGAGTGAGATACCCCTTGAGTTATGTAGTAATATATTTGAAGTTGTTGACACAAGGTAGAAACATGATTTACCTCTGATGGTGTATTTTTTTCCTCGATGTGTTTGCTAAAGATTCCATGATCTTTCCTCAATCATGTAAAGTTGAGTTTACTATTTATATTTTCCAAGAATTGAACTTCTATTGACTCCACTCTAATTAATATCTTAAAAATATTTTGTAATTAATTATTTAGTAAGATGACATTGATTCCCAATGTTCCATTAATGAAATAACTTCTTCATTAAGATATCTAGTTATTTTTTCAATAAAAATTGAAAAAGTCTATATCTATTTATAGAAAATATAATGATGAATCAGGTGGTGATTATATATCTTTATCCATTTCAAAAAATTAATGATCTATTTGATTTGATATAATGATTTTATGGATTTCTGTGATCCACCAATGTTTATATCTACATCAACATTATCTTAGGCTTTACGACATAAAAATGATGGATTTTCAAAGCTGATATGATCATTTTTTGTATCTGGTAATTATCATTTAGTGGGATAATTATTTTAAAGGATAAAATATTTTAGTGAACACGATATTATATTCAGTAATAGACTCATTCAATAGTATTTATGGATGTTATCATGGTTTATTCAAAATCACAATATGAGAATGGGTGACATCTATGAATTTTATGATAATCATTTTGGGAGAACTAGTGGTGTTCCAAGGTATATATATACTCATTTTAAATTTTATACATCATATTCCAATATCATATAAACCTCTTATGCATGTATTATGGTAGATCGAGATAATGTTGAATTATTGAAAACCTAGAATATTCCACTTGATTTATTTGATATTAGTGTTTCCTTAGAATAGAGAAAGGTTACCACCCTATTATATAGAATTTCTCTTGGAATACTACTCAGATGAAATATCATAAAATTAAAGGGTCCAAAATAATATGGAATGACTTGTGTGAAGAGGTATTACAAAATATGATGAAAAGGTTAATCATGACTCCAATCCTCATCATACATCAACCTTGGTAAGTGTTTGACGTATAGTATGATGTGATGCCATTCATCATTATATTTTTATATCTGATTATTTATTAGTGGACTATGGTTCCATACTTCTACTTTAACATGAATGTAACTACTCTACAAAAGATCTGAAATTGGATATAGTCATTCATGAATGTAAGTTATAGAGGAATTATATTTTTACTGAGCATTATAAGATACATAAATATATCATTTATCATAGATATTTATGGAATTGTTATTGTGCGGAGTATCTCTAATATTTTTAATTTTATATTTAATTTGATCATATGAATAGAAGTCTACTAATTGATTCTTTTAGCAAAAATATTCCTAGCTATAGTTTTTACAATGTGAAGTATGAGTAGTCGACATGTGTTATTATAGAATGACAAATAATATGAATATGAGTGAGGATCACAGTTTTATACAGTTTTACCATATAAATATTACATCATATATAATGTAGTACATGAAGGACTTTAGGATATAATATTTTGACCGTATCATTATTCACGAAAATTTCAATGGTTAGGTTATCCGACTTGTTCAAAAAATCCTCATCATTTTCAAATATCATTGGATGAATTATAAAACTGACTATAATAGTGGATTAGGTGATGAAAGGATATAATTCATTACTTATTTATATACATATCATAATCTAGAATATGAATTGTGATTTTTCTAACTGATTTGGATGGCCTAACATATTGAATGATATTGTTTGGTGGGTTACTCGATGAATTACATATATATAAAGAAAATAAACCATCAAATTTATAATTTAAATATTTATCATATCCCTCTATTTATTAATAAATGTGATTATAGTAACATTATTTTCATGAATAGATTGTCCAGATAATCAGGATTTTGAGTTGAGGTATGGGTTTTCATGTATTTTTGAACTATGATGACCTACATTTTTTCATTCAAAGAAGATTATTTGGTTTATGAGAAAACAAATATATAATTCATATTGATCATTGTCCCTTATTCCAATCCAAAATGTTTTTTCACTAATAGGGATCCATGATTTATTACTTATTTCAGAAAAGAAAATTAATTAGAATTGTGTTCTTAGTAAATATTTGGTACAATATTCCACCCATTGACTAGTGTATAGTTCGAGTGAACCACTAATATTCTAGTGGTTATAAATTGATTATGTATCCTTTAATTTAGTGAAAAATGTGACTATTTTCATTCACTATTGGAATTATCCTATGGTAACATCAAACATCCATCTATTTAAATGGAACTATTCAATGTTTTCTATGTAAGTCACATCATTATCCTCTATAACGGATGGAAATAGTTGATAAATTCTTGTTTGGTCCAAGTATCTTATATTATATGAAAAAACATGTTAAATGTATTTTAAAGAACCTCTTATCTTCTCAAAGGATGAAAAAATCCAATGTCTATTATCAATGGTGACCCTTAGTGTCTATTGATTGTGACAAAATTTTCCTCCTTGTTTCACTATGATTGTGTCACCTATGGATGGGTAAATAATATAATCTCACCTCAGGATTCATGGAGCATTTTGAGTCTTTGGTAAAAAAAATAAAGGAATGTCTTATCAACATGATCTACCTATAAAATATAGCGTCATTCAAAAAAATTACACTTCTACCAGCTGATAAATTTTATACTTGACGTTAATTTTTTGGGATTCATTAAAACTTTCTCATTTATTATATATGAAATTACGTACATGATATTAATTATTCCAATATTTATGATTATTTATGAATTATTTTTATTAATTTTTCCATGGAACATCTTTCTATAATTTGATTGAAATTGGTGTTTACTAAAAATAATTCAGGTAATATAAACTAAAATCAGTAGGATGAGAGACAAACTAAACTCATTAGGGAGATTATTTTCTAGTTTAGAAATATCATTATAAACTTTTTTATATATTCAATAATTTCATCTAAAAAATAATACATTTTTCTTTTACATTATGTGAGACATTATCATGGAGAACAATATTTAATAATTTTATGATTAATAAATAAATTGGATAAGCATTTAATTTAATTTAAATTGTTATTTAATTAGGTAATAAGAAATATAATTCTTTCTTGAAAATAATGTTCATGTGTATGATAATTATATAGTTAATGTAAATATATAAGATTAATATTGAATCCAAGAAAATTCAAGAATAATTTTGAATATATTATCTTTTAAGTGGGGAGATTATAAAATTACTAACTTATCATTAGTGGATTGAAATATCAGATATTCAGTAATGAGAAAAATGTCCATTATATATTATCACTAGTAGAGTAATATTTTTTTTATCTACAACAATATTAGACTAATTTATTTCTTTTCACCAAAGGATGATCATATGGGCCCATCGTTGATGGGATGATATGATTTACTTAAAATTCACTAATAGAATAACCTATTATCTCATCACTAATGAAAATATATGAGCTATTGAATCATCATTGGTATATTATTCTATTCGATTATCACTAATGAAAATATGTGGGCAGTTGGATCATCACTAGTATATTAGAATATTTGATTAAGACCAACTAAGGCTCTTATGTGAGTAAAAGATTTAGTGGATACCAAATACTATAGGATATGATGAAGTTTTATGTTGTTTAGAATGGAATAAAGAATTTATAGGGGTTTCAATAGATTATCGCATGTATATTAATATTTTTTGGGCTTATCACTAGAAGTTTAATGGATTTATTATATAAAAATTTTGGGTTTATTGGAGAATGGTGTACATATAGGATATTTAAAAAAGTTTAAGGTTACTATATAGGTTTTCATATCTAGGATGTCATAATGGTTATATTATTTTTTTCATTCCATTTATGATGTCTTAATGGGTTTGTTGGATATTTGTGAAATACATAATGGATTAAAAGTTTTGGAGGAATTATATGTGTTATAGTTGGGATTAGTCTCATAAAAGAGGATTTTTATGTATCATTTTTATGGGAATCACAACCCATGTTGTTTGGTTTTGATCAATATGGTACATTATACCACATAAGTTCATCAGAAAGTGACTATGGTTCTACATTCGATGGTCTTGTATCCATGACCAATGATGTTCCATTTAATGTTGTGTGTATTGGTCTAATTATGATACCTTTATGTTCATGCACCCAAAGTAATTACATTAGAAAATTTTATGTTGTGTGACTGGATCCATGACAATGATGTTAAAAGTTATGTGGATGGGGATACGTGGTGAAATAGAACTATTAAATTATTGTTTCAGGACATCCACATGATTATGATATTTATGGTTAATCTCCGTGGGTAAGTAAGATAAGTTACACTAATGAATGATTGTAATGCATGGTAATTTTTCTATATCAAATATATTGAGGTCTCTAGATCTAGATAGAACTTGTCATTCATTTATTTTAAATTAGTAACATTCTATATGGAGGGGGAATGAATCCATGGTTAGTGAGAAATAGTGGGAGAATAGTTAGAACATACATAGTATTATTATATCATCTTAATTAGGTACCAAGCATTGATAGAGGCCTATTTATAGATCCCAGTCAATAATTTGTCAATTGAAGGCTCATGGTTAAGAATAAAAACAATATAGAACACTCTCACATGAATAGAATATTTAGTTATAAATTAAAACCATGATATAAAAATACATGTGATTATGGATTATGAATTGTTCGTATGTACTTAGTGGAAATTGAAGAGGCATGACAATGGAATTCTATTTAGGGTTTTCACCCATGCGAAATTGTTTTAGAGGGGTATTCTATGACATTAGGGAGAAAGGGTAAAATATAGATCATGTAGGATTGAGAGAGAATAGGTGCATCTTATTTTTGATAATTCACTTATATATGTATAAATTTGTTCTAACAATCAATGGAATCCATATATGTTTAGCACCAATGAACATGGTCACCATTAATGATGTAATGATTGTGTGTGGGATGATTTTTCCTGTAAGCTTTGGGTATTGGTCACAATAAACTTGGAATATTCTTGATAATTCTCATTCTCAAAGACATACATGGTTCAAAATTTATATTAGCATCCATGTTACTATATATTTTAATTGTGAAAAAAGTTAAGGGAAAACAATCCCCAATGTGATTCTGGTTCAAGGCACTATGTGTTATATAATTTGTGCTAGTGTATTTCTTCATCATTTGAATGTATTAACAATAATGATTCAAAATATATATTATGTTTGTGCTATAAAGTGATGTGTTGGTCAACATAGAATTATTAGGTGACATGCGTTTATCATATAAAGAACATATTTCCTTTTATAGAGGGCTCCAAATGAAGGGCGCCCGATTATAGGTATGTTAGGGGGATGTATAAAAACCATGATAGGTATGTTAGGGTGATAATATTAAATATTATGTTCTCACATGATCTAAATTTTAGGTTCTTCATTAGGCCACACATGAGCTTGAGAGATATTGGTAGAAGTGGTGCTATGAGGTGCCTCAATTCTGGTGTATTTCACTACTTGAAAGGGATGGATCTGGTGATGCCATAATTTTGGAGGATGTGGTGTCATTATTGTAGGTTGAATTGATTCCATTTGACATTTCCACCAACAATTAAATGGAGCGGAATACGTTCATGAACAAATTTTAATCTTCTATTTTTTGGGAACGTATTTTATTTTTATGGATTTTGGGGTGAATTTTCACATTAATCACCAAATTCAATCATTCAATAAATTTTCATATCATAAACATTCCATTGTAGAATAAGACATATTTGGACGGAAAAGAATAAGATTTAAATGAATAATATAATGTTTCTAGATTTTTAATTACTCAGTAATGGAACAATATGAGATTAAATGAAACATCCCAACCTAGGTTCCACATACACATACCCCATTCAAGTTCATCACATGGCCTTAGGCATTCTTCCTTTTATAGAATAAGTTTCCAACTAATAGAGAGGGTCTAATGTGTAATGTTGGAACTGTACCCACATTATCAAATTGTGACCATAATGGGAAAAAATAGGAATGATAATCATGAAACTAAAAAATCAATAATCTACCAAAAAACACATTAGTAACCCAAATAGGGAAAATAACCAAATCCAAATAGTAGTTGTGTCATTTCAAATGAGTGTAATCATTTAAATGAAACCCCAAAATAAAGACACACTAACAACTGCCATGTTGTTCTCAACACCATCTATGGTTCCCTCATCCATGCTCCATCCTGAATACTGACTTGTCCATCAATCATAGGAATCTTACCCACATCGTGTCCCACCGATATGAAGTATATTCGTGTACAAATCAGGTTCCCTGAATAGGTTTTGAGTGCAACTTATTAGGAAACCAAAAAATATATATTCAATATTATACAGTATATAAAAATATATGATGTTGTATAAATAATAAAGATCAACTGAAAATTTAAACATGTTTCAAATGTTTTATTATTTAGTCAATCCACCTCGGATTCGGGTTCCCAATGATACGCCAGCCAAACATACAAACATCAGACCATTTAAAACACTGAACCAATCACCATATTGATTTACAATATTATTATCTCATGTGATCTCATTAATAAATTTAATTCCACATTAACTTTGTACACTTGAGTATCATTACAGGTAAAATTTTCTTGGTCACATGGAACATCATTCCACAGCCAATATCATTAGAACCTAGAAAATCAGTCGGGCACCCCATGGTTACTTAGATCATCAATATCTCCACCACAACACCTTCACATGGGTGAATCAACATCCTAGAGTATTACTCTGGCACCCAATGGGTACTCGGAGGATTAATACCTCAACCATAACTCAATTTTATTTAAAAATATCAAGTTTAAAATTCATAACTCATTTATCAACCATTTTCAACATAGATAACAATCTCATTTTTCAAACACAACTATGGTTCACTAAATTTATAATAACGAAAAACATGAAAAAATCACCATTTATAAATTTATCTTCAATCATTAATCAAATTTGTAACTCCTCCAATTTATGACAATAAACCCTTTAAATCTCATTACTAATAATGAAATACGGATTTAGCTCAATTATATTAACCCATTATTACCCACTTTAAATTTCTTAAATCCACATTTCATGTGTATTGGAATACCCCATGGGTTACTATCAAGCCATATCACAATCTCTATTGGCTATAATTGGCTCCATGAGGTGTCTCAAAATCACATGGGAATCATTTCGTTATCAAATTTAAAATCAAAATTAAAAACATGGGGAAATAAAAAATACAAACTAAAATAAAGATTTACTCACAATGATTATGGGAAATATCAATTATACCACTTTAATTTGGATCTTTGATGAACTATTTCCATACTATAGCACTCAATTCGATGTAAAATGGATTAATTCACAATGGTGGTGGAGATATATGATCAAATACATGGTTCTAGATATAAGGAATCTATATCCATTTAAACCTAAATCTAAACCATCAAAAATTAGAGTAATTAATACATTTCTAATGGGGGAGAAATATAAGATAGAGTGTGATATAGAGTAACCCATTTGAGTAAGAGATCACATACTAATGAGGAGTGGATTTCTTCTACCAGATCATCTATTTTCAAATGAATGTCATTGATGAGCCTTAGAATCCTCTCATGTTCCTCTATGAGTAAAGGAAAATTAATTATAATGGTTGAGGGTCATTAGTTATATAATCCCAGGGTCCTGGAAGTTTTAAATAAATTTTTGGGGGTTTAAAATCCCACATGCATGGTTTCCTAGAAGGTCCACTTGGTTAGACAAACCGTGTTCCCTTTCATTGAACCATTATTGTCCAAGGATACAAAAATCATTCATTATTAATATTGTTTTTAAACCATACACAAATAGTGAAAACTCAACTTTATCCAGGGTTCATAGTTTGTGGTGGTGGATGTATTGTTTAGTTTAACCGTGTTCCCCCATTTTAGTTGCGCAAAATGAGGCGCACAGTTTCCTTGGTGGAACCAAATATTTTTCCCAAACATTGTGAAACCCCATGGGCTTTTTAAAATCACCAAAATCACCAAAAACATCCTCAAAGAAATACCCAATAAAGGTATTATCAAATCAAGTGTAAAAGAATAAATTAAAATAGGTACAATAAATCACCCGAATGTTCTAGTTCATATAATATCACAACATTACAACATCTCTTACTCAATCTTCACTACTATGAAACACAACGCATCGAAGGTAAAAGGGTAGGTCCATTTGGAGAATATATCTATATTCCCCTAACATTGTTTCCTCTTATACCCATCCATGTTACCATATCACTCAAACAAACAGCATTATATTTCCACACAAATCATTTTCATAAAGATCAACGACAAAACTAAAATTATCTTCAAGGGACAAAAAATCCTCATTATTAATATCACCCACTTCTTTCAAATTACTGGGTCTAAGGTGATACATCAAGAGATATGAAACTTGATAAACATCATTCATATCACTATACCTTTATGGAATAGCCAATTGATATGCCGCCAATCGTATCCTCTCCAAAATATCAAATGGTCTGACAATCTATGTTCCAACATTTCTTACATCAAAATAAAATGGTGACCCAATCTTATTGAAAATCAAAGGAACACATAATATCCTACTATAAACACAATAGGCCAATGACTTTTATCATAATAAGACTTATTTATGAACTAATTCATTTTCCTATATTTTTTAATCAACTAAATCTACTATGTTGTCTCCTACATGACACTCGATCACAATAACTATAACTCACCTATATTTATCCAACATAAATGTGATCTTCGTAGTTTACCTTAAAGAACCTTTTATGGTGAAATACGAATAGTCACAGGATAACTGTTGTTATAGGAAAATTAAACTAGTGCTAAGTGGTTATCTAGAGTTACACCAATGTCTAGGATGCATGCCTTCAACATATCCTCTAGAACCCTTATAGTATTCCATGATTATCCATCTACCATTGGGATAATATTTGTTCTCAGAGAAACCAATGTACCAAGATACTTCTATAATCCTTAATAGAAGAATGAGGTAAACATGGATCATGGTTTGAATCAATGCTTCACGGAACCCCATGAAAATGGACTATCTCTAAAAAAATATTTTAGCCAGATGATCAACAATTAATGTATTACAAATTTTCACAAAAATGGATAATTTCATCTATCATCCCATAATCTCCCATATAAAATAATTCATTAGAGGAATCCTTGTACATCCTACCATAAAATCAATGGAAATATCATCCACCTTCTAGTCAGTAATGTTAAATTTTTGTATCAAACAACATGGTCATTGAAGCTCATCCATCACCTGATGATAGGATTATCATCTAATGAAGAAAAATATATATATTTTTATTCATGGTCATTAATACTATCGCTAAATACCATGGTTCACCCTTTTCAAACTAGGGTTCCCTACCCACTTAAAATCATGATACTCACACATCAACTCCTCTTCCATATGTGCAGGAACAACAATAAGTTTTTAGAAATAGATGACATCATCCTCATATATAGTAAAATCTAATTGTGAATCCCCACCAACAAGGAATTCCATAAATTCAAAACTCCATGGGTCCTCATAAATCAAATCAAAGACTTAAACCATATGTGTGGAATCAATGGATATGTAAACATGTATCATCTACTCCTAGAATTCCTAAACCTCTTAGTGAATCTTAGCTACAATGGTCATTATCTTCCACATAGATCTAGTCACTTGGATCACTTGATCCAATGTCGTTTAGGCCAAATCTGTAGCAATATTGATTTTATTTCTCGGGAATATAGTCTAGCTCAATTTAATAAAACTACATTTACAGATCTCATATTTTCTGATATAATTTCAAATCTCTCTAAAAATAATATAATTTAATTTTTTCATGTCAGTATAACCAATAATCCATTCTATCAAAAGATAATGTGGCCAAAAAATTATGGAATAAACCCCAATGGAAAACTCAAGAACATTAGTAGAATATGTTTTCATATGTAATCCACTATTAGGATTCATATTCCTTTGCTCAATTGATCAACACAAACACTACTCCATTTCTGATCCTAGATACATCACCAAACAATGTATACTCCTCACTCATCATGATTGTGAAGAAATGAAGTGATGTGGTAAACTACTTATTTTACTACATGAATGTATTAAAAAATTATTATGACCATTAAAATTTCATACTCATGTTGGAAATCACTGGGATTGGAATTACCATGTGATAAAATTATTCAATGAATCTATGATAACATCACGCTAAACCCAAAATATTTGAATATAAAAAATATTCTTGGGCTCCTACCATGAAATAGATTCCTAATAATTCTATGGATCCACTATCATGACTTCCTCATAGATAATGTGAAATATGAAATGTACCTTTTTATTCCATAATTTACACAAAGATAGATTAAAGTATAGTTGATTCTATCTTAGTGTACATATGATGATTTCGAGATTTTGTGCATTATTATGATGAATCTTCATGTAGAACATGGCATCATCTAAAAAACAAAAAAATTATCCAATTATGTGTCAAGGATTTAGTTCATGAAGGATATAAACATATCTAGAGAGTTTGTCAAATTGAAAGGCATCATGACGAACTCTTGTTGGACATACAAACTTCTAAAATCATTACATGATAAAACAAAATTTCTAACCCTCAATTGATGATTACAGGATCTTAAGTCACTCTTAGAGAACACACACTATCCTTCCAACTAGTCAACTAGATTATTGATATGTGAATGATGGTGAAATTTCATAATAATCATCTGATTAACTTCTGGTAATCAGCACAAAAATCAACACCCACTAACCATTCTTGAATAAAAAACAAGACAACATTATAGGGACGTACTGATAGTGATAAATATCTTATCTAGCAATAAATCTAGTTCACTCTACATGTCCTTTAGTTCTTTTTGTGACATTAGTTCAGGTATAATGGATAGTGGATCACCTTTATGAATTTTCTCAATTTTATTCTCAACAACCCGCTTAGGAGAAAGAAATATGAATACCATATGAAAAACATCATTAGGATGATCCACTATCAGTGGAATGACACAAGATTTTACACCATTGTTACCCAAAAAGGTACATGATACTTGGGTAGTGAGCTCTCGAGATTTCTAATAAACTATTCCTACACGGTCTTCCTTGACATCCCATTATCCATGTTGAACATAACTGTAACCCTCATGAGATATTAATGTTTCTATACTTTGGTAACAATCGATGTTTCATTGGTATGAAAAATCCAACCTATTCCTGAAATCAATTCAAAAACTGACATTTCAGGTTCATAAAAATCCCAATGGAAACTATACTCACATACCTAGAAGGGAAATCCCTTGCGTAAATAGAATTCCTTTGACTATAAATCAAGTTTTATGTTGATCATCACAACCCCACTCACAAACTACACCATCAGTGTTAAACCTTTTACATGTTGGGTAGATATAAATGAATGTGAGGACCCTATGTCAAGGAATGCACTAGAAATCGTAAAATATACAAGAATTTTACCACAAAATATCAATATCTCAGCCCTTCGAACACACATGTGCTGGCTGAAATACAGTAAACTGGCATTATCTGCTTCTATAAGATCTGGTCTGTGTCCCTTATACTATAATAATCTGGTGATATTGGTTATGTAGTCCAAAGGTACCATATTTCCTCCCTTGACTATCATGGGGAGTAAAACTAAAACTACTCGACTCATTTGGGGTACAAGACCCCCATCAAATAATCAGGTTTGGTATTTATCCTACATCGCTTCCCATTATTTGTAGGTTCTTAAATTACATATATAAGTGTAACATCCTTCTATGTGCTCAGAACTCTACCATTGGTCACTGAAAATGGCTACAAATGTGACTTTTCCTACCATTGATATGATTGTACACATGATGAACATCCTGACAAACAAATCCTTCCCCTTGGATAATATTTTTTCAAGTACTCTAGTGAATATTATCATAATGATTCTTCTTCCTATCATAATTCATACTCTGTAGTCGCCCAATAAAACCGCTAATATTCCCCAAGAAGCCTCCCTTATTTTATTCATATAAATGAGATATTAATTTAGAACAAAATTAAATTTATTCAAAAGGAAGATATTAACTTGATCATAATCTCACATTTAGTTCCGTCATGAATATATCTACCCACAAATTCAACAAATCCTACCAACACTATAAAAATGTGATACAAATTGATGAAGTGACCTGCATATTACATCATTGAAATGCTTCCGTAGGTCAACCAGATGAACTCTTCTCTCCTCTCATGTCTCATTGTCTCTATGTTAATGTAATCCATGAACATCTCAAGGAATTAATAATATTTCTGGCCCTAAAACTTCTCATCATGAGCCTAAATTTACCACTAATGATTATCTTCTCCTCATACCATATTAGTATCCAAATTGACTCTTTTCACTAAAAGTGTTTCTAAATGGTCAATAAAATTATGGATTGACTCAATTGATAACTAAACTACCTCATGTACACCATCCATGGTGAACAACACATGGGGATGCAATTATAAGTCCCCAGTAAGATTATACATATTCATCATATCATACCCTTGGTCTCTACCCATGAACAAAACAAATTGAATTAATTTTTCATTGTGCATCTCTCATGCCCCTTCACTTAGAGCTATTGATGCATCTTGTCCTACAATTGGAGAATCATTTCCTGAAATTTAGTCCTATCATACAACCAAAAATGGATGGTATATAAATGTGTACCTACTCTAAAAAACTGAAATATTAGAAAAAATATCATTTAGGTAACACATTTCAACAAGAGATATTTACATAATAACTTAATAGTTGTCTCAAATATGCCACTCCATGGTAAAAAATAAGGCTCTATCATAAAAATAAACCATATCTAACCAAGCCTATAACTAAACCTATGTAAATAAATTCTCATAATTTTATGTTTACCATTGAACAACCATTTTTTACCCCGTTCAAAATAACACATTTCACATTTTTTTCCATTAAACTTATATTATATGGATAATTTTCATTTAAAATAATAAAATATTAAAATTAAATTCTTTTCGTAAAATAAACTCATAACATTCTCTTTTTTTCATTCCAAATATGATTCATGTTATATAAATTCATGTGAACCTATAATTATGTATGAACACTAAACTCTAGTTAAATACCATGCCATGAGTAAATTCTCAAAAAACAATAACATCATACAGAATTAGAATCCATCAATGTAAATGAACATCCAATAATAACAGATATCATCAAAAAAACAATCCCATCCTAGGTACATAGGTTTCCCCCACACATGAGTTTGTTACTACCATGCATGAGATATTGACCACTTCACAAATCATCAAAGTCTTATGTTTACCATTCCCAAATCATAATAAATCTGAAATAAATAGAAAACCTCCTCTAATACCACTTTGTAACAAACTGGACGAGGATCCTCATACTAGTTCCCTATGCATGTACATTATATAAACTCGGGAATGCGTCTACACATACTATAGGTTATTTACTAATAAGTATGGTCTAATATGTAATGTGGGGTGACTATACCCTCCTTGTAAAAGTGTGACCACAATAAAAATAAATATGAAATATAATCAAGAAACTATAATAACAGTTATTCAATATAAAAAACATGATTAAATCCAAACAAGGAAAATTACCAAATATAAGAAATAGATATATCATACCAAATGTGTCACGTATCAAATGAGATCCTAAAATAAATACACACTGACAACTCCAAATAAGAACATAACAACATTTTCGGTTCACTGATGCATGATTCATCCTAAATCCGAATTCAACCATATATCAAATATCTATTTACCTTATCATGAACGTCAATAATGAAGCCTATTCAGGTAACAATCAGGCAGCCTAAATAGGGTTTGAGTACGTCAAAGATGGTCACTACAAATGGTGTCTAAATAAAAATATAGTATATATAATTTCAAGATGTTTTTTAAAGAAAAAATTAAAATAAAAAATTAATCTAGTTTCACAATTATTATTCTTTATTCGAACCACATTATCTTTGAGATTCAGGGTGATACCCATTCTAATGATACCTACTATGGCTAGTTTTAGATTCTATGCCCTACAACATAGAGATTTTAAAATTTTGATCATACCTGATATTTTGTTATTCAATGTAATTTGACCTCCATTCAGTAGCATGGAGCATCAGTTCATGTAAGATTATCATAGGATCATGGAAAATTAGACCATGGATAAAATATCAGGGGCCAAGAAAATCATTCCAGAGAACCATGGGTAATTGAATTATCATTCCCTCACTCACAACTCATGGTTCTCAAGTATGAATTAGGGGAGATATAGAATCATTTTGGAACCCCAAAGGTACTTAGAGGATTAATCACTCACCCAAAACTCAATTTTCACATTTATATGTGCACATATTTTTTATCCCATATTCATAACTCATTTATCAACAATTATCAATATGGTTCACCATTTAATCTATCAAAAAATACCATGGTTAAGTAATTATACCAAAATGAACAACCTGAACTATCCACCATTAATCCATTTATCATAAATCATTTCACAACTTTGTAAATCATCAAATATTTGAAAATTTAATTTCTAAATACCTTTAAAAAGCATTAAATAAGGATTTAATTCATTTTAATTTACACATTATTCCAATTTATACAAATAAAAAATCATCATTTAAATTGTATTAGAACTCCCTATGGGTTTCCATCATTCCTGATCTCAAAACTCCAATGGGTCCAATGGGATCCCTCATGGGTCTCCTAATCACATTGGAATCAATTCATTGAATAAAATTTAATATTAAATTTCCAAAAATTGAGAATAAATGATACATCTATACGCACAAGATCATGATCAAGAATATGTGAATAATAAATTTGAACACCTGTATTGGGATCATTGATGAATTCTATCCATGACATATCCCTCAAATAGGTGTTGAACAGTCAAATTCACGATTTTTTAGGAGATCTTGGATCAATCTCTAGGATCCAAGTGCAAAAACACAAGATCCATTAAATCCTTCATTTAAACCATTAAAATGGTAGGAATTCATTCTTCTTGAAATGGGATGTAATATGATTAAAAAATGATCCCAATCAAGAAATACATCACATACCATAGATGAGTCGAATTCTTCCAATAGATCATTGATTTGAGATGGAAATAGTTAAAGTGCATATGAATCCTTCAAATATCTTCTAGGATAAAAGGAAAATCTATTTTGTAAATTGGGGTGATTAGGGATATAAATTGTGGTTTTGATATTTTTAATTAAATCATTCATTGTTTAAAAGTTGTTTCTTATGGTTTCCTAGAAGGGATACACGGATCAATAATACATGAACCGTAACCATATTCCACAACTCTTTAGGGTGTGCATGGTATTGGATTATGGAAAAAAATTTATTCAAACCATTCACCCATTCCATTAGTTGATAATGGGGAACATTTTTTGTTAGGGAAAATTATATGGTTCTCCCTAACCATAATCCAATTTTTCAAAGCCCTTTATGATTTCCAAATTATCAAAATTAACCCAAAACAACCCTAAGGAATGTCCCAAACTAGGTATTATTAAAAAATTGGAAAATAGTACCCTAAAATTTTAAAAAATTCCTCTTAAATTGTTAGGATCTTATAGGAATGTTCAATTTTAACCTAAAGAATCAGGATTCATCACCATTATTTTGTTTTCTTCACTTTATAAATTTTTTAATGAGATCGATATTTTTTATTGTACACTAATTCTTATTCTCAAAATTTTAGAAACATTTTATGATACACTAAATAGATTTAACCAATATGATTCATCAATCAAAAACCTAATATCATGGAACGAGTTGATGAATCTAGTGAAAATTTTTCTATGAGAGAAATTAATGATGTTAATTCTACATTTATATGTGTTAAAACATTTTTAACCCTCATTATAGGAAATAATGGAAAATTACACCCAATATTGAACTCAATCCCTTCAGAAAGCTGATCATCAGTGGTTACATTCAGTTCAATGTATTATTCTTCAATAAACCATTTCAAATTTTCAAAATTCCAAATAAAGGAATGGTGATAGTTTCCCTATTTAGAAAGACTTATATTGTATGGTTATGATCTCATAGATGATGTGTTACTGTCCATTTTCATTGAAAACAAAGAGATGGTTTGGTTTACAACATACTATTTCATTATTTCATTAACCATCATATCCAATTAAAATTTCACTAAATAGGGAAATATACAGGAGAAATGACATAATAATCATTATCTAATATTGCTTTCATTTGAATACAATGACAACCCTTCTATTCATTTAAGATTATTTCATGAATTATTACATAAATGTATACTTAATACAACCAAAAAGATTGAGAAGTCTAGTTTCATTTGGAATTAGGTACATATCATAATATCTTTAACATTAGATACCACATAATTGTGGAAAACATCTTTAAATTTATTCTATAATTTCCGTGGTTTTTTAATTCTACATGATACATCCTGGGATAAAATGTAATACAAGGGTGAGATATAAACCCTACTAAGAGAATAAACATTGAATAATTTTATTAATGTTATAGAATAGGAATGAAAATTGGTAATAAAATGGTTAGGATTCATAAACATGAATAATGAGTTATGATATAACATGATAATCATAAAATGGAAAATGTTTAAACAACATAAAACATCATCTCATAAACATAAGTCAATGATAAACTACCATTTAATCATAGTGGAAAAGTTCCATAAATTAATTATTTTCACTACCTATCCAAACATGATGTATCATGAAACAAAACATTACCCAATGCGTTGGAGCTCTATTTAATTTTGGGTGCACCGGTCACACTCATTTCATTTGCATACTTAATTGTACCATGTTGATTATACAAAATGGATTACAAAAACATCATAATTTATTATAAAATAATTTAATATAGGAAAAATATATATGTCCCTATTATATAATTATATGTGAATATATATGAACAAAAATGGTAGGAAATTGGTGAGGTCTTCATTTCACAGTTATTTTGGCCTGAAAAAATGCGGTAAAATTTTAGTTGCATAACAAAGTTACTTAAATATTCATTAAAGAGGTTTGATGAGAGAGAATTATGTCTTTCATGAAATAGTAAGAAAATGGGTTATAATAGTGACATCAAAAAAAATATCGCACCATTTGAAATTGGAAGTTAGTGGCATATGATAATGATGAAACAAGAATACTGAAAATAATTTTAACTCTATTTCAGGAAGGTAACAATTGTTCATAATGTATCATGGGGGAAATAATGGTAGATAATGTGGGATATCACCATTTATATATTAAATTTAATGTAATTTGAATATTTAATAACATATCTCAACATAATAAATTTAAATTTAATAGACATAACATAAATGTATTGCTTGAATGGAAATAAGAATAGAGAAGTATATTCTTAAATTTTGGCATGGTAAAATGTGTACATAATTGTTCATTTGAAGGATTAATGATTTTTGAATGTTTCTCTAGTCATTTAGTTAAAAAATTACAATATTTGGGATATATAATAACATTTCCCATAATAAAAAATGGAAATTCAGTGTCATATCACAAAATATGATCTTGAATAAAAAGGATAGTGGGCGATCCTACACATGAGTGTGTGACTAAAATGCTTGGGAGGGGATTCTAGAGATATTCAGAGCAAATTGGGAGGACTCTATAGGGAGTTTGGAAGATTGTGGACATGATAAAAGGTGTTTTAATGAATATAAATGGGATTTTGTGTGGGTTTATATTGGAAAAGTGGGGGATTTCATTATTATATAGGTTTTGGACTTTACATATTAAAATAATCAAATACAAAAACCATCCCATTATTTTTACCCAATGTTCCTTCCAAATTGAAGTAGTTTTTATTATTTTATAATTCCATGGTCCTAAGATAATGAAATAATTCCCATTCTTACTTGGTCCTGAGTCTTACTCTTAAAGAAATGATTCTAAAACCTCAATATATATTACATGTCTTGGAGGATTCATAATGGCTATATAAAATAAACAAATTAAACATAAAATCACATTATTTGAAATTTAATATATATATGGTGTCATGGATACCCGTTATAGTATTTATTACATCTATTTCTTTTCATTATGATGTCATAATACGTTAAATATAAATATACAGTAATTAATTTTTTCCTGAAGATTATACTGCCTCATAAATTTATAAAAAATTAACCATTTGATAATTTTGAAATTATGATTCAAAAAATAATATTATTTAAATAAAAATAATTTTATAAATATATCAATTTTTACATTTAAAATAATAACTGTTATATATTAAAAATGCCATTTTTTTTAAATAACAGTTTCGAAATCTTAGAAAAATTACAGATGACTTAATAAAATTTATATGATCACATATATTTAGGGAAAAATGTTTAATAATAATTTTTTTATTAAAATAATATTTATTTAAAAATTAATTAATTCATAAAAATCAATTTCCTAAATAAATATGAATATTAACCTAAAATATAATTTTTTTAATCAGAAGAAAAATAATTTATAAGGTACCTATAATAAGATAAAAATATATTCATTATTATATAAACTATAATGTAAATACTCATATTTATAAGTTCTTGACACATATCCCTTTAATACAGAAGCAATAACTCTAATATTAAGGTGTCTGATGGTGGGAATTTCATCTGAGGTTCAGTGAACATGGTTTGCCCTTTTATATCGATGAGCATGAATATCTACCATAAACGGTTTCACTCAGGATTAAGAAGTTGTATCTTAGATTCATATTGGTCAAGAAAAAATACTATAAATTATATCTTCCTTGGAAGCTCAGATAAATTGGATGCATATGGTATAATCCTATTGGTTGTAGCTATCAATTCCTTTTTCTATGTCCACTGGATTTGTTAAAACCCATATATTTATACTAATTATGTGATCACTATTCAAAAGTTATGTTATCAATTGTAATTATTAATAATTGTAAATTAAACATTATAGGATGTAATAAAATCAAATATGTGAATGTGTTTTATATAACCATATTACATAATAAAAAATTTAGATAAATTATATGGGGAATTTTATTTATAATAGTATGGGTTATTATAATCATCCCCGTTATTAAATTTATCCCTAAAATTTTTCTTTTCCCACACTGTAATAGAAAGTTTAAACATGGTTTCATCACCTCATGTTGTTCTCATTTAGATTGTTCAAACATATTGTTTCTCCACAACACTATGATAAGGTGAATTATCTTAATTCGTACAGATTTTTCTCTATGGTCTAATATCTTCGTTGTATGATCCTCATATGAAAGGATATTCTCCAATGGTGCCACATATGTATTGAGTATATGTGATGGGTTTGGTATGTACTTACTCAATATGTATGTATGGAATATATAATGTGCGTGAGATAGTCCCTTGTGGGAGTTCTAGTTGATATGCCACCACTCTGATGCAATCAAGGATCTCAAAGAGGCTGATGTGTCTTGGACTAATATTTCCCTAATTCCCAAATCTAATAACATTATTATTTACAGATATGTGTAGGAATACCATGTCTCAAACATCTAACTATATCTCACAACGATAAATATCAACATAGCCCTATTTTCAACTCTACGAATCCTTAATGTGATGTGGAATGCTCTTTACCTTTTCCACCATTTCATCAACCATTTTAGAACTTAGAATCATTTGTTCCCCAACATCTTCACAACATGATGGTGTTATGCACCACATCCCTTATATTTTTTCATTGGGATCCATTTTTATACTAGAGTGAAAATTATTGTTGTAAGAGAACACAACCAAAGGAAAATGATGGTCCCATCCTCCATTGAAGTCCGTTGAACATGCTATCAGGATATACTCAAGTGTCTGGATATATTTCCCATATTGGAAATTAGTTTGAGGGTGATAAGATATGATGAATTTCAACTCATTATTCAGTGTGTGTTGTGAACTCTTTTGGAATATAGAGGTTAATCTTGGATCTTGATAGGATAAAATTGATAGAGGTACTCCATGTAGACTTACAACTTCTCTGATTTATATCTATTCTAATTGTTCAATTGATAAATCCACTTGAATAAAAATAAATTTGGTTGTTATTGGATTAATATCATCCATAAAACATATATAATTATTCCCTTTTGGTGCTTTTGTTAGACCAGTGACAAATTACATGGTGATTTTTTCCCATTTCCATGAATGTATGGGTAATTGTTTCGCCATCACCTTGTATTTTTTCCTTTCCACATTAACTTATTGATGTATAAGTAATCTGAATGTATACTCCATTATCTATTTAATTATATTGTCCCACTAATAGTGTTCTTTGATATCTTGAAATAGCTTCAAGATTCTTGTGTGGATATGGACGGTTGGTCTATGTGCATCTTCCAACATATCCTTCATTAACTGAATATGTTATGGTACACATAGTCTTGGCCCAAATCAAACATATCCTTTTAATTTGACATTGAAATCAAAGGATTTTCATTTCCTTGTTGTTTGTAGATTCATCTGAATTTTTACATTATCCCTTTGAGCATATTTTAACCACTTTAGAAGGGAAGGCTAACTAATCATTTGTTAAAATATTGATGTTGTTGTTTCCTATATCATTCATAGGTTTATCCTTTCTAAATATATGAATATTGTATCCTTGTCAACTCCCATTAATGATATAATTTATCTATCTTTTCGATATAGATAGTTTTACACATTATTTTCTTTAATGGGATGGTAGGGGATTGATATGTCGTAGTCATTTATCTGCTCTAACCATCTTCATTGGCACATATTTAGCCATTTCTATGAGAATATATACATGAAGAATTTTTGATCTATATATATTTCACACTTCTATCGAAAATGATAATGCATCCATATTTACAAAGTTAATATCACAGCTACTATCTCCATATCATGCGATGGGTAGTTCAATTCTTGATCTTCAAATATCCACAAAGAATATGCTATGACATTATCATTATGAAATAACAAAAATCACATGCCCTTCATTAAATAATCACTGAATAATATGAATGTATCTCCACTTGGGGGTAGTATGAATAGAATTGTAGTCACAATTATCCTTTTATTCTCCTTGAATATCTATAAACATTTATCATTCCAAGAAAAAATAACTCACATATAAGTTACATTAGTTAGAAAAATTGTATATTGTCAGATATTTATCACAAATCAATGATAATTCCCATAGAATCCAAGGAATCTATGGGTATCTATCATAGATGTTTTCCTCAAACCTCTCTCATCTTCATCTATCATTAAATTATCCACACATATCCCATTTCTTGTAATAACATTGAACAAAAATGAGACTTCCTTAAACCGTAACTCCTATTTTTTTTAAACATTGTAGAGTGATTCTCTTATAAAAAAGCCTTTATCATAGTTCTAAAAATACTCCTCATGATACTCCTTGTTTTTTGAAAACACTATAATATAATATATAAATACTACTAGAAAAAACCAAGGTAATTTATATAGACTCTATTCATCATGTCCATGAATATTTCCAGATCATTAGTGGGCCCAAAAGGAATCACTAATTACTCTTAGTGAACATACAATGTAAGAAAAGTCTTCTTGGAGATATCCTCCTTCATAACCCTAATAACGTATTATCCTAACCACAGATCCACCTTGGAGAATTTTAATACATAACCTAGCTAATAAAACATGTCATCAGTCCATGGAAGATGATTATTGTTCCTTATCAAGATCTTTTTAACCTCATGATACCCAATAAAATCCTCGTTGAACCTTCCTTCTTCTTGATGATGACGGCTAGTGCACCCAATGGTGAAGCACTTTGGAAAACAAAAACATTATCCAGATCCACCTATATTTGTTTCTTCATCTCCTCAAGTTCCAAAATATCCATTTTATACATAGTCATTGATATTGGAAACATCCCTAGTATATAGTCGATTTAAAATTCAATGTCTCATCGTGGAATAAAACCAGGAAATTCCTCTGAAAGTGCATTTTAATATTCCCTCAAAAAAGTCATCTCAATGGGGATGGTTCATTCCTTAGACACAATCATTTTTTTCTAATTATGATTTCTCAAAGAAAAATAATATCTATTCTTGAGATATTAGTGCGAAATAAGTTTCATCCTCCTCCTTTAACTTTTATTAAATCTTGGGTCGATTCCCAGTATATAATTTGATTTCCTTTTCATGGAAATTTAAGTTTGATCTATATAGGGGAATCCAATCCAGGTCAAACATTGCATCAATTCAACCAAAGGGAGTTAGACATGGTACTCTAGGAAGTTCAACCCACAAATTGTGACATGGGGGAGAGTTATATTCTTGGGATGAAATAATTTCTACATTTCAATTTTCACCGAAAACTCTAATAATATAATTCATGGTGGTGTATTAATAGTTCTACTAAATATTAATGATATGAAGGAATGTGTAGAGATATGTTTAGTAACCATACCATTAAATTTTATATTTTTTTCTAACCATTTACATCATCTAAATATAGTTAGGGATGATAATTTTAAGAACTACTAATCACCTAAATGGGAATCTAATGAATTTAAATTGATAAAAAATAAATTAAATATATTTCCTTAACCTATTAATTTCTATGATTGAATATATATTATCCATTACCTGTTTCATAACGTACAATATTATGGGTATTTATTGTTCCAATAATAATTGTATATAATGAGGCTATGAATTTACCAAATAATATACCCTAAGAGTGTAAGACCAGTTGTTTAGTAAGGCATGTTGTCAGGTACTAGGTTACACTTAGTCAGGCCTGACACACCTTGTTGGAGTTGTTACCCCTAGGAGTATCTATGTTGGAACCATGTCACCTTTTATTATCTAGATAGTAATTTATTTGAATAATAAACCACATAAAACAAACTAACCATAATTTAGGTATTTTTTTAAACTTAATCATATCACTATGTATTTCTATAGTGTTTCCAAATGATAATCCCTAAAATAATTAATCCTTTTCTCTAATACCAACTATGAAACCCCTACTATTTATTTCACATTATTTTCTGAAATATTACTTAAAATTGGAAATAATACAACCCCAAATTTCATGATTTCTGGTTTATTTGGTAATTAGGTAAATATCATTAAATCATGAACATGGGATACAACAATATTATGGAAAACATCATTAATATTCTTCTAAAATTTCTGTTTCTTTTAAAAATGCATGAGATAACCTAGGGAAAAACATAATAAAGGTGTGATATATGAATCCTAGTAAGGTAATATACATGGAATAGGGTGATACATGTTATAAATTAGGAATTTTAATGGGGAATAAAAATATTTGTAATCATACACTTGAATGATGATACTTGATATATCATTATAATCGTAACGTGGGAAATGTGGAAACAGCTTAAAACACTATATCATAATTATAGGTCAAGGATAAACCACTAATACATCATGGTGGAAAAATTACCATAAAGGAATTATGTTCACTCTATTTCCCAACATGACATATCATGATAATAAACATTACCCAATGATTTGGGGTGTTTTATAATTTCAGGCCACCATTCAAATTCATTTTAATATCATTCTTATGTGTTCCACATAGATCATACAAAATGGATTATTTCATAACCATAATTTATTCCACAATCAAGGAATATTAAATAAAAACATGTATATCCCCCATAATGAAGTATATGTTCAAAATGTGAACACCACTGATAGGAAATGTGTATGGTATTCACTACACTATTGTTTTGGAATAGAAAAATCATCGTGAGATTTCGATAGTATAGTAACATCAATTAACGATTAATAAAAATGGGTTTATGTGAGATTAGGTGGAGTGTCGTCACATAGACATAAAATGGGAAGTAATAGGGACTTGTTAAAAAATATCTGTTCATTTGAAATTGTAAATTGAAGGCATTAGATAATGAATAATATATAATAAAGAAAACAATCCTACCTATATTTCATCAAGGTAATAGGTGTACATAAAGGATCATGGGAGGATGAATGAGTGTGAGAGTTGGATCATATCATTTATACAGTAAATGGATAGTAAGGGGAATATATAAGAACATATCCCAATATAATCAAATGGAATATTAGAGACATAACATAAAACATGTTTTTAATGGAAATGATATTTTGTCATGGTTATTGGTGTAAAAAATGGTTCAATGGAAAAATCAATGAGGGTGGAAGGTGACATAAACCATTTATAAATAAAAATTAATGTATGTGGGATAGTGAAGAACATATCCCAACATGAACAAATGGAAATTAAGTAACATAACATAAAATAAGTTCTTTAATAAAAACAATAGTGGAATATCCCTTACATTAGTGTGTAACTCCAAATTCTTTAGAGTATCTTATTTATAGCTTGGGAGCACCATTTCAGGAGTTTGTAGAGGGGATGGAATATTATGGACGTTACCAAAGGATTTTTAGTGAAGTGGAATGTGATCTTGGGTAGGAATATAGAGAAAAATTGAGGAATTTTTTTATTATCTAGGTTTTATAATTTACATAATAAAATAACTAAAACTAAAAACAATCAAATGATTTATTTCCAATTAGGGGGTTTTTATTATTTTATAAAGCCATGTTATGAACAGAATATATTAATTTCTCTTTCATATGTGTTGGAGAGTCAAAGTATTAAAGAAATGATTTTAAACCATAAAAAATATTAAATTTTTTAGAGGTTTCATAATGAATATATGAAATAAATAAAACATAAAATAACATTATTTTGATAGGAAAATAGATATTTGATTGTCAATACCGTTTATATTGTTTAATACAACACTTCTGGGTCATTATCATGTAATAATATCATATGTATATTTATATTGTATTTTATTTTTACAAGAAAATCTGGTTGTCACATAAAATTATGAAAAATTCACCATTGGATAATTTCTACATTATGATTCAGAAAATAATATTAATTTGATCAATATAGTTTTATAGATAAATGAATTTTAAATTTCAAAATAACAACAAAAAATTATTGAAAATTTTGGGTTTTTTGACAATAACAATTTTTGAATGCCTATATAAATTACATTTTACTTTGTCAAAAAATTGATGAACATTTAAATTTAATAAAAAAATATATAATAATAGTATTTTATTAAAAACATTATTTATCTAGAAAATGAATTAATTCATCTAAATAAATCCATATTTTAATTTTAATTTTACCCAAAAAAAATGATTTCTCTTTTATTGAATCTAACTAAAAATCATATATAACACAATAATAATTTGAAAAAAAAATATATTCATTATTATATTAAAAATAAAAAACAAACTAATATTTATATGGCCTTAATATATATCCATTTAATACACCAGTAAACAACATAAGAGTAAGGTTAGATACAGAGGTACTTTCACTGGGTGGTATGGAATACATGGTTTGTTTTATGACCCTGATGATCTAGAACATCTCCTGTAAACTGTTTCAATTATAATTATGTTGCTTGATCTCATCTTAGGCATGGTCATAAAAAAATCATAAAAATATTATCTCCTTTTTAATCATTGATAAATGGTATTTATATGGTACAATACTTTTGGTTGATGTCACCAATTCCTTTTTCAATGATAGGTTGATTTGTTAAAACCATATATTTATACTATTAATGTTATCATTGTTCAAAAACATTGTTATCAAATATTACGATTCATCACTATAAAATAAATTTAATAGGATATGATAAAAATAAATAATTTCATGTATTTGGTATAACCATATTAAATAGTAATACATTTATATAAATCATAAGGGAAATTTTATTTATAACAGTATGAGTCATTACAGAAACTATATTTGTTATAATTTTATTTTAATAAAAATGTACCATATTGATCTCTTTTATCACCCATTTCCCATTTTTTTATCATACCTATTATTAACTTGACTGTCATCTGAATGGTTTTAGAATAAATTTTGTAGTCTACCCCTATCGGTATACCTTCTAACAGACTTCAAACATAATCACTATTTTATAAGTCACTGATTCCCTAATTAAAAAATCATTTTTATGATGTATTGGAAAGTGGATATTGATCATTAGGAAAATCATAATCATGGATGGGTACTCATATTGGGGGATTTCTATGATGAATTACTACTCTTCAGATGTATATTGGAGATTTGGGAATATAATACAAAGAAAATTAATTGGATACTAGGTAATATCAAGTAAGATCTTAAGAGGGGAAACAAACATCACCTAGATATACCTTGTCCAAAGTGGATCAATCAATTTATAGTGTGTGATGGGAATGATATTTAAAAAATATGTAAATGATGATTCCTTAATATTTAAATTAAATACATAAAATATCATATTGGTACCATTAAGAAGGTTTCAACATTATGAAATAGTGTTTCAGATTACACCCCCACATAAATATACATTTAAAATTACTTTGGTTTCTAGAAAACTTTTAATGTAGGTGAATGTTTCCTATCTGAGATTCATTAATGGGTTTCCAACCCACCACTTCAATTGTGGTTAAATGGTTATCCTGAAACCACAACAAATATGAGTGTCTCTATTTTTATTGTTTTATATAGTGTGGTCCATCTTATCCTAAAACAACATTAGATTCAATTTTCTAGACCCATTAGATAATTATATAGTTACATAAGGGAATTGAAAGATACAAACCTTTTCAATGATTTATGTTTTTACTATTTAATGAAATATCCTTTTATTAAATAATGAGATGCCACCTAAGAGTAGTGATGGAATTGAGAGGGTCCTCAGGATTCAATACATGAAAATAGGAAAATGGGCTTTAAAATTTCTGGGGGATGGTTGTTGAATGTTTAGTACTATATTATCCCAATAACAACATTGATTGTAGGAGGAGTGGGGATGGTTTCCAAAAACATGACTAGTGGCCCCAGAAAACTATGTGGCCTGAGACATTGGGATTGAGGAAATATCATTGGATGTTCATGGTTTCTTAACTATGTTTCTATCCTAGACAACCCATGCTTCTCTGTTTCCTCTTTAAAAAATGATACTGCATGGTTGGTTCATGGTTTGGAAAACCATACATCGAAATCATGTACCTCATAAAAGTGGGAAAATTACATGTTTTCCTCCTAGATTTAAATTTTTCTCCTCCAAATTTTCTCCACATTTCTTCTCCATCATCCTAGGGTGAGTGTCTCTATCAAAAATCTATTCCAAGGAACAATATAATTCTATTCTTGGGCAGCTGAAGTACAATTTTTTGTTATTTGAAGCTCTGGGTATGTATCTAACTATATTTTCTTATATTTTTCTAGAATTATATTTTAATTTATATTCCTCTTATTCTAAATATTATGAATGATATTTCATGGGTGTTCATTTCCGTAGTGATTTATTATGATTTAGCTCATATCATGGTCCATAGTCATAAGAGCAATTGTCTATCAAAACGAGGTAGGTGCTCAAAATAATTTACCCATTGTATTGATGTTATTATTGTCCATGTGTTTGTTCCAATTTTCTCCCTGATGTGTTATTCTATGTCTATGACTATAAAAATTAAAAACATCCAAAGTATCTATGTGAGAAACTTCATCTACCCTATTAGGTATGTTGATGATTTGAGATTGTCCAATGGGCTAACAATTAAGTGTTTCAATCAATTTAATGTAGTGTACAGAAATTATAACTGATTAGATATATAATTATTTTATATTAAAGAGGTTGTATTTGTCATTGGAATGTAATTATGGTTAAGGTAATACTCAGTATAATTTGGTGAAAAGTGTTTATGAATTGTTAATAGGATGAATAAAAATGTTTTCTATTATAAAATTTTGATGAATATCTAGGAATATTTTGAAATTCCATAAATGGAGTTCTTTGTACATTGATCTAGTTTTCATTTTCTCTAAGGGAAAAATCTATGATATAAAGATGATAATGCTTTAAATAGTTTATTGGACTCACATAGATTTTAATGCTTCTTTTGAAAGGATTTTAAATATTGACTTCAAAAGAAGATGTATTTAAACCCTTATTGGTGAAAATTACAAAATGATTCATTAATTTGTTTTAATGGAAATGATGTTTTGGGGGACATATTTATATTCTCAATTAAGATGAAAAATGTTTTAAAAGGTCGATTTCAAATATATTAGAAGGGTGGTTGGTTTTACTATTTTATGACATGTAAAAATGGATTGGTTTTTGTTTGGGTCATTTTTAGATTTAAAGGTCCATTCAGAACTTGATAAATGATAAAATAGAGGTATTATGAGATTCAAATTGTTTTTTATATGGTTTGAGATTTTTTAATGTCATATGGGGTCATTTTTTGTAACATATATTATTGAATGTGAAATGATATGATAATAAGGGAAATGTGAAATAATAATTGTGTCAACTTTATATTAGTTAATGGTTTGAAGTATATTTATTTTTCAAGTTAAATGAATGAATGTTCAATTGGTTTAGGGATAGAATTGGTCTCAAATATTTATTATTTTAGACTATGATAATGGGGGAATGTTGGAATGGGTGGACCCTTGAAGAAAAGGCTTATTATGTTGTACATTAAAAATTATGAGATAATGAAATGGTCAAAGATGATGGGTATAATGGATTCATCTCATGGGTAATTATATTGTTCATAATACTCCTTATCCTTTATATATGATATATAAACCTGACTCTCAATATCCATGATTTGATATGATGGCCAAGTAACTACTTATTTGTTTCTATGGCACCATAATAGAGATCTGGGCACTGTTATCATAATATGTTATATTAGAAAATTTCTAAATTTTTATGACTCCAAATATTTGTTATTTTTAATAAATTATATATTTCTATTTAGAATATCCAACACCTATTATTTTTTAATAAGACTTCTAGAATATCCGAATAAATATTGGATTTTTCGGCAACACGGTAGTTCCCATGTTTCTAAATGGATAATTTATTATTTTTTATTGTGATAGGTGAATAATTTATTATCATGTTTATCTAATCATTTAGTCATCTTCATAAATGTTTTTAGACTACTTATTTTTTTTGACGCCATTGGTGGTGGCATACTGAGTTTTACTCACACAGTACTCTATCCTCCATGGAACATGGTTACCTAATAAGATACTAATTATTCAAAGTATTTGATCATGATAGGGACATAGAATTAGTTTTTTCCTTAGATAAATTGATTTATAAATCGACTATATGATTGGATTTCATCATGAGACTTTTTTTGGGGTTTTTATTAGTTTTATTATTTTTTTTTTGTAGTCCGTTATGACATGTAGAGTGTACAAATCATTGTAATATCATGATTCAATTTATACTAATTAAACATTTTTTATTTTGATCCATTTATTTATATTAATTATTATTTATGTAGATATTATATCTTTTGTTTGTTCTACTAGGATAAAGAGGGTATAGTCTCCCGACATTCCTATTTAGAACCTCATTTCTTGTCACCAGACTCTTGCATGTGGGATGGTGTGCTTGAGGTCATGTAAAGAACTGTCTTGAGATTAGTGGCTCTCGGTTCTTGACATTAAAATGTGGTATAATAAGGGATGTATTTTTTCAAACTAGTTGGGTGTGCTAGATAGGTGACTAGAATCTTATCAGATCATGGAAATGATCTCATTATTGGGTACCTAATGCCTCTCCTAATAGAGAAAAACTTATTTTTCATGGATGATAAAATGATATTTTTTAGTTATATTTTACTATTGATTCCATTTCAACTTCAATTTTGTACTTGAATATGATATTAATAAATTATTGTATATTTACATGTTACTGTGTATTAGAAATATGGTGTTTGTTCATGAATCATAATAGGATGATAGGATTGATAATTAATCTTTATTCTTCTTATGATTCATAATTTTCAAGAATTCACATATAATGGTATTGTATTTTATTGGTCTATATATACTATTCATTCATATAAATGTATGATTTTAAATGTATTTTATGGGGTTGTGTTCAAATTTATTTAATCTATTTAAATTATTTATATATACTTATATATAGGGACCCTACTTGATAAACAAATTCAGTGACATCTGGGTAATTGGATGGTATTAATGAATTGTAAGGTGATAGTTCTAAGTAAATAAAATGTTAGTAAGAAAATTATAAAGAGTTTTTCCCATAGGAATTTATAATTAAATTATCTTCATCCAAAATCATGAATTTTGTAATTGAATAAAGATCTTATTTTGAATAATTTTGTTTTTTAAAGGATTTTAAATTTTAATCATTTGGTATTGAGAAGGTAATTTTTAATTAATGGGAAATGAAAAAGAAATGAAACATTAGGGACACTAGAAATGGGTATCCCATCAACTTTTTTCTTACCCTATGTGTTAGTGGTTTGGGCTCTGAGGTCTCTCTAGTTTCTGAGACCCTTAGTTATAGGTTGTAATGACTTTACAAAATTGATGTGAAAAAAAGTGGGATGTTACTTGTCAATAATTTAGATAGGCTTTGACCATATGTTTATGATTTTTTTTCTTGTAACATCATTTGGTAACCCACATTAGTGTGATCATGTGGGTTTTAAATTGGAAAATTTAATAGTTTTCTTAGGTTGGCTTATTCATATTTGTTGTGTAGGAATGGATTTGGGACCAATAGAAAATTTTCTAGGAATTTGACTCGGGTGGTGACCATGAGTCAATGGATTTTAGTAATCAAGGGTTTCCATAAGCGTGGTTAGCATTGTGTTTTAGTTCATTTTTAGTGTAAATAATAGGTGGATACTTTAGATGTGGAATCAAAGGATGGTATGTTTCATCGAATTACACTAAAATTCATGTATATGGCACTGTCACATTCTTATGGGAAAAAATTTTAGTTTTTATTTTGTGGTCAATAATGTCAGTTTTGAAGGTGAAGGATTATTTGGATGGAATAACAAGATTTTATAATATTCTTCATTATGGAAAATAATATTGACCTTAGATAGATGAGGTATGTGTATAAATTGTGTGGATAGGTTATTTTATCAATGAATGATGCAAGGGGTGATAGGTGGTCTTGTGGTTGGACCTAACAATTTTGGAAGGTCAGCTCATTTTATAGAATTTTCAATGATTCCTTCATACTGATGAGTCTGATATGACTGTGTCTTGATTAGTGGTTTTAGTGGGATATTGAGCCTAGTTCTAGTAATATTTGAATTGTGGGAATTCGAGTTGGTATTATTGAATATTCATAGGAATGAAAGAAACCTGAAATGTTGGGGGAGGTCAGGTTGGTAGGCACATTCTAGTGCTATGAGATGTCATTTTGGATTCATGAACTAGAGGAACATAATTATGTTCCATTTCTTAGTTTAATTTATTAAATGTGTTTAATTTATGAATAGTACCATTTGGTTTTCAATCAGTTTGATGAAACATTATATTTTCATCAAGGAATTATTTCATTGTAGTGGAAGAACTCAAGTATTGTGGTGTTGGTAGTTCTATGGAGAATTTTAGTGCAAAAATTATCTTTATAGAGCATTGATGTGGTAGTTTGTATTAGTTATTTTGTCCACCTAGAATTATGGTAATGATATTTGGTGAGATTACTATGGATATAGAGGAACATAGCCTTGTTTGTGTTTATCAATTCATTATAACTATATATGAAGTTAAAAATAGATAAGCTTGCGTTCGTATTCATTGATGGTATCTTAGTGTAATCACAATCTGTAGATGATTAATCCCAATTTTTTGACATCATCTTCCGTATGTTGTGAGGGAATTATGTATATTTTAATCTATCTAGGTGACTTTTTTTATGAAGGGCCTCTTTAGATATTGTTTTTATGTAGTAGTTTAAGTGGTTACATGTAGGTGGTGTACACCATACTTTTTTATGATTAAATTCCATGGGATGGATTTCATGTTAAAAAATTTTACAGGATACATTAAGATAAGGGGGAATGGGTTGTAGTTATCTTTCTATTATGTCCCCCCAAGTTATAGCAAGACAACCACACCAATATATTCGGCTCAGTTAGAATTGGAGCAACGTTTGTGGTTTCTAGAGTTTCCAAAGTTTGGTTATGACAATGAACTTACTATAGTGGTGTGTGATGTGTTTTTCATAGATATATGACCAATCTGTAGGATGTTTCACCATTAAGTAGAACCAATAATTGTTTAGTCATGGCGGAAATTTGATTTCATTGAGGAACATAAGAGGTCTGTGCTTGAATTATATAGGTAATTCTTAGGGGAAATCATTTTTGGTGGATGATTGAGTTGACAATTGACATTAGGATCATTGTTGTTTGCAATATGAAATTGACTTTTATATGTTGGAGATGTGTCAATGGTGCAATAGGGCATGGTGATGGATTTCATTTTATGGAAGAACAGAATATGGGATATCACCTAAAGTCATGTTTGGGATCCAGTGGGCTTGATTGGATGATTGTGGAATACATCCAGGCTTGAAGGCATCATAAAAGTATGTGAAAGTTACATGCCATTAGTTTTCACTTGGTATAACATGGATAATAAAATTGGAATTTTGAATAGGATTTGACGTGAAAAGTTGTGAATCACATTTGGTGTTTTTCTTTTGGAACAATGAGTAAATATTAGATATTGAATATTAATTTCTAGGAATATATTTTTTTTCATAGTTCAGGTATGTATGGAGGATAAGTATATTTTTTGAATTTTTTTTTGATAAAAAGAATGATTTTGACATATGATTATCATTCTAATGGTTTTTTGGGAATGGTATGTTGGGAACCACACTAGGAGAATTGATGGATCATGGGTAAGTGGTTATAATGGTATTTTCTGATGTCTTATTTGATAAGCATCAGAAGTGGTTGATTATAAGTTAATTCTAATGATGTAGAGAACCCTGAGATCATTAGGTAAAAAAAATCAATATTGGTGTATTGGTTCGTTGGGATCAGTTGAGCAGAATCGTGGTGTTTTTTTCAATATAAGATTTTCTTTAGGTTTTATCTCCTTAACTGACATGAGTTAGAGGTTATTTGATTGATTTTTTTTGGTATTTAGAAGCTAAATTATTTCACGGGATTTATACTGGTAACAAATAGAGGTCAGATGTTATGGATGAATGACCACTATGACTTCTTAGGGATGATACGTTTTATTGTGGGAAAGTTGTAAGAACCCAAATATTTTAATTCGGTATGGTCTTTTTTGGATTTTGTTTAAAAAAAATTAATATAATAATGAAACAGTTTGTAGGAGTATGGAATTTTTCAATAGTTTCTTTTAGGGATGGGAAAAGAAATTTGGAATGTGAGCCTTACAGTGTATGGATCATGGTTGGTGCATGGTTAGTACAATCAATGATCCATGGTAATGTGGACAACATGATGTGGGGACTTCCTTTCTAAATATTAATGCTGTAATTTGGAGACTGTGATGTCAGTGACCTTGTAAAAGGAAATTTTATAGGGATCACACTATTTTAAAATCAAGCTAGGGGACCTAAAACACTATGTGACTTAGATTACTCTTGGATAGAAGTGACTACACAGTTAGCAATTGGTTTACAAAAAAAGTGTATCCAAACTATGATGATTTTTAGAAGTGGAAAATTTTCATTTATCCCTCCCAACATTAAATTTTTATTTGCATATTTTCACTACATTTCATCTCCAATAGCTTATGTTGTGAACCTCATTCTCTCATATATTCCAATGATCAATCTCCCTAAATTATATGGAGTTTCAATTGTCTTTCAATCAAAATGAAATATTTGTTTATGGCTTTAACTATGTTTCTTTCTATTTTATATATGTGTAATTCCATGGATTATCATATTATTAAATATCTTTTAAACACTTTTTCTAGTGTGCTCATAACCATAGTGATTGCGGTTTTTTTAAAGAAACTATGGTTGTATTTGGATAAATGTATTTATACATTCATTATATAAGTGGTCTATAAGATTTAGCCATATTATTGATATTTATTCATATGTAGGTGGTTGATCTAATATGATTCCTTGATATGTTATTTTATTTTCTTGACTATTATATTAAGTATATTTTTATGTCGATGTGTGAGAACCATCAAGGAAACTATCAGATTCATTATGTATTTGTGACTGGTCCTAGGTCTACCCATGTGTTGTTAAAATTCTATAAATGTGGTGTAATGAAATTTTAAATACTACGGTAGAGACTCTATTAGAGTAAACATATTTTATTAGTATTTTTTCATGCTATTAAGGTTGTGGGAATATATGATATAGTTTGGGGTTATGATTTTATGATATTTTAAAAGGAATAATTGAAATGATTTATATAATAAAAATTGAAAAATAAATGGGAATATTTTGAAATATTTTAAATTTCCCAATTTGGATTATGATCAACTATTATTTTTTAGGGTGGTGTGGAATTTTTATTCAAATGTGACAATTTTTTAAAATAAATAGTTCAACTCTTAGTGATTTCAAATGGGGTTTTAATGTGTTCTAAATTTCTATATTTAATATTTCATTCATTCACACATTTATTTTGTAAAAATTCCATAATGGATCTTTCAATTGTTTAAATAAAATGTACATCACATTCCTTATATGGTTTCTCAAACGGGAATTCCTATGTTTCATGGGTTGTATTGAAATTTTTTAACAATATTCTTTGGTGTTTAAATTTTATGGCATGTGAATGGTGGTTGGTTTTTATTTGTTCCATGTTTAGTTTTAGAGGTATGTGGGGACCATTGTAATTGATGAAAAAGAGGTTATATGATATTAAACCTATTTTCAACACGATATGACATGTTAGGATGTCATAAGGGGACTTTTGGTTTAACATGAAAAATTGATGGTGAAATGAAATTATAAGAAGTTAAATGTGAAATGGAAAATATCCCATGTTTATAATAGTATATTTTTTGAAGAACATTTATTTTTTGGGATAATTGAATGAATGATTCAATAGTTTATCTATGATATTGGAACAAGAGGATGAGTATGTTATTCAATTAGAATGAATGTAGGTTGGAATGGGTGCAGCCTTAATGAAATGATCATGTATGTTGAACCGTGGAAATATTTAGATGATGAAATGATCAATGATGATAGACATGATTCTTCCATCATGTGTATTAATATTGAAAATTAAACAACTTATACATGGTATAATATCGAAATATACAACGGTCAATATCCTTAATCACATATGATGGACATGTAACTCCTTAGTTTTTCCTGGGTGACAGCATGGTGACCCGAGAACTAAGGTCATTGGATATGGTAAGGTTAATTATCCTAGTGCTACATGGAAAAACTATTATAAATGATTAATAAATGACATATTTTTATTTAAATTATATAAAAACTATGTTTTTTTATTTAGGCATCTGAAATGAAAAAACATGGACATTTTGGTTTGGCGAAACTACAGGACCCCAGAGTCTAAAGAGATAATTAATAAATGTTTATTCTAAAACATGCTTCATTTTTCGATTTTAATTTGAACCTTTGGATTCCTTATATACTGGTCTTTAGATAGTTTATTACATTAAACACTATTGGTGATAGACTACGGAGTTTTGCTCACAATTGTCTTAGACTGCTATGTTACAAGGGTACCTGAATAGATGCTACTGGTTTTAGATATATTTTTAGGATAGGTACCAGGTATTGGTTTATGTTCAGGTATATAGGTTAAATAATGATTAGAACTAGGATGTTTGAATTTGTTTTTTTATATGGGACTTCAAATTAGGGTTCTCATACTTTTCAAATTTAGATTAATTTTATATAACTTCCTCACATGTAGAGTGTATATATCATTGTCATATAATGATTCGCTTTGCATACAACTATCAATTTTCCTTACATGTTCCATTTATTTCTTTAAATAGTTTTTGTATCAATTGGTATTACTTCTCTAGATGAATGTAAACTAACAAAGTGGATATAGACCCCCTCCCCCCCCCCCCACATTCCCCTTCAGTACCTCTATTCATTATTGTATCCTCTAGTGTAAGGGGTTGCACTTGAGGTCATATAACGAACTAGATCGTTGCACCAGCTTAGTTGATCCGACATTGGGACATTACTTGCACATAATTGGAGTTATTAATTCCATAACACAAAAATATTCATAATTTTTAATTTATATTTTCAATTATGAACATTGTTGGTGTTGTACCCAATACACTTTTTTTTGAAAAAAGTGATACTATGATAATCCATCACCAATGATTCTTCTCTGGAAGCTGCCATGATAAGATTTTTGGAGGATGTGTAACTTGTTTAGCAACACTCAACACTCATATATTTTATAATTTCGGTATGGGGTCCTCAACACCTATTTTGATGGTGTGTTGACATGAAATCACTAGGTTCATATAATATCCCTACCCTGTTTCAATAAGAGTAGTAATCAGGTCGAGTTCCTATAAGACCTCAGGTGTACCTCCTTGTATGCATGAGGAATCTGACAAGAATCATATGTGTAAAGAGGTATATTGGGGATACAATACCCACATATTAAAGAATAAAACTAGAAAAAATAAAAACAATAAATTCAACATCAAGATAAAGTTGCAAATGGAATGTCGAGATAGTTACAGATAAAATAACCCAAAACCCATGTTATATAAGATTGGACTATCCAATATATGCATAGAATGTATAAAAAGTAAACTATATAAAAAATCACCAAAGATAAAAGGATAAATTTTTCGATAGTCTTCAAAAATGGATATTATTCCTAGCTTGGTCACAAATACAATATTCTTTCATTGTAATCCAAAAAGTAACCAAAAATCAGGCCTCTTCCATGGATTATTCCAACAAACAATAAGAATCATCATGGGAACATAAGTTCCATGGAAACCCGATTATAGTGTTATTAAAACTCAATTGGTCTCCGTAAAAGGAATCCTCAAATATTTAGTTTGATAAACAAGTTCATGTGTGGTTTCATAAATAATACCAGTAATAAAAAAATTCGACATTTTTGGTGCCTAAACTCTATTATTACACTCAACATTGGTTATACATGATTCATCTAGTGTCAAGGTGTCTATGAACGTGTAGTGGGATGTTTACATCCACAAAACCCTGTATAGGGGGTGAGATAGTCTTTCCCTAGAACCATTAACAAATAGAAGACCTTATTCAATAATTTTTGGGTTTTATCTATGAAAAATATGAATACTATTTCAAACATATAGATTATATAGACTTTAGGCACTCGTCCTCTAATTCCTAGTGTCATGAGGTATCACATAAAATCTAAGCACTCATCCCTTCATTCCCCTGCATCATTCAGTATCACAAAAAATTGTAGCACACATCCTGACCATCCCCAATAATTAATTAAATCTTTATGTCATTTCACACCATCAGGGTTGATAAGAAATCCATACACTAAACATTGTATTCTTGTTGTATTAATGTTTTCCTCATAAAATTCCAAAAAATCATGTATCATATGGAATCTAAGAACACATCATGATTTTCTAATGCATCATGATTCATAGGGAATCGAGGATGTCATTATGGTATTCCTAATATCAAGTTCTGTAAATGTCCATTTCAATTTATCCTTTCAAAACACATCTCAGAATCCATGGTTTAATAATAAACATTATCAAAAAATGTAACATTATTAAAAATTACCCACATTCATTTACATGGCCTCTTTAATAAAATCAAAATTATTAACATTAGAATTACCATAATCTGCACCAATCAACCATTTCATTATATACCATTCTACTTGTTGAACCTGCTTTACTCTTTAATGGTATCCAATAAACAGTACATTTTCTATTCATTTTATAAGAAACAAATAAGTATAGTATAATTCAACTTTAATTCATTAATGTTTTTTTATCCATTTATAGAGACAATATCAAGCCATGTCTCCCCTTCCATTTCATGAAAATCCATTTTTTTCAAGATTCCATTTAGCAAATTGTGTTTTTATTTCAAAACTGTGGAATTTCATTGGAATCTCCCAACACATAGTTTCATTAAAAAATAAGGAATATAAATACCCAGGAACTTGTACCCTATTTTCTAACCCATGGTAAATAAGTTCATTATGACTCACTTTTCATTATTAATGGATTCAAAATATAAACAAATCTCATAAGCCACAATATCATTTACAAATTCTCAATCTGTAATTTCTTTTTTACCACATAATCTTATTGTTTTCCACTACATAATATCTATTTAAAAGGGATTAATTCTCTTCTGATGCATCACATTAGGATATACATTGAGGTAATAAAATATTATTACATCTATGGGAATAATGATATATAAATTTCATATTTAAGGACTAAATTATAATTTTAGTTTAAATAAATAACATGTTAAGGTGACCAACAACCCTTGCACTATAAAATTAAGTGATATTATGGGAAATAAATAAGGACTAAATAATTGATACCTGTTAATTATTATGAAAAAACCATCTTTTAATTCTATCTAATCTAGTAAAAATTCGGAAATAAAAATTCTATGGTGGAATTAGGGAGAAACACACTTAAATGGAATGAACATTCTTGATAGTGGAAGAAAATGAAAAAGTGGAAATATTTAGGGAGAAAAAAACATAATGCTACCAAATAAATCTAATGGCGGATGAATCATTACGGAAATGGTGGATAAATATCTTTTTAATGTGGATGATCTGAGGAAATGAGGGAGTTAGTGTGCCCAACCAACCAAATGAAAAACCCACATCCCAATTTAGAACCGAATCAAATCATAAATTTAATTTATTATTTAAATGATCATTCTTTATTGTGTCATGGTGTGGCATATTATGTCACACCGTGGCATCTCATGGAAGGAGTATCCTCCCCTTACCTTCCAGTTTAACATTATTACACTAATTTTCATATAGTGAAAGGCTACAAGCAACAGTTTTTTCTACTATAGGATTTCTCATTCTTCTCGAACACAACTATGAGCCGATCCTGAACCCTTAGACCATGAAAACTCAGTAAAATAAACTATTTTTATAAAAAAATGGATTTATACATCGAACGGGGTCATGGTTTTACAAGCCTCCACACTATAAATAATTTGCATCCATGATCTACTCTCTAAAAATAACACCATGCCTCAATGATAACAAAAATCAGCCACTGGACCAGTATTTGAAAATACCTTTCACATTTATGCACTTTGATGGGAATGTTTATAACTACACATGAGCTGAATGATTTTTCTAAATATAGATATCCTATATTAATTTTATCAACTTATATAAATTGGAATCTCCAAAAAAATTGGTAGACTTGTTTTTAATATCACACTAATTACCCACACACAATGTACAACTTGAACACATGATCTATAGAAACACATTAAAATTTCATTCTAAAAAATAAATACCAAAAAATGTAGCCTCATTAGGTTTAATCATACGATTCACCTCCTTAATCTTGCAAAAAACGGGTTTCACCCCTAAACCATGTCACGAAATAGAATTCCACCCCTAAATCAATCCACAAATTTGTTTCCACCACCTAAAAAATTTGATGAATCAAACAGTACACATATCACTAGTTTTGGTCATGCTAAAATTGCTCCGAAAACATCTCCACTATTCAAAAACACTCTAGCCCCAACATTATAGAACTGATTATTTCAGCCACCTCACTCTAGAAAGATGACCACATATGGTGGGATTCATGGACATCCAAAATATAAATCACACCACATTAGATAACACCACTGGTAAATACCATTCTGCTCACCCAATCACATCTTTGGAAATCATAGTCTCACTATAAAGACCCTTTATAACACAATTCCACAACTTTCATCTAGATTGATAGTTTTTTCTTAAGAACTAAAGCCTTGAAATCATGTTCTCATTACCAAACTTATTTCCTGATGATCGTACTCATTCATATCCCTTGACAGTTAGAATGTATCTAGTGGCTACCAAAAATATATCACACTAGCTCCACCAAAAATCTCATCATCAAAAACACATTATTTGGTGTTATACATTTCATTATATATCATAGCATCTTGAATCACTGAGAAACCTAGAAACTGCAACCATTGTCTGGATGGGTTAAACACACACCACTGGCAATGTTTACTGGAAACTTCATAAATGGAAAATGGTATTTTCTCTATCCCAAGGGTAGATAATAATATTAGGACAACCTTATTACTCATAAATAGTCACAATAAAGCCTAGTATCTTACATTGTCTAATCATTATCATTCTCAAGGTCCGCTGGAATTATATTCATAAATTTATTAATCAATATTTTTTTTTAAAAAAAAATATTAATATAGTGGTGCCTAATAAAACTAATTTCATATTTATATCCATAAACAGATCATGCAAGAAATCCCTTTGAATCTAACTTTATGTCTATAATCTTACCCATGCTCAGGTGGAAATAGTATTCATCCTAATATGGGCCCTACCTAGATTGACTATAACCCAACATATATGCTGGTGAATAGATCACTATAGATGTGGAATAATATTAATTTTAGATTCCTAAAACAGTTTGACATTGAATTACCTAGGAACCAAGGTTATCAGACCATAAAATAATTTTCCCAATAGTTCACAAGCCATCTCTCATATGAGTCATCCATTTCCACATTACTGGTAACTTATAGTCACATAGTAAAGGAATTGTTGATTATATATTCCTAGTCTCACATACTAGTCATACCCCAAAACATCCACACCTCATAGTGGATAAACTACCTATCCCATATGAAACACATTACCTCTATACATACATCCATGAAAAACTAATGACACATAGACACCATCGAAACAATATAGCATCCCAAAATTTCCAAAATAAATTGGTCTCTATTGAAAAACACATATATCCCAAAACAATCTATCTATATGTTATTATATTCAGAAAAAACCACAATGCATTTCAATCAATTTTTATGTCCTCGCCTATTGGGTCAGAGATCAACCTAGACCAATGTCATGGAATTAAACACTTACAAAAACAAAACACTGAAATGTCTCTAATGACATCCAGATATAGTCAAAAAAAATTGAAATAACCATCTTTCAACTACATGGTCGCGACTGGTTCATACCATCCCTAACTAACACATATTTTTGAAAAATAACATATTCACATATTAAAAGTTAAAGGATATACCTTATAAATTATTTTTAAAGGGATTCAATAGAGAGATTTTCTTACCAAGTGACCTAGAATTCATACATCCGTATGTTGTTGGGGTACACCCTCTGACTCAACCATCTCAAGACAACCCATTCATCATAGGTTTATCCACCTAATAGCAATTTTGACCTCGTTCAATATTGGTATAATCATCTATGTGAAACAATCCCACTATGTATATTCCTTTATCCAACTATCCAATAAACCCTCACATGTTCCAAAGATACTTGAAGTCCACCAACTGACATGATCATATTCACAAAAATAGAAGTGTATATCCATAATCAACGAAATATAGATAAAAAATCTATTATTAAATCACAAATATGGTAAGGTATCATTTTTTAGCATTCCCTTGGAATTCCAAACATATCCAGTAACATTATACTAAGAATCTAGATCTTTATTTTTCAGGGCTCTGAAACGAATGTTCAACCATTTCATGCTCCGCAAATACATCAACCTCCCCCCAAAAATCACTTCGCATTCATATCATATTTTAAGAATTCATAATCTTTTCCTAAACACCCGATTTATTTTCCCCCACAAAACACATATGTCGATAACAATACCTCAAAAAATTCATGCCCCTCAGTCGCAGTGCTCACCTTATTTCCATGTTGACATCCACTCAATACCTCAAGGAAATCCTGAAATCATAAATCCCTATATAGATCTACTATACTCAATCCAGAAACCAAATCCAAGTATATACTCCACTAACTTCAATAATAACCATGGGAATACATCAATGATTACATAAATCATTTCACTGATCAAGACTTAACACATAAGGGATTCATAGCGGCTCAAATCTATTATACAAAACCCACTCTCTGGTCACAAACTGACTGTAACATCCCAAGAATCTGTGTTTCATGTAATTGTAAATTTTATATTTTAGGTTACCCATTAATCAAACAAACTAGTTTCTTATAAAATGGAAATAATAAAATTTTAATTTACTATGAAATAGAGTAAATGCACAAAATGAATGAAAAGGCTCTTTATTCAGATGGGAAAACCATAGTGATTACAATACACTAAGATCAAACTGGAAATTAATCTAACCAAAGATACCAATTAAAAACCCTATTAAGATTACAGGAAGGCCACTCAAAACAACAATAACCCCAAAAATACGATAGGGGTCCTTGGTATCCATCATAAAAATCATAAGAATGGTTTATGTCACCACAGCTACACTAAGCACCAAGGGTATAATGCGAACCATTTCCTTCAGACAACTTGAGTTTTAGGACACCCATGGTTTTGGTTTTATAGGGCACTAATGTGACCGTTAGAAATACTAATAACCATTGGAGTTCAAATTAAGTGACTGTTGATGTTTTTCTCTAATGATCATTAGTGTTTAATTAAATGTATATAGTTATAATTTAACAACAGTTTCTTGTAAATAAGAACAGAACATTTATATTATATAATTTAGATGTACAATTTAAAAAAATTATTTTATTCTTTTAGAATTATTAATTAATAGAATATTTTTGATAATAAATATGAATACAACTACTTTATTTCCTATTTTTAAAATATGGTATATATATACATAAGCATAAACATATTGTAATTATAAAAAAACTAATACTATAATTTTATATATAATGTTTTAATAAATCAAATGTATTATTTCGCTTAAAAAAAATTTTATTTTCACTGTAAATAGCATTCATGAATTTCAATTATAAATCTTTTTTACCAATTATGATAATTATTATTAAGATGATATATATTCAAATTACTAATTTAATTTGTAAAATTTTAATTATATAATATGACATACATATATAATTATTTTATAGATAAACTTGAAAATTGAATAAATATATTTTCATAATTAGAATTTTATTTTATTTATAATTTTATATGTATATGTTTACATATATTCTGTTATAAAATTTAATGATATGATACATAAATACATAATAGATAATGTTTTTTTATAATTAATAACACTTTTAAATAATATAAGTAATAATAATAATATGTAAATGATTTATAAATAATAATAAGTACATTTAATCTGTTTCAGATTAGTTTAACTAGAATTTGTTTTTAAAAATTATTTTATGATATATATATATATATATAATATAAATGAGTTTAATAAATAAAGTAATAAAATTTTACTTTTAAAAGTATTGTTATTTTATTATTACATTGACTTATTAATAGGATATAATAATGATTAAAATTGAATAATAGAATAATGATAAAGTATAAATAATATTTAAAATATTAAAATAATATAATGGTTTGATTGAAGGAAGAAAAAAAATGGGAAACCTGGTTAGGGTTAGGTGTAACAGACCAAAAAAAGGGGGAAAATAAAACACAATAAAATGGGAAAAACAGACATAAGATGTAAAAAATACATAATAATATCAAAAGGGAGTAAAATAGGGGATCCACATGAAGAGGGGTGGTTGCGTAGCTGGTTAGCAAGTAGGGTTTCGCGGGGAGACTCCTCGCGTCCTCCCATGTCTGTCCAATCTATCACAAAACTAATCTTGGCTGTTGTTTCCATTTTAATCATTTATCTCAAGTACCACACTACCCACAACCATTTGATCTGGCTAGGAATGATCTGTATTTTCCATCTATCCTTTACATCATAGTCTTCTTAGTAAAGCCACACCAGTGTGCATTGCGATCAACACTTCCCTTCTCCATTTCTCCTCTTCGGCCCGTGCTCACCCATCACCTTCCATGGGTCCTTTTATCCTCGCCTTTCTATGAACCTATTCCCCCTAATGGATCAACACTTTTCCACCTGATTCAAGAACCTCGAGTAAGATTATATGGAATATATATATATATATAGATATATTCATTATTGTTTACCTGACTCAAATGCTTGTCTTTCCCTCGGTAGTTAAGAAGGGGTACCCTCATGAAGCTTTAACCGAGACTTGTTGGTCCTTTTAAATCCACTTCCAAGAAAATGATCCCTATGTGTTCAACCTCTCCAACTCTACCTCAAGCATCCCAGGATCTACAACAAACTCCTCCATCGCCTAAATCCTCCTCCTCTTCTTCCAGTCTGAACCCTCCACCTCATTCTTTGTAAGAGGAGTTTTCCATTTATTTTTATACACTGTGTATAATCGGATATACTATATGTATATATATATATATAGATATTTCAGTACTAGAATCGTTTCCTTCCCACGTTAATAGGGCTTTCGAGTTTGGTAGGTTATTCTTTAAATGGTATAAGGGTTTGATCTCTTTTGGTGTTTATATTATAATCTGTATTATACATTCGGTATATGTATATATATGATTTTAAATATTGTATATATATGAACACCTCAAACACTATCTTTTTAAATAATTCCAAGGGGATTGTTTTGGTTTTATATACTCAATTAATTTATGTATTTTTAGTTTTGAAAGGTTTTTATTTATTCCAAACCCACTATATACTATAAGTATATTCGAGCGTTTATTTTTATATATAAAACCCAATCCAAATCTATTTTTTAAGATTTCTGAATACTCCAGTATAATTTTCTATCAATTATATACTTATAAATGGTATTTTGAATCTAATTTTAACATACAAATGCTTTTTGTAAAACTCTCTCTATATATATATAACTATGTACTTATGTATTTCAATATAAATCAACTATGTTTTCTAAGAGATGAATACTCATCTTTGAATAATATTTTAGATGTGAACTAGGATTTGAGTTTATGAGTAATTATGTGATAGTATAAAACCATAGTTTTTATATATGATTTTGTACATATGGTTACATGAATAATAAACCATATATGGTTTTGGGTTTCAATCAAATAAATGATAGATGGTTTGTGGTATTCAGACCTTAATAATTTAATGGAACTTTTGTAATTTGTGTCAAAACACATACATGCACTTTTTGTATTTATGGTTACGGATTAATGTATTGATAAGTCCAATTTCCAAAACCATAATTTCAAGTAAATAACATACAGGAATTAGTTAATATTTTTATACACGTATGGTTTTAGTTCTTTCTAAGACTATATGTCTTTTTTATACACCAATGAACTTGCTTAATTAGAGAAGTTATTCTAACATGTACCCTTGATGTAATTTATTTTTTAAAAAAAGAATGTTCCTCGGCCTGTTTTAATGTAAAGGACTAAGAATCTATGGGTTTATGTAAACATGTAGTAACCACTTATTATTTTATGTTAATATTTCTGTAGTGATTATTAGTGGTTAATATGGTTATTATTAAATTGCAAGTTCAAAGTCATGTTTATCCCAATAATTAATGTCAAGTATTTTTACGTATTCCATTTCCCTGATATAATAATTTCAAAGAGTCGTCATTTATCACCTAATGTTGCAAACCCTAATCATCCATCATTTTATGTGTTATATTATGTGGAAATAATATTTACTATACTATGTATGAATTTGATTTTTTATTTCCATATTTTCAATGTTATGTCATTTATTTTCATACTAGATGTATAATGGTTTCATTATTCATTTTTATTTATTATTGTACAAAATGATTTCATATGACATGCCATGTTAATGAACTAAGAACTAAATTACGCAAAGTTGTATGGGACACCTTGGTTAATTAGAAGTAAAAAATTAAATATTCAAAGTGGTATGAGACACCTTGAATATTATACCATTTGAAATATGAGAAATGTATTGGACTACTGGGTTAGGGACTGGTTAAAAGAAATCCCTTAAGGTTGGGGACTGGTTAAAGTACGCCCTCCAGATTAGGGACTGGTAAAAGTAAGCCCTATGGGTTAGAGACTGGTAAAACTAAGATCCTCGATGCATCGATAGTTATCGAGACAGTCAGATTGGGTTATTACCCCTAGGTCCTAGCACAAGGCCTTAACATAGAGACCATGAGTCCTTCAGTATACATTTTCTCATTATGTTTTAGTATATGACCAACAAAGTGATTATTTTGACTAGATGAATATTTTTGGTTGTAGAACCATTACCTTTGAGTATGAGAATAAAGTGCACATGGAATATGATGAGATGGGGATGATGCATGATCATTTAACTTTAAATAAATTTAATGCAAATATTAGCATTAAATTTATCAGGTTATATTGTTCATGCGCAACTCTGATAATGATCATGCTTAATAGTACTCACATACCTTGAATGTTATGTTTATTTTACTTAGTAGAATTTATTTACTTTTGTAAAAACATGCTTACTTTGTACATTTTGTAGCTTTCAGTTAAATGTTCAAATACTTGTGTATGAAATGATTTAATCGTTTTATAGCAACCTTAGAAATATCATGATGTTTCGTTTAAGGAATTATTTTTAAGTATGTGAAAGTATTTTCAAATGTAGTTTTCAAAAAAAATTGTAGTTATGAACATTCAAACCCCCTTAATTATTATTTCAATGTTCACCCTATGTTTTAAATTAAAATTTTTTCAGGTATTAGTCATGTCGATTCAGAATGCAGCTGGTCTTCCCAGGACGTGAACCTCAAGATCCTCTGTTGCATGGGACATGATGTAATGAATGTAAATGTAATGTAATAATTGTGGTACATTGTGTCCCATGGGAAACGGCTCTGGGAACTCGAGGGGCCGAGTCCTTACAGTTGCTATCATAGTATAGGTTCTGTAAATTCTGGAAAACCAGGTAGCATAAATATATTGTTAAGACTCAACATTACTAAGTAATTATATTGTAAATTTTAGATGGAAGATGGAAATGTACCTACCAATCTTTTGTGACTTCCCACTGAGGATCTAAAGACCATTGTGTCTCTAGATAGTTGAGAAAACATTCTTAGATATGCCAATATCAGCATGTGATGTAAGCACCTGTACGATGTGTCGAACTCACCTCAGGTGCTTATTCTACACCAGGGGTTGGGAATGGATTACCTTCTTAGGATGATGACACAATTCCCCTCATATGCACATCAGGGAGGGTACCATGATGGACTTTTCCAAGTGTTCACGACAGGTGAGCACTTTGGCATTATGGACCTTGACACTTTTCAAGAAGTTGATGCTGCTAGAGAACTCTAAACGGCACATCTTTGTCAGATTTTGAACTATTGCTTCTGGGGCCAGTTGTTGGACATTGGGATGTTGAATGATGAATCCACCAGCCTTCCGTACAGAAAAGAAGTGTATTTAGATGTCTCCCAACTTTATACCCCTCATTCTACATTCAGGAGACGTCACGGGTGCCCCCATGAGTTTAACCCTGAATGCTCATCCTGTGTTTGGTTTGAGGAGATAGGGAGTTTTTCTTCTCTGTGTGGAGTTCGTATAGTCAGTCATTAAAGGAAACTCATGAACTGATGTTTAAACTTATGTGTTATTGAAATATTATCTGTTTTCCTTTCCTGTCAATACCTTATCTGAAAGTTTAAGAGAATTCTCATGAATGCATTTTTAGATGGCTTGACAAATAAATATCTCATCCCTACCCGATGAAATATTGGAGGATATCTTAATCAGGACGTGCACTGTGGACTATCCTTCTTTCCCCCATCTGTGAGGATCATGTCAATGCATGTTTTATTTATATAATAGCTATGAAATACATTGTTTTTATCCAGGTATTGACCATGTATTTCACCTCATCACCATTACCCAAATTCCTTGTTATAGGATAAGGGGGAGATACTTCGAGGTTCTGTTTCGATGTTTCACTCTGGCAGAGAATATTTCTTCCAGAGAATGTTTCTTAGTGGCTGCCCAAATGGGAACCTTAGAGCAGCCTTTATGTTCCATATTCTAAACCTTAGTCTATTTAATCGTATCATTCCAATGGAATATCTTGAGATTGATGTAGTCTGGAGGAGCACCAAAGAGTTTGTCCATTCGGACATCCACGAATTTATTACCGCTCGAGCCTCCCTATGGAAGCCTATGTGAAGAACGCATGAGCAGGAGTTAAAAAAATATTACTCGAGGTGTATCTGGGCTAGTAAAGTAGAGGAACTGAGTACCAACATGTTTATTCCATTGACAGAGCCAAATCACCCATTTTGATGATGATGATCGTCTGAGGAATTTTATTTTCCAGTTTATGAGTAGAATTGCAAGGACTTAATTCTTTGTAGGGGGAATAATGTAACATCCCTTGAATTTTTGTTTCATGTAATTTTAAATTTTATATTTTATGTTACCCATTAATCGAACAACCTAGTTTCTTATGAAAAGGAAATAATAAAATTTTAATATACTATGAAATATAGTAAACACACAAAATGAACAAAAAGGCTCTTTATTTAAATGGAAACACCATAGTTATTACATTACATTAAGATCAAATGGGAAATTAATCCAACAAAAGATACCAATTAAAACCCCTATTAGGATTATTGGAAGGCCCCTCAAAACAATGAGAACCCTAAGAAGATGATAGGGGTCCCTAGTATCCATCATATCGAACGTAAGAATGGCCAAAGCCACTGCAGCCGCACTAGGCACCAAGGGTATAACTCAAACCATTTCCTTCAGACAACTTAAGTTTTAGGGAACCCAATGTTTTGGTTTTATAGGGCACTAGCATGCCCTTTAAAAATACTTATAGATGTTGGAGTTCAAATGAAGTGACCTTTGAAGTTTTTGTCTAATGATCATTAGTGTTTTATTAACTGTATATAGTTATAATTTAATGGCAGTTTATTGTAAATAAGAATAGAAAATTTATATTGTGTAATTTAGATGAATAGTTTAAAATAATTATTTAATTCTTTCTGAATTATTAATTAATAGAAAATTTTTTATAATAAATTTGAATACAACTACTTTAATGCTTCTTTTTAAAATATGGTATATATATACATAAGCATAAGCATATTATAATTATAAAAAAACTAATAATATAATTTTATATATAACATTTTAAATAATCAAATGTATAATTTCACTTAAACGAAATGTTATTTTCAATATAAATAGCATTCATGAATTTCAATTATAAATATTTTGTACCAATTATGGTAATTATTATTAAGTTGATATATTTACAAATTACTAATTTAATGTGTAACATTTTAATTATATAATATGACATATATATATAATTATTTGATAGATAAACTAGAAAATTGAATAAATATATTTTCATAATTAGAATTTTATTTGATTTATAAATGAAAATGTATATGTTTATATATATTGTGTTATAAAATTTAATTATATGATACAAAAAAACAGAACAGTTAAATTATTTTTATAATTAATAATACTTTTAAATAATATAAGTAATAATAATAATATGTAAATGCTTTATAAATAATTATAAGTACATTTTATTTGTTTCAATTTAGTTTCAATAGATTTTCTTAAAAAAAATACTATGATTTATATATAAAAAAATATATAAATGAGTTTAATAATTAAAGTAACAAAACGTTACTTTTTAAAGTATTGTTATTTTATTATAACATTAACTTATTAATATGATATAATAATGATTAACATTAAATAATATAATAAAGATAAAGTATAAATAATATTAACGATATTATAATAATATAATGGTTTGATTGAAGGAAGAAAAGAAAAATGGGAAACCCATTTAGGGTTAGGTGCAATAGACCAAAAAAAGGGGAAAATAAAACAACAATAAAATGGGAAAACCGGACTTAAGAAATAAAAAAATGCATAATATTAACAAAATGGGGTAAACGTGGGGATCTGTGTGAAGAGGGGTGGTGGCACAGATGGTTAGCGCGTAGGGTTTTGCTGGGAGTCTCCCCAGGTCCTCCAATGTCCGCCCTATCTCTCCCAAATCTAATCATGGTCATTATTTCCTTTTTAAATATTCATCTCAAATCCTACTCTACCCACAACCATTTGATCCAGCTAGGAATGATCTGGACTGTCCATCTATCCTATGTATCATCGTCTTCTTCAACAAGCCACACCAGTGGGCATCGCGATCACCAATTCCCTTCTCCACTACTCCTCTTTGGCATGTGCTCACCCATCACCTTCCTAGTGTCCCATTAGCCTCACCTTTCTACGAACCTACTCCCCCTAATTCCTTAAAGCTTTTACACACAATTCATTATCCTTGGTATGTTTATATAGAATATATATATATATATATATATTCATTATTTTTTACCTGACTCAAATGCATGTCTTTCACTTGGTTGTCAAGCAGGGGGACCCTCATGATTCTTGAACAGAGACCTATTGGTCCTTTTAAATAAACTTCCAAGAAAATGAAACCTACGGATTCAACCTCTCCACCTCTCCCTCAAGCTTCTCAGGATCTCCAGCCAACTCTTCCCTCATTCAATCCTCCTCCTCTTCTGCGAGTACAAACCCTCCTCCTCTATATTTGTAAGGGGATTTTCCACTTCTTTTTAAATACTGTGTATAATTGGATATACTATATGTAAATATACATATATATATATATATATATATATATATATTTCAGTACTGGAATCATCATATTCCTTCTTTAACAGGGCGTTCGGTTTTGGTAGGTTATTCTTAAAATGGTATAAGGGTTTGATCTCTTTTGGTGTTTATATTACAATTTTTATTACAAATTCTTTATATGTATATATATGATTATAAAGTGTGTCAATATATGAACACCTCAAATCCTCTCTTTTTAAAGGCTTCCAAGGGGATTGTTTCTGTTTTATGTACTCAATTAATTTATGTATGTTTAGTTTTGAATGGCGTTTATTTATGCCAAACCCACTATATACTATAATTATATTTGACTGTTTATTTTTATATATATAAACCCAATCCAAATCTATTTTTTTAAGATTTCCGAATAATCCAATATATTGTTCTATGAATTATATACATATAAAGACTATTTTTAATCTACTTTTAACATACAAATTCTTTTTATAAAACTTTATATATATATATATAACAATTTACTTATGTATTTAAATACAAATAAATTATGGTTTTTAAGAGATGAATACTCATATTTGAATAATATTTTAGATGCGAACTAGGTTTTGGGTTTAAGTGTAATTATGTGATAGTATAAAACCATAGTTTATATATATGATTATGTACATACGGTTACGTGAATAATAATCCTTTTATGGTTTTGGGTTTCAATCAAATAAACGACAAATGGTTGGTGGTATTCATACCTGAAGAATTTTAATGAACTTGTGTAATTTGTGTCAAAATCCATACATACACATTGTGTATATATGGTTATGTATGTATGTATTTATAAGTTCAATTTACAAAACCCTAATTTAAAGTAAATAACTAACAGGACTTAGTTAATGTTTTGATACATGTAAGGATTTAGTGTTTTCCAAGCCAATATGTGTTTTAGTTAGTATACACCAATGAACTTTCTTAATTAGAGAAGTTATTCTCTCATGTACCCATCATGTAATTCATATTTTTTTAAAAAGAATGTGCCTCGGCCTATTTTAAAGTAAAATACTAAGAATTTATGGGTTTATGTTAACATGTAGTAACCATTTATTATTTGAAGATAATACTGCTAAAATGATTATTATTGGTTAATCTAGTTATGGTTAAATTGCACGTTCAATGTCATGTTTATCACAGTAAATAATGTCATGAATTTTGAAGTATTCCATTTCCATGATATAAGAATATCATAGAGTCCTCATTTATCACCTCATGTGGAAAAACCTAATCATGTATCATTTTATGTGTTATCTTATGTACAAAGAATCATTACCATACTATGTATGTATTTGATTATTTATTGACATGTTTTCAAGGTTATGTCATGTATTTGCAAACTAAATGTTTAAAGGTTTCATTATAAATTTTTATTTATTACTGTACATAATGAATGCATATGACATACCTTGTTAATGAACTAAGAACTAAATTACCCAAAGTGGTATGGTAAACCTTAGGTAATGAGAAATAGAAATCAAATATTCAATGTTGTATAGGACACCTTGAATATTAGACCATTTTACATATGAGAAATGTATTGGAATTATAGGTTATGGACCTGTTAAAATAAAGCCCTCCAGGTTGGGGACTGGTTAAAGAAAGCACTCCAGGATAGCTACTGGTAAAATTAAGCCCTTGGGGTTGGATACTAGTAAAAGTAAGATCCTCGATGCTTCGATAGTTCTCGAGATAGTCAGATTGGGTTATTACCCCTAGGTCATATCACATGGCCTTGACACAGAGACCATGAGTCCTTTAGTATACATTTTCTCATTAGGTTTTAGTATATGACCAACCAAGTGATTACTTTTACTAGAGGAATATCCTTGGTTATAGAACAATTACATATGAGTATGATATTAAAGTGCACATGGCATATGATGAGACAGTGATGATGCATGATCAATTTACCTTTCCATAATTTTAAAGCAAATATTAGCATTACATTGATCATGTTATATTGTGCATGTGAAACCCTGATAATGTTCAAGATTAATAGTAATTTCATACCATGCATGAAATGTTTATTTTACTTAGTATAATTCATGCACTTTTTTACCAACATGCATAATTTTTACATTTAGTAGAATTCAGATAAATGAACAAATACTTTTGTATGAAATGATTTAATTCTTTTTAGAAACAATAGAAATATCGTGAATTTTTTCTTTAAGGAATTATTTTTAAGTAAGTGAAATTATTGTCAAAGGTAGTTTTCAAAAAACTGTATTTATGTACATTCCAAACCCCTTAGTAAGTATTTCAATGCTCTCCCTATTTTTTAAATGAATATTTTTTCAGGTATCAGTCATGTCGAATCAGAATGCAGCAGGTATTTCTAGGACCTAAACCTCATGATCCAATATAGCATGAGACATTATGTAATTAATGTAAAGGTAATGTAATAATTGTGGTACATTGTGTCTCATGGTCACCAGCTCTGGGCACTCGGGGGGTGGGGGGGTCCTTACAGTGACCCATAAGGGTCACAAATAAATACAATATAGCAAAAAACCTAGGATCCCAAAATAAAATTATTTTTTAAGAAGGATTAAAATCTTGAAATACTAAAAATCTTATATCATAAGGTCCTTTGTACAGGGGCTCTAAAACAAATCACACTTATCCATTTTGCGGCTCCTTCTACATAAAATCAGGACCCACATCTTGTATCATTTTCATCCCAAATCAAATCATTGAATCTCATGGGAGGATATAACAACATAATTCCCATTTATTGACTACATATCACATCATATAAAGTTAATAACCCCAAAAAACTCTCAAGAGACCAAAATAACTACATAGAACTCCAAAATCACACACCCTTAAGATCCAAAAAATATACATAATATTGACATATATTTCATAATTTTTCATTTTTATTTAACCAGAAGTTCCATAACACCATGATTAGTTTAAGAAACTTTTATGTACATGTTATAGTAAAATATACATGATAATTTGTACTATGCATTTTATTTAGATAAATCCACATAATAATCAATAATAAAAATATCACACAATATATATCTTCTCATTTAATCAATTAGTTTATTAAAATTTTACAATAGAATTATATGGTAACCCTATATAAATGTTTGTGGACAAATTAAATATTTTTCCCATGTTATTGTTTAGATAAAAAATAAAATGAAATAAAAAAATGACTTCTGAATCCTATGTTCCTTATTGTGATGCATGGAAAAGATCTCACTAATCTTATTTGTAATGATATAAACACCCATGAAGAAATAACCCAATAACCATGTGTATCACTCGAGGTGAAATTAAATCAACAGAAAAAGTGAATGTTAATATTATCATTACCACCTCTAGAAAATTTTAATTACCTCATGTATGGGTTTCCCATTCCTAAGTACAATCACGATAAAATTCTCAGAAAATACCATATATTCTTTCTAACATTCAATAACTTTCAAACAAATGAAAACATCTCATACCACATTTTTATATCCCCTCCCAGGTTAACAATGAGTAGTAACTGTATCAGGTTGCTGAATGATATTAGGAATGGATCCCCATATACTATAGGTTTCCGACTAGTGTAATTGGTCTAAGGTCATATGGTGGGAAAACTATACTCATATATCATAGTAGAAAATATATTAAATAACACCAACACAAAACAACATCTAGATAAATATGTAAATTAAAAACCATGACTATATAGAATAATATCAATAAATAAATTAATATATTAAATAAGACCATGTAATACATTCCAATATGGTATAAAATAGTACACTATAAGAAATATACCAGAATACCTAATGTTAAAATACTGAACTATCTTCCAAAATGGACCTGAGTCCTAGCATGGTCCGAAACATGACTACTCCATCTGACTGATCCAAATAGTCATAAAACATTACTTATTTATCATAGTAATTTAATGTAACAAAGAAGCTTCTTCATCGCCACCTATGTGTCATGGAAGCCTTAGAAGGGTGTGACTATAACTTAGAATGTCACAAAAAATAGTGTCCCAATATATTTAGTATACTAAACAAGTGAATTTGTGGTGATATAAATAAAACATGAGATTTAAAATACATAAAAAAACAATTATGTTGTCTGAGATCTATAATGACTCATTAGGTCAGGCATACCGTATTTAGATAGTTTTTTGGTGCCTCTAATCATGTATATAGTTTTTTTCAACCATAAGAAACCACATAGGTGGGATGAATCCAACCCTACAACCAATAACAAGTATCTAGCCTGTGTTTGAAACTATTTTTTATGTCTCTGAGCAATTCATGATAACTATGTCACCCTTATTAAACATGAATAATCTAGGAGCATAAACCCTGTTTTCCCTGTATCATGAGGTATCACGATGAATCTATGAACCCATCCCATCATTCCTTGGAAAAATTATTTATCACCTAATATCTAAGAACTCATCACATTATTACAAATCAATCCTTACACTAATTATGAAAATTCACCCTTATAGGTTTCACATAAAATTCTGGAACTAATCCATGTATTCCCATGGAATCTGATCCTTCATCCCAGCATTCATGGCCATCACATATCATGTGGAATCCATGTTCTCATCATAAAATTATCATTAATAAGGTTTCTCATGGAATTTAAGTTCTCATCTTGGTATTCCCAATCTCAAGTGTCTTAAATAATCTTATAAATCAACCTAGAATTTCAATAAATTAAATATAATGCATAAAGTATATCATTTAAGATTCTCATCAATATAATTTCATAAAGGACTATTCAATTTACTATTTCAATGTCAATTTCCTAATTGATGGATTACTGGTCTATATTATCAATTAAATTTTACAATATTCAAACTTTATCAAGAGAATTTACCTGATCTCCAGAAATAATTCAAAGATTCTTAAATTAGAAGCTCCACAAGCCACATCAATCAATTATTTACATCCATTTACAATATTTATCCCACTTCAAAAATTATCATATTATAATTCACTATTCATTTTCAATTCATTTTACAAGAAATCAAGTTATATCAGAAAATTCATCTTCTAAGCCTAAAACAAGGATTTACCAATTTATAATGTTGATGTTAAGTCATAATATCACTATTCAGGTTTTAAATTGAAATTTCGTTTACACAATACCATTTATTTACATGGGGTCCATTAATAAACACATCCATTTCCTTGAAATCACTCACCACATACATTTATTATCAAATAATTATTATCAATAACCTAGGACATGCTATCTATTTTAATATCCCTGAAAAAGAAGTTTATTTTGATTAACTTTTAATTATTTCTGAAGTCCAAACATAAACAAGGGTAAAATAACCAATTATTCTAATTCATAATCCATCATTTCATTTCACCAAAAAACAACATCATCTTTTGACTTTTTCATAACCATTTATTAGGTTCAAGTGATAGGTTTTTATTCTCACAACTCCTCCATTATTTGTTAGTATATTCCCTTTTTGGTTCTTATGAATTATTATCATCTTCCATTAATATATTATTGATCATATATTTGTAATTTGGTGGGGATGGTAGTTAAAGTATCTTACTAGACCAATTGGGAAAACATCATGAATGCTAATGGTAATAAAATACAAGCTCGGCTCTCACAGTATACCTATTAGTGAGATGAAACAATGGTTAAACATATATATAACTTATGGATCATCGTTTATCACATTTGGGGACAACATTCATGAATTTGTTGACATAATTATTCTTTTATAAGAGAGTTTTGAGGTTGTAAGGAAAAGATGAAATTGTTCATCCATTTAAATAGGTTTGGGAAAAAATTATGAATGATCATGAAAAATGAGTCCATACACTCAATTTTAAATTTCCTCTAGAATTGGGTGGTGTAAGATATCTACCTAATTATATCTAGAGTTTTGGAGACCCGCAAATCAATTCTTATAATTTTCATTATGGGACCCAACTGGAACATCATATGAGACTATACATGATAGAATTTATAAATGAAGAAATTCTGTTGTTAACCAATATTTATCCCATAAACCATTTCCTAAAATATTAGAACATTATAATATATAAATTTATACTTTTCTCCCACTAGTAAAATTTTATCACTGAATATATTTCATGGCCTGATCATCAAGACTCTTCTATCAAAAATGAGTTGGAAATTTGGTCGTGTCAACTAACCTCTCATATGTATTGATGATGTTGGATTTATTTATCAATAATTCCATATAACAAAATAGGCATTTCAACCTATCTATGAGTGAAACACTTTCTTAGTATATTGAATTTTAGAATTATAGAGCTCCAAGAGATCTTACAATGATTCATATAAAGGCCACATATGTATTATTTTAATAACCAAATGAGTGGTCCAGAATTATAGCTTTGATCATTAACCAAATGAATAAAATAAAATGGATGTGACTGTTTCTAAAATATATTTAATAATATATGAACAAAAGAAACCTTTTAGGTAGAGAACATTCAAATAGGTAATGATGTCCTTACTATAGTGGTTATAGAGTTTTAGAAGCAACTACAATCAAATATTTCTCTAATACCATAACCAAAAGCGTATATTGATTCTTATGGCTAGATATTATTATAGATATAATAATTAATGGAATGATTCATTATTTTTTTAAGGTGTTCCATGTACATAGAAATTTGTAATTGAAAATTGACCTTTATGGATTCTATTATTCATTTATTCGTATTTTCAAAAACACACCCCCAATCATTAAAAAGGTATTTTTGTGGATGTAATTTTATATAATCAGTTATAAAATGATAAAATATCCTCAAAATATCATTGAGATAATGAACCCAGGATCATGGACATGAAATCGTTTTGATGACCCAACATTATTGGAAAGAACAATTCCCTTGATTGATGAATCCCCTTGAACTTATGTGAAAATGGGATTTTCTGTAAATTAATTTTAAAGTGGTATTAACTCAAAAAAGTAAAATGTAAGGAATGATTAATTAACTTTTAGACTTATTCACTTATACTGTTATTTTTATGTCATGTATGCATTCACAATTATTAATAATCAGGGATATTCTATTAGAGAGAAAACTGGATTTCATTCTCCTCTTATATGTGGTAACTTCTACTCTTATGGTAATGTTATGAATTATTAAACCATTATCATGAACCATGGTTGATACATTTATATAGTGAATTAGGATATTGGAGGATTCCCCTATAATTTGGAATGTGAATGCATAAAAATAGGTTATGTGTTCTTGCACAATCATCATAAACTGAGTACTTTCTATTTAGGTGTGAAAATATTTAAGAAATCAAGTAAATTTATATCATAAAGTGGTTTTATATAAATAAATGGTTTGTTTACTAGTTTTTAGAGGGCCCTAAACCAATATTGGCATTAACTGTATTAGGAAACTATGTGTTATATATATGGGGAACAATATCGTTCACTAACATTTTCAAAGATAAATTGTATTTAAAGAGAAAAAAATCATATATATAGGTCCAGTTGTTTTTTTATGGAAATTATAGACTTTAATCAATTATAAAATTTCTTTTTTTTAATATTGATATTTATTTTGATTATCTGGTAAAAACAAGACTTCTTATCAAGTCTCCTATTATTATATTTAGACCTGACACGTTCCATCACACATTTAGAATAGATTTTGAGGTTACATTTTAGACCAGTCAATAACTACTGTTTAATGAGATATAATATTGGATTAAATAAGTATTGTATGTTTTTGTTCATTAATATTTAACTAATTGGTGAATTATTAAAGTCATTTTATATTGATTGAATTATGATTTTAATGTTTATATTTTAAATCCTTAACTGAAATATATGTTAACATATTATGGCTACATAACTTTGACAGAGATGGATACTCACAAGATATATTAAAAAAAATTAATGTGAATAATGGACTAAACATCAATGAATTTATTCTTCTAGCATGCATAAAAATGTACATTAATATTCCTAATTTATCATTATATATCCAAAAAATCTTACTCAAATATTATTTATTTTAGATATGACCTCACATGTTATGTGTATCTTTTTCATAAGATCTGCCTTTTTCCAAAGCTGTAGAGGGTTTAGTATTAGAGGCCAAACAATTAAAACTTTCCTATTATTCCCTTTGAATAATTTCAACCTGATATGTTTTCATCTTTATTCTAGTCCATGGTACTTTATTATGTACTATAATCATATTGAATTTTGAGGGAATAAATATTTTAAAACATAAGACTTATTGTTGAAGGACATAGAGTTTATACTATGAGTTAATTAATGAGTCAAATATTTTTGCATAGTGATCACCAACTCAATGTAGAAAATTAAAAAACATAGGTATGGGAATCCATATTTATAGAAATAGAATATTGGTATTTTTTATTCCAATTTGATCCATAAATGGTATAAAATTAAAATAATCAAATGATATTTATACATTTCAACCCCTTTAAAATAGATACTTCAATAGTGTGGTGATGTTAGTGGGATTTTTTAGTTAGGATAAGGATATGAGATCAATACATCACTATAAAACCTACAATAATGTAAATAAATACACACATAAATCTATATGTTTCATTTTTTGATACTGATCATATATCGAAGGAAATATAACATTAATTTCAAATAATAGGGTTTTGTAGGAAATCATACATGAATTAGTGACATTATAAATTCTATAAGGTAATATGAAATTAAAATTCGTTACTATGACTATCATAATGAGAATTTAAATCACTATATATCATATTGTAACGAAAATCTTCCCACATGTAATTCTATAAAGGGGGATCTATTCTCATTATAAGATAAAATTTAATTATTGTTTATAAGGTGCACATGTGTTCGGAGAAGGGTTAAAACCCAACATGAAATAATTGTATCCACACCACAAGGGTGAAATAAAAATTTGAAAATAATTCAATGTTGAACCTATGATATAATATCTGAGCATCACTATATATCATATGATAACAATATTCAAACCAAATAAAGTAATAAAAAAGGGGGAATTTCTTCCTCTGTGTAATGGAATTAAATGAAGCCCACTATGATAGGGGGTCATACAATTTCTTATATTGGTATCTTATGTAAGACTAATGGTTATTTGAAGTATAACACTTCAATAGGTTTGAGAATTTTATAGGAAAAAACATTCATTGTTCATTTCAAGAGAGCACAATAAAGACCGTTTGTCTTGTAGTTTAATGTATTTCAAAAAAACATTATGTAATGTATTTAATGTCATTCAATAATGAAATTTTTTGTTTTCATTAGTATCATATTAATTACTATTTTTTCAATTTAATTTCCTGAAACACGGAATAGTTGATGTGTAGTACAAAGTCATGTTGAAAGGATTAATACCATGTCATTATTTGTTACACAATAGTGTTTCTATTTTGTGAAATTTAAATTCACGTGTAAAGTACTATGTGTTGATGTGTATTAGTATTTAATATTTTTCCAGAAACATTTATTTTTTAGAGGAATCATATGCTTTCTCTATTTGGTGATCAAGTATTATACACCATTGGAGTAGAAATTTTCTATAATGTAAGGACCATCCCATTTAGTTTCTCATTTCAAGGGGTTCCTCCTATGACCCATTAATTTCATTATGGATTGAAGACATTTTTATTGATAGACTACCTATCGTCATAATATCTTTTTGAATATTCAATCCATTCTATTTGGATACACCTCAATTTTTTCAAGTGCTTGTAAGAAATTTTCATCAAGACATTCAAAATAATTCAATCAGATTTATGGTTTTTCATCTATGGTCAATTGGTTTTGTATAGTTATCTTGTGTGGGGATAGTTAAGCATTAATTTCCATGATTTATTTCATAATATATAACATAAAAATATTTAATTATGTACACGTGTAACATCCTAGGTAAATAATGATTAAGACGATTTAAAATTTAATAATATATGTGAATTAAATATTTATTTTACATTAAAGGGGATGCTATGTTCGACGTCTTAACTGATATGCAACAACAGGTTTCTTTGAAATCTTACGTTGCACACTAATAATATAATATTATTATTATAAATGGTAGTTAACACCTAGCTGCTGTATTGGCGGAAATTAATAGAACTAATGAAAATATGATTATACATTTTTTAAATTGTTTTTACTTTTATCCAATAAAAGTTAGTGTCTTAAAATGTGAATGAATGTAATTTTAAGCATAAATACTCTAAAAGGTCGATTTACCGCCTTTTAATTGTGAAACCTATTTATAACTAGTTTGGTCACTTTAATTCATAATATTTGACCAAATAAAATATTCCTTTAGAATTGGGACATCAAAATTTACTTTGTGTAAACTTTTGGAATTTTTCTGATAAAGTCCATTTTATAATGAATAGTGAAAAATATTGTATTTTAATTCAAAACTGCATTTTAATCTATTTATTTATATCGTTATATTATCTTAATAATTGTTTTTAATGTGTAATTAGAATAAATCTTTAGCATTTAATCCAATGGTGGTCATTGGAATTAATTTCACTTTGCAATTGGACATAAACAAGTGTTAATCTTTTGATAGTTATTGTTTCTTAATTACATGCTATTTGTTTTGACAACGTGAATTAATTTTAAATTAATTAATGAAACTTCTATGTTTTTAATTTGGTAAAATAGACATCATTTTTGAATTCATAATATCAAATATATCATAGGATGAATTTTTGGTATTTCCCCAAAAAACGTCAATTTTTGATGAATAGTGAAACAAATTAGTAGTAGTTGAAAAACAGAATTTTTCATTTAAATTAAATTTTACCACTTCTATGAGTTGAATTTCAAAAATTTGACATACATGGTATTTTTTATTAAGTAAAATGTTGATCAATTTGATGAAAATATTTTTTGGTCAATAGTAAGTTATGACTTTTAATTACCGCGGTTAAACGTAAATAGAGTAATTCAAGGTAAAAAAATATTATAATAATTAAAAATTACCATAAAACTTGTTATAAACTTTTTGGATGAGTAATTCACGACCATGGGCATCCATGGGTCGATTTTGGGACCCCATTAATCCACTTATGAATGATAATGACACTTTTGATTAATTAATTAAAAATAATGCTAAAATTACATGAGGAAACATGTCTTAGTAAATAAATTTTTATATGTTGATATATAAGTAATATTTTTTACTATAAATATTAGTTAGATAGCTAAAAATATTTTCTGATATCATATTGTTTTTTATAATTTTTAGACATCTGATAAATTAAATTATTTATCACACAATAATGATTCAGTATTTACCTCATTAATAAATTAATTAAATAATTAGGATTATAAAGATTAAAATATTTTCCCAAACCTATAAAATTACTTTTGGATAATATTATTTCAGCTATGAGTTATTTTATCTTGGACTATAATTATTTTTGTACATTTAGAAACCGAATACCATTATATAATAAAATAATATTTTCACACTTTCCTAAAGAGCCCCTCCTCCCCCTTATAAATGGAGACCATCTATAACCAATTCCTCACACCTCTCAAGACTTTTGGCTCATCTATCCTCTACCCAATAAATCTACATACATCCCTCTCCTCTTCCTAGAATCGTTACCTTAGGCAGAAGACACTTCATGAAGTCATTTTGGTTCAAACCAAAGGAAGTTACCTAAATTAAAGGTAATGATTCCTCTTAACTTATTTTCTTTTATTTTACTTCTCCAACCCCTAAAATCTTTTTATTACTTTCTTTCATCACAACACCAGTATCCTCAGTATACTTGAATGATTTTATGATTTTTATTTTAACTACACTTACACATAGCTCCATCTAATCGGTGAAGAACATACCGTTTCTGCGGATGGAAAACTAACACCTAATGAAACGATGATTGTTGGATTATCTCATACCACCTCTCATGGTGGCCATTTAGATGGAACTATATTTTAATATAAGATATATATTATTTTTATATTTTATTTATTCTTCTGTATTTTACATTTATAGCCTACTTTTATGGTTTCCATAATGGGTAAACTCGATAATTTCATTTGAGGAAGTGCGGACTACCGCCCCCTCAAAGTGATATGACTCGTAAATGCCATATGTGGGATTTATAAAGGATATAATTAATGATATTATATATGATATTATATATTATTTATAATATACCTATGTATAATTATGTTCAAATTCCATTAAAATATGAAATAGAAATGAAAGTAGCGTTTATGCGTACGTACGACTTACCGTCTCCATGAACGGTGCATTTCATTTCTTATATCCAAAATGTTACGTACTATTATAAATACACATATGTACTGGATATATATTATTTATATGACATCTAAATCATGAATATAATTTTGGGGATAATAGACTATTGACCACAAGGACAACTTGTAATTATAAGGTGTTCATTTTTTACTCAAGTACCAAATATTGACCAAATGATCATTATTAACATAAATGAATTAATAATGTTTATTTCATGGGAATAAGTGATATAAAAAGTTTAATAAACTTTAAAAATTTTCTTAATCATGTATAAATAAAATTTAGTTTAATATTCAGGAAGAAGAGGGAACAAACGATTCAAGTAGGACATGAGGTAAGGGGATTTCTTATCTCTCATTTAATTCCATGAGATTTCCATTTTTCACCACTTATTTATTTCATGTGGTTTAATGTATACTTCAATTCATATATATTATCATTATTCACTTTATATTAATGTTATTGTGTGATTCATTTTGTGGTTATTATCTTTTGGTCATATGACTCGATTGATTTCACCAAGGTAACAGGTTTTTATCTCACTTTTTATTGTCGTAAGATTCATGCTATATTTGTCACTATTTCCATTGAGTGGTGTATGTAATTCCCATGATTCTACTCTTTGTGTGATATACATTCATTTATGGGTATTTACATCTACATTATATGGTCCTTCTTTCATGTGGCGTATGTTTTGTATGTTACCAATTTGGTAAGGGGACCTTTCACCCTGCTCTTTTTAAAAGACTTATTTTTTTATGACTTTTAATTTACATATTATTATGTTGGGATATGTTCTTATATATCATTACTGATGTAAATATTATTTCCAAGTGATGAGAAACCCTTTTTGTCTCATCAAATCATTTCCTTATTTTTAATGTGATGTCGTTAGCCTTTTGAATTTTTGCAATGGAGCTTCTTAACCCAATTTCAATTCTTTGGGATAAATGTTTACTTATTGAATATGTCGTCCTATGAATATGTGTGAATGAACTCTAATTTTTTTACACATAATATCCACTTATATTGTGTGTATTTATATTTTTCACACATAATTATGTGATTTATTTATACTTAATTTGAGGATACCATCTTTATAAGGGTTTTCATCTGAATTTACATTTCCATTGAGACATAATTTTTGTTATGCACCAATATGATATATATACTGTCCACTGTCATGTTATATCATGATCCTTATATTCTCATGATATTATAAAGTTCAGATTAAATGTTATTCCTCAATAATATTTATTCAAGAGTATTTCATTTTGTTAAAAACTCTTTAACTAAAATAACATGTTAAATGTTCTAAAGATTTATGATTCTAGATAATTATCTTTAATGTCTATGTTTTTAAAATGGTTTTGAGTATTTATTTATCTAGACATTAATGTTTTAAAATTATAATTCCATTAAAATCTTACACTTGGTATGTGTCACATTGATACAATAATCTCTTTTTAAATGGTTTATGAAAATGGAATGATTATTTCAATTTCTTGAAATTACTTCTTGGGATTTCAAATTAAATGTTATTAGTGAAATGTTTTTATTTGCAATATTTTCTGTGTTATGATGGTACATCGACATTTGATAGGCGGTTACATGATAAACCATATGATGGGTGGTTCTGTGATACACCAAGACGGGTGGTTACGTTATTACCTCTAATGCATTGGGTATGGAAGTCGGTTGTATGGCTATTCCATTTAGTGATAGGTGTGGATGTCGACCGTATGGTTATTCCATTTAAGTATGTTTATGTCCCATGTAAACATTATATATTATGTGTTCTTTATATGGGGTTTATGGAAATATTTTTGTTACAAAAGGGTAAGTAGTGATTTTTTATTGAGTGAAGAGTATTTACTACTTCATATAGTTGAAAATAATTACTTATGTTAAAGTATTCATGTTTTACTTGTGGTTTTGAAAAAATGACAGTTTTTCTTTCTTTGTGTATCCCTTACTGATCTTCTTATGCTCATCCCAATTTTTTGAAATGGTTTTCATATGATATAAAGTAGAATAGGGTCACGGATGTCATCATGGAAAATTCATGTTGTCTTAAACATGGAACTATACATGTCTCATTTATTCATTAGTTTTTATTTTATAAAAAAAGATAATTGAGTAGAAGTGTCTACTTTGTAATTTATGAGATGTAATGTAATTTTTATGCCTAATTATCTAAAAACCTAAACATGATAAAATCCTCAATGTGAATTATTCATTTAATTCATGATTATGTAATGTTTAAGGTCGGGTACTTATAGTTGGTATCAGAGGTCAGTTTAGATAAAATTAGAGGTTAGGTTGTTTTCTAAGCATAAGTGACATAACCATAATGGGTAACATATTAGAAAGAGTCGTAGTTATTTTGAATGAGTTTAAGATAAGGTAAAGAAGTATTTACCCTCCTCATAAGATATTATATGATGACTTTTCTGATATACTCACACTGACCTTTTTGGTTTTATTAAATGGCTGGATCTAGAAGGCACCAAAGCAACTGTGGATGTGGAGAAAACTGTGACAGTTTTATGAATGTGAAACTGAATGAAATGATAGCTAAAATGAAAACTCTTGTGGTTATTTTCAACCAACTATCTGGAGTCATGATGGAAAACCTAAACCTTTGTGATTTTTATAAGGCACCGTATATGTGAGAAACAAATCCATACGGAATATCAGGTAATAATCATAAAGGAAAGTATGTTCAACAACCTATGTATCAAGGTTGTGTAAAGAAACACATAGGAAAATGATTCAAAGGGACGAGAATATGATTTAGATGTGGGAATGAATGCCATAAAGAAAGAACCTACCATAGAAGAAGGAAGCATCCAGTTGACACTTGGAAAGGGAAGGAATTTCATTATAAGGGATCAGTTGAATGTTTTAAATGTGGTGTGCATGGTCATTATACAAACAAGAGTCCAACGAAGATGATTCAAGAATGGGATCACTAGGATCATACAAATATATTTTTACCAATACCTAATGCCACACCAATTGTGGATGAAGAAACTGATAATGAGCAATGAAAGGTATGGATTATTTCTTAACATATTTTTTGAAATTATGAATCATAGGATATGATTCATGATTTTGTTTGTAGGAAAGAAGTATTTAAGAATAAGTTGGTAAATAATGGTTAATGGATCATGAAAAATTTTGAATGAGTAAGAATTCTAAATATATGGGATTCAAGAGTTATGGTAGATTTTAGGATAGTGAAATGCTTAATAGTATTAAGTCTCTTTTGATGATGCGATTACATTAGAAGACGTTTTGTTGTATGTGTAACCCTAATGTTTGATATATTAAAATTTTATTCACGGAATAATTATCTTATCTTTTCTTGATATGGTTATAAAAATCCATTTGGGTTTATATAATCCTTCAATTTGAGGCAATTATAGGTTAATACATTTTGGGATGAAAATTGAATGTTATTAGATAACCTTTATGGTTAAAATATGTTATGGTTTTTTTTGATGAATTTATCTATTTTTGGGAATGTTATAAAATTATATATTTTTTGAAAAGGGACAACACACATACCGCATGAAAACCCATCGTGTCAGACAAAGTTGTTGGAATCAAACCCACAACCAAAGTGCGACTATGATTTATCGCCAACCACTGGACTACGTGAAGTCCCTAGTTAGTATGAGTAATTATTTTTAGTAATATGATCTAATGAATAAATGTTTTGGGTTATTTATAGAAATTATTAACATTTCATAGAAAATATGTGACTAGATTAATTACACTTCTGTATGAGACTTTAAAAGTAATCGATGTTATTTGAAGATAAATTTTAAGATTTACTGTGGAAGACTATGGGATTAAATTCTTCTATGTTTTGTTTTTCAATGTTAGTTTAGATTATATTGAAAAAATTTAAGTAATTTTGTTTATTTAATGGTCTTTGTTGAACTTAGGGTACTATTTGTTGAATTTTGGAGATTAGGAATAGTATTTCATTTTATAAAATATTATTCTTTTTTTGGATTATCTGATCTTGTACTAACCTTTTTGGTTTTTGTTAAGGTATAAATACATGAGAAATTATTGTTCGTCTTCTTTAGATTATATGATTCACATTATGTTTATTACAATGCATTTATTGAAAAAAAAATCATCCTCAAAACTCATCGTTTGGAGAAAATATGAGTTTATGTTAGAAAGCTAGTAAAGGATGAAAGTCTACTTCACAAGTATGTCTATTTCTTTATGTTTTTAGTTAATCTCAAAAATAAATTCCTCAACTTGATAAAAAGTAATTTAAAACAAAAACATTATCTGTTAAATTTTCCAACTGGGTAATCAATGACTGTTTAACCGATCACATGTTTGTGATTTTCTGCTGGTTAACGTTCTCTTGACCATGTTTTCTATCACACTCCATCAAAACTTGATTGTTTTTTTCTCTTCCATATCCAACTTTCCATACATGGAATCCTAGTATGGGATTATATCAGGTGACCTTTGTACATATTTTTTTTCTTTTAAAGTGATATATTTATTTACACTTTTTCTGATGTGGGAATTTCAATTAAGCTTCCAAGCCCAGTTTTAAAATTCTGAGGACGGAAATTTTCAAAAGGGGGGAAGGATGTAACATCCCGGGTAAATAATGAGTATGAAAATTTCATATTAATTAATATTTTTGAATTAAATATTACTTTTACTTTAAAGGGGATGCTCTGTTCGATGGCTTACCTGATACGCAATAATAGGATTCATTGAAATCTTATGTTACACACTAATAATATAATATTATTATTTTATATGGTAATTAACGCCTAGACATAGTATTTCTAAAAATGAATATAACTAACTATTATATGATTATAAAAGTTTGTTAAAAGTTTTTACTTTTATCCAATAAAACATAGTGTCTTAAAATGAAAATGAATCTAATTTTAAGCATAAATGCTCTAAAAGGCCGATTTAAAGCCTTTTAATGGTGAACCCTCAGTAAATCTAGTTTTGGATACATTAATACATTATATTTGACCAAATAAAATCCTTCTTTATAATGGGGACATAAAAATTTACTTTGTGTAAATCTTTGAAATTTTTCCGATAAAGTTCATTTTTTAATGAATAGTGAAAAATATTTTATTTTAATTCAAATATACTTTTTAATATAATTTATTTATAGGGTTATATTATATTTTTAATTGGTTTTAAAGGGAAATTATAATCTATTTTTACCATTTAATCCAATGGTGGTCATTGGAATAAATTTCACTTTGAAATTGGACATAAACAAGTGTCAATCATTTGATAGTTATTGTTTCTTGAAACATGCTATTTGTATTAACAACTGGAATTAATTTTAAATTAATTAATGAAACATTTATGTTCTTAATTTGGTAAAATAGGAATAATTTTTTAATTTATAATATAAAATATAGCTTAGGCTTAATTTTTTGTATTTTTTGCGAAAAACATCAATTTTTGATGAATAGTCAAACCACTTAGTAGTAGTTAAAAAACTAACTTTTTAATTTTAATGATATTTATCCTCCTCTATGAATTGAATTTTGAAAATACTACATACATGGTCATTATTATAAGTAAAATTTGGTTCAATAAGATGGAAATAAATTTTAATGAATAGTAACATTCAACTTTAATTTTTCGTGGTTAAAGGTAAATTGGGTAATTAATGGTAAAAAATATTATAATAATTCCAAATTACCATAAGACTTTGTCCTAACCTTATTTGATGATTAATTACTGACCATGGTCATCCATGGGTCGATTTTGGGACCCCATGGAGCCACTCAGGAATGATAATGACACTTTAGATTATTTTTTTTAAAGTAAATGAAAAATTTACATAAACAAAAATATTTCAGTAAATTAATTTTTATATGGTGTTATATAAGTAATATTACTAACTATAAATATTAGTTGGAAATATAAAAATATTTCCAACATCATATTATTTTTTTATATTTTTTAGACACTTAATAAATTAAATTATTTATGACACAATAATGATGCAGTATTTACCTCATAAATAAATGATTTCAATAAATAAGATTATAATGATTAAAATATTATACAAAACCTATCAAATTCCTATTGGATGATATTATTTAGACTATGGGACATATTATCTTCTAATTTAATTATTTTTGGACTTTTATAAACCTAATATCATTATATAATAAAATAATATTTTCAATCTTTCTTAAAGAAGCTCTCCTCCTCCTTATAAAAGGAGACCATTTCTATCCAATTACTCACACCTCTCAAGAATTATGGCTCATCCAACCTATTATCAATTAATCTCACTAAATTCCTATCCCCTTTTTAGAAGCCTTACCTTTGGTCGAAGAAGCTTCAAGAATTTCGTTTGGTTCAGACCAAAGGAAGTTACACAAATTAAAGGTAACAGTTCCGCCTAACTTCTTTTCTTTTATATTACTTCTACCCCCCCTAAACTCTTTTTATACCTTTATTTTATAAAAAAACGAGAATCATAAATATTATATGATGTTTTTATGATTATAATTTAAACTAAATTTACACACACCTCCATCTAATGGCTAAAGAAACATACTGTTTCTGTGGATGGAAAACTAACGCCTCACGAAACGATGATTGTTCGATTATCTTCTACCACCTCTCATGGTGGCCATTAATATGGAACTGTATTTGTATATGATATATATTATGTTAATATTTTCATTATGCTTCTGTATTTTACATTTATAGCCTGTCTCTATGGTTTCCATATTGGGTAAACGCGATAATTTCATTTGAGGAAGTGCGAACTATCACCCCCTCAAAGTGATATGACTCATTAATTCCATATGTGGTATGAATAAAGGATAGAGTTAATTATATTATATATATGATATTATACTATAATTATAATTTACCTATGTATCATTATGTTTTAATTACATTAAAATACAAATTAGAAATGAAAGTATTGTTCATGCGTACATACGACTTACCAAATCCCAGAACGGTGCATTTCATTTCTTATCCCCAAAATCTTACGTACTATTATAAATACATATATTTAATGTATAAATATGATTTTTATGATATCTAAATCTTGAATATCATTCTAGAGATAATGGAAAATTGACCACATGGACAACTTTTAATTATAAGGTGTTTATTTTTTACTCAAGTACCAAATATCGACCAAACAATCATTATTAACTTGAATGATTGCATAATTTTTATAAAATGGTAATAAGTGATATAAAAAGGGTAATAAACTTGAAAAAATTTCTTAATCAAGTATAAAATTAACTGTAGTTTATTATTCAGGAAAAACAAGGATCAAATGAGCCCAGTAGGACACGACGCAAGGGGATTTCTTATCTCACTTTTATTTCCATGAGATTTTCATTTTTCACCCCTTATTTATATCATGTGGTGTAATGTATACTGACATTGATAGATATTATCATAAATCTCTTTATATTCCTGGTATTGTGTTATTCATTTGGTGTTTATTATCTTTTGGTCATATGACTCGATTGATTACAATGAGGTACGAGGTTTTTTTCTTAGTTTTTATTCCCGTGATATTCAAGCTATATTTGTCATTATTTCCATTGAGTGGTGTATGTAATTACCATGATTCTACTCTTTGTGTGATATAAATTCATTTATTGGTATTTACATCTACATTTTATGGTCTTATTTCATATGTCATATATTTTGTAAGTTACTAAATAGGTAAGGGAATCTTTCAACCGCCTCTATTTAAAATATTTCTTTTTGTTATGTCATTTAATTTACATCTTATTATGTTCCGATATGTTATTATATAACCTTATTGATGTAGATTTTATGTTCAAGTGGTGAGATACCCTTTTTATCTCATCAAATCATTTTCTGAATTTTAAAGTGATGATGTTAGGCTTTTGAATTTTTGCAAGGGAACTTCTGAAGCCAATTTAAATTATTTGGGTAAAACTTTTACTTCTTGAATATGTAGTCCTATGAATATGCGTGACTGACCTATAATTGTTTGACACTTAATATCCCCTTATAATGGGTTTATTTATACTTGTCACAAATAATTATGTGATTCATTTATCCTTAATTTAAGGATACCGTCTTTATAAGTGATTTCATCTCAATTTACATTTCCATTGAGACTTCATTATTGTTAGACACCAATATGTTGTATATAATGTCCTTTGTTATATAATATCCTGAATATATTTATTCTCATGATATTATAATGTTCCAATTAAATTTTATTCCACAATTATTTATCTTCAAGTGTCTTTAATTTTGTTAAAAACCCTTTAACTAAAATATCATTTTAAATGTTTTTAAGAATTATTAATCCAAATCATTATCTTTAATGTCCCTCTTTTAAAAATGGTTTTGAGTATTTATTTATATTATCATTAATGTTTTAAAATTATAATTCCATTAAATTATTCAAAGTTTTATGGGACACTTTTGATTCAAAAATATCTTTTTAAATGGTTTATGAAAATGGAATGATTATTTCAATATCTTGATATTACTTCTTGTGATTTAAAATGAAATGTTATTAGTTAAATGTTTATATTTGCAATATTTTATGTGTTATGATGGTACATGGACATTTGACGGGTAGTTACGTGATAAACCATATGACGGGTGGTGCCGTGGTAAACCAGGATGGGTGGTTACGTTTAACCTCCAATGCATTGGGTATGGAAGTCGAATTTATGGCTATTCCATTTGGCGATATGTGTGGAAGTCAACCGTATGGTTATTACATTAAAGTATGTTTATGTCTCATGTTACCTTTATATATTATGTGTTCTTTATATGGGTTTTATGGTAATCTTTTGGTTAAAAAAGGGTAAGTATTGATTTTTTTTATCCCCTGAAGAGTATTTATTACTTCATAAAGGTGAAAAGTATTAGTAATGTTAAAGTATTCATGTTGTACATGTTTTTTTGAAAAACTAACAGTTTTCCTCTTTTGTGTATCACCACTGAGCTTTTTTTTCTTATCCAATGTTTTTGAAATGCTTTCCACCAGACATAAATTTGAATAGGGTCATGGATGGAATCCTATAAAATTCATGTTGTCTAAAACATGGAACTAGACATGTCTCATTTATTCAAGAGTTTTTATTTTATAAAAAAATTTAAATTGAGTAGAAGTTTCTTCTTTGTAATTTTTTATATTTAATGTATTTATTATGCTAATTCTATAAAACTCTAAACTTGAAAAGATCCTAAATGTTAATTATTAATTTAATTTGATATTATGTAATGTTTAAGGACGAGACTTTATAATAAGTGTATGTGTAGTGGTTTTATAAGCAAACAACATATAAAGGGTCTTATATAGCCATGTATTTTCTCATTTTACATTATTTTCATACGATGTGATTGATAACTATTATTTTACTCTTCTATTTTTTCCTTAAAAGTCATTTTATTAAATTAGTAGTGGTTTTATTAGATGATATACATCTATATAATCTTCTAAACTCATTTGAACCCAAGTTCATTCCCTTACCTATGAGGATCACATGAGAAACTCCAAATATAACGATGATGTTTTATTGTTGGAATTTTATCATGGATAGTTTTCAAATTATTAAAATGGAAATACTTTGGCACAATTTAAAAATTGAGTGTCAGTGAGGGTAAATTTATATAATTAGGTCAACATTGTATGATATCATCCCTTGATATCTTATAAAATTATTTTTATTGGCTACTACAACAACCATTTTTCATCATGTCTTGAACTCAAAAAAATGGAATGGCCTCCTATAATATATCACCAAATTTTTCAACCTTGTGTTAGGGAGAATCACAAGGTTGTTCTCAGTGATTAAAAAGTAAAAATAGGTTATATGAAAAATGATCTAAATGATGTATTTATTCTGATGTATTTTGGAGTACCTAGAAAGAGTAAAAATCCATGGGTGCAGATGTCAATTATGTGGATTCCTACAATTTATTCTTAGCGGAATTTCAATGATGATGGGTTGGCATGAGGTGCACCTGAACATTCACTATGTGGTGGAATCATTTAAACCCATTGGGGAATCGTTAATGATTGTTTCTCTCATTAAATTAGATATGGATGTTCTATTTAAGCTAATTTGTGTTTTGTGATAACGGAAAACAAATATTTTTTCCAGTATGGTAGGAATTTCCTCTTGTTGGAATATGACTATATAGTAGAGGTGGATATCCTCATGAACTGATCATAAAATTTCCCATCGAAAACATTATCAACATAGATTGGTTGACTTATTCTCTGTTATTGTATCCATCCGGATGTGACACATACCTATCGAGAGGCTATTCAAGCTAATAATGCTTTGTCAAAGAAGGCCATTGTAGATTCATGCATGAGGTAGTCCATTCTTTCCCAAGAATCCAATATTCACTTTTTCGAAGCACATGTTCAAGGATAACATTTTACACAAATTTGTAAAGCCCCTTTATGATGTCAAATATTTTATTTTTATTAATAAATTTTTGCAGGATTGAGTTCGTGTGGCACCAGGTCCTTTTGGTTATATAATAACCAGTTTGATGAATAATTATTTTTATAAAATATTTTAAAATTATCAGTATTACAAAAAAATAATTACAAGACAATAACCCAAATAGAAAAGTGCAGATACCACATGATATATAGAAAAAAACAGAAATCATTGAATTAAGTTCTACGCCTATTGGAGTCTCCATAAAAATATTTTTATTTAGTGAGAATAACACATGAAGTAACCAAATATGTGGCATGTAAAGTATTTTAGACTCTGACTTGTAATTATTATGAAAGTGAATCCTATATTTATGTTTATTAAAAATTCAAATTCATCAATATAAAACAAGTTATGAACAATTATAATGCTTAAATTAAATAATTATAAATAAAAAAAAAGAGAATAATTCTAAATACCATATGAAATTTTCAGAAAGTTGAACCTCTTGAATGATGATGGGAATCAAATCAATATATATTGAATAAATAATATAAAACATATATTTTATTAATAAAAATATATATATATGACATTAATGTTTTTAGGTATAAATTTTGGAATTAAAACCCACTTTTTTTAAACAAAAAGATAAATATCCATTTTCGTGATTTCAATATTTTACTAACTTTTTTATGAAATTATTGTTCAAATCCTTCAAAAATGACGTCCACAATGCCTTTTCAAAATGCATTATCAAAAGTCGTGTTTCTAGCATCATTTACTCATTTTAAAAATTTTAACTCATGGTTCTAACATCATTTTTTGAAAAACCAATGATATAAACCTCTATATTAAAAGTTTTAATGTCATTTAAAAGAAGATGTTAAAATTATAGTAGGGAAATATTTCAATGCAAATATTTGACTGACCAATTTTAAAATCATGAAATGAAATATATTTTTTATACTAGTGGCCATTGTTATGTGATTTTTCAGTTTTAAGGGAATCCAATTTATTGTATGATAATTTTGAAGTGTTGTTAGATTTTCATCATATATTGTATTACTATTGTTTTAATCGAGTATTTTAACATTTTAATTGTAGTATGAAGATACTACCCTTTGATGATCAAGTCATAAATTTATTTTTCGTTTTTTTGATCAGTGAGGGATGCGACTGTATATGTAAATGAGGATGTTAGAAAATTTTTTAATTTAAAAACATATGACGCCACTTGATCTATCTGAATTTTCACCATAATCTACCATGTATGGTTTTTAAGGGGAATTTTCTTTTTGCAACACACAATACACCAATGTTTCTATATAAAATTACTCCATAATATCTCATTTTCCGTGCATCCATTCATTTTGGGGAATTATTATTCTATAAGTAATATCATAGTAGATTTGAAGAAAAATATGTTATTCAACCTTGTTTAATTTGGGTTTCATTATGTTTCTCTTAGTATGTCTATATGAGTTACTATCAAAGTTCATCCAAGTGGGTTGGGGGTGTTTTTTATATGGAGAATACCTCTTAATAAAAAAATTCATTTTCCTAAGGTAATTCCTGAAATGAATTTTGTGTCAATAATAAATATTAAATCTTCATCCTTTGTAATTTCATATAAGTGAAAAATATAATATAAAATTATTATATAATTAATAACCATTTTCTAGACACCAATTTAATATTAGATGATTTAGGATTTACTTTAATGCATCGATGTATGAGACCAAATAAATATAATAGTGTTATAATTTGAGGTGAAACTTTTATTATACAGAAACCAAATAAAGATAGTTCATTTTATCTATATTTTATATTCTCTAAATATATGACATTGTGTTATAATGTGGAAAATATATATTATATTAGCATTAAAAATTAATTTTTACAATTATTTTACCAACTTGCTACTCCAGTGCATCAATATAGATGATGAGAATTTTACCTTACATTGCTAGAAATAAAACTCTAGGATAAGAGGGTTATTGTTCCATTATTTCAAATTCATTATGGAATTAATCTTCCGATTAATATTTGAAGCCTTTATTCAAGATATTAGATAATGGAATGAAATTTAAAACATGTTTTGTGATGATGTCGCTGATAAAGGCATATAACCCATTAAATCTTCTTAAATTTTAATAATTCCAAGGTGGGGGTACGTTAATAATGGATTTAGTATTTTCTAAATCTACCTTAGTGACTCTGTTACATATGATGAAGAAACAAAATTTTCAATATATGTCTAATAAGGTTCATTTGAAATGATAAATATATACATTGTTCCAATATAGTCTGGTGAAATAAAATTTAATGTTAGAGAAATAAATAGCATTCTAGATATATTCTACAACTTAATCACCTATTATAAATTCCATTTTCCTGAAAATAATATTTTCTATTATTTTATGCATTTTCCACTAATATATAAGTCTTATAATTTTATTCTTAAGGGTATCACATCATAATATTACACTCATTATATATATTTTAAATACATAGATTCTTTATTTTCAGGGGCTATCAGGATTTGGTTATATCTAGATTGGATCCATAAGGGATATGGCCTTCAAAATTTTCATTAAATTGATTAAAAAAATTGATTACTGATTTGAAATATTCCTATAGGAAATAGTTATGGGGTTCATATCAATTAATAAAAAATATACATTTCCCATTCTTCATCTTGATGGAAATATTATATTCTAGCCATTTGGGGTATTGAACATCCAAAATTAAAAGATCATTGATTAACTCATCCTCCTCCTCCATGAACATGTTGTTGTAACTAAGGTTCTTAAAACTTTTTTTCTCCATTGTTTTATTTTTGAGACTCATGGAATGCATAATAGCTTGATAAATTATGATGGAAATCCCCATGTAATTCCATGTGAATATATTCTATATTTTCATATAGAAACTGGCATATTTCAAATGATATTTTAGAGAAAATTCCTCTATGATTAATATGAATCATAGTTTATCATCAATTTATATATTTTCAATTATATAATCATAAATTTTTGTCATTATATCCTATTAAAAAGAATGTGTAGAGTCACCAACGATATCTTTATGAGAGTTGGGAAATTTAGAGGATTTATTTTCCCCATGGGTTTATAATGAGGGGTTTACTATTTTATTACATCGTCCTGGGAGTATTTTCCTGTTACAATATAATCAATTCTAATTAGAGTGTCTTCTGAATCTATAATGATTATATTAATGGAATTCTATCATCCTATCCCATATGTTCTATTCCTACGTGATTCAAATTATATATATAAAACCTGATCTTTTTTTTGTAGAAAGCAGTTAACCCATCATTCTGATATTCTAACACTCTATGAGGTTCCATATACATAGGGATAATTGGAGGATTTCCTCTTATAGTTACAATGGGTTGTTCAATGATCTCACCAACATTTACATTTAATGAAAGTAGGTTATTATTGGGGAATTTTCATTATGATAGGATACTAATATATTCCACATATCGAAATTAATTTCATTAATATTCTTAATGGAAATTAGTAGTCACTATTTCATATAACTCCATGTATTAGCTAGGGGGAATTTTAATTAATGATGAGATTCCATTCCACTAATTTCAATGTTTGAGGTGACTTCTATTCAATTCTACAACACCTAAAATAAATGAACTATGTTTTATATATATAATAGAGGGAATAGTTTTTTTAAATAATACTTATTTTACCATTTTTGTAATACATCATGAATGTTTGATATGATGATGAATCTACATATACCTATAATGAAACCAATAGTATATTACAACATTTAATGATATATATTGACCAAATAAAATGACATTAAATTAAAAAATAATATCTCTGAATTTTGTTTTCAAAATGATCATACCTAAAGGATTTTATTTTCCCTTATAATATTCCTAAATTACCAACCTATATTCGGTAATATTAGACTCCTTACACCAGATATCCAGAAGGGTTTCTTATTAAATGATATTTTTCATATAACCTCATTGTGTGCCACTCTATTTTTTAAAGAAAATAGCATCCTATTTAAATATTGATTATATAACAATAGAATGATTATTTAACACATTACACATTTATGGTAGTGGTTAAGGCCTCCTACAATAATCCTTTTCCAATATTTTGTGTAATATGGGCATAGTGGGTTGAGAGGATTGAACTACAAATTTTTTTTGAAACAATTAATTTTCTATGTTGGGGATATAATATCATTGACTATTATATAAAACCTATATTTATATATATAAATAATACATTATTAAGAATATATATTCAATAAGTTTTAAAAATACATATTTTAGTATTGTAAAAATTTAGTGTATTTAGAGATTTTATACACAATAATTTTATTTCATAGAATGATTATAGAATCACTAAAATATCATTACACATAATAATCATCATATATATACTCTATATAAACCATTCTTCATTAACTGCTGATATAAAACAAAAATAAAGGGTGAGGATAGATTATTAGTAAGGTTACACAGGGGAGATATCAATCAATGATCATATGAAGGAATAAGTTATGTATTTCAGTATGAGACCATGAATATTACAAATTAAATACCTAATATAACATATCTCGTTGTTAATGTACCTTTTTCATTTGAGGATTATAAGATTCGAATATCAATATCCTATGTATAGGGAGGATGAAATGTATAAAATGTAAACAAAATCCATTTCTCATACACTTTCTTATGAACAACCTCCATGGGAAAATATACATGGAAAACACCTCACACAAGTCAAACATGGGTGGTAGACATCCATGAGTGTCTTTCATAAACTTCCTCCTTCCCCCATGTTCCTAATGCTTCATATAAATAGGGACCTTGGGATCCCCATTATACTTGAATAGAATTAACAGGAATCCATTGATATATCTTCTCTCCCAAGTCCTTTTCCCCACTCATCAAAATCATATGTGTGGATATCCATGCTTCAAAATAATATATTATTAATGAGAGATTAGGTATTAAAGTTCATCTATAGTATGAAACACAAAATAATGATTTGGGGATCTAACTCCCCCTATTCCAAAAGTACACGGCTAAAGGCATCGTCCATAGGCCAAGGAGTTTGCGAGATAATTCAAAACACAAATAAGGATACACTTAGTTGTCTGAGAAAGGTCTCAACCATGTTCGGTTTCCCATTTAGTTATTAATCCATGTTCCCACAAGTGATACATAGATGACCTGACTCCAAATTCACCAAATTAAAATATTGGTAAATTAGTGGATTGCTAGATGGACTAGGTGTTAACTAGATGATTAAAAATATAGATGTACCATGTTTTACATAGGTGAATATAATGATATCATACCCAGGAATCACTCTTGTGGCGTACCCTCAAATGCACCAAGATATCAACTATGTGAGTCACACTATATACCCCTCTTGTATGATCTATGATACGCCCCTTCCAATGGGGATCGAATTTGATGGAAACCAATTCTGACCCTCTATAATTGCACCCATATTTTCATGATAAAATCATATTATATATCAGTGTGTCTTGAATTAAATTTTACATTTCCTTAATAAAAGATGTCCCACATAATTCATATCTAACATTTATGTCCTTGGGGAAGTAAAAATTGTTAATCCCCTGGGTAACAAGGACCCCAATCATGGAATAAGTTTCAGGGACAAAACTATTTCATAGATTGATAGAAACAACATTATTTTTAATTTTATGATGGAATGTAATATATCCAACACTCCTCCACTCTGATTCTATTAGTTGGACATTCCTACTAGAGTAATCCCCAGGTTCTTATTAAAGGTCCCATATCTCCTTCCACAGCATTATCCTCATCCACCAATGCATGAATTTGATTGTGTAAAATGAATGATATTGTCTACCCTCTTATTTTTCACACTAAGTACAAATCATGTGGGCATAGGTGTTAGTGGTTATCATTTCACTAGATTGATCAAATACCCTCTAATGGGTCTCTCCCATCAATTGATGAACCAACAATTTGAACTATGTGGTCTGTGATTATTTCCAATATGAGATATGTAGGAAGCCTCCCCTGAGGTTAAAACGCTCACACTAAAAACTCACTATAATCATCAATGGTCCATATTCCTCGTTGGTTCAAACCCAACCTAGAGGGAAACACTTCTCTTGGTTACCTCCACCTCTTTCCTTAATGGGGAATAGACTTAGTAAAATTATGATCCCTATTAGGGAGGATGTATCCCTTCTATGTCCATTTGGGGGTTTCAACGTATATACCATAAAAACATTTTTAGGACCATGTCACCTATAATACAATATCGTATAATGTTAAACTACATGATATTTTCCTTGTTAAGTGACCATAAAAGAAATGACATGTCCCATTAAGTGGTGTCGAATAATGTGAGTTATGATTCCTCTCATAAGGATACATTGGAATTACCATTCAGTGGCCTTATCAAAATATCCAAATATATACCATATCCATAAATTATAATAAATTTCAAAAAACATAACTTTGGGTCATCAAACCATTGTCACAATTATATAAATGTAACTGATATTAATAACCCATTGTATGTAGAAATGGAATCCATCAATGTGGAATCAAGGATTTATAATGATGGTTTTCCATCATGAAATGTACCTTACTGAATTTTAATACACAAGAATAGCCGGTTCAATATTTTTTATTTAAAATGAATTCAATAATATGTATTAAATATGTAACAAAGTCCTATATTGTGAAATAATTCCCCACAAAAGGGGGTGATGAGTCTGACCACGCATCCTCTTGACTAATGTGAGTTTTTACATGTCACTGGTTATGTTCCCCAATATCTTCCTACCATTGGAACACCATCCCATAATCCATCATTGATATACAATCCACGATGTGTTTTTGATTCCATGAACAATCCTCATTGAAAAACAACACACCATGAAAATAGTTGAGAAATCCAATGGTGAACCTAACATGAATCCTTTCATAGAAATGTCACCCATATGTCTGGACTCTTTTTAACAACAAAAAATGAGGGAAGAAGGACTGACCTTGTTTTTCATTTAGGAAATCAGTTTAGAATGTGTTTTTGAATTATCAAGATATATTGAAAAGTTTAATTTTTTTTCTTTTCATGTACTCCTCTAGTAATAGTATCCCAAACAGTCTTCAATATAATATAATCCTTCCAAATAACACAAATATACACATCAAATGCTACACAATATTCATCATCCTCTTACCATAACACACCATCACCAACCCTACATCATCAAACATGGCTTTCAAATAAATATTTTTAGATTACCACCTAAATTGAACAATACTAGACATAGAATCCACAAGTGCATCCCTCCAAGATAAAAATCCCTATCAAACAGCTAATCAGTGACGATTGATGTACAAAAACCATTCATCGTGTACATTCACCTCAATCCATTTTAGAATCCAACCCATTAAATGAAAAAATAGGATAAAACATTACCTTAATGAATAAGAAAAGGAGTTTAGCTATGGACTCATCTCAAATACATAGTAGTCGCCAAAAAAGTATAACGTGGTCAACCACCATTAACAATGTCAAGCAGAACCAAGTCCTCATCATGATGAGGATGTCTCCATGCACACTCTATCTTAGGTAAATTAAACCAAGAGCCTTGGAAATCCAACCATGGGTGATGATCAAACATCCAAGTGTAACCTCACATTCTATTTCGAAACATACAATCATTCAATTAATAAATGGTGGAAACCAATATATAGGCCTAGATATCTACTCGATAATATAAAGAAATACAATATAGATAGGTAGAAATCGTACAAACCAACCAGCACACCCGGAATGAAAAATGGGGGACGACCCCTATATCCCCCAAGAAAATTATGATTACAATTATATAACAACAAGAAATTGAGGACAAAATTAGTGACATATTATTTATCCTATCACGAAATGGGTGTACATTGGCATTCAAGTGACTTATGTAAACCATACATCCTATCAATTATAGTGGCACACGAATATATTCATGTCCCCTTTCTAAAAGTCAATCGGGATATAATTATTACATGGGACATAATAAGGAGTTGGTCACACAAACCTTCCTCCATATTTGATATGAATTATCATCATGATAATATTTTCGCTTAGGAGAAAATTTATATTCAATCTCAAGTCTATGTGGGTTGTCAAAAAAAAATCATTTGATTCATGGGAAAGAGGATTGGGATTACATATTAATTCAGTATAGAAACCACTAATCCCTATAATATCCCCTAAAAATAAGGGATATATCCTTATTCAAACTCTAGAATCCCATCAGAACATTCTCGATGGAAAAGGAGAGTTACTTAATAAATCCCATATACATGAAATCATTTTTCCATAGCATGAGACTCTAGTATCCTGAAGAATTACACGTTAAATTTAGTCTCCAAAAAAATTCAGAACTAATATAGGATCAAATATAATTATCTACTTAAGGAAAGTGTTATTAAATCCCTCAAACTTCTATCAATGGTTCCCCATTATCATGTTTAACCATCATCAAACTATGTAAATTGATATTGAAATAGTGAATGTCATCCCATAGATTTTTCTACAAGCACCTCCAGTGTTCCACCTTGAAATCCAGACCATAATGGCCTACATAGATTTTACGATATTATTAATAATGAGAACCATCCTCTTAGTGTATACCATGGAGATGCACCTCATGACCAGATGTCCAAATGTAAATAAGATATTACACTACCATCATCCACCTTGAATGTCATCCCTATGGTATACACTATAGGATTTATTCTTGTATTTGGATGTCAATTCATTTTGGTATTCCTCCATGTGATTTAATTCTATATGATTGTTATCCCAACTGTGATATTGTAGTTTTAAAGTAAGTTCCACCCATTTTTGAATAAATTTTATGAAATCCCTCATAGAGTGAATCAGAAGGGAAGATGATGTTGTCGATGTATGAGGACTTATCAAGGAACAATGATCTCCTTTACCAGTAATAATATTGTCCTAGGAAATATTCACACTCAAAACCACCCATAGATCATCTACCCTATAACATAGTAGAGAAAATTTCTCTTAAGATCATCTCTTTTTGCAAGCTAGCTATGAAATTCCAACATTGGTCAGATCAGGAGTAGGAATCTAACATAGAAGATGAAGAAGGTTCATTTCATATAAATTTTTTGGTTGAAGTCAATATTCTTATCATGTTTTATCCATTATCCAATCCTCAATATGGCATTATACATACATTATCATAATAATATGTGTATGAAATTCACATGAACATATTACAGAAGCTTCCATACAATATGGATATATTCATTTCTTATGATAGGTATAAAGACCATTTCAGTGTAATTATATAACAACTTCATCTAGTTGAATTAGCTTCCATTCCATCGTTATGATTCATAAAATTAGGAAAATAGTGGGAGGGTCTCCGATATGCAAGTTTTAATGTATTAAAAAATTTGTGGCAATTGATCATCAATGACACACCCTATATTGAAATCATTGGATGGTGTGAGCATAGACCATTGTGTTTTACCCCTCTCCCTAGTTAGAAGATCCCACATGAATTGATGTAATGCAAGGTCATTTATATTTAATAGCACTCAGAAGAAAACAATTCTAGTGGTAAATGGTATGTTTGTAGATATTAAACCTAAAAATAGTATCTCTTGTGTTGGGATTAGTAGACAGATCCATAGAAAGAATCCTTCATGGGGAATAAAATAATTTTCTGTGTGACTCTCCATTAATAAAGTCAATTGTAAAATGACAACAAATACGTAAAAATTCAGTATCTCACAAGAAAACCAAAAAATGAACGTAGATTATTCTTGAATAGAGATCCACAACATCAAGAAAATATTCATGGTAGCTACAGTCATATAAATAAAAAAGTTTCCATGTCCGATAGGGCTGGGAGAAATTTAAATCAACTCATCCTTGCATGTTCATGCAATCTTATCCAAAAAAATTTAGTAGTTGAGCCAGAACAATCTCAACCCCCATGTTTCGGAGAAATTTTTTATCATCCTCCTCCCCAATGGAGGTACATATTTTCCTAATTGGAAGGAGTGTTGAAAGAATATTCCCTTCATATAACCCTTCCAGAAATTTCTATAAGGGGATCCTTAAAAGAGTATTGGGGAACCATAGGGGTTATAAACAGGAGTTATCAATCAAGGCTATAACATTCCATAAAGATCATGGTCTCATTAATAGAATTCCTCATATTAATATACTCTATGTTCATTCTTATTCTAAATTTACACCGGAAATGCATTATGTATTGATTAATTTCATTAACACCACCCATGTGGATGCTAATGAATGTGAAACACTTAAAGATGAAAAAGGAGGAGATGTATCCTCTCTGAAATATGGTCCAAACTAAAATTGAAGAGGGAATTTTTTGTACTAGGAAATAAGTTCTTCTAATAAATTACATGAATCCCTTTAATACTCCACACAAACCTCATTCTCAATCATCTGGGAAGGAATATATTAATGGTATGGTAGCATCTCACCCATCGAATGAAGAGGAAGAACCTATCGCACATGAAGAAATATTCTCTCAATATGAGTAAGATATGAAGGAGCTGAGAAATCTCAATGTAGAACTACATTTAGAAATCATACAAGGTGTATAATTTCATCAAGAAAATCCTCATATAGATCTCCTAGCCGACGTACCATAGAAAAGAGTATTCATCATAATAATTGATGTAGAGTTAGAACATCCTCTCTATGAGGAAAAATTAAAACCAATAAACATGGACTCCATAATAGAGATATATCATGAGTTCCCTACATTGGCGAGGAAACTAGATCTAGGTAAGACATGTCCTAAATGAACAACCCCTATACGATATCCACCGTGAGTATAGAATGAACCACTGAAGCATGCTTAACCCATTTTCACCTTGTTTATGATCTTGTGCAGTTGGTTGTTACTCCATGGTTCATCAACCTTGTTGATTCACTGGACTCTATATTGAATGTTTTGTAAGGATAATGTATAGAATTTACAACTTATTAAATTCCATACCACACCTGGGTGGATTTAATACTTCCCCTATATTCTTTTGGAATCCTTCATTCCCAACATTCAATGGCCTGGGGGATCTGGAATAATATTTGACACCCATCATGGCTCGATGGGATCCCTTGATGAGGAACCATGAAAAAAATGTTCCAATCAAACCCATGTGTCTCCTTAACACCATAGATGAAATTTCCCTCATATTGTGTACTATTTTACCATCCATATAAACCAATAGGTGGTAGGATCTTCACTACTTATTCCTCTTTCAATTCATCTCTATGCTATAGAAAACGACTTTCCTCAACATCTCGTATTGAATGAATTTAGAGAATGATAGGGTATCACTGTATATTTATAGCTATAATGTCTTGAATGACTCCTTAAAAATATAACATCCTCATGTGGACTTATTGAGTATTTTCATTGAGAACCATCTTGATGAGTTGCGAACACCACTCTTAAAAGTAATATATCTAGGTGGGATACATGATCTTTTCAAAATATCACAGAAGTTTTTGGATTCAATTTTCAAAACCAAATCCAAATAAGGACCAATGGTACTAGAATAGGGAAGGAAATTTTTTAGAGTGGAATAGTTTCTATCAGTTAAAATTTGGCCTCTATGCCAGCTCCAGCTCTAAATCTCACACCTCCCCACGATACACCTCATATTGAATGAGAATTTCAGTTAAATTACCCCATAAAAATGTTATAATAGAACCCATATAAATTTAATTGGATGATCATAATAATAATTCATATTATTTATGAGATGTGAATGTTCCTATATACATTATGGATTCTACCAAAAATAAAATGAAAAAATTGTCGGAGTTGAAGTGGACTTAAAATTTTAGTCCGAATTATTTCCAAAATTATTTACACTGTCACTGAATGGTGGGTCATAAAATATGATATTGGTTTTTTAAATAAAATTTACTAATGATGGTTGATTCCAAAAAAGAAAATATTTATAAACAAGAATAACAATTGTCGTGTGTTTTTGTTGTGAATTCTAAATGAACACCATATAAAAAGATGTTATGATTCAAAGAATACATAAGTTCAATGATTGGATGTCCAGGAAAGAAGTAAACCAACCCCTTTTTATCCTTAGTGCCAAATTTAATCAACTTAATGCACACTCAGTTTCATCCTCTATAATACAACCAACTACACTGGCACTAAAGACACCCCAAATATGATCTTTTAGGAAATGAAATGGATGGAAAATAATAAAAATAGGTACAGGTGGTTGACCATGTAATAGTTTCAATATCATTCTTTATTCTCTCGTATTGTATGCCTCTGTTCCCAATAGTATGGGCGTCATCCCACTAAATAGTAATGTGGTAATTTTTCTTTCAATGAGAAATCATCGCCATTTGAAGAACTAATATTCTATTCCATTAATGTAATTCACTTAATGCATACCTTATGCAATGATTATAACTATCCTTAATATATGTTTCCTACTCCTTATCAGGATACACTAGGTTGAGACCAATGAATCATAGGAGCTATTGGAATATGTATTCTTAGATGAAGCCAATATTCTAACCACATCACATAAGCTTCCAAAAATAATGAAAGAGACCATCAATGATAACATGAAGAATATAGAATAATACCCACATTATTTATGAGTCTCCCTCACCAAATTGTTTTCTAAGACCGACATTAAGTGGTGAATAAATCCCATCATACCTCATGGGTAGGAAAGAAAAATTTGGAATAATCCAATAATAAGGAAAACAGCATCAACAACTATTTAGCAACACGACCCATCTCCCCACAAACCTCAAACTCTATAGCACTTTCTATGTAATATTTTCACATGGGAAAATGTAAACATTTGATTAAAAAATATGAAATATGAAATCCCTAGTCCTATGGTTGAGTGTATCCTATGATAATGGATAATCTTAACCCATCAAATGATATCATAGAAGAACCTATTGAGGCTCCTATAAACCATTTAGAGTTTTAATCATAGGTCACATCAACTTATGTAAGCAATGAAGAGATAGACCTTACAAAATTTCATGTAGTAATATATTATTGGACATTGAATTTGTGATATAATCACAAATAAATACCTCCAATGTGTCTTGTATACTAGATAACATTGATATCCATCGATCATTAATAGAAAATGTCATGGTAGTCAATATCATTCTGATAAAAAACATCATTGTTTTGGATATAGTAAAGTCGATATGTCTCCCTCTACCATGACATTTCTGGGGTATGAAAATAGCAGAAACAATCCCCTATTATAGATCAAACACAGAACACAATTTAGTGACATAATATCTCACACTGAATTCCTATGGATCAATAAGGATACATCCATCAATATACTACTTTTAAGGACTATATTTCACAAAAAATGTGGAAACCCTTTCATCATATCACCAATATCTCATGTTTAACATCAATGCTAAAAGTGGAATTTCATACAGTTATAAGTCACTAATAGAATCTTTTGAGGCAAGAAATATTGATGTAGAATTTTTTCAAAGAGAAATAAATCAACCAATGAATAATAATATTTACATTGAGACCACCCAAATCATTTATAATTGACCATAAAACCCCATTCACGGTTCTTGTTGAAGAATATGTGTTAACCATGATTATGATTGATGATATTCCTTTAAAATTGGGCATATATTCCTCAACCCTTATGATGTTAGTATTTTCAACTAATACTTTGATTTATAAAAAGGCTTCTAGTTCTTTTTTCAATGGTTATACCTCAAGTATAAATTACCTCAACCATCTATTGAGACTTAAATAAAACCCATCATCATCAGATGAATTTGAAAGAATATTCATATCACTTCTAGTGGTGGATATATCTTTCCCTCTAAATATCAGAATATATATGATAACAACATATTTTAAGATTACCGTTTGGAACACATCCCTACCAATGCAAGAATGTAATAATGAGGAAAGTAAGAGAAAGTTTACAATGAGGATGGATTCAATGAAACTCCTCCATTATGCGAGGAATGATTCTATACTACTATTGATGAACTATGATAGGTACATCTTGGAATAAAAGAAGATACATAACTTGTGTTGATTAGTGTGATTATTACAATTTAGGAACAAGAGTTATATACCTAAATCTTAATGAATCATTAAGACTTATTCTCCTGTAATTACATGTAAATATTAGTTCATGATCCTTTTGTGTTCACCCACCACCTAGGTCTTTTAAATGGTCATTGTGACTACAAACATGTAGATAGAAGAACCCATCTGACCCCTGTTTAAAAATTAAATGATAAATATGATAAGGTCATAAAATCCATCATCATTCAAGAAGTATAATACACAAAATGACTTACTAGTATTGTATCATTAATGAAGAAGAATTTGGAAATTTGAGTGTGCATCAACATCAAATATCTTAAATAACACTATCGAGAAGATGACTTCAAATTCTAATTATTGAACATATGATTGATGTGATGGATTCCTACCCTTCCCTCTATATTATGGTTGGATACTTAGAATATAAAAACATCTAAATTCCCTCAGATTATGAAGAATCCTCTAAAATCATGGAACCCCTATCAGTGTATTTATATCGGGTGATTACCTTCAACCTGAAAAGTGACAGTTCTACATAACATCATGTAATGCACTATATATCAATACCGTTTCTAAGAAATTTGATCGAGTGTTATGAAAATGATATTTTGGTGATTTATCAACAATTTACTAATCATCTTTCTATCCTTGATGTGGTTTCCAACAAACTATGACAACATTGACTAAAAATTAAACACCAAAAAAATGAGATTTTGGAATATCCTTGTGAATTTTCACGACTTTGTATTATTCAACCAAGGTGTCAAAGTCGATTATGAGAGGAAAAATTTTATCCAAGGAATGTGACCTCCTAAAAAGCACAGAGTGTTAACAGTACTACCAAAATTCAAGGCCTGCATTCATTGCTTTATATAAAATCAAGATGGAATGTGATTTCCCATAACTATGTTAATGAACAATGGGTCATGTATTAGTGTAATGATGACTATAATTACTAAATTATAGAATGATTTATTTTTTGAGTCCACTGGTGATTATGTTCCATATCAAATGAAATACACTCATCTTATATGTAGTTCCCAACCCGATAGGCCACCCGATCAGTGCTTCAGGCTGAGTTCCACTAGACTGAGGTGTGCATCCCCGTATGTACAAGGCTAAGAACATGAAACAAGGGTATAAAGGGGTTTTAGTGGGGATACTATAACCTTTAGAAATGATAAAATAATAGTATGGGTATATATAATATATCATGGAAAATAAATAACAATATACACTAGTACACTAACCCACCCATCATGGAAACATAAAAAATATTGAATAATAGGTGAAGGAATAACCAACAAAAACAACATAATAAATAAACATATCATACAAACCATTTTTATCTAAGATTTCAAATCAAAAAAGTCATACATCTCAATAAGTATGAGGGTCTCCAATGGGTGACCACAATTTGTATATTTATATAATCATGTTGATGAAAAAGTATAAAAAACAAAAAATCCAAATGAGGAATTATCCTCAATGTCCCTTTCCATCCATCCCATGTCAAAAAATAAAAAATATGGTCCAGATCCAAATGCCAATGCATTATTTATAAGCACGACCCTAAAATATATACCCATCTAGAAGGTCTTGTATAGTATGTGAGAATGGATATTAGTAGGCCACCACCAATATGTGACTATCATAAATATTTTATTAAATAGTTTTATACTAAAAATAAATAAAATATTCTTTGCACACCAATATAAAAAATCTACTCCCTCTGTGAAAAATAGACATATAGAGGAAATTCACCTTATCTAGTCATTGATAGTATACCATTGTAGATAGTATCCATAGCTTAAGACCAACTAATCCCCATATATAAATTAATCAACAGGAACACACATGTTCCACCTCTATTAAAATCAGCTAGAACTTCATGCTAACTAACACATCATGTCCGACAATATATGACTTTCTAAAGGCATACCTCTGTAATCAAATTCCAGGTCACGTAGAAAATATATCATAGGAAACCTTGTTGGATCAAATAATAGTTATCAATGAATAGTGAAACCAATCCTACATATAATATCATTATCTGGTCAATAGAAAACATCCTGTGGAGTGGTAATGTCTATCCTCCCAAATAATCACAAACCAAATAGCCAAATGAATGGAGAGCCTCATCCCCAAACTGAAAATATAAACATTGTTATTTCATTGATCCCCCATATCCCTATGTATTTCTATGACATGCACCTATTACCATCTTCATAAGAAGAAACTATCAGAGGCCTCTACCTATATGAGTTCTCCATGCGATCTCATTATCTGACTCTAAACATTGGAACATGATTCTAAATGGCACACTAGACGATTTGGTTGAGAATTAATCGCCAAAAATCCTTAGGACTCACCATTTTGGATCCTCATAACTCTATGACCATGTTTCTCAAACAGATTGTCATCCCCATCCAATCCCCACATGTGCATCTCCTATAACCTGGTGACCTTGTCACTACAATCCATAACTGTATCACTAAATCGTTAATCAACATCACTCAGAATGTATATAGATATATATATATATCTATGTGTTTGTGTGTGTGTGGACAAGCCCGGTCTAAAGATCACATCACCACAAATATTATATGAAAATTTATCTCAATACTCGGGCCAAGCCCATCATGTTCCCATGGAAATCATCAATTCAAAATAATTAATTTATAAAAATACATTTTCTGTAAGGAATGAACCCTGACCTAAACTACTCCTGGTCCCTAGACACTCACACATATCAACCCACTTGTGTAGGTGAGGATCATTTTCTTAGGCATATCCAAAGATCAATTTAATAAATTTATTGGACAACCAATAATTAAAATGGGTCTCGATCTGCCAATATAGTGGTGTTCTTAATGTCATTCCCTACCCACAAAACACTCATGAAATCACAATGAAATATAGGAACCTCCTTAATCATGTTATTATAAAAACAATAATTTGATATTATCCTCTAACTCAGACGAATTTTGAAGAAATAAGGGTTTCAGACAAACGCCCTGATATTTGGGTAAATTGGATCGCCCGGATATATAAATCCATATGGAGAGATAAATTTAGAATAGTGGAAGGATGATTCATGGTATTACTATTATAGATCCAACACCATTGACAAATCAAGAAATGGATTACTAATGAAGTAGTTATCTCAAAACATAGTTTGATGGAAAATAGGGAGCACCCCCACTATTGTTTGTGGCCAAAGGAGGAAGGTTGACATGGAAAAAAAGAATTAGAGGGAGAGTGAAAATGGTATTTTCACACATTTATTGGGTATTGTGGTCATCTCACATGATCTCGATAATTGTGTGCCATCTATGATATAGCCATTTCCCATAGTTCAAGCTCTCATGGATGTCCCACATAGTTTTCCAAACCATGAGACAATCGTGTGAATCCTCTACGACAGAAAATGTTGTGGTTCTGCACGGCCATGCACCCCCTACATCATAGTTTAGAAAACCATGCACATAGCCCCTAGAGGTCCGCACAGTTACTACTTTAATGATCCATGATTTTTCAAAACCATGATCAAATGTTTTCACACACAATAATGTTTGGTTTTGGGGTCTAAATGCACCAAACACCCCCAGACACTTATTGATTATTAATAATCATTTAAAAACAATGTAACATGTAAAAATAATTCAAAAAATTAGTTTTTTAAAATGATACATGTATTGGTCTACCCGTCATTCAACAAAAATAAATAATGGGAGTGGTATTCGACCAGATCCAATAACCTAGGATGTTATAGTCACCCCACTATATTAAAGATTATCCCCATATATATCTTTCATAAATCCATGGTAGTACCGAACAAAACACTCTTGTTAAAATTAACTGTGACTACCCTAGTAACAACACACAGGTCAGATACCCCTGGAGGAATCCCTATCATAGATGGTACCAACCCTGGTGGCATCGTAACTCAAAACAAAAGTAAAACGGAAGGTCTACTAACCATACCCAAACGCAATGTCCTTTACAGATGCATCATCACACCTGCACCACATAGGGTTCTCCCAGGTCATAACTTACAAACATCAAGTTCCCAATATACTAAGATTCCCAACTCATTACCATGTAATGTGTGGCACCTTTGATGTACTTCATAGCATCAGCTACTAAAAATCAATCTTAGTTCCTCGCCGCTTAAATAATTCCCACATCACAATGATTCCCAGATCAAATGAACATCACAGGACACAAATCCAATGATGCACATAGAATACATCATTTCCATTCACCTTATATATATAATGCATCTCAACTAATTTTAACCTACTAACTGGTGTATGATTTGTCCATAGACACATCTTTTGAAACTCATTCACCCAAAATAGACATGCCTCTAAAATGGTCAATAAAATAATCGTGGTCAGACCCTATAATACCTCTAACTGCAATCATCTTGCATCATTCTCATCACATAGAAACTCCACTTCATGCACTAATCTTGGTGGTCAACTGACCGAATCCTGACCCCCTATAGTGTTTAACCAGCCATTGGACATTGAACCAGCTAGTGGGTCGCGTTGTCTCTTCCAGGAACCCCATGACAAAAATACACCCAGCTACCATATCATGAAGTCTGTCATGATACTATAAAAAACTGTGAGTTGAATCTATTCAATTCCTATCATTTTTTCAAGAAGTCATCCTACATAACCTCTTGAGATTCCCCACTAGTCTGCATGCTCAACACTCCTTCGATTCCTGATCTCACTATATCTGTACATGTCACTCATACCAACACTAGAAACCCATCATCCAATACCCAATATTTGGTGGTCTTCTCAAGTCCCTAGCCTGAACGGCCTACTAGAACTCATCTCATCCCCTCTTCTTACCATATGAATATTTTTTATTGAAATAACTTAATTCCATCACATAGTTACAATATTATTGATTTATAAAATTTCTTTAAACAATGAGAACATATTTCACCACCTACAATAATGAGTCTTACATGAAGACACTAAAAATATCCTGAATGGAATGTTGTAAACCACCCTTGAGATGCCTTACCCATGAGGTGTAATTTTCCCACCATACTGGGAACAAAACAAGACAAATCAATGAAGGTGGTTGTACAATCCATGACTGACATGTCTCCATATAATAAGCTCAATATCTCTCAATCTCTCTCAATCCTCAGCATATTATAAAATAAGTGCTCGACGAACCTGGCCTCAAAGTCTGTCTAGGCCAGTCCCTCATGTCTACATGACATGGCCTCTATTTTCCACGATCACATTCTCAGTCCTCTGAGAAAATATAAAAATAGCTTCACCCACTTCTAAATGGGTGTCTCAAGCTACTCAAATATCATTTACATCAACATGATCCAGTTCTCATCCATGAATGGTTTTCTCTCACCATGAAACAATAATTGGCATTATTACTAGAACTAGCGTGTCATGTATTCCATGGGATGGTTTTCTCCAGAAGACCCCCAATAATTCTCCTAGATGACAAGTATCATACTCACCGTGAGATTCATGTCAATCAAAAACCTAAATCTATCAAAAAAATCTATTTATATGCCAAAGAAGAATCATGAAAATGAGAATGTACCTACAGATCATGTTTTTCAAAACTCTATAGGGCCTCATCTTGACCTATAGGGGTCACAACCAGTGTTTTCTCTAGCAGAACCAAAAAATCACCCACCTAACACTACATTGATGTTCATTTATTTGGAATCCGAATAAATACCAATACCATTGTCAGATAGTTTAGATAACTTATACATATATATGTTATATATGGGAAAAATATTTTCCACTATAATATCTCTACCATTACCCACCCCATAATTATCATTTCATACGACATCTAGCCTCGTGGCCCTTTACCCTACCAATTATATCCATGTGTCACATATTCCACAGGTCATGCCTATCTTGATGAACCATGTCACCTCAATTTGATGACCTCATTTCCCAATAGTGTGATAAACATCACCCCATGTCATTATTCAAGCCTTATTTTATAAGAGACAAGCCCATATATATAACACATATCACAAATATATTCTGTTGGTTTTACTTCCCAACTTGATGTTCACATCACCACATATAAGATATACAATGTTATCTCAATCATTGGAAAAATCCCTCCACCTTCCCATGGAACTCATCAATTTAATATAATTAATTTAAGAAATTAAAATTTATGAATGGAAAAAACCCATCCTAAACCTCTCATGGTCCATCGCCACTCACACAGCTAAAACCATTTCTATAATTGAGCGGCATTCCCAAAGATATCTCCCATGCCAATTTAATAAATTCAAAGGCTAACCAAAAATTAAAAAGGGAACTTATTGGTCAACATAATGGAATACTAAAAGACACACCCCAAAAACACTCCCAAAATCCCAATGAATGGTAAGAACTGCCTACACTGTATTGGAAATAATCAACTTGTCTTATCAAAGACTGTAACTTAGAACAATTTGGATAAAATTTCTATTTTAGATGAATTCCCTGATAATAAGTTAAATTGGCTTGGAAATATTTAGAGTTCCATATGGTTAGTGACAATAAGAAAAGTGACTAGAGAAATAAAGGGATTACAAATATCGATCCAATTTCATCAACATATAAGAAAATGAAGTCTGGATGAATGAGACAGCTCACAACCTAACTAGAAGAAAAATAGTGATATCCCATAATGACAAGTGTGACCTATGATAGATGAAGGAGGAGGAAAAATAGATATGATGTGCAATGGAAAAAAATATTTTCAAACATTTAAGGGGCCCCACAATTAGCTCACATGGTTTTGTTCACCATATGTTGCTCGAGCGATAGCCACTGCCCAATGCCCCTGTGCGTATAGTTGTCCTGCATAGTTTACTAAATTGTGTGTAAACTATGAGAATATCCTCTGCTAAAACCTATATATTTTTCACAATTATGTCTCTTCCAATCCCATATAGTTTGCAAAATCATGCACAAAGAACCTATAGGGCCTAACAGTTACTCCTTGGAGGCCACATAGAATGTTCAAACCATACACCCTAGTGTGTTCCCCCCAAAATACTTATGTTTTCAGCATCTTAAACACCCAAAACCCAACTGAAACCCCAATAAACATTCTATATATTGATACTTATCTAGAATCAAGGCCTATTGTTAAATGAAAACATTTAATTATGTTCTATTAAATGAAAAAAGAATTATCCTACACACAAACTCAGAAAATTATAAATACGTAAAGAATTTGACCCGCTCAAAAACCCGAGATGTTACACTATATGTGAAATCCATTGAGTGGTCCCTACATACATTCATCATAATAAATAATGATTCAAAAAAATACAGTATTATGTATTATAAACCATGATGGATAATAAATTTTTTTATTAAGATATGTAGAAGAACTATCTTTCATTAATACTTTTGGTTTATAAACTAAGGAACTAAATATAGCATCATGAGATCCATATGGTTTCCAAAATGACTCACTTAGGTATATATATAGAAAACCAATGATGACTAGACATTTCATAAAATGGTAAGTCATCATATTGAATATTTTTATCTTGATCATACCAAACAAGTTAATAAAGGGTAATTATCTTTCATATTTCCTCATAAAGCATCATTCATTAGTATAATTTATCATGGATACTAAACTAGAAGATGAAAAAAATCATATCCAAGAATCCCCGAGAACATTTGTGATGTAATTTGATGGAATTACCATAATTTAAATCAAAAAAGAATGATAGATTCAAATAATAATAAATTCCGATCGGGATTCATCCTTATCTCTCCAACAAAGGTGGGTTTTCCTTCTTATTTTCTATTGTCAAAAGGTTTATCCAACATAAAAGAAAAATACCAAACCCTCATTCCATTATTATAAATCTCAATAAAAATTACAATGACCCATGTAAATGAAAAATGTGATTTAGAGTGGAAATAATATATTCGAATTGTGATTATGTTATCAAGAATGAAGTGTTGATCCCATTTATTAAACATTCCAGTGGATTGATAGTGTAATTTTACTAAGAGACTGTGTGGATTCATGTCCCATGTTCATATAATTCTCAAGAAGATGAACCGAAAAATGTGGCAACACATTTGGTACATTTTATAAAATAGTAAAAAACAATACACATTGCATAATCGTATCAATGTTTGTTCAGAGTAGCATGAAAGTGAAAAACTAGTTCAATTCTACCCCAAAACTGGAAAATATTGAAATTGGTTGGATGACGCCAATCCTAGACTACCTCAAAAGTGATATTCTTCTATATATAATATCTATGAGAGAGAAAAACAAATAATGGGAAGACAACTACATCATCTATGGCACCCTCAGTAATCTGAAGGTCTTCTATAAATGAGGATTTTACAGAAACCTCCTCATATGAGTTGAAGGAGAGGATAATATCTCCATTATGCTAGAATTCCATGGCTATGGTTATGAGTCCATCAGTCTGGAACCACTCAGTCTTACCAAATCAAAAGGATCAATTATTTTTGGCCTTCAATGATGTGAGACCGTAAATAATTTACCAAAATATGAAATCTATGTCAAGTGTATTCCCATTTCATCCATCAAACCATGGAATTGTTACACACCACATAATACTCTATCCATTATCTATATGGTGAATTGGTGTTGTGGTATTGTGGTATTGTATCATCCTTCTACATTTTTGTTTTATGTACATCCTCAATTATACTGACTTCTTCTGCAAATGGGATGAATAAATACCCCTCAATGAATTTGGGACAAAAATCACCACCATTTTAAAGAAGTCCAACATCATCACCAGGTTTAGTGCCCCACATACAATACCAATGTATAACATCACCAACTTCTATTCTGATTAATTGATGGGGTTATACCATGAACCTAACATCAATTCCAACCCTTCATTCCATTTTCAAGTAGTATAAACTGGATCTATACAGTCATTCAAAAAAACCCAATACAAAATACTTTAAGAATTAGTGAAAAATGACATGAAATACCAATAAAAGGCCTCTATATTCTTTAAGGGCCTAACATACCACAATCAGAACCACTACTAATGAGATATTATATTCATTGGTATATGAAAAATAATTAGTTTTCCCTAGAAAATTCCAAATTCATTCTCATTTTATATCCATTTTTTATCAATATTTTATATATGAGTTGTCTGAGAATCTTTTGGTTAAATAAGAATGGTTGGTTAATAAAATAATTCATACCTTTCATCATTTATAGATTCACCAATATTGGATAGCTTGATCATTAAACATGAATGTTTTCCATTATTCAATCCTTGATTAGAGGTTAGTTTTGGGCCTCATGATGCTAACTATACCTAGTAAAAATCCACAAAATGTTTAACAAAAATGTGAAGGACCTATTTCCATCTATAAATTGATTGCATTGGAGCATGTTCGTTGATCACCATGGGCAGTGTGTGTAATATTCCCCTTCCAAAGTATGTTTTCTCAAAATATATTTCATGTCATTACTTACATATAGTTTTAGTTTTATGTCCCAAAACAACAATACAACATTCAACCTCTTCATATGATACTAAACGTTACCAAGATGTCCAGATTACATGACCCGAAAATTAACAACCCTTATCATCGTAGTACCAATATGTTAAATTGTATGAAAACATCTTTATTACATGATGTTAAAATGTAGTCCTACCCTATGCACCAAGAATAGGATTCCCAATGATACAAACCATGGATTGTATATTCGAAATGCATGGGATGCCTCTTTTTTGAATATTTCCCAAACTCTTGGTAAAGGATTATTATGTGTTGATTTCCCAAATGAATATGAATATTTTAATTCGTAATCCCCACATATCATTTTTTTTCATTCCATCCACCATTCTTGTTCCCTATCGCAAGATTTCAAAATCTATGTATTAGACTTCAGTGAATGGATATAAAAGGAAAAAGACTCATCTAGATCCCAAAGAATTAAAACTATGGGACAATACCTTTTATAAACAAATAAAACTAAGAACTACATGTAGCTAAATTCTCACCTTGATGAGATACATAGTGATGCATGGAACCCTCACTCAAGGCCCAAGTATAAAACAAAAGAAATTTTTTCCCATTCCATACATATGATTTAGATTAGAATGTGGAATCATTACCCAGAACTACAAACAGTTTCATTCCAATTTCTACATGATATATAGAAATTCATAGAAATTTTTTCCAAGTCCCAAACAAAACTATTGAATCCGGGTATGCTTTCCCTTATAATAGTTTGAATCCATGTCATTAATTCACATCCTATTCCTCTTTACTATCTAAAAAGGAACACCATTCCAACTAATGACATTAAATCACTAAAAAATATTTTACTATATCTCCTACATGTGATATTGGAATCCCTCCCCATTTTTTATCACCCAAAGCATATCTCAAGAAGGATTAGGAATCCTCGTTAGGGTCTCCATTCAAGGAAAGGTCACTTATAGTCCAAAAAATATGGAATTAAACTATGTATAAATCTATCCATAGGAATTTTTCAGTGAAAAATTTTATAACTCCACTTTCTATTGGGTAACATATGTACTTTCCTCCTAGAAATTTTAGGGTTGATGTCCCATTAATATGATGAAAAATAGTTTATTATTTTGGTTATCACATATGTTATCCTTCATTATTGGTTATGTTACCCTACAACACCTATATAATTGAAGTATGTGTTTGTTGATTCTCATCCGAATGAGGTAGGTATTAACACATGTATTATACAACCTATCCCAGTAACAATATTATAATATTACCCTTATCCACATAGGAACTTGATTACTGTGTGGAATATATCATAGAATTATGTGTGGCTTCAGCCTCATATTGTTGAGATATGTAGTGATTCCATGTTTCACTAACCTAGGACCAACCAGAAAATAAAATAAATATTATCTAACTCCCATTTGTATATGCTAAATCCAAATGAGAGAGTCTAGGGAATGTTATCATTTCATTCATGAAACCATATTAAAATGATTACGCTCCCTACACATGTATCAGACCGGTCCATAGATCATTATCTGAAAATATATATGCCATGATTTCTCTTAAAAGAGAATATGTACTATTATTAAATCCAAAATATTTGGTCTAGTAATAATTATTTCCTTCATTAAATATGATTTAGACCTATATAAGGAATTCTATACCTATTTATGGTCAATTTAAACATAAATTATCATTCAGATTCATGCATGTTACTTTCAAAAATTATACTCCATGACTTTGGAAATTCTTATCTCCATATAAATTCATTTGTTTATCAGTAATAAGTTTATATATTGATGATAAAATAATTTTTTTTTGAAAATTAATATTGCTAATCAGCCACAAATTTCCATATTACGCCTTCAAATGTGGCATGTCTATCAAAGTAATTTTAGTCAGTAGGGAAAAATAAATTTTCATATTTATTCTTTGATGAAATCATAATGGAAACTAATTTTTGAACATTGTCTATAGTCATACCTTTCAGGTTTTTCATCCCCACTCCGTAGAATTTGGTGACACAAGATACATTCATAAAATGGTTCCCCCTAAAACAAAGAGTATTTCATAGGATTCCTGGCCATTTCACCATGACATGGATATTTCTAGATTTAAGACCATAATAATAACTCTAGAAGTCATAATAATGTGACAATAAACTACAAGAAACCATAATTTAAACATGATGATAAAAATCATGATTTAAGACCCTATCTTCTGGTGCAAAACAACTTATTGTTTTGATCGTCACCTAAGAGAACCACCAGTCCATGTTTCAGTCTCTGAACATGCATTTTATCTAGAAATATGAGTGTATTTATTCCAATCCTAATGAGCTATGTATTGACACCTGAAAATATTATCCTACTACTAGCATTGAATACAACATTTATCCCATTTCTTATATAATAAATAGGCATAACATTCTCTACGTTGTTACAATCAACTTCAATGTAAATTCCTCGAGGAAAATCAAGTAAACTTTCATTCACAAACCACAATACATGGTTTTAGGAAAATTAGATCATTATGATCCCCCCAGGGGCATCGGTAGTAGAACAATTTAACATTCATTGACAATATTGTTTTGATTATGGATAGAATAAATTAAAACAGGGTTGTTCATAATATACATCAAAATTTGTGATTTCATTCAACAGAATATTATTCCCCATCATAAAATCCAATTATCTATATATACCCTAACAATATCACAATGGAAGAATATTTTTGAACATGGTTTTTGATCATTATTTTATAATTTACCCATGTCATATCTTTAGGTACAAAATTTCCGAAATAATGACACAAAAATATCCCCACTCATATCAAAAAAGTGTTGAAGCATTTTTTGCTGAAATCCCTACTAGTTTCAATATCACCATACAACAAGGTCAAATCAGTTCGACTTAAAAATCAGTTTCATTAGTCATGCTTGTATGATCATAAAATACAAATTAATGTGAAATAATTATTCACAAGATCCAAACCCCAAAAAGGATACCATTTGAATGATTCATGTTTTATCTCTCTATACATACACTCTATATGACTTACAATAAAAAAACAGAAATTGAAAAGTAATAAAAAAAATTAGTTAAAATCCCTAATAAAAAATATATAATAAAAAACTATATTATCATTAATAATGTCCTCTAATGATTTGAATTAGAAAAAATTTGGGAGGTGATTTAAAAGAAACACTATTTTTAGGGTATTTCATACTCGTCTAAAAATAGTCTTACTATACTCATAGTTTCCTAATACCTTGGAAAAACATAGTGAACATTCATGTTCTTATAATTTTAATTAAAATATATTGACAAAAGAGTGTTTATTCAAATGATACATAATTAGTTTTATGTCAAAATATAAGGTAAAATAGGGATGAATAAATATATGAACGAGAAAAAAAGTCATTTAATTCATGGAGGAAAAAAATTATTGGATCATGTATAAGCTAGAGTCTCCCTGTAAAATATTACAGTGGTCCATCAGAATAATTTTTGATCTATTGATATACCAATAGAGACTTGCCCAAATTCTATCAAATCCCATACAACTATGTGGTCATTGAATGCATAGAGAAAAGAATGATCCCCTATTCTGTAGAAACACAATCTTTTCACTGGACCAAAAAATCATTATGTAATGGATGAGATATACATGCTATTCTTTTATAACATGCAACAATTCTAGATGATGTATCATCTGAATATATTTTTCATCAATATGTTCTTGATTCTATTCTAAAACCATAACATGGTCTTGCTCCACGTAGGATACATAAGCTCTAAGGTTTTCAAAATGTCTAAGATTTTGTCCCTTAACCTATCATAAGAATTTTACCTTACTCATGGTTCTAGATATTCTTCATTGCAGCATAAGGAATTGTATTATAATTTGATAAACCATACCCTAATGTGGTGAACATGGTCTATAATTATTGAAGATGTGGAGGAATTTCACTAAGTGGAATCTCTTTAAAAAATATTCTATATGTCACTCCAGAAACAAATATGGGAAATGGAAAAGGAATCATGGGCCTCCAGGTCTATCACAAAGCCACTATCATAAGGGGATATGTACGTCAAAATCAATTCGATTGGGCTTTTATCTTGTGACCTCCCATCTAGAGTAACATCACAACCTACATATGTCAATGGATGATGTGTTGATTTGGCATACCCTTTTGGTAATGATTGATTTTACAATTTGATAGATTCCACTATAGAATCCATAGCCTCAATATTTTGACCCTCGATCATATAATGTGGAACAACATTCTTGAGAAACACTATGGAAAGATCATGAAAAATACCTTCCTTAAAAAAAGAGTCGGTGTTCCCAAAAAAACAAAAGAAAAGGGGCCTCATTTCCCCAGTCTGGGATCATCGTGTAGTTTTTTAATTAGAAAATGTTATACAAATCCAGATTTTTAATTTAATACATCAAGAATAAAAAGGTTAGGAATTTTTTATAACATAAAAATGAAAAAGCTCACATCTATACAATTTCATATCAATGTCCCTATAATCCTATAGAAAAGATGAAACATCGATGTGTTTGAAACCATCTTCAAATTCCATTATTTTATTATTTATTTCATCTATTCTAAAAACATACTCACCAGTAGGGGTATTGGAGACATTTTCCCCATGACCCCAATTGGCTCTTCCATTTATTCCATTTATTGTATTCTCAATAGGAAAAATCCTTACAAGACATTCTAAATTATGTTCTGCACCAATACCTTCATCAAACTACATTGGACCCTGATCGAACCCTTCTATGATAGTGATATGATCATTTTTTTATCATGGGGTATTTTAGTATATTTGGTGGAACTGGAATATCATAAGGAATGAGAGTTAATGAAGGCTACATAACACCTTATACTGGACATTGGAAATTAATAGGATTCTCTTCCCACTCTATAATAGAAGGAAAAAATGTGGCGGCCTCTCTCCTTGACAATCCTCCAATCAAGGAGAGAGATTCACTAATAGAAATATATGCTTCATTATGAGTACACACCTTATTTTTTAAAGGGTATTCTCTAATCCCCTTTATAGAAGTGTGGGGATCAGATTCTATATTACACAAGTAGGATCTTATGTACATTCTATAAAAAAAATTAAACCAATGATTAAATGAAAAAACACCATGACTAGAGATGTATATAGCCAATGGATTTATTCCATTTCAACTATATACCTTATACTACAAAAAACAATCAATATATCCTACAAATATCAATACTAGAGAAGAAAACATAGATTGTTCACCCACAATATCTTCCACTATAAGTCTATGGCCTATAGACAACTCCCTTGATTCAGGGGTGGATTCCATATCTCCAATGGGAGTACTTGTCAGCCAAGATTTTAGTAAATCAGACTCATCCCCAGGTCCATATTTTTTATGTAACACAATAATATTTTATTCAATTTTTCCCATTATATAATATAATTTCCATGATTTCTTATGTTTCATGAAACATAAATCTTAAAGGAACTTCTAAATATTATTACTTAAAAGATAATGTCATAACCAATCCGTTAAAAAAGATACTATGAAGTGAATTTACAAAATTATATAAATAATGTTTACACATAAATACGAATGAATTATTTTTTTTCCAATTATTTATAAATGAACAAAAATAATTTTGAAAATAAAAGAAAATTTGTTTATAAAAATATATTTAAATGCATAAAAGTGTGTTTTATAATAGTAAAAACAGTCAAAGACATTGTATAATATTAATAAAATATATATAATATGTTCAGTCTAATGTTTAACATTCATCCTATGTGTTTTATAGACATTATATAATAAATAATTCCAATTTTACCCATAAAAACTCTATTATTTTAGTGGTAGTTTTATGAACATTTGATAATTTACTAATATTAAAATTACATTTTTTCACATGTATAAATATAATTAGATAAGTTAAACTTAATTTCTTAAATAATAATTTCAAAGTTTTCATAGGTTAAGTTTTTTTTATTTTCATTATATTTTTAATATTTTAATAATCATAAAAATAAATTTTTATTGAAAAAGATATTTTATTATTAATATTTTTAAAAGGAAAGATTATATTTTGAATTAGTTTTAAATTATAAATAGTTTAATTGTTTTGTAAATAATCAAATTATAATTTTTTAAATTTATTTAATGCATGAATATTTTATAAAATCATTTATATTTTATAATGATGTTTTTTTCCAAAAAAAAAATTCATTAAATTTTATCGATTTAAATATAAATTTAATTATGATACTTATGAGTTTCTAATTTTGAAAAAAAAAATTGATTCCATATTTAAAATCATGAGGTCTATCTTTAGTAAATATACCCCTTTTTCAATATGAAAATTTACCCTGGAAAAAATTGTTACCACAGTTAAGGGTAAATTATGTTATCAAGAGTACAAAAATAATATGATAAGAACTATAACATTACCCTAGAACATTTCCAAATATCATTGGATGAATAATTTTAGACCCTTAACACCAAAGTATCTTAATTGATTTATTTTATAACACTTTTCCACGAACACTTCATATATATTATTAAATTCAATGAATGTGACAACATATCACACTCTTATTTTTAGTAAATATAATGTTTTCAATATGGGATTACATAAAAATTATGCTTGAATATAAATACTACACGGAAATATAAAATATTTTTCTACATCATGGAAATTTATTTGTAATTTTAATGTATGAAATAATTAACATTAATGATGACATAACACTACTATAGTAATTTTTTATTTACTGAAATAAAAAATACATTATACCACAAATATTACAATTAATATAATTTTATTCCATTATGATTTACTATGAATTTTATATATTATTATGAAATATATAGGGTATAATAATTTTTTTTAATTTATCATTATTTATTAATACTGTTAAAAATCACAGTACTAAATAGTATCAATATTGACAATATTGATAAACAAATGGATTAATGTTTTATTAAATTATTTAAAAATAGTAAAACTATTTATGTAATACAAAATAATTATGATATGATCTAAATTTCATTAATTTGACATTTATTATCCAATTACAACATATAAGAAAAAAATTTAACCATTTATTTCTAAAAAAATCACAATAATTAAAAATCATATTGGTTAATTAAGTGTTAGTCAAAATGATAAGGTTTAAAATAAAACTAAAATATATATAAATTTTACTTTTTTATTTTATTATAAACATATCAAACCATGTATTATAATTCATGTAAATTTTGTGGTGTTTCTATAGATTATTAATTTTTTATAATTCAATTTTATGAGAAATTTCCAATTACACCCCTCTCCTCCCTCAAAAATACCACCGCTACAACTCCTTCTACTCACACCTTCCAAGCCATGAATCATTCAAAATCATTAAACAACACTCTCCTACACACTATAAAACCATCCATGTACTTTTTTCTAAAAAATTACCAATTCCAAGCTCTTCAATTTTACCTTCAAAGATTTCATATTCAAGAGGTAACATTCTCAAACCACATCCCTTATTTTTTTACTTCTTTTGGATTCTCCTCACCTATTTCATAAAAAATTAAATGATAATTCTAGTATCATTTATATAATATATTTTTTATTTATAATGGAATATCTTATATCCACCCCTTTTCTAATTTCCTCTGATTCATTGAATTGAAACCATTATCCACATTAGAGTGATTAACCATCTACATGGATAATGAGTCTTCATTTTCTAATACCTACTACAATGATGTTAAAAATAATAATACTTTGGTTCAATCATATTTTAATATTTATATTATAATTTTTTCCATGTTCTATAACTAATATATAATTATATATAATATTAAATAATAAAAATTATTGTTTGTTATGATCAAAAAATCGCCAAAAAAACTAAACGGTTATCATTAATATTTTTACAAATGTATCTGTATCATGTCAGAAAATAAAATGATATAAGGAAAAATTTAAATATATTGAATTTAATTATTACCATTTCATTTTAATTACGGAGTTTTATTCCTATTCGACAAGGATATCTTTAATTACACACAAGTTAACCAATCATGAAACTATTTAAAAAACACTCCTGAAATGATGAAATTGATATTTATAACACAATAAAATATTCATAAATAAAAATAAATAAATTATTATAAGTAAAATAATTGATTAATAGGTTATTAATTAATTATTTAATTAATATAATTTGATTTCACAGGATATTAAAAATAGTGCATAACACATTTGGATGTTAGGTAAGGGATCTCTTCAAACCTCATTTTTCCATTGGGTTATGATTTCTCTACCTTTACCTAAATTTATCACTTCATTATTTTAATATTATTCTACTAAATAATTTTTATATATAAAAAACATATTCATATACCTCAATTCATTAATCCTTGTTTTTATATAATGGTTTCATAATATTACCATTCCAATGCCTCTAAATCTTAAAACCCATTTAAAAGGATCCTTTTTTTCTTACCCATTTTCAAGTAAACTTTGTAATATATTTTAAGCAACCAATATTTTCCTTACATATCTATTTTAATATAGAAAAACATTTTCATTCATTTATGGTTTTACAAAAAATAATTAAGCACTTTTTATCTTTTTGGACACAATAATATTTTCCATTAAACTGCACTAAAGTTGATCATTTCTAATATTTCCTTAATTATATTTTTTATGTATTCAATTCCATTAGATAACATTTATTTTTATTTTTATTTTTATAAATTGAAAAAAATGATGTAAAATCCAAATTTCATGGATACCATTTTTATATGCAATATTCTTATGCCTTATGATAAGATTATGATAACCATTTTCTTCCATGTGTAACCCTTATGTTTATCCCTTCTGTTTGATTCTTTATGTTGCATAAATATTCTTGATCATTTTATGAGGGGTGAAACCAAAAAGTTTTAAGACACATTGGGTAGTCTTTTAGTCTCATTAGACATCATTAATGGGACTGGGGAGTAACCAAAATTCATTATGGGACTCTTTGAACCATGTGATGGAGTCTTGGTAGTTATCCTTGAATCATATTTATATCATGTTTTATGTTCCTGAATAATTCATTTATTTATATGATTATATGATTCCAAGAAATATATTTATTTTTCCATATTTTCATTCAAGGACCATGTCATTTATATTATCATGTTACTCCTTCTAATTCTTTCTTTATGCTTCATTTCCTTATTTTTTCCTTAAAAGGTGTTATAGCTCATCCATTTTTTCCTTGTATTATCAGGTTATCCTATATAGTAATAATATCACAAATAGAGTTAGGAGCTCATTATGGATATTAAATAAAATATTTTCCCTTATTACAATTCCATGTTTTCTAATTATGTACCTAGTCCCCCAAATACACTATACTTTTCGATCCATGGATTTTATTTTATGTATAAATTTAATTTAAAATAATGTATTAATATGTATAAATGGATATGGTTTTTATAGAATGTATTAGAGCATGGATTATTTATTTTTGGAGATTAGGACCAGAACAGTTTTGTTAATGACCTATGGATAATTATATAACCATGGATAACCAATATAGAATCCTAAGGAATCACAAGCTATGATATAATTTTCATCTATAAGATTATCAATCCATTTTATAGTTGTAATTTAAATATTTGTTAGCTATGTATTCAAGCAACATAATTTTATTTTTTATTTATAGTTAGTGGTTAAAAAATGATAACAAAAGAAGAAAACCAATTTGATAGGAAATTTGATGATTTCCCTAGTGATATTCCATATATGATAGAAATAGGATAAGAAAATATAATGGTGATACTATATCAACCGACTCAGGATATGAATAATAACATGAATTTTGGGGAATTATATCCTTGACCTATGAAAGTTAAAGTATTTTTTGGATAATTTATGTGAAAAATTCATGTTATATTTAGTGGATCTTATGATCCCCTCATCATGGAATAATGTATTAAAACTATTGAGAAAATATTATCTATCCTCCAATGATCAGAAGAAGTGAAATTCAAGTTATTAGTCTATCTTTTTTATAGGGAAGATTATCAGTGGTGAAAAATGATAATGAAAAAGATTAATAAAGAGGAAATTGATTCCATAGAATGAGTAGTATTCAATAATTTTTTTAATCATCATTTTCCACGGAACTCTCCATATTGTGATGGAGAGGATGTTCCACAACGTGAATAAAAAAATGATGATACTATCAGATCATATGAGGAAAAACTCACATTACATGCATGTCATGCTTTTGGATTTTTCAACAATACCAAGAATAAGGTGGATCGATTCTTTAGTGGTTTGAAACCAAATCAATATATTGATAATGATATTAGTGAATCTGATCTTTAAAAAGATTTGTTTAGTTGTCCCCATATAGTTGAAATGGTGATTTATGATTTTCATTAGTCTTGTTAGACTGGAGATAAGAAATGTAAGATAATAAAATTTTAGGAGGAAAATAAAAAAATATCATGGAGGAAAGGAAAACCAACATCCCACATTTCATAAGTGTGGGAAGAATTTTTCTAAAGACAACCTAATTAGAACCAGAAGATGATTAATATATAGAAAATAGGGGAACCTAGATAATAAGTGATGATGTGAGATGAATACAATCACTACTGTGGAAGGGAGAAAGACGTCCCATATGAAAACTATGCATAAGGTGCAATGATTTAACTACAAGGATCTCAGATGCAATGTGATCCAATTCCATAATCCATGGGATTTTGTAGAAAATGAATAGAAAAAACCACCAAATAAGCATGGAATGGAACATTCTATCACTACTACTAGGGTGGAGACTTTCCATTTTGTGATAAGAAAGAATGTGGATTTATAATTCAAGAATACAAAGCATACTATTTGATTTTGAATCAATTAATTATTTCTTATCTTCCATATTTAGTAGTACTTTTCAAACACTGCCACAAAATATTAAGGTTGAGTTATCTGTGTGTATATAAAATTGGGAAATTATTTCATTTAAGTGTACAAAACAAACCAAATCAATGTTTTTGGATGCAATCATCCAAAAAATATCACCTTTCTTACATTGGTGGAGATTGATTCTATATTTGGAATGAATTAAAAGTCATTACACAAATCCAATATCAAATGTCGGTTGAGGGAGATCATTGTTATGAACCCATGGAATCCTTCAATAATATAAAAATGTGAATAAGAGGATTAATCTATTATATATTCGTAAAATAAAGTGTCTATATTGATAATTTATAAATAAAAATATCTTTTTTAAAATTATTAATACATTGAAGATGATCTTTCATAGAGACATTCCTATTGTGAGGGACTACACTAATGTGTTGCTTGATAAATTTCACGGTATTCATCATCAGCATGAGGTTGAGTACTCAATTTAACTTATACATGTATATAATTCCATATCAAAAAACATTATAGTATATACACCATTGAGTTGAATGAGTTGATGATGTAGTCACGAGTGAATCTGAACTAGGTTTTCATATACCCTAGTGCATCACTGTGGGGTGTGTTGTTATTCTTCATCAAGAAGAAAGATGGATCAATTTATTTATGAATTTATGATCATAAGTTCAAAAATATAATGTTAACGGAAATGTATCCACAAAAATTAATAGATTATTTTCTTGATTAGATATATAGGGAATAATATTTCACTAAGGTGCACCGTTGGTCTGGATATCACAAATTGGAGGTGCAGAAGAAAGATATTCTAATTACCGCCTATCAGATGAGGCACGAAAACAATGATTTCATATTTATTCTATTTATACACACTAATTCTCCATAAATATTCTTGGACATAATGTATAGAGTATTTAGAGACTATATCAAAGAAATTATTGTTTTTTATATATGATATTTTTATTTAATTCAATAGTTAGGAGGATCATGTGGACCATTTTAATACTATTTTATGAACCTTGAGAAGGGTTAAAATATATGAAACGTATAATAAATTTGATTTTATGGGTGGGTGATATATCATTAATGGGAAATGTTATCAGCAAAAATGGATATTTATAGATTCTTCTAAGACTAAGGTAACTGAGGAGTTCCCACGAACAACATCTATAACAGATATCCATAGTTTCCTTTGACTTCCAGAGTATTATCAATGCTTTTTGAAGAACATCACATGATTGTAGAAACCACTAACCATATTTAATTTCAATGGAGTAATGTCTTTCTAGACTGGTTAATACGAATTGTACTTCAAAGTGTGAAAAATGTTTCTTATCACTACACTAGAACTTACAATATGGACAAGTAAATGAGATATTTTTGTGTATAGTGATTCTGTATTTAATAAATTTAGATATGTAATAATTAAAATTGATAAATTGATGGTTTTATCCTCATGGTGGAAAAACTTTCATGAGAAAAACTATCCCATGCATGATATGGAGTTGGTGGTTATGGTCATCACAATGAAAATCTGGCATCATTTCTCTATGGGGAAAAGTTTGAGATATATACTGATCACAATAGCCTAAAATAATTATTCACATATAAGTATATTAAAATTCATCGAATAATATTGTTTTATCTAATAAAAGACTTTGATTTCACTATTCTGTGCCGTCCTGGAAAGAGGAATAATTTAGATGCTACTCTTATTATAAAAGAAACTACTACGTTGTCCCTAATATAGATTTCAATAGACCTTGTCATTTTGGATATTGAAAGGTTTTACTTTTAAATCATAAATAAGTAATTAAATCCTACCTTTACCAAATTATTTCATTACCCTTTGTACCTGATAAGATAAATCATGATCTGGAGCTACAAATCAATGTGAATGTGGTAAAGGATGGGAATCTACATATGTTTCACATTGATAATGATTTCGAGATTCAATTTTTAATGAGGATTTTTTTACATCATCATGTGATATAAATATGGTGTTATGGGATAATACACATATCCTGATTTTATATATCTATCCTAGATGTACCTATATATACCATGATATTCATGATAATTTATGGTGGGACAACATGAATAAGAGGATTATGAAGTTTATATCAAATTATTACTTGGATATCATTAAAAAGTAGTGCACAATATTACCAAATAGATGATGAAGACATTACATATACTCGAATAGAAATGGGAGATTTTAACTATTTACATTGTCACTAGTATCTCAAATATATATAAATGAAATAATATGATATGGGTTGTGGTGGAACAACTCAACAAGGCTGACCACTTCATTTATATTTTGGACGATTTATTTCGTGAAAAACTAGCCGAGATATATGTGAAGGTAGTGGTGAGCATTCAGGGGATTCCACTGTTGATCATCACTGATGATGACCCAAGGTTCACAATAAAATTATAGGGAATTATTCAACATGATTTTACTATTGAATTGAATTTCATTATGGAATATCATTCCCAAACTGATTGACAATATAAAAACCGAAATTAGATGCTCGGGGAAATACAAAGAGATTGCTCAAAGGAATTCAATGGTGGATGGGATAAATATATCCCATTGGTTGTGTTATCGTATGACAGTATTGTCCAATGATGTATTCAAATGGCTCTATATGAAGCACCAGATGGGAAGTGATCTATACATTAAACTTTTTGGGATAAATTTGGGGAATAAAAGAAACATGGACCTAATATTTTGAAAGAGAGTCATGTAATTTGAAAAAAAAGGAAGCATAGCCGAATGAATATTTTTCCCATTGATATCCTTCATTTCATATGAGTAGTGTCCTATCAGCTTCCTCTTCCACAAAGTATGGATAATGTTTATGATGTGTTCCACATATCACTCATGAGGAATCCCATGCTTAATTCCTCACAAGTACTAAATCCATAAGTGGTGAAACTTGATGATGATTTATATTGTGAGGAGAAATCAAAGAAGATAGTGTAATATAGATATAATGATAATTGCAATAAGAACAGTTTCATGGTTAATGTACTGTGTGTGATCCACAAATATGATGTTTTGACATGGGAACTGGATGGTGGGATTAAAGAGAAGTACCCTCACATTTTTTATACATAATAGATAAAATTAAATTTTGATCGATAAATTTAATGAGGGAGGAATAATTTAACACCCCGTTATTTTATGAAATATATCTCTTTTCATAATTTAATTTCTCTAGTAAATTGTGTTGGGAAAAATATTGAGATTAAATGAACAACTATGTATTATTATTCAAATGTTATCATCATACCCTTGCTATTAGAATAATTGGTTTGAATATGTTTAATTCAATTTGATATCATGGTCTACAAATGTATATATAATTAATTATTTGGTGATGAAATAATTATTAATGAAAATAAGACCTTTTTTAAAATAAATTGAATTCTTTTTATAAAAAAAAACTATTATAATGCCAAAATGTGTTATTTATAGAAATAAAATATGAAAATAAATATTGGTTTATTATATTAATATATATATATATATACATATAAGTTGTTAAATATAATCTTTAAAATTCATTAAATGTTTATTAGAAAAGTGATATAATAAATAAATCCAATTTTATTCATAAAAATTATATTTTTCTAAAGGTAGTTTTGTCGTCATTCGATCTTGAAATCATTTTCAAAATAAATTTTGACACTTTTAAATATTATTTTTCACCCTAAACATAAATTTTGAATAATTAATTTTATAATTATCTTAGGGTTTATTTTGGTTTTTCTTTTGATATGTTTCATTTTTTATTTTGAAAAATACTAATTCTTTTTTAAAAATGTATTTTATTATTAATGTTTTTAAATGGACCAATTATATTTTGAATTAGTTTTTAATTGTTATTAGTTCAATTATGTTAAAAATAACCCAATTATTATTTTTGATTTGGATTAAATACATGAATATAGTACAAAAACATTTTATTTTTGTAGGTACTTTTTCAGAAATCCATATTTCATTGCATTTTATAGAATTAAATTTAATTTCAATTTTGATTTTTTTAAAAAAATTTGAAAATTAATTCAATTATTTAAATTATGTGGTAAAAATTTTTAAATAGACCAATTTGGTTTTTGCTAATGATGAATAGTTACCTTGATAATTTGTTTAACCACATTTATGTGTAAATCACATAATTATGGGTAAAAATTAATATGATAAGACTATAAAATTATCGTAAAACTTGCCCAAATATTATTGGACAAATAAAATTATACCCTTCATTCCTAAGGTTCAAGATTTAATAATTTTTTTAGTATATTATCCTAAAAAGGAAATTGATATTTTTGAACTCAATGAAAGTGAATAAAGGTCACACTCTAATTTTAAATAAGTATAATATTTTTAATATATTGAAAAATAATAGTTGTTATTGACTTCAAATCATACGTGGAAGTATAAAATATTTCTTTACATCATGGTAGTCAATTTATAATTTATGCGGCTGAAATAATTACCATAACTACACACACAACTGTAATAGAGTAAATATTTAATTAATGGGTATATAACATAAATGATATTAACAACATTAAAAGAAATAGTTTTTGAATTATTTTTGTTCATACAAAACATTTCTACATGATTATGGAATATTTGGGGTGTATTAAAGTTTTGTTTTATAAGTTATCATGTTTTCATGATATTTTTAAAATCCAATGTATAATATAGAATTAAAATTTAAAATTATGTTTCTTTATGGGATTAATATATTATTAAATTATTTTAAAATAATTATAATATTTTAAAAAATAAATATTAATTAGGAGATGATTTAAAATTTCATTAATTGGACAATTATTTTCAAATTTAAACATATTTTAAAAATTGTAACATTTTAATATAAAAAAATGAACATAAATAATATAAAAATTGTTTAATTATTGTTTATTCAATATATTTGGGTTTAAAATAAATTACATTCTAAATTTTATTAGATTATGATATTATGCCCCTGTATTATCTTATATTCTAATACATTTTCATTTCGTGGTACTGTTATTTAAAATAAATTCATCATAATTTAATCTTTTGAGATATTTCCAAAAACACCCCTCTCCTACATTATAAATACCATCCATTACATCCCCTTCTCCTCAAAATTAAAATCCATAAATATTTCCAAATATATTCTTAACAGTATCCTCCCCACTACCCCTATGTCCAAATACAATTGGTCTCACGAAATGAAAAATTCCAAGCTTATCAAATGATCCTTCATGGAAGAGATATTCAAGAGGTAACTTTTTCAAACCACCTCTATTAATTTCTATTCTTCTTCAAGAGTTTCATAACCCATATCTTCATAAAATCCTATTAAATAAAATATCATGTATATAATGTATCACTGTATTACTAATGGATGATATTGGGACAACCCATTTTCTCATATCATCTTATTCAAGGAAAGGAAACCATTGTCCAAATTATTGTGATTATCAGCCTCTTTAGATAATAAAATTTAATTTTCCACTACTACCTACAAAGACTTCCATGAAACAATTATTATGATCAAATAATATTTTCATATTTCTATTATCAATTTTTTAATGTTAAAAAATTAATATATATATATATTTAATATTAAATAATTAATAGAACTTGTTTCTGATTATTGAAAACCGGGAAAAATAAACTAATCTTTTAACATTAATTTTTTATCAAATGAATAGTACTCACATGTGAAAGTAAAATGATATATTGAACCATTTAAACAAATTAAAAATCCTTAATATCATTAAATTTAACTTCTGTAGTTTTATTCCCATTTGAAAATATCTTCTTTAATTATAACCAAGATAACCAATAATGAAATCGTGAATCAAACATTCCATGACTGGAAAAATAGAACATTGTAACTCTTAAAAAATTTCATAAATGAAATGGATTAAATTAAATTAAATTAAATGAATTATTAAGAGGTTACTATTTCTATAATTAATGAATATAATTTTATTTTCTTGTATATTTTTTTGCGATTAAAGAACACTTTCTAATATAAGGTATGAGATCTCTCCAGACCACCATTTTTCTTTTCAATAATCCATTCTCACTCATTGAATTAATGTATCATTTAATTATTTTTATATTTTTCTCCCAAATTTTGTATATACATACAAAACATTGGTATATGTCTCAATTAATTTTTATTTCATTTTAAATACATGTTTTATGTGTTTCCCTTTTAAATTACTATTAATATAAAATTCCTTTTAAAGGGAACATCTCTTTTTCTTATGGATTTTCAAGTACACTTCATAAAAAAAATTTAAAAAAAAATGTTTTTTCTGAAATCTATCATTTTATCACTAAATTCTATTTTATTACATTTTTTGGTATATGAAAACAATTATTCATTTATTATCATCAAATATTCATAAAAATTTCCCTTAAAAAACCCAAAGTCACTCATTTATAATGTATAAAAAATTTATGTTTTTATGTATTCACTTACATTGGTTATCACCTATTATATTTTTCAAGATTTTTTAGAAATTATTTATAAATATTATTTCATGGATTCCTTTGTTAAATGCCATTTGGAATTTCTTTATGACATGATTATTATAACCAGTTTCTTCCATGGATAAACCTTATGTTTTCCCCTAATTTTTCACAATTTATGTGGAACAAATATTCATGAAAAGATTCTGAGTTTGTTCCTATATAGATCTACAATTCATTGAATAATGTTTTATAGTCATGAGATGTCATGTATAGAATTGTGGAGTAAACCTAACCAATTATGGGACTATGTCCTCCAGGTGATATTTTCTTTCTAGTTAGCCTTGAATCATATTTATTTCAAGTTATATGTTGTTAACATATTCTTATATTTCCTTGATCATATGATTCCATGATATATTGTTTATGTATCCAAATTTTCATTCATTCACCGTGTCATTTATGTTACAATATTTTCCCTTATGATTCATTATTTCCTTTTATTTTACATGTTAATTAACATACGGCATGTTTTAGCCCATCCATTTTATCTATGTATTCCCGTATTATCCTAGATAGTTATAATAGATCAAAGGGAGTTTGGAACACAATATAGAAATTATGTGTATCTTTTTTAAAATTTTTATGTATTTTAATTATGTATCAAGTCATACAAATACACTATAATTTTTGAGACATTAATTTTTTTGAATAAATATTATTTAAAAACATGTAATAATATGTATAAAATTTTAGGGTTGCTATATTTTCCCCCTACAAATTCAATCAATGTATTTTCTAAGATAATTAGGAATTATAATGGGAAATAGAGATATAATATAGTCTTACCATACTAACATTAATGTGTTTTCTCATTCACATGTTATATGATCAGCCACCACATAGTGGAACCATAGTTTATCATAGAATTCACCAAATTCATTTCTAGAATATAGTCATTAATGGCCTATACAAGTATCTCTAGTTAATGAAATAACTTTTCTTCTTCATTAAGATTAGTATCATAGTGGATGCTCGTAGAGGATCAAATTCCACAATGTTGTGGGACAAGTATTCCATATTGGTGAAATATTTATAAGTATTTAATGTTAAATGAAATATAATTCAAGAAGTAAACCACTTTAGGCCTCCTATAATCTACACCTTCTGTGGATGATATTCAATAGGAACTTTTATAAAATTAGTTTACCATATTTCCTTGCTAATATATCATGGAATGGCTATTTATCAGGAGCCTGGGTTTTCTCCTTGTGTTGTTTACTAGACCTCTGGGACTCGACTTGTATACTCTCCTCAGCTCTAGAATTATGTGTGGCTTGGTCAAAGATTTATTAAATGATTTTAGAGCCCTATCATCATCATCCATTTGTTTAAATTTCTATCAAAATTTCCATATCTAATACTTGTCACAATTTCAACTAGGGGGGATTCTTTTTGTTAATTCCCCTTGTGGGTTTGAGGAAATCTTGGAATCAATATTCTTAGAAGTTAACCTAATAGATTCTCCAAATTGATAAACAATATTAATTCTTAAAATTCCTGTTGATTCATGGGGGGGAAATCTATTAGGATATAATTTGGTTCTACAATAATCCAAATTGTATTGGGGGAAATGGTTAGAAATTTTACCCACATAAATGATCATGAAACTTTTTATGGAGTTTAACATTCATAAATTACCTCACATTCTATTTGGGTTTTCTAGCTAGATATCATTGAAAGATATCATTTACAAACTAAGCACATCATTACCAATACCACTATTGGTAAATGAACATTTTAGTGGAATGACATATTAGAAGAAATTAAATACCCTTAATAGGATGGGTTCTTCAATGCTTCATCATATATTAGGTACAAGGGTTGGATGTTAGAAAATCGTAGAAAAACAGTCAAATCCTAACTCTATGAGTTGTGACTTCACTCATATAGTGTATGAAATAATGTGTACAATGATTCATCCCCAAAAAAACATGAAATGTACCTAAAATATATAACTCTACCATCCCCTTATACATGTGTAATATCCAATGATAGATCTTCTCTTAGATTGGGCCTGCCAAGTTAACATGAATTACTTTATCCAACCTAGCATCCATGAATATTTTCCCTTTTCTCACAACACCATTAGATTCCTGGTTATAGATTATTTAGGTATATAATTTTTTTTCTAAAAACACAATTTAGTAGGTTTTGGATGGGATTTCATACTTCACTATGTTCCCCCTCAAATCATATGAGTCCTGCATAAGCATAGGATAAAACATACTCCATATTATACTCTTTTCCAATGATGGACATCCCATTGGGCACTAGAATATTAGAAAATCTCATTTTTATCTTAAAAAACCATCAACCATGACTCAAGATTGACATCAACCCTTAGATGATGGTCTTCCATCCTGATATCCCAGGATACCTATAATAGATCATTATCCAAAACTAGAATACATGCAGCATAATCCCATGTCTCTTTTAGAGGAAAGAACTCGTCTTAAATCTCAATAAATATGGGTTCTCATGAGTTCCTATATACGTCAATTAAAAGAATCCCAACTAATTTATTAGTTAGATTGAAAGTATTTTTCATGGTCTCTATTGGTAGAGTAGCTTCTTAATGTTGTATATGTGCTTTTATAGATATGTCTTACCACCTAGATAGTCTTGAGACACCGACTTCCTTTAGTTCATCACCAAATTCCCCACAACTATTTCCATACAAGTATGACCACATCCACACTTTTTTGAAGCATCCTCTAGCACTAATTTACCATTTTTCATTTAATCCTTTTTTTTGAAATGTATAGGAATCGTAGAAGACCGGTGATTAGTAGAGAAATTCTTATTCAGAAGAGTGAGGCTTCAGAATGGGCACATCTCTCAAACATTTGTGGTCATAGAGCATTGGTAGTTCACATTGAAGATATTCAAGGTGGTATTTTTAAATATGAATAATTAGATCCATAAGAGGTAATTTTGAGCATACATTATAAATATTAAAGGGAAAATAAATATTTTCCAAGAGAAAACATTTTATTTTGAGATAATATAATTAAAATAATTTTTGCAATGGAAGGACCTTGAACATGTCACTCACCGTTGTGTCCTCACACAGGTCACTCACCCAAGTGACCTCACATTTTTCATTATCCCATGTGACCTCGCATAGGTCAATTTACCATGTGAACACATGCAGGTCACTCAACCGTGTGACTAGGTAGAGATTCCTCACCAATGTAACATCTTTGAAAATTCCCATTCAGATAAATACCTACCATAAGTACATGAAGAGAATGTACATGAGAGGAGTGTGAGTTTGAGAAGTGAGATGATAATGTATTATCTGTAAAATGGTGTGAGATATGGGGTTTGGGAAGGATAAAATACTTTTATATGAATATGTATAAATAGGGTCTCCCTATGCTTCCCACCTATGTAGTCTACCTATGTAGTCACCATGTGCAGTCGACTTGTGTAACCAACTTTCATGGCCCATCCACTAACCTCTACATTTCGTAATACAAAAACAATAATGTTATCCAATATTAATCATTAATAATAAAAAAACACATTAAAAATAATGAATTATTTATCCATCAATGTTCCAATTTCTATCGAACCCAGGAGCAGATCATCTTCATCAGATCCGATCTAATCTTGAGGGGGATGTTTGTTGACAGTTCATTTTTTCTCATGACATTGAAAATTTTCAATTAAAAATATCATCAAAATTGGTAGGCAGATAATGCCAATGGGGTGATTAAAAATACATTTCCTATATGTTATCCCTAGTCCAACCTATGCATCACAACAAACGTGGCCAGGTCCCCAAGCAGGTCAAACCTGTATGAGGGACTACCATGGGTGACTTATGTGAACCAAATACTTTGCCTAAGATCATGATATTTCCTATAAATAGGACCATTGGGAATCATGTTTCCCATGAAATGAATCCATATGAATCCGATGAAATCCTTTCCCTCCCTAGTCTTTATTATAAGTCTTAAAAACCCTCCAGCTATCTCTCCATGCTGTAATTGAATAGGATATTAATGAGTTTTGGGGGATTATTTTTACTCCATGACCTAAAATAGCAAAGAAAAATACATGGATCAAGTTATCCCTAATAAAAATTACTATTTTAAGGTCAATTCCCCACCCTAGGACTTGTGCGATATCCTTTTAAAATCACTTTATGAGACCCTTGGAGGTCTGAAAAAGTTCTTCCCCGTTTTTGGTTTCATTGGTTTTTCTTTATCCGCATTCACAAATGTAATACTTGTAGGATCTAACACAAAAATACTAAAAGTGATTCCTTTAGGACAAAGTGTCCTACCATATCACTTAGTTATCACATAGGTGTAGAGAATTCTATATTTCCCATTTATCACCTAGGTGAATCCAATAAAAGATCACCTAGGTATCACATTGGTGAGGTACCCATAACTGCGCCTAGGTACCATCTGGGTCTTGCACCGTTTAAGAACTTGATCTGTCCATAAATGATAGGTCCCTACCCATGGGACATCCATTTTTAGGAATAAAATTTATGTCCTCCACCGAGACCCACAAGTTTTCATGATTATTGAATAATAAAAATCAACATGTATGTCATTCAATTTTCCATTTTTGCATTAATATATTTCTTCCACTTATCCAATGTAATAGTTAGGTTTGTTTTGGATTTTATGGATATGTATCACCTTAGTAATGGGGACTCCAACCTTGGAGCGAGATTGAGGGACCTACCAATTTCAATTTTTGATGGTAACCACTTTCTTTTCCTATTGACGAGGTCTACTATTGAATCCTCTATCAATCTCTCTAAAATAATAAATGGGGAATAGCTTATAGAATAATCCCACTAGTATTTCTTATATGAATCTCCCTCCATCCACACTCTTTTCCCTATCCCCTAGTCGATGATTTGTACGATGTGAAATTACATATTTTAAACTTTTGTGTGTTTCACACATTGATTACGACACATGTGGTCATTGGGTTTAGTGGTGATCGTGTCATAAGAATGAATAAATACCCCAAATTGGTCCACCTCCATCAATGTACGCCGCAACCATTCTGAAAAAATGGGTTTAAACCCTTTTACAAATAGAATACATAGTAATCCTACTTAAATTTAAAACCTAATTTGGAAAACTCTACCTAATATTCTGTGGGAAAATATTTCATTCTGGTCATATACAACCATGAGGAAAAAATTAATTCCTGGTACATACACCTCCATCCTTATTTTTACAAAGTCCTAGTAATATCATCCCCGAACATACGATTTTATATATGATCCATGTCCCCTAGTCGATTTTTTTGTATATCCCATACAAATATTATTTAGCATGATTTATCCTAGTTGTCATTATAACATGGAGATAAAATGAATGGTTTGGCCCTTTTCACATAACCCTAAATTGTTCTATGTTTTCTATTAGGTGGCCTTAAAATATATGGTTTCTAATTACCCTAAAAATGATATATAGGATTCCCCTATCAATGTCATGATCCCAAGTTTGAGTCAATTTTTATATCTCTTAATGATAATATATTCCATAGAACCTGACGATATGGCATAAAACCAGCATCATAAATAAATAAACATGACTATGACTAATAAATATTGATACATTAAAATATTCTCCATTAATAGATAAAATCAGAAATGTACTGATGATTTTCCATTAAGACAAGCATATAACTATATGTAAAGAAATATTGGTTACCATTCCATTTTTTTATTTTAAAGGGATATAAGAATATATCTTAAATATGTAAGATACTCACTAAGTAGGAAATAATTCCCCCCAAAAGGGTTTCATGAGCCGAAAATACAATCCTATCAACCAATATAATTTTTTAAGAGTCATTATTTATGTTCTCTAATGAGTTATATAATTTGTAAATTCATCATATATGATGAACCATAAGTTCATGTCATAAATGTTTCTCATCATCATAATTATAGAACCATTTCATATGTAAATATTAACTACTAAGACTATTAAATCATTGATGATCTGGAATACGTACATATTTCTCATCTCTTAATAGATCTGGAATCACCAACTGTATCCCAAAATGGAATGAGTAAATGTTCATTTTTCTCATAGTGGATCAAGAACATTAACTTTCCCCCATATTGTATCAGGCACATCAACTTGTTTCCAATAGTTATATCATGATATATAAATCATAACGAAAATATTTTGGGTGATATATAATTCCAAGACCACCTATCTTAAAATGAAAACCATAAATATTTTTTCCACAAGATCATAATAACATTTACCATATGAACTCTTCTTAACCCTTAATAAAATAAGTTTCAAAAATATTTCATCAATTCAATATAGTATAACCGATGAAAATAAATGGGTTTCATGAAAACATGATCAGAACCATAAACCATTCAGATAACGAATTAGGATGGAATCATTGGATCATATCTCCAATAAAAAACTAATATTAAATTATTTTTTCACAAACGAATTTTCGTTTAAAAAAATCAATATAATATTTGAAAGGTAAAATTCTCTTTTAATTTTGAAACCATGTACTTCATTTATAAAAATGTAAAAACTTATATAGAAAACATTATCAATTAAAATAACCATGTAAAAATTTAAAGGATGCTTCAAATCATTGAGTAGTTATGATGGATGAAAATTTTGGGCAATCACATAAGCTAAAAGAAAACATTCCATTAACACTTTGGTAAAAATGCAACAAAATGTACCTCGTTTAGAAAAATACTCAAAAGATTCCTTTTCAATAAATTTTTAATTATTCATTCATGTGATAAAATTACATTAAAAATCAGAGGGCAAAATTAAAAACGTTTTTAGAAAATATAGATAATGAAGATAGATGGGTTTTGATCAAAGAGAGAAATTTAATTATTTTTCCCTAAAATAATTATTTCGATCCATTATGTAGTTAAATTGAGTAAAATGATTGTAAATTGGTTCTTCTTCAAATGTAAAATATAAGAATAAAAATTAGTCAGATATATTAGATAATGATCTTACAATTTAATTGATGGAAAATCATGCATAAATAATCCTGATTAAAAGATGATTGAATCATAAATCCCTTACCACTTTTGAAACTCATGAATCATAAACCCCATGAATGAATTTTTTTTGCATTTCTATGTAAATACACATAATTTTTATAAGAATCATCATAAATGGATTTCAAGGGTAGTGTATTTAACTCACACACTAAATATACAGTGAATATGGTATGTGTCTAACAGAAATAAAAGTAAGACAAAAATAAAGTATCTTGGGATTGAATACAATAATACATGTTATAACATACAATATAATTAACATATATTTATTAGAAATATATTCAAAAATGATATATATAATACCATATAATATTTAATAATATCATTTTAACACCCGTTTATAAAAAATTCATTTTCAAAATAACTATTTGTGTTGATATATACACTTTTCAGGAATGCATTGGTTTGGATGTTTTGGTCCATATACTTTGATTTTAAAATTCAGATATATTAAAAGGAAACACTATATTATATATCATACATGATATGCCACACTGATCTTAAAAAAAAGAAAGAATCATTATTATTATGTACATGTTATAATATATTCATTAGAATGGTGGGTATGAAAAATATTAACTACATTATGAAACTATAGTTTTTATGTTTTTATAAAATTAATTTTTTGTTATAAATTTATTAGAAAATAAAATAAAAATAAATTGAATATAAAGTATCACTACTACAAAAATGGTCAAGGTAATCGCTACCCTTTTATCATCACAAAAATAAGTTCTAATAAAACGGGGCCTTTATCGGTACTTTTTTAGCACTGATAAATCCCCCCTGTTTATCAGCACTTTTTTTAGCACTGTTATAAGGGACCCCTTTATCTACTCATCTTTTAGTATGGCTGATAAATGGGGGGATTATCAGTGCTTTTTCCTAGCGCTGATAAATTTTATGTTTAGAAAATATCATTACAAACAATATATTGTTATACAAGTGAAATTTTATTGATATAAATATTATATATATTTTTTAAATAAGTTTTAAATAATTATAAATAGACTATTACATTTAATATAAAAGAAATATTAGTTAAAATGGATTTAAAATATTATAAAATATATTATTAATTAATAATTTTCTAATTATCATCAATTAAAAATAATTTAATAACAATTTGAAGACACAAAAAATCAAAAATAATAATAAAAGATTTAAAATAAGTTGAAAATGTAAATCAAACTTCAAACAGCCATAACTTTTGATCCAGGTGTACGTTTGAGCTCTACAGCATATCAAATTGAATCCTAAGATGAGCTCTCTATGCTAGTGACCCAGTGAAGATTATATCACATAGTTCGAGTCCAAAAAAGGCCCCGAAGGCCTCCAAAACTAAGCTTTCAGTCGGGATACCCTGATTTGTTAACATTAAAACAAGTATAACTTCTGATCCGGATATCTGTTATGCCTGTACCACATATCATATCAATGATTGCTTCATTTTTGTCGATTTTGCAGGTTTGGGAGTTGAAAAAGGCTTCTAGATTAGTAGTTTTGGTCATTTTAGAATTCTATGGATTTTCAAATACACATATATATGTATTTATTCGTAAATATATGTGTGTGTGTGTGTCTATTTGTGTCTGTGTTTGTGTTGTATATATGTATGTATGTATGTATTTATTTATTTATAAAGAAACATAAAAAACATATTTTATAAATGTATTTAAAACAAATCTTATAAATATATATTATTATAAAAATAAATATATGGATAATAAATTATATCTAATATATATATAAATAAATATATATATTTCTTAATATACGAATAAATATATATGTGCTAACAGATGAATAAATATATATGTGTATTAATATAACTAGATATATTTATATGAATATGAATCATTATTATTGTATGTATAAATATAACTATATATATATATATATAATAATATAACTAAATATATTTATATTAATATGAATCTATATTAATATAAGAATATATATATATATATCATTAAATAGAGAAAACCAAAATGGCTTAGTGGTAAAGGTGCAGACACACAAGGGGGAGGTCACGGGTTCGAGTTCTAGTGGAAGAAAGAAGGTGTGTGTGGGGGGGGGGGCATGTGTTGGACGCATGGGCAAGGGCAGCACGCGAGAGTGGTCCACCTAGTGATGATAAAGGGGGTCAAGCGGTGTTAAAATCTCCCCCTGCATTATATATTCTATTTTAGTTTTTTATTTTTTTATTTTTTATTTCACTTTTATCTGCACTTTTTTAGCACTGATAAAAGACCCCTTTATTAGTGCTTTTCTGAGCGCTGATAAAATGGAACCACCCTTTTTCTTTTCCCCGATTAACAGTGAATTTTTTTGGTACTATTAATTCTCTTTTCTAGCACTAATAAAAGCCATATTTGTTGTAGTAGATAGATTTTATAGAAAATGAATTTATACCCAAATAGGATTTTGATTCATATATATTAAATTAATTAAATTCTTGAAATAATATAAAAAAAATTATATTATATATATTCATTAAAATATTTTTATGTTTATTTAATAAGTTTGATAGTCATTTGATAAGATCAGATCCAATTTTACGACTAAAAATATGCATTTATTAAAAAGAAAGTTTTCCCTCTTTTAGTGGAAGACATTTATTAATACAAAAGTTTTACACAATTATTAATTATATTGGAAAAACTAAACACCTCCATTAAAATTATAATATAATATTTTACAAAGGTTGGATATTTAGAATATTTCCAAGAAGAATCATGTTTTGATGAATAATGAAAATTACCGGATTTTAATTATATATACATGTTTCATATAACTAATTTATAGTAATATATGAAATTTGTAGATGGATTTAATGTATAATTATATAAATTTTATATAATTTATTCCAATTTTTCTTTATTTTAATTACTTTTATATTGAAATTTGATATAAAATAATTTATCACATTTGAACTGTTTCACTAAAATAACACATTTTCACACCCCATCAAAGAGATTAATATTAAATTATTATTATCAACTACTGTATATTGATTTTTGGAAAATTGATTCCATATTTTTATTCATATTTTCTATGTTTAGTAAATTTTTCACTAGTATTTTTGGATAATATTAATAGTAACTTTAGTAATTTTTATTACTACGGTAAATTGAAAATGAGGTGAGTATGGTTATAAAAAAATTATAAATATTTTGAAAATGACCCTAACTCTACCCCAATTTTATTGTATAATTATTTTTCATTCATAACCATTAAATTATCTATTTTGTGACCATTTATGTTATTTTCTATGTGAATATAAAATTTATTATATTTTGTTTAATGAAAAGTAAAACTTGTCATACTCTTGTTTATGACAAGTTATATATTTTTAATACAGGGTTTCTTAGGGGATGTGTTCGGCTATAAATAATATTTTTATATATAAAATATTTTTCATCGTAATGGTATTTCATTTCTAAATTTTTGGGTATAAATTATTACCTTTAAGGCTTTCATAATGATGATGCAATAATTGTTCAATTAATAGATTTATCAAATAAATGATATTAAAAATATATACATAAATATATTTCTACACAATTAATATCATTAAAAAAATTTATTTTTTAACTTGACATATTTGGGATGTGATAATATATTTTGTTCACATTTATCTTACAGTTACGATATCTTTAAAAACCCAAGTAATGAATAGTCTCAAAATAGTGATTACAGATAGTTTCGAATAAATTATATTATATTAAAGGATATAAAATTCATAATAATATAAAATTAAGAAACAATTTTTTATAAGGTTTAAAATTTATTCAATACTAAATTTATAGGACTTTTTACATTTTATTGTAATTATATTAACCTTGAAAGAGTAATAAGAAATGTTGTCATGCAAAGTGATAATGAAGTTAAATAATGGTTAAAATGAAAAATATAAGGATTTAAAAATCATAAAAACTTGTATAATTTCCATTTTATGAATTTAATACAACCCTAATTCAACCTACAATTTAAATTAATTATTATGGAGCATTTTTAATTTTAAAATTAATTTATATTAATTTAATATTTAGATAAATTCTAATAGTGTCCCTCCCCTCTCTTATAAAAGGGAACCTATTCATCAATTTTATTCACACTTCAAAACCTATTTGGTTCATAAAATATCAAAAACAATACATTCCAATAGTTTATCACCACATTTTAGTGCTATTATTTTATTCGTAACACCATCCTCAGTGTTTGACGTTGTTTAACAACAAAAGATTTATAAAGATGTGGTGTTATTTTTAATTAAGTGTTTCTATTTTGATTCTTCATCTACATAATTAAAATATTCTACAACCTTGGTGAAATTATTAATCTAGTATCCTCAATTTAATGATACGTTATTATGTTAATATTATAACCTAAATTAATTTCCACTACCATCATATTGGAAAATAATTTATTGGTTGTGTGTATTGAATACTATCACATCATAGACCAATGAATTTTTACCATCACCTTGTCACCAGACTAGTAATAATGATTCAATTTAAGTTTATATATGGTATTAATGGCATATTTATCATTATTAAAAGATAATATGTCATTTTATTTATTACCTCTCCATTCACAGAATAATGAAAACGCCGTTCGTGTGTGCGTTTGAATTGTCACCTCCATGAAGCAATTTGATTCATTTTTCATCCCCACATCACACTAATGTTGTATATAAAAATATTTAAGTGATTAATATTATATTACTAACTTTATTATAATTATGGAATGATAAAATGATACTTAACTACTTTCCATAATAATCACTAAAAATTGAAAACATTAATCATGCATACATATGTCATAACATCTTCATAGTTATAATGTGGTTCGTTTTTTGTAAACATAATTATGGTATGTATTTAAATCCTGAAATGTTGTATAATAATGATTCTATTGTCATTAATATTTTTTTGGAGTTCATGAAATAATATTCACCTAGCCATAGACAACATACAAATGTCATTTTGGACTAATGATCCAAATATCATCAAAATGTCATATGTGAACATAAATAATGTAGTAATAGTTAAAACATAATTATAAGTGATATAAAAGGAATAATGAATTGGGAAATGTTATAATGAAATTATATAATTATTATATGACTAAAATTCAAGAATTTGAATATTGTACATGATGAGTTATAATCAAGGGAAGGGACTTCATCTCAATATCATTTCATTGAAGCATATTTTGATATTATACACCTACTTTATTTAATGAGGTCTATATACAAAATTGTTTACATATCATAACATTAATTAATTTATTATATTTTTTAAAATGTTTTGTTCAACGTTATTCCATTATGGTGGTTATGATTAAAATTATTCGATGTGGTATAAGACTCTTTATATTAAAAATGTATTTTTAATGTTCAAATATATAAATTAAAAATATTTTTTTCCATATTTATATTCATGATATTATTTTAGACACTTATTTGTATTGGAAGGAAACGGTTATGGGGAAAATATTTACATCTATTTTGATATCTGACTTACACTACAAGGCTTCATGTTTAAAAAATAAAAATAAACCCCTAATTTTTTTCGGGGTATATTTTTATTGAAAATAGGTTCTTAAATGGATTGATTGTTTATATATCTTGAAATGTATTCTTATGAGTCAAAATGAAATTTTAAGAGTGATATATTGAAACTTTCAAGCATTTATGTGTTATGATTTTATAATGGTACTCTGACATTTGATGGGTGGATACAAGATAAACCAATGATTGGTGGTTATTTGAAAAGCCATCAATGGGTGGTTATCTTATAACCTCTTCCCAATTGGGTATGGTAATTGACTGTAGAGTTATTCCATTTTAGGAGAAACATGTATAGAATTTGATTGCATGTTTATTCCATTTGAGTATAACTAGTTCCCACAATAACATTATGTGATAAATATGTTTTATAGGGGATTTAATGTAATTTTATGATTGCAAAAAATCAGTGAACATGTTTTCAAAAGAAAGTATTATCTACTTTTTAAGGGTGAAAATCATTATATATGATAAAGTTTAAATTTATTTTCACGTGTTCACCAGAATAATAGTTTTCCTCTTTTTTCTTTCCATTAGTTTGATTTTGTGCTCATACCTAGTATTTATGTGTTATTCACTCAGTTTAAGGAATATTAAGTACAAGGGTGAGATCAATAGGAAAATGGATTTTATTTAACTTTATAAGAAATAAAGTTTTATTTTAAATATTTTTTGTTTTATAAATAAATTGATATTTTATAAAATTTTCCACGTGTAATTTATGTGTTTACCTTGTATGATATTTTCCTATTTCCATAAAACAATAACTGAAATGATCCAAGACTATTAGTTTTATTTAATAAATAGTAGAATATGTAATTTTAAATGTCAGTTCCTTATAGTTGGTATTAAAGGATTGTTTATAGAACATTATGGATTAGGCATTTTGAATAAAAACATTTATTTTTATATGTATTTTAATTTTATAAAATCCTTGTTCTTTAACATATTTATATCAAGGATTTTTATTTTCAAATTGAAGCGGTGAGATCTCAAAAAATATTTATATCCCTTCATGATGAATATATTGGAATAATTATTTTAATTCATGTTTATAATATTCTAAAACGTTTTATAACATAAAACTCTCCAAAAAAATGTTTTATGAAATATTAAACACCTCCTCTATATGTCGACACAACCAGATTTCATGGTTTTTTTTGAATCAAATCTTATTTTTCCCTATTTTGTCATTTTTTCTAAATATTGAATGTTATCAAGATATTCTGATATAATATAATCTATAATAGGACATTGAAGCATTATTTTATTTTGATGTAGCTTCCCATGAATGAGACCCTAATGCATCCTATATATATTTTGTTTTAACTTATCGTGTTTCAGGACATACTTATGGAATCTCAAACAGACCACTGATCAAATAGTTCAAAACAAACTATATCTTTATATATTTAGAAAATCATGTTTTATCATATGTTTTGAAATTATTTTTCATATAAAATGATTTAAAAAAACTATTTCTCATCCAAACCCCATTAAGCACAAGTTGTACAAGGTTTCACTGTAAAATGGAATCAAGGTATGTTGACGAAGCTCTAATGCTTTGTTACAATGCATGGACCTTATATATACATGAAAAAACAATGATGAAATTAGACAGCCATCATAATCAATGAATGACTTTCATTCCTGGAATAGTCTAAAGTGAATCAACATGATATGAAATTAAATATTTCAAGATATAAGAGACTTCATAAACTAAGAAGTTGACGTAATTATTGTTTACGATGATAATTAATGAATAAGCTAACATTTTACATTAAAAAATTTATTAATTGATGAAAACATACCTTTCAAGAATGTATATTCCTTTGTGTTGTTAAACAGTAATGTAATTCATCACCTTTATGATAAAAATTAATTGAAATACATTATTAGTTTACTTTTATTACTAGGAAATCATTGGAATTTTAACACATCATTAAGTTACTTTTTGTGATGGTTCACATTTTTTTGACCATGTTCTGTATCAATCTCTATCAAAACATGATAGTTTTTTGTCTCTTCCATTTCCACGTATCCATGCATGTAGTCCTTGTATGTGTTATACCAGGCGACCTTCGTACTTCCCTCTCTTTATTTTAAAGTGGATCCTTCATTATTGCTTTTTCTGATGTTGGATTTCAATAATGGTATTTTGAAAAGTCAAACATGAATTTTTGGATCCCATGTTCATATTTTTATGATGTATTTTATTTAAATGGTAGAATTTAATATCCATATACTTTAAAAAGGAACACTCTGTTAGATAGTGTATAAGATATGACACAATGAGCTTAAATGAATAACTAAATATAGTTAATATATTTCTGTTATGACATTATTATTAGAATTATGGGTATTAAAGGATTATATATATTATGAAACAATGATTAACACATGTTTATAAAATTATATGTTGGGTTACAAAAGAATTATAAATGAAAATAAAAACCAAATGAATATAATGGATGAGTTTTTAAAGGAATATTTTTTGGCCGTAAAGGAAATTGATCTTAATAAATTAAATTTATCAATTTTATATAATTTATATAAGGAAATTTATATGTTATATATTTTTTATAAAGAATTGAAATTAATCCAAAAATTTTGATAGGTTTTCAATAAGAATAAATCCTATTTTATGAACAAAAAGGTTCATTTTTCTAAAAGAAGTTTTACCAACATTTAATTGTAAAAACAAACAATCAACATTATTAAAAAATAATTAATTATTTTTTAAAAAATAATAATATTATTTGGAATAATAATATCAAATTTTATGGTGGTTGGATTGCTATTATTTTTCTGAGATGCTTCGTGATTTGATGAATTATGAATAATTCTATATTTTAATTAAAAACCCTCTTTCAACTAAATAATTTATATGGTTCAATGTTATTTTTAGTTATTTTTAATGTATAATTAAATCATTTATATATAATTAAACCCAATTTGGATCATTTTATTGAATAAAAAGTTGAAATTGGATTAAAAAAATGTCATCCTTTGGAACATTTTACCTTTAAAAAGATGTTTTCTCACTCATTCTACAAGATTAAGATTAAATTAATCTTATACCCCAATATGCTTTGAATTATGAAAAATAGATTCCTTTTTTTCAATAATAAAATACCATATTCCTAAATAGTGTACTTTTATTTTTGGAATATATTATTAGTAACATTACTAATTTTTATTACCATTATTATGCATAATTAGACTATTTACAAAGACAAATAATAATTTTTGAATTAAAAATTGACTATATCGTCCCAATTTTTATTCATTAAATATTTTAGTGCCTATTCATTTATTGTCTACTCTTAGATCATTTATGTAATTTTAGATGAGAATATAACCATAATAATATTATTTTCATAGAAAAGTCAAACTTGTCATTTTCTTATTTTTAACACGTTAAATATTTTTAATATTGGGGTACATAGGTGATATATTCAACTATAAATAACAATATAAAAGATAAAATATTTATCTTCGTCATGGTAATTTACAATTAATTTTTAGGGATGAAATATTTTCCATAAAGGATTTCAAAATGATTATGTGGTAATAGATTAATTAACGAAAATATAAAATTAATGATATTACAAATTTTGAAATAAATAGAATTATAGATAATTAATTTCAAAAACAAATTATGTAGATTACCTTGAAATATTGATCATGTTTTTAATATTTTTTTCAAAACATCTTGTTGTAAGGATATTTTAATAATGTCAAGTAATGAATAGTGTTAAGATTTTCATTAATGATATGTTAAAAAAATATTTTAACAAATTATAAAAAATTTATAAATATATAAATAAATACAAAAAAATTAGGAGAGGGTTTAAAATTTCAAAATGATTCATTTATGTTTCATTGGAAAATTTATATAAAATATTAACCCTTAAAGAATAAAAACACATGTTGTCAAATTTAGAGTTGAAGAGCTTAAATAGGGGTTAAAAACACAGGGTTTTAAAAAATAGTCAAAACATGTTTAATTTTAATTTTATGAATTCATTTAAACAAATAATCATTCTATATTTGAACATTTTTAGTTTTTAGCCACTTGAAATCGAAAAATAATTTAATTTGTAAGAACCCATATCTTCTTTTCAGGTATGTTTTACATTTCGGGAAGTTTTTTAGAAAAATGGGAGTTTAAGGAAATTTTAGGAGTATAAGATATATATTTCAGTACACTCCATGTACCAGGTTTCTGTGGGTGATAGTGTACTAGTGGTGTTATGGCCGAGTACATGTCCATGTGTGGTGACCTAGAGACTGCCTAAAGCGGAGGCCAGAAAAGGCAAGTACATGCAGTGTACTTTTAAAGAACACTTCATGTACATTCTTTTCTCATTAAATGTACGGGGGTCATATATGAAAAATAGAACGTTCATCTTCATCTCTCCTCTCATCCGAGAGTGTTCATATGACCACAGATTTCTCCCAGCCCCCGACTCGCTATCAATTCTCTAAATTGAACTCTACTAGTTGTATTTGAATCACATCAGTGAGTTCTCTCTTCTTCTTGAATACTATCTCTTGATTTATACTCTTTTGCAAGACATCCTTGGTAGAACGTCTTAAACATTTTTATGGATCTACAATGTTCAAGGGAAATTCAAGGCTTGAGGTTCACGTATATCATCCATACAACAGCGAGGTAGGTGGTTTGAGCTTTCTCATAGATAGTCTTTGAATTTTATGTGAAAAAGTGCCCAATACCCACTAATGGGGTATTGCATATTTGTTGTTTTTATCCATGTTTTTCCTTTTATTACTTTTTTTGGATAGAGGTTGTTTTTTTATGAATAGGGTTAAATTTTCAATGTTATGGATTCTTTTCCATGTTTTCTTGTTTTGACCGTTTGGTCTAGCTTTTCCTATTAGGATACTGCTTTGTTTCCCATTCCTAGTATTGGTGGGATAGAGTAATTATTATCTAACATGATATGATATGTTGTATATTGTTTAAACAAGTAGTCATTTCAGGTTTACTTTGGCTGCCACATATCAATTTACAATACTGACTTACACGGTGCCGTTAGAACCTAGTGTTGTAGACAATAAGGAGAATGGACGTTGACGGATTCTCTAGAGTGTCTTTTTAATGTTATGTTGTGATACCATAGGGGGGATAGAATTTGGGATTCCTTACAGTTTTTTAGTTTCCTTGATATGGGCCATAGGGGGAATTGGATGTTGAATGCTTCATCAGTGTTCCTATTAGTTACCGATACGAGACCACATGGGGAATGGACAGTGAGTTCTTCCTCGGAGTGTCTTTACTGAAGCAAGACCAGAGGGGTTAGACTATGTGTACTTCCTAGAGGATTGATTGTGTTTTTTTGTTTGAACTAGAGGGGTTAGGCTGTGAGTACGTCCCAGAGGGTTACATTATTTTGATTAGCTTGTTACATTATATAATAAACTGAATTCAATTTAATTTGTATGCTTGTTACCCTATATACATCCCAGATTAATACATGATTTTTGTTATTACATGCCATATATATTCACTAAATGTTAGGCATAGATCATTGGGCAGATGCCTACTGGGATTCACCTCACACCCTGTTTGGGCCATGCTTTTGGGCCCAAAAACAGATTGTATTATTGTAGGTCTAGATAAGGGAAAGTACCCTTCTACATCAGGTACTTGATTGTCGTGGAGCTGGGGAGCATGGGACCAAGATGGGGCTTGCGATGCTGTGTAGATATCTACTTGTGTAGCTTTTGTACTTGGGTTTGGAACTATTTTCCAGCACTGTGATTTTTTTTGGCTACTTTCATGGAAATATGATTCATGCATCATTTAAATGTGTTTGATCCCGTTATTACTTCTAGTCATCTTCTTATTACTGTTGTATGGTGTTATTACTGCTTCTTCTATTTCTTTTTATTTTACTTCCACTATGTTACTATGCCAATGAGGGCTTATTTTACCCACTATCACACCTATGGCCCTCACTGCTAGTTGGCAGCCTTTTTCATTCAAGGAAATGCGGTTGAGGTCATTTGAACAACCGGGTACAGGTCGCCTCTAGGAGGCTTCCAGAACAATGACATTACAAAGTGGTATCATATGTTTCTTTTCCAATTAACATACTATTTTGAGTCTATATCCTGGGATAGGAAGGAATAGATTGTTGGTAATAGGATGTGACCAGGAGTACCTAACCCGTGTATTGGGAAAATCCAATTTACCTCGGTTTTTTTTTCTTTGGATTTTGTGAATTTACAGTTGATTTATTTCACCTAGAGTGATTCACATGTATTATGATGCTATCGTTGATGTTATTGGGGTTCTATTTTTATTTCAATGTGATGGGATGAGGGTATTCCATATCATGCATAATATAGGAACATGTTAGAAATCACATTCCATGCATTCATGCCATATCATATAGGGTGCATTTGTGATTTCATGTTGTTGTAAAAGATGTTATGAAAGATATGAATGTTTTTGTGATAGATGCCTTGATATAATTCCTTTTATTTGATAAGTTATTTGGATGTGTAAGTTTTTGATTGAATGAATGCCAAACATTTGTTATTGAGGTGTTATGGGCCCTCATGGACCAGAATTTAGTGGATCATTTCACTTATATCTTTATTATGAATTATATAAATGCCAAAAAAATGATTCATAGGGAGCATGGTCCCTCATGGATCAGAATTAGACACCTTAATGTTGGTTTCAGTGTTTTTATGGGTTTTAGAGTTGTTTCTGAGTTTTATTATTCATAATACCCTGGAATACATGGTTTGTAATAATGAATACACTCAATGTGTCCTTCTGTTTGGGAAGGAACTGTTTTTCTTATGTACATGACATGTTCGGTATGTACATGTCGTGTAGTCTTGAACCGTGTCACTTGATTTGTGGGCAGAGACATGGTGTTGGGAAATCATGCTGGTACACGTCGTCTACAAGATGTACAAGCCATATTGTGTAGACCATGTGTCCACCCATGTGACTAACAACACTGATAAGTAAAACATAGGTCATACACGTCGTGTCAAGCTTGAACATGTCATGTAGTGTGACCCATAAATCTGGTCGTGTAGCCAGCCATGTAACTAACAACACGAGTTAGTGAAATCATTCTAGTAGATTTCGTGTCTAGAACAAACACGCCATGTAGAGTCAGTTGTGTAACTAGCTATGTAACTAACAACACAAGTCATTAAAGTCCATCTAGTACACATTGTGTCTTCCTCTAACATGTTGTGTAGTCCAGTTAATAGAGAACCATGTGGCTTAGACGTGTAGAAGAACTCAAGAAAGGGAAAAGGATTCAAGTACACATCGTGTGTTTGGACAGCACGCCGTGTGTATGGGGCATTACATGACATGTGTTGGAAGATGTACACACCGATGTGAAGGCATAAGGAAACACGTCATGTAGGCATTATGCACACTTTGTATGCATTCTTTAAAAAACATGAATGATTTCTTTCTCAAGTTCCTTTCTTAGACATCTAGTTTTCATTCCTTGTAAATCGTAATCTAAGGTGTGTGCTTGAACTTGTAGATTCATGCCACCAAGGTGTCATGTTGTTGTCCGCCAATTATACGGCAGTGATCACAAACCAGAAATGGATGATTAGGGACTACCATCAGATCCCCTAATTGTGTCAATCTTGGCATCAGATGTCATTCTTGACACAAGTGCTGACACGATTTCCTGATAGGGATTTTTGAGGTTTATGAAAAACTTCAGAGAAGTAATTCATCATGCCCCTTCTATGGAAGAGTTGATGTGGGATTTCTAGTAGGAGCATCCTCCCACCTTCATAGTGGAAGGAGGACCTCAAGATGCAGAGTCAGGGTTAGAAGTCATGATTTCTATTTTCGAGCATCTAGAGATGCCTCTTGAGAAGTGGATGAAGCTCACTATGTATATGCATTGGGATTCCTCCAAGAGATGGGGGGATGTGATTTCCCTGACGGGACGCCATTAGTTTATGGCTTGGAATGAATTCCAGCTTTCCTTTTATGATTACATCTACCGAGAGACTTTAAGGGACAATTGAGCCCAAGAGTTCATGAGTCTGGAGCAGGGTACTCTCTGTGTAATGGAGTAATATTCTCATTTCACTGATCTGTAACACTTCACTCCTATCCCAAGATGTGATATGTTATTCCTTGCTAGGAATATTTTGGATGATCTCAAGCATGAAATCTAATCTCATTTGAATATCTTATGGTTGGCTTCCATCACTTCTATAGTCAACTAGGTGCTAATCATTGAGCTCAATCCGAGGCATTATAGAGTGATGAGATAGGGAGGTTCGACATCCGTAGTTGGTATCCCACCTACTGAGAAAAGGAAGTGCCGCAGGGAGTCTACATGTGGGGATATGAGGAGGTGGGACACTTTCTATGGTTGTTAGGTGGTGTGATACCAATGCAGGATTAGTGGGAATATGAGGCCACATTTTCATGAGTTACCAGGTGGCATGCCATTCATACAGAAGGATGGGCCATATTCAATGTTTTTTTTGAGTTTTTCTCACCAGCAGCTGGTGATAGGAGTTCCTCTATGACTCCACGTTCAAGAGAAACACAACTTGTTTCTCATCAGTCATGGAACTAGAGTTCTTCATGCTCTTCAGGATGAGGTGAAGGTTGTGGCTCTGGTATCTAGTTTCCATGCTTTCAACGAAAATAGGGTGGATCAACTCAGGGTGGTCAGGTAGGGTCAGAGGGCTACGGTATAGGTCAAACTTTTTTAGTGGATCAGAACTAGTAAGAGAAAGTTCTGAGACACTCTATAGTTTGAGGTACGATCCTAGTTTCCTTGGTTTCAGCATCTACTCTTTTCAATACAGGGGATTCCAATAGCTTTATAATTTTTTTCTATTCTGCGGATCCTTGGGATATAGTTCTTTTCTTCTGCTGAGATCTTGAAATTAAACACTCCTCTAGGGACTAGAATGGATAATGCACGTCAATGCTAGGATTTCCCACTAGAGGTCCGTGGGTTTCACTTTTTATGGGACCTTTATGTTCTAGAGATGATAGGATATGATGTTATTCTCATATTGGACTAGTTAGTTCCCTTATTGGTAGTTGTCGATCACTATCATCGTAGAGTGGGTTTCACATTACTATAGGGTGGATCGTTTCACCGTAATGGCGAATGGTATTTCCATGCAAGTAGAGTGGGACACGAGCATCATGGGTTGGGAGGAGTAACAACCCAGATTTCTAGTCTATATATGAATGACCAGGGACTTCATAGATGGACTTTCCTCCTGTGGTGGATCATTTCCGAGATGTCTTCCCATAGGACTTTTCATGTTTTCCTCTAGAGTGAGGGGTGGAATTTTCTATTGATATTCTTCCAGGAGCGGCACCAGTGACTATTCCTCCTTATAGGATGGCTACACCAAAGATTCCAGAGCTCAAGAAGCTATTGTAGATGTTTCAAGAAAATGGTTTCATCTGACCCAGTACTTCTCCTTGGGGTTCACCTATCCTATTTTTCAAGAAGGTGGACATCACCCTCAAATTGTTTTGTGTATTATCGGAAGTTGAACCAGTTGATGGTTAAAAACAGATATCCCTTGTTGATTATTTATGATCTCTTTGATTGACTTAGAGGATATTTGGTTTTCTCAAAGATTGACACGAGGTCTGGTTACCATCAACTACGCATTAGACTATCTAATATACCTCTTATAGACTTCTGGATTAGGTATGGTCTACATGAGTATGTGGTTATGCCATTAGATCTCACAAATTCCCCTTCCATATTCGTGGAACTGATTAACCAAGTGCTCCATCTGTACTTTGATTCTTTCGTGGTAGTCTTCATGGATGATATCTTGGTGTAATCTCACACTCAACCTGACCATTTCACATTTCATGATATCATTTTGAGTACACTAAGAGAAAATCGGTTATATTCTAATCTCTCAAAATGAAACTTCTTGAAGGACTAAATAAAATTTTTGGGTCATGTTATCTCAAAGATAGGAGTTTCAGTAGACCCATAGAAAATGAGAGCAGTATTTTCCTGGGAGAAACTGAATAATTTCATTGAGGTGTATAGTTTTCTAGGGATAAATAGTTACTATAGACATTTCATACATCACTTTTCATGCATAGAAACACAACTGATGAGTCTGAATAAGAAGGGTGTGATGTAATTGTGGTCTGATTCTTGTGAGTCATCCTTTCATGAGATGAAAGGGAGGTTTACTTTAGCATAGATACTTGTTCATCTATAGCTAAGAATGAGCTATACTGTTTTATTTGATTTAACTGGTTTTGGGCTGGGATTAGTACTTATGTAGGGAGAAAGGTTCATTGCATATGGGTCTTGATAGTTGAGGCCACATTGGAGAAATTACCCGACACACTATCTCGAGTTGGTTGCAGTTGTTTCATGATTTACACTATTGTAGACACTACCTGTTTGGAGAGAATTTTTTGGTTTTCATCAACCAAAAACATATCAAGTATATCTTCACTCATTATGACCTGAATTTGAGATACCAATGGAGGGTTGAGTACCTTCAGTCTTTTGACATTGAGCTTTTCTACACGCCCAGGAAGGGAAATGTAGGGGCTGATGCGTTGAGTAGGAGGACTCAAATACATGCAGTTCAGGAGGTCAGTAGTGAGTGGATTCATATGTATCTATTCCCTAAAATAAATTTTTAGGTACACGATAGACAGGATAAGATGTTTCTATCTTTGGTATTAGTTACCTATACTCTTCTTAATCGATTACAAATGAGTCACCTATCAGATTTAGAAGGCCCAATTCTAAAGGGGAGTGTGTCTCGAGAAGAACCTATATTTGGATGGATAGTATGCGAGGATGATATATTCCATTTTCATAGACACGTGTGGGTGCTAGTAGACATATGCGAAGAGATGATGTGGGGATTTCATTCCTCAGTTTGGGCAGTTCATCTTGGTGTTCGGAAATTGTATCATGATCAACACCATCAGTATTTGTGGCCATGTTTGAAAAGATATGTTGCTGGGATTTTCATGAGATGTTCCACCTATTAGCAGGTGAAGGCGGATCATCAGTGACCAGTAAGTATTTTGCAGCAGTTACCAATTCCTAAGTGGAAAAGGAAGGATTTCATAATGGACTATTTGACGGGTTTTCCGAGGTCTCCTCGAGGGAATGATGCAGTTTGGGTTGTCATTGACAGACTCATGAATGTAGATCACTTCTTTCCATCCATGTAGAACTTCAGTGCCGATGAGAAATCACGGTTTTAAATCCAAGATATTGTACATCTATATGGGGTTCCACAATCCATTGTTTTATACAGGTATCTATGTTTTACTTCTCAGGTCTGGAAGGGACTTTTGAGGACTTTGGGAACACATGTACTTTTGAGTATGGATTACCACCCCCATAAGGATGGCCAGTCTGAGTGTATGATTCAGGTGCTTGAGGACATGCTTCGAGCATGCATCCCAGATTGTGGATGATCTTGGGAGAAGCACACACCCCTTTTGGTTTTTGGATACAAAAATCGTTTTCAAGGAACTATTCAGATGGCCCCTTATGAGGCTTTGTATGATAGGCCATGTTAATCAAACTTATGTTGGCTGGAAGAAGGAGAGGCCACTATGTTGGGACCTCATCTAGTCTCGGATATCACAGAGTAGATAGAGTTGATTCGGAAGAGGATGGCTACTACACAGTCACGACATAAGCCTTATGTTGATCGATGGAGACGACCACTAGAGTTAAAGGTCAAGCATCAGGTTTTCATGCATGTCACACTGTGGTTGGGACACATGAGAATTAGGAAATAGGTTAAGATTTATCTGAGGTATGTCAGGAAATTGGAATTTTTGGAGAATGTCGGAGTGGTTTCTTATCAACCGTAGTTACCTTAGAGGTACAGGGCTATGCATGATGTCTTCAACATTTCTTAGCTCCGATGTTACTTCTCATACCCATCTTCTGATTTCCAACCAGAGAATGTTGAGCTCAACATGGACAAATATTTTGAGGAGCATCCTATCTAGATTGTTGATCGAAGTGCAATAGTTATTTCGGGTAGTGTGTTCCTTTCGTAAGAGTGCTACAAAAGCATGGTCGAGTACATGAAAGGACATGGGAGAGGGAGGAAGATGTACGATCGCAGTGGCTGGAGATATCTGAGGATTCTTGTTCTACGTCACCTTTCTAAGGAAATTCAGGGACAAAATTTTTTAAGGGGGGAAGTTTGTAAGAACCAGGATCTTTTTTTCATGTATTTTTTACTTTTTGTTGTTTTTTACAAAAAGAGGAATTTATATAATTTTCAAAAGTACACATCATGTACATCAATTACACTCCATAGACCTGGTTTCCATGGGCGACCATGTACTGGCTGTGTAATGGCCGAGTACAAGGCTATGAGTAGTTTCCTAGAGACCGCCTAAATCAGAGGCTGGAAAAGGCATGTACACATAGTGTACTTTTACAGAATGTGCCAGGTACATTCATTTTTTCGTTAAACAGATCGGGGTCCCGACTAATGTATAGAACGTTCTTCTTCTTCACTCGCCTTGTTCGAGAGCGTCCTTAAGGCCGCGGATCTTCTTTGAGCCCCCGGCTCACCATCCATTCTCCGAATTGAACTATGTTAGTTGCATTGGAATCACATCAGTGATTTCTCTCTTCTTATTGAATACCATCTATTGATTTCTCCCCTTTCACGAGATATCCTCAGTTGAAAATCATAAGATTTTTTTTAGATCTACGGCATTATAGGGAGATTCAAGGATTGAGGTGCAGGTATATCATCAATACAATTCCATGGTAGGTTTTTTATGCCTTTTTGTATATAGTCATTGAATTTTATGTGCAAAAGTTCTCAAAAACCAAGAAAGGGGAATTGCATGTTTACTGTTTTAGCCCTGGTTTTCCTTCTATGCCATGTTTGGTTGGATTGATGTAATTTTTTTGTGAATATGGTTAATTTTTCCATGTTTTGGAGGTTTTTACTGTGTTTATCATTTTGACCATTTGGTCTAGCATTTCTTGTTAGGCTACTGCATTGTTTCCCATGCCTAGTATTGTAAGTATGGAGTGATTATTATCTAACATGCTAGGATACGATGTATATTGTTTAGACATGTAGATCCTGAGGTTTAAATTGGATACCACATATTGTTTGTACACTGATGACTTACAAAAGTCCATGAGAACCTTGTGTAGTAGACCCTAGGGAGAATGGACATTGAGGGCTTCTCCAGAGTTTCTGTTTACTATTACATTGTGAGACCATAGGGGGGATTGACTTTGTTTTCCGTCAAAGTGTCTGTAGTTTTCTCAATATGGGCCATAGGGGGAATTGGACATTCAGTACTTCCTTTGATTTCATATTTGTTACCAATACGATACCATAGGGGGAATTGATAGTGAGTTTTTCCGTAGAGTGTCTTTTCTAAATCTGAACCATAAGGGTTAGACTCTGTGTACTTCCTAGAGGGTTTCATGTTATTATCTAGATGAAATAGAGGGGTTAGGCAGTGAGTACATTCCAGAGGGTTACCTACTTTTGATTGGCTACTTATTTGATAAATTAAAACCAATTCAATTGAATTTTTAGAATTATTACTATGTGTACTTCCTTGGTTACTGCTTCATTTTTATATTGCCTGCAATATATATACACTGACTGTTAGGCACAGATCATTGGGTGGTTGCGTACATGGATTTTTCTCACGCCCTGTTTTGGGTCATGATTTTGGTCCCAAACATATTATATTTTTTCCAATCTAGATATGGTAATACGCCCTTCTACTTTAAGTAATCGATTTCTATTGAGCTGGGTAGTAGGGGACCAAGCTGAGGCTTGTGCTGTGTGGAGCTGTTTACATGATTTTCTTTTGTACTTGGGTTTGGTACTGTATTATAGCATTTTGATTTGTTTAAATTCTTTTCTAGAAATATGTATCATGAATCATTTATATATGTTTTCTCTAGTTATTACTTCCAGTCATTCATTGATTACTATTGTATGGGGTTATTACTACTTCTGTTATTGCCTTCTGGTTTACATCCACTATGTTACTCTGCCAATGAGGGAATAGTTTTCCCACTATGACACACAATTTTCCCACAAATAGTCTGTACCCTCTAGCATTCAGGGAAATGTTCTTGAAGCTGTGTGACCACCCAGGTAGGGGGCTCTTCTGGATGGCTTTCGAAACCAAGACGTTACGATATTAGTTTAATATTTTGACAATTTCCACGAGTGCTGCTCCACTCTCTTATAAAATAGAAACGCATTTTCTATTTTATTCACACACGAAAAACTATTATTTATATTATATTAAAAATTCCATCCTAGAAACTCTCCAAAAATTTTATATCTTTTATTTTAGGAAGAAAACTGTCATTATTGTCCCAAATGTGTTATTAATTGAAGGGTTTCTAAAGAATATGTATAGTTTTTAATTAAGTCTTGTTTTTTTGTTACATTTTCCACATAAATATAATATTTTTCAACCATTATTAAATAATTAATACAATATTCTCAATATAATTATACATTATTATGTTAATATATTCATCTAAATTTTTTTATGCTTCTATCAAATGGTAAAATAAGTTTTCGTTCATGTGTATGGGGCCTGCCACCATGAAAATCAATGGAATTCATTTTGCATAACTGTGTCTCATGAATATTTATAATTATGGAATTAACATTTTTATATGATATTCATGAAATATTTATCAGGTCCACAATGTGATATAATTTATTTTTCATAAACATGTCACTTGGATGAAATATATAAGTATATATAAATATTTAATATGAAATTTGTGATATTTTTGTCATTTTTGAAAGAAAAAAATGATACTTACCTCCTTTTCATAATGATCATTGAAAATTAGAAACATCACTCTTGTATACAATATCCAAACTTATCCCTGATTTTAAAATAGTTCATTCTTCAAAACCATAATTAATGGATGCATATAAAAGTATAATTATTTTATAATAATTATTTTTATGTAAAAAATATTATTTTGGTGGTGATAGAATAATGTACAATCTACCATAGTCAATAGAATGATGCCATTTTGGAAATATAAACCAAATATCAACAAAATATTAGACATGAACTTAAAAAATAATGATAATTTTATAACATGATAATAATTTATAAATGGAATAATAAACATGAAAACGTTCTAAATATATTAAATAATTAATAGAAGTATATTTTACAGGAATATAAAATTGTATGTTATGATTCGGACTCAATGTAAGGGATGTCTTCTCAATTTTCTTTCTTTGAGGCATATTTTGATGTTATACACCAAAATTATATTAGGACGTGCATATATATCCCATTTGACATATCATGTCATTAATATATATATTATCATAATATTGAATGATTTTTCAATGTTATTATTTCATAGGGGTTAAGGTTCAAATTTTTTAATGTGGTATGGGATACATTGATTTACAAATCTATTTTCAAATGTTAATGGTCATAAATTTGAAATATTTTCCTCCATATCAATAATCTTGATATTATTTTACATATTTAATTATATGGATAAAATAGAATTATAGATGAAATATTTATGTCCATTAAGATATATGAAATAATTTATAATCCATCATGTTTATAAAATTTAAGGAAACACCTTTTACTTTTTTTGGATATTTTGTTATTGAAATTTGTGCATTGAAATGCATTGATTTTTCTTACATCTTGAATTTTATTATTATTATTCAAAATGATATTTTATTGGTAACATGTTAAATGATTTACGATTTTATTTTTTCTATTTATATAATGGTACTTAGGCATTTGAAGGGTGGTTATGTTATAAACCAATGATGTGTGGTTCTATGATAAACAAAGGACAGGTTGTTAAGTTATATCCTCCAATGCATGGGGTATGGAAATAAAGTGCTTCGTTACTCTATTTGTATGAGTGACTTGTATAGATGACAACATCAGGGTTATTCCATTTTATTGTAATTATGTCCCATGAAAAATTTATGAGTTATATATACATTCTAGAGGGTTTTTTTTAAAAAAAATTCTTACAAAAAAGTAATGAACATATTTTTAATGGAATGTATTAATACTTATTAAGTTTGAAAAGTATTACAGGTGATAAATTTAAAATTTTCTATATATTTTCATAGTTATAATAGTTTTTCTTATGTCCCTTAATAATATTTTGTTCTCATCCTATGTTTTAAAATGTATTTCCCAGTCTTTAATGAAGATATGAAACAAGGATGAGGTCTTGGGGAATATTGTGAAATATTATCATCAGAAGAAATCATGTTTCATTTTAAATATATTTTTTATAAAAAATGGATACCATATATATGTTTCCACATTTAATGTAATTTTTTACTTTGTAACAGGTTTTCCAAATTCTCTTAAACTATAAAATGAAAAGATAATGAAATTTAAGTTCTAGATTGAAAACACTAGAATATATAATGTTTAAGTCTGACACCTTATATTGATTGTTATTCCATAATCTAGATAATGTTAATAATATTTTAAATTTCATATATATTTAATATATAGATATTTATATTCATCTATATATTTTGATATGGAAAAATAAATCACACCATTCATAGAGAGAGATTGCCATACATAACCATGAAAGTTGTTTTCCTTTTTCGACTGATGGATTGAAAGGAAAGTAAATATTATTTAACCCTTATAGAATAATAATTATGTAATATATATCATCTATAAAAATTATATCTATCAATATTTCCATCCATGTAATGTGGACATGAAAAATTAGTCACATTGCATTGTGGAGGCATAAATCCACATGGATGCACCTGAGACATTGTCATTTTATAATAGATTAGAAGGTATAAATTTTTAAATTATATTATCATTCCATATATATAATTATGTAATAAATATAATATATAAACATGAAACCCATCATAATAAAAATCCATGAATTAGGGTGATAGAATTTTAATTTTATCACTAGATGGTAATGGTAAGTCATGCATATGAATGAGTTGTAATTTAACTTCACGTTTGATGTAAAAGGGGAAAAATAGTGGTTGTTTGATTATAATAATAATAAAATTTTATTTTATTTATAATACTCATGTTATTATTTAATGACGAATAAATCATATCCAGAGGTTGTAGAAGATTAACTAAAAAATAACTGATTGGATATAGAAATTATCCCTTATTTTAAAAAACTCCCTTAGATATCATTTTAATAATCCTAGTGTTGATTTTTTGGGAAGATTGGTACCTATATAATTTTTATTTGGTAATTGAGAAGATAGTTTCATAGGACTTGGTCAATCTATAAATCTCATTTTGGTGTGAAAATTGAGAAAAGAGGGGTGCCCAATTATAATTGAGTGGAGCGGAACTCTTGGTATTTCATAAAAGACTAAAATATAATAAAATCATTTCCTATATTAATGAATCCAAATGTAAATTTATTTTATGTCAAGGTATTATGGGTTTGTAATACCTTCACAAAAAAAATTAATAGGTTTCAGTGGTGTTTTCTCTTTATCGTTTGTTTTAACCAAATAGTTATCATATTTTGACATTAACCATAGAATCATATTTTTCAATCATAAAGGTTTATAATTTTTACATATATTGTGATAATTATATTATAAATTCCCATTTTATGACATGTTATAACATATATTTTCTACCTTATCCAATATTAATTTTATATTTATTTATAAATAATTTGATACAATATTATTTTGGAAAAATATAATTAATATCAATTTTGAAACTATTCATTTAATTTTATGTATAATTTATGAATATAAAGTCGGTATTAGAATATATTCATTTAAAATGTTAAAAATATTTCATATTAATCTATAAAATTGTTGTAACACTATTAAATGTCAAATTATTTTTACCATAAATAGTCATTAAATAATTTTTTTATATTAACTAATGTAATTCCATGTCAGTGTTTAATATGAATTTAGAGTAATTATGTAATTACTAAAAATTGTAAATTAATTTAATTCAATAATATAATTTTAGTATACTCAAAATGGACATTAATATTCATTCATAATGTGTTTTTTCTCTATTTCTAAACGTAATACATTATAAAATTTATGATTGTGACATTTTGTATTTTATTTTATTTAAATATTATATTTTCCATTTTCATGTAATATTTTCCCATAAATAATTAAATTTCAATAATGTATTGTTAAGTATTAAAATACTATTTTCTGAAAAAATATTATGAAAACTAGTGACCATACAATTTTAGATTTAACCCAGTGTAACAAGATTTAAACTTTATGAAGGTGGTAAAATTTACAATGATTACTATTCATAGTACCTAAAAATAAAAGTGAACTATTTAAAAATTTACCCTCATTTTTATAAATATTATATAAATTATTATAAATTAAAATTCTATAATATTCATACATTATTTTTAATATATTAACACAAACCATGATGACAACTACTTGATTGAAAAAAGCATTTATATGCGTTTACATGTTTTTTATTATCTAATGTCTCAAAAAATATTACATGATATTTAAAATATTATTTAATATTTAATATTTAAACATCATTAAAATATTTCAATTTTAGGGATCAATTTAATTTATTAATATAAAAATACATTGAACATATAACAACTTTTTTTGAAAGTTTCTCCTTTATTTTCAAATGATTTTTCTTCTTAATTAAATTTAATTGAATACAAATAAATTAATTTTATTCATAATTTAACAATAATATTTTCATACTTTATTTATTAATATTCATACCTACCAATCAAACTACTAGGTGACAACATTAAATTTAAATAATAATATTTTAATAGTATATTGTAGCATGTTTAAACATGGTGTTTCTTGTAATGAAAGATATAGTGTAAATAAAATTTATTTTTTGAAAAATATTTCATAAAATCCTGGGGTGTAACATTCTAACCACCTAAAAATTAATTTCACTATTTAAATTCCATCACTCTGATAAAAACTGATATGTATACACTTATATCATCACAATCTCATTTTCCCATGTAGCTTCCTCAAATTTGGGTTTATACCACAAAATATTGGCTAGGTGAGTTATCATTTTTCATTTCCCATTATCTATATGTTCCATCATATCAATTGTATTTTTTATAAGATTGGTCATGTTCAAATAAAATTACCATTGTATTTAGTATATATAGAGTAATATGTATACACATCCTCTATAGATATAAATGAATAACATAGGAAACTTGAGAGAGATTCAGTGGTAAGTCCCAATGATATGTTATCATCCATATGTGATAAATAATTTTTTCAAGATGAATATATCTAGGTATTAACTTTCCATTTTTTCAAATCTCATAAAACTCTTGAAATAATATATTCGTAGGAATCCCTTATCACCAACTTTAGACACCAGATATCACTTATGATTGTCAGCATAATTTTTCAATTCACATTTTTCACACATATGTGTTGTCGAATATTTATAATATTTTATACTATTTATTTAGTTATATTAGTCCAAAAAATAATTCTTTATCAAACTTTATAAAAAATATCATAGTTTTTTAATTCCTTATATAGTGTGATTTATAAGAATATATTTTAATGCTCAAGTGAATGTAATTATTTTATGAAAATTACAAAAAAGGATAGTGTTGACCCCAACTAAATTTTAATTACATTGGGAAATATCATATAATATCTTGTAGGTTTTGAAGGGTAATATTAGACAGACCATATAATTTAGGATAATATACATTACTAAAACATTACATTATATCCAAAGACTCCTATTGTCTTTTCTAAAACATAGAGGTAAACCTAGAATACTAATATAATGGAACTGAATGTATACTCCTAGAAATATCACCAATTATATTATTGTATATTCTAGAAAGATGATCAGGATATAAATTACATCTAATGGAAATAGAGTGTGTTGTTTTTTTAAGAAGATCGACCATAACCCCCAATAACATTGTGCAATTTTTATTTATTTAGGAATCTAATGAAAAATTCCATGGAGATGTATTCATATTTCTATTATAGTAAGACTAATGGTTAGAACATACCCTTGTACATTCATATCTCATAAAATGATTCCTTCTTAATTTTGTAATGTTTTGGACACATATATTTTTCCCCAATCTTATAATTCTATCATAATAAAGGTTGAACTCAAGAACATTTCTAACTATCTTCTATAGTTTACATCTTCAATTTTTTCATATTTAATTTTCACGTGGACATATGGTTGAAAAAAAAATTTAGAATGAATATATTTCTCTATTTACTTTAATATTTCAAGATCCATCATTTGGAAATCCATAAATATTTTATCTTTTATAATCCACATCATATATTGGTAATAAAAAACATGAAACTCATAGCATCGTCTACCATGATTTCATTCCCTGGGTTATAATTTATACATCAATCATAATTTTTAATGTGTTACAACAATATTATTTGGCACATATTGATCTCTTTTTTTGGTAATATATATTTTATACATTTATGGTTAGTATTTATATGACAAATTTCTATTTAAACATTCTACATCAATATATTTAATGAAAACATTACCAGAGCTAACACCAAATCATGACTAGAAATTTTAATCATGAACCATTAATTAGATTTAGGAATAAGGTATCCCTATATTTTACATAATGAGAACATATCCTAGTCTATTTTTTAACATATCACTATATATTGCAATTCCTTATCCACTGTAGGGTAATGTAAGCACAGGTGTGCTGACTACCCTTCTCTTTAATTCTATGGAATTTTATGCACATTCAACTATCTAAAGGAGAATAAATCCCTTTAAAATTAACATAGTGATTAGATTAGACAGTGACATGAAATTAATTGCAGATAACTAATAATATCCATCCAATCCAAGTAAATTATATATCTTAGTCATATCAGTTGTTTTTTCAAACATTTTAAAACAATTGTGTTTTAAGGATGTACTAATTTTCTCTAAAATGAGATTATATGTCCCAAAAAAATAAACTATTCAAAGAAAAAATTATATCATGGTAAATATTTCATTATGATTCTCTTTTCTCATGGTATGTTGAAAATTATCAAATAATATTCCTTCCCTTCAAGGTTCACTGAATCTTTATAAAAATAATATCAAATGACAAAAACAAACTGATATAGGTAATATCTAAATACTATATACATTAAATCCATGAAGATAACGAGTGAATTTGTATGAATAAAAGGAAACACTATAACTTCATATTTTCTATACCTTTTAGAGAATTTTTTCATTGGTATATCACTTTTCTTGAACATAAATTTATGAAATCCAAAATGAAGTACAATTTCGGAATATAATTCTGCGTCATGAAGTTGATAAAAAAATTCATCAATATGGTCTAAAGGATAATTGTTCTTCATAGTGATATTTTTAAGTCCCCTATAATCAATAAAAAGTTGAATTGATACATATTTTTTATTAATAAAAAGAAAAGGTTCATTCCATGATGATATACATGTCCAAATGAATTCCTTGTCAATATTCTCCTATAGTTTATTCATTGATTCATTTAACTCAAACATGTCCATTATATATGGAGCCTATGAAGAACGGGTTTTCACCAGGTATGATTTCTATTTAACAGAAAACCACATTATTTGGAAGAAAAATAAAATATTTTCCAATTAAAACATTTATGAAATTCTGAAAAATAAGAGTATCTATTAATTTTATCCCTAACAATATGAGATAAATAGATATATTGAATAGTAATTAAGAATCATAAGATAAAAGTAATTTCTATTAGATGTTTTTATTCATTAATACAGGAATATTTATCATAGGTTCATTTGGAATATGAGATTTTATGTCCCTTCCTCATAAATAGATATGGAATATCTATAATTAAATTCAATCCATTCCTAATATTACATCAATTTATAATAATAGGGAAATCACAATAATCATAGAAAACACATTCTCACAAATTTTAACAAGAGATTTCCAATAGTGTTGGGGTAAAATAGACATACCATTAGTATTTTTCACCACTAAATCAATAACAATTCATTTTCCAAGTAATTTGATACCCTCTAGAAATTCCATATTTATACAAAAGTGGCTTGACCCCTAATCAAATATTAGATTATTTTTCAATAGTGATTTATAATTATTCCTTGGACCACATCATTCTGGTTACCCACCTCAATAGTTATGATCAAATGATATTTCCAATTATCAGGGTATTTAATAATTTTTTGATGGATATCATCAAAAAAAATTATCATTATTTATCTTTTTGAGATAATTCCCATGATTCCAAAATTTTATGTGTTAGAGTGTGGCTGGTTCATTAGTTGGAATCTTCTTTTCCACCATTTTTATGCCAGAGTTTTTATCCCCTTTCAACATTCATAGGATTTATGACAACCCTTTCCATATATAAATCACATCCCTATTTTATTCAAGAAATTTTGATTATGTTTCTTCCCACATTTCTAGCAAGTAGATTGCTATAATTTTATTCATACAGGTGATTAATTTGTGTATTCATGAGTCTTGATCTTCCATTTCTTACCATAACCCTGTGAATGGATGGAATCATCAATTTACATTTCCACCTTCAGTGCACATCAAACAACCTCTCCATATATACTAATGCATATTGTATCTATCAATTTCTATAGACTAGGTATTATTCAATAAAAAATTATATGAATTTTTCTCTTATGCTTCATGATAAAACGTGAGGAATATAATGATTTTCTTGTATATTTTTAATCATATGAACCAATGTATTCATTATCTTTATTCTTCATTTTATTTAATTCCTCACATATCATTGTATGTAGAATATAATTCTAGTACATACTAAAGAAGATCCTCCTAAATGTATCTCATTCCAAGGAGTCAATTTCTTCTTTTTGTCTTGTATTGTTATCAAGATTCAACCATTGATATTGTTCTCCTTCCAAATATTAGAAAATTGAAAAAATATCATGATTTGATAATTGAATAAAAAATATTATTTTATCGATGTTTTGAATCCATCACATTTCTATTAGTGAATCAGAATACCCCTTAATTGAAGGTGAATTATTCCCTATGAATAAATAATTAAAATGTGGTTCCCTAATTTTAGATTTCATAAGATCATCATTATTCATATATTGATACTATTTCAGGAGTATGAAAATAGAATTCAATATTTTTACTCTGATATGGATTTTTTCCCCTAGAGGAATATAATTTCATTTTCCATCACATTCATTATAATCATGGTGTCTTCGGGTTCCAACCATTGACTAAAACCAAAAATAAATGTATATTAATCATGATATAATAATTATAGTGAACTATCAAATAATCAAAAAATAAATACAATTGGTTGTCTAAATCATGACACCTTCTTGTTAATCTATGGGTCCTTATGATTAACCTAATTTATCCCTGCTATTTACAAAAATAATCAGATTCTATCTTATACTTATACATATCACCAATGATTTTACTAAATTTTTCTAATAATAATAATCAATGATTTACTAATCTCATCCTATGTATCTAATTATAGTAACCCTGTTTCGGACGCTTTCACTGGGGCGTGTGCGTTCGTCCGCCTCGGCAAAATAGGTGTGGCTTTTTTGTGTATCCCAACATTCCCTCTTTCCAAACATGGGTGGCATCTGCTCTTTATTTAGGGACGTCTACTCCTTGATCAAAACCGGGATAATGGGATGTCAGTTCTTCCTTCCGTGGATTCCTCCTCGGAACTCGTCACCTAGTCCGGGTCTCCCTCATAGATTTAATACGTTGTTCATGAAACTCTTCCTAGTGCCATGTTTCCATGGATGCCGGTTAATTACACTTCTTCTGTCAGGACATTCCAAAGTGTCTGGTCTAGGAAGCAACCTTCAGTCGGGGGAGTAGTCACGTCGAGGTATCTATAACTTGTCAGAACGCTGGGGAATTGGTGTGTCTATCATCTCTCTCTTATTATTGTGCTTCTCAAGGGCGTGGAAGCCCGAGGAATCCCACATCGAGCGTCGGGAATCATATGCCATGGGCATGTATCTGAGGTTTTCCTCAACTTCCAACATTTAACATAGGGTATTCCGCAGGTTTCACGTCCAGTGGAGACGGATCGGCCTGATCAGAACACTAGCTGGAGTGGACCAGATTGAGGAATCCCCCAGGAAGGGATGCCGATATTGGGGTCATCCCGTTGGCGGCTTCCCGGATGCTGTGGAGGGAAGTGGAGTGGCACAATCTCACCGGGATGTGGCGGACCACGTGAGAATAAGGATGAATGATAGGTAGATAAATGAAGTGGAGGGGGATGAAATGGAACCATCGCAAGGGAGACATTGAAGTTGTTCTTGAGCCTCGAAGAGACCTCCTACGTATCCCCGTGGTAGGGAATAAAAGTCTGCGTAGTTCGGGATTGTGCTGGTGAACCGACGTGAAGGCGGTCCTTGGCCCGATGGTGTGGAGCTTACACACTAGGCTGCCCAAGTGTTGGTGGACCGACGTGAATGATGTTGGAATGACCAATGGGTGGTGGGCTTGAACATTAGGAAGGATTCCTATGTACCATGCCTTAACATGGATCAAAGTACTCATAGTTTAAGAGAAAATGGGGGCTTGGCACACCAACAAGGAGATGGTCTCGGCCGATGATTGTTGGGCTTTAATCTCAGGGAGGCTTCCTACGTACCATGCCTTTTCACAGATCAAAGTCCTCATAGTTCAAATGAGATGTGGAATACAGTTTAATGTCATGAAGGACGGAGGTGAACCGACATGAATAAGGTCAGAACGACTGGGTGATGGGCTTGAACCTCATGAAGGCTTCCTACATACCATGCCATGACATGCATCAAAGACCTCGTAGATCAGGTAGTGGTTTTCGACATTGAACCGACGTGGAGGTGAACCCGTGGGTCCAATGGTGGTGGGATTGAACCATAGGGAGGCTTCCTACGTATCCCCATGGCAGGGAATCAATGTCCATGTAGTTCATGAGGAAATGGTGGGTGTCAGCGAACCGACGTGAAGAAAGGACCTTAGTCCGATGGGAGATGGTCTTGAACCTCGGAGAGGCTTACTATGTACCGTGCCATGACATGGATCAAAGTACTCATAGTTCTGGTTTGTCACAACGGCTTGCTGTCGGACTTGAATGTAGTTTAATGTCATGCTAGATGAGGGTGGAACCTGACATGAAGAAATGACGGGCGGGGGGCTTGAACCTCTTGGAGGCTTCCTACGTACCATGCCTTGACATGGATCAAAGTCCTCGTAGTTTGGGATGTTCATTTTAACGTCATGTGGGTCATGGATGTACAGTTTAAAGTCATTCTGGATAAGGTCATACAGTTTAACATCATATTGGACGAGGTATTGTCATGGCCAGTGCATACTCTAAACCCACGTGAGTCATGCTCGGTGTGAGAAACAAGAGGCAGGAGAGACCTGGAGATCACGCTGTGAAGGGTGCGTCCGTGAGAAACGAAGAGAGGATTACGCGTTAGGCAGCCCACGGTGCTGGGACATTCTCCAGGATGGAGGCCCGAAGTGTGGAAAAGCGCAGTGGGAGAGGGATTTGGGACCAAAGATGGAAGGTTCCTCGTTCCCTATCGCGCCCTCCACTGGCCTTGGCAGTGGGGAAGTACGGAGGTGTAGGGGTGATACCTTACACAAGAGAGGCTAGGGGGGTATTACACCAAGGTGTTGGCCCGTCTCCCGTGGACATAAGCCACTCTGATAAGGAGGATATAATCCCCTATGGAGGGGTGATCCCATCTCCGTGAAGACTAGTGGGCGTAAAGAATGTCTGAGACAGGGGGACCCTGCGTGCTAGGCACGAGGTCAGATCACAGTTTAACGTCATGTGTTGAGGATGAGGTGCTTGGCAGTTTAATGTCATGCAACTCGGAAGAATTGGGTTTACTCCGCACCACAAGGACTTACATGACCGGTACCCCCTTCCCCTTGGGGGAGGGAAGGAACCGGCAAGGCCATTGTCAGGGGGGTCACAGAGCGAACCATCGAGGGGTCCACATTAGCATGTCTATGCAAAGAAGCAATAGCCTTTAGTGTGTCGATGCGAACAAGAGTTAGGCGAGGCAACGCTATGAGTGGTGTTGTCCATGGGACTTTGAAATCATATCGTGCAAACCTGGAGGGTCGAACGGGAAGAGGAATTTCCAAGCAAAGGGGTGTGCTTTGCGAAGTGGAGTGACTTGGCCTTAGCATGGGGCAGGGGTGTGAATGGGAGGTGCTTTGAGAAGTGGAATAGTATTCGCGGAGCACTGCCTCACGAAGTATAGATGCCTCGCGAAGCAAGGTGCTGTGAAGAAGTTTGCTTCGTGAAGCACAACGACCCTTCCTTGGCATATGGATCACTTATACAGGATGGGTGTTTCGCGAATCATAAACACTCCACGGCTGCCTGGGTTTCCTTGGGAATCCCCTTCCTTCGTGAATGCCCTTAGGCTTTGTGAAGGGAATCCCTCTCAGAAGAGGGGCTCAAAATGAGACAAGGTGAAGGCATCTCGCGAAGCAAAAGTACCTTGCGGAGCTCATGATTCCCGGGGCGAAGGGTGCTTCGCGATTCAGGAGTTGAGAAGCCAGAATGTTGGATTATCCATCCTATGGACTCATGGGGAGCCCAGTATTTATTGGAAAAGGGAACCGCGAAGCAGAGCTCATGCGGTGCGAAGGGACCGCAGTTTCTTTGTTGCGGGTCGCGAACATCAATGGGGTTCACAGAGCGTTACCGCCTCAGGGGCTTCGTGGCGGGCTCACGAACGTCAATGGGGTTCGCGGAGTGGTACTCCCTCAGGGGCATCGCGGCTGTCTCGCGAACGTCAGGGCATTCTCGGAGTGGTAACTCCTCCTTTTCTTCGCATAGGGATCATGAACATCAAGGAGTTTGTAGAGCAGTACCACCTCATTAGTTGTGCGGAGGGTTCGTGAACGTCAGGGCGTTCACAGAGCGGTACTGCTTCCTTTGCTTCGCGGTGGCCGTGTTGCTCGGGGGAGCTCTGTGTCAGGGTTTCGCGAGGCAGCGTGCTAGCATCTTTTCCTTCTTCCCTTTGCGTTCAATATTTTGGCACCAACAAATGCCCCCCCTCAGACTTGGAGCCACGGAGGAATCAAGTGTCGAAGCCTAAGTGTAAATCACAAAAATTATCAGCGGTTCGCGATGTGGACTCGCGAAGGGGCGCGTGGGGATGATAGTGGTCGTGCGGTCCGGACGTGTCGTGATCCTCCACGCAGGCAGGACGGGCCGCGATGATTCGGGGCCGCTGCCTATAAATAGAGGGGCTGACCTCTCTTTTTTCCTCTCGCGACTTTTGTCATTTTGCACTCTTGACTTCGCAATGCTCCACGTACTCCACGTCTGCTCTCTGTGAATCGAGCTTTGCGGTGACCCATGAGTCTCCAACTCCGTGACTACGCCAAGAGAACTTCTGCTTGCAGGCCTAGGCTAGGCTCCACATCTTGGTTCTGCACCTTTTATTCAGGAGATATCTTCGTGAGCAACCTTCACGACCCGACCCAAAAAACATTTCGAGTTTCGAAACCAAAATGGTTCATCAAGAAGCTGTGTTGGGGGTTGCTTGCAGACGTCACCCAGAGGGATGAGATGGCTAACTGTATGGGCCTTGGGGATATGGTCTGAAGCCACTTGGACCATATTTCTTTGATAGAATTGCTATCAGAGAGTCAAAAGAGCTATCCATAGTTCATGAAACTGCCCTTGTATGGCTTCGGACTGAGGGATGATGTCTTCATTCCTGAGGCAAGTAGGGACGAAAAAGATTTCTGGTTTAGGAGCATGTCATGCCAGCTCCAGTGGTTCAGGGTGGCCGATGGTCATGCGTGGGAGGACATCACACCCATCACCAATGACTGTCTCTATAACCATGTGAAAAATATTGACGGGAAGCCACTGAAATAGGAGGCATCCCCTCCTCTGTACCGCACCATGCTGAAGGGGGATTTGAAGGATTCGAAGAAGGGGTGGTCCAATGAGTGGGACATGTGCCAGGGCGGGAACATTAACAACGACTAGGAATGGGCCTACTGGGTAGGTGACTCATGCGAGGAGTTTGGGGATGCGCTGAGGAGAGTGGGTTTGTATGAGGCAGCATGGGCCTCCCAGTTCCACATTTACCAACTGAAACAACTGATGTCAGAGCTGCTGAGCAGACGGTCGTCTAGGACCAATACTTTTCACCTGCGCCATGGGGAGGTGGGCATCAGTCTGTGGGATGTCCATCAGATTTCGGGGGTCCCGATCTTGGGGGCCATGTATGATGAGTTCCTCCTCGTCATGAGTGTGTGGGAGGATACAGAACAGATGTTGAGACTGGCATTGTCACTGATGGCACTGGTCCCTGGGGAGTATATGGAGGCGGTGAAAGATGTCCACATTAAGAAGTGGTTCAAGCGGTTCCTAAACTTCCCGGAGAATCGAGAGTTCCATTCGAGGCTTCGAACTTGTCCGAAGGTGTCTCGAGAGGGCATGGAGCACTCATATTGGAGGCTCTTGGAGAACAAACAATGGAAGACTTGGGGTTTCGGTGTCAGCACTAAACAGCAGCCGATAGTTAGGCTGGCGGCGTTCATCGCAGCCCTTATCTGCGGTTGGATCCTACCGGTGAGGGATACCAACATGGGGGGTGCGGCCCAACTCATTCATCATGGTGTCCATGCTGGCCATGGGTCAACGGGTCAATATGGGGATTCCGATGCTCGCCAAGATGTACAGGATTTTGCGGCATGTTAGCGAGGGCAAGAAGACGCCAAGGATATACGGGCCCTTCCACCTTTTATATGGGTGGATTGCGGCGCACATTAGGGGGATTTATGAGTATCCAAACCCTATCTCGCTGCTGGGATCAAACATCCTCCCCTCAATTCTAAATGCGGACGGGAGGTTCCCATTCAAACTAACTATACTGATGGTGGTGAACCGGGTGTGGAGGGCAGATGATTTTAATATCCACCTATTTCCATTACCGACGGGGGTACTTACTGACGACGGTCAGAGAACAGAAGAGAATTGGTCTTATTTCCTGGCCTTTCGAGGTGGAGTTTTGGTGGAACGAGTGGATCGTGAGCTACTCAGTGAACCGTACACCCCACATCGGTTTGCGAGGAAATTCCAGGGCCTGCAGCGGCTGACCCCGTAGGTCTACTGGGAGGTGAGTCACGAGGATCACCCATGTGTGATGAGGAAGATGTGGCTCATGTTCACACGGGAAGAAGGGAAGATGCGAATTGCATTGCCTCCATCCACCGCCACTTTCGGATTGGTGAGGGAGTATGCCATCAGCTGGGAGGCCTCTTATTCGGGTGAGATGCTGAGGCAGCCAACCATTAGGGTTGGTGACGGCGGGCCTCCCCTATACCATGTTTGGGGTCAAAGGGCAGCAAGGGCCTCTCGCGGTGGCGGGGCTGCAGTGGTGGCGAGACCGGCACCGACCGAGGGTGTGGCAGCAGTGGTGGATCCGTTGATCCCAGAAGAGAATTTCCATCCAGAGGGGCGACCAGCGAGGGGATTCCTCAGGATATCCGCTCTGGCTCTAGGGAAGAAGTTGCGTCATATCAACATGCAAGAGGATGTAGTCTTCCCGGAGGCCTGGGACATTTGGTATGTCAACCGGCAACACCTCAGTCTGCCCATGATTTAGGAACTCCTAAACCGTCGTGATATGGTTCTGCCAGGTATAGGCCTAGTCCGGACTAGTTTCATGGCATCTCTGGTAGAGGCGGATCAATACTTGGGTGAGGTGGACGACTACGTTCACTCCAGTGGTGTCCCACACCCAATGACAGACCTGGTGAGGGTATTGCTAGATCAGACGGTTCCTTAATAGCTATCAGCAGCCGATCTGAGTGTAGAGACCCGAAGCTTGACATACATGTACATTACATTACTTTTGCGGAATACTTATTACATAACAAAAACACACACACAAGGACCGTAATAGTTTAGTGTCTTTGGAAACTCGGAATATAATCCTCTAATCCTGGTGAAAGATCTTCAACATCTCCCATAAAGATCTTCCTTTTTATTATAACTAAAACCTTTCTTTATATCCAGGGGAAAAGAAAACATAAAAGGGTGAGCTCAAATGCTCAGTAAGGGTAAACAAAAGAAATATCAATCACATCATATACATAAGCACATAACTTTTTGAAGTCTTAACCTACAAAAGCGATCATAATTTCATAACATGGGGTAAATCATGGCAGTGAAATGTAATCACAATAATCATAACTTAAAACATGAAACTTTGTGGCATTCACACATAATCATAGAGAATCATTTCTTGTTAGTCAAGACTCATTGCCAAGACTATCTTAGTGGACAAAGTCCCTTTCTGAATCGAGTAACCCTCGTTTCATTCCTGTTTCACTGAACCGGTATAACCTACCATTCCAGCCATGTCTATCTCATGAGATACAAAATCTTTACCCAATGCATTGTAGGGAGATATAGGTCCCACCCATCTCATAATGATACCATTCTTATGTGTGCCACAAAATCATAAATCATACATCCTTGCATAACCCATGTAATAAAAATGAGAATCTTAAACAACATGACATCATAAAAAAATTCATATAAGATAAAGGGATTCATAAAAATATTTCAATCACAACCTAATCAAATACATGTAATAATAGGTATAGAAACAGAACCCAATATTATCTTAGATGGAAAATAATTTTGATAAAACACTTGAACTCCATTCTTGAGGAAAATATCCTTTCTTCTTCAAAAACATTTATCCTTTCATAACATGTCATACAATTTTAAACTAAATGAAGTTGGTTAAAAATAAACTTGAAAACTTATAAAGGAATCTTCTTGGAAATAATGTTTTAAAAATCCATTCATGCCGTATAAGTTAAAAAAAGCATTCTTCTTGTACTTTTGTCGAAAAAGTCAAAAAGTACCTCGTACGAAAAACGACAAAAGATTCCTTTCATATCTTTTACTAAAAACTCACCAAAGGGTACAATTGGATTTAAAAAATTGTAGGTGAATGGAAATAATATTACATATTGAGGAACCATGGATGTGGATGACAAAATACACCCCAGTAAATACCAAAGTATAAACAATCTCGGATAAAAATGAGATTGTGATATTTTCCCTTACCTTAGGTCCGACTTGCTTTGTATGTGTCCGAACCTCCTGTATAATGGTTTAAATCATGTTATTGACTTATTCCAGAATCATATTCATTGTTATTATATCATATATGGTCCACTTATGACTTTATATTACCTGTTCTTTTGTAAATTCATGTTAAAGTAGTGTTTTGGATAAAATCATCTCATTTGTCGTTCGTGTTTTTAACTTGTAATTATTAATATGATTACTTTGATCATGATTACTTATATCCAGAATGTAAAACATGATTTATATATAATATATATTCAGAATATATATATATATATATTATCGATAAATGGAATGAAATACACCGTTCATGGAGACGGTAGTCCGTACGTACGCATGAACGTTGTTTTCGTTTCCTTATTGAAGTGAATGGAATTAAGTAGATGACATACATATAAATTTACATAAATCCAGTATCATTATTATATCATATATTTCATTAGTACTTATTATATATACTTTATAATCATTCATGAATGGTTAATCATTGAGAATGAATCTCATCGCGTCGTGGAGACGGTACTCCGTACGTACGCACGAGCGATGATATCGTTCCCATGGTCGTGGAATTGTGTTGAAGTGTATTTAGAATATTTTAGTATCAATATCACCTTATAATAATCATATATAGTTACTCATTACACCATTATACCCATCCTATTAAGGTGGTGGTGGAAAATAGATTACACCACGGCGTGGAGACGGTATTCCGTACGTACGCAAGCGCGGTGATTTCATTTTTCCGTAGGATGGATAGAAGGTGAATTAGGGTTGTTTCATATTTATAAAAACATATCAGTATGTAAGTAATACTGATTTTATTACTTTTTCATGAAACAACTAAAGAAGAATAAGTTGAAGAAGAAAGAAATTGAAAAGATTGGTAATGGATATTACCTCTTCTTTGAAACGCCTCTTTGAATCCTCCACTTAGGGAACTAAGATTGGTCTTTGAAGAAGACCAAGACCTCTAGGATTATCTAGGGAATTGGAGAAGGTATTTTGGCAGGGGTTGGCCGAGCTTGAGTGCTCAAATTGGTGTGAGGAGGAGGGGGATGAGGTGTCCTTTTATAATGGAGGAGAGGGGCACCTTAGGAATATCTCAAAATATTATTTTATATTAAAGTCAAAATCGGTTTATAATGGTTCCAAAGGGTCTTATTTCGAAGATAAAGTAGGGATGGGTCGAAATCCTATCAACCAATAGGATTTAGACAAGTTTAGGTTATTATTTTAACCTTATCAATTAGATTTAACTCTAAGTTAAATAATTTAACTTTTACCGTGTCTTTTTTTTTTTCTTACACTATATGGTTAATACACTTACTATAACATGCCAAACGAACCCCAAATTGTTTATTATTAATATATATATCCTTATCTAAGTCATTTGGACGATCCTTAGATTTTTAGGAATAAAATAACAATTAATAATATAATATTTGATTTAAAAACTATTTTGTGTCAATTTTGACACTATTTGATATATGATTTTTGTGAAAGTCATAACAGAATTATATGTTCGAACCAAGTTGATTAAATCAACACTAATATATCATAGTAACCTATAAAAATAGTGGAATTCATAAAAAGTCTCAAATTACATTTTTTTGAGCATTTATAACATCAATTATGTTAACATTTCCTTAAAAGGGTAATTACTGCATCATCGTTGATTCATAAATAAAATAATTTATTTAAAGTCTAAAAATTATAAATAAAATATCATTATGTAGGAAATCTGTTTAGCTTTCTAATGAATATTTATAATCGAATTTATCTTATGTATAACCCCATATTAAAAATGTTTTAATTATTAAACATTGATTTTAACTATTTTAACTATTCATTAAATAAAATAATATTAAATGTCATAATCTAATCCAAGTGGACCTAAATGGTCATATTATATTCATAAGGTTGTTTTTGGTCGAATTACACTTATCCAATAGAATTAGGACATGTGTTAGGATAATAGTAATATCATATTTACCCTTAGTTACCCTATTTACTATTAACCGTGGTAAAAAAAAAGTAAAAAGTTACTATTCACCAAAAATTATTTTCATCTCATTGAACCACATTTTAGTCCTCGATATTAACCGTGTCTGTCGGATTTTCGAAATTCCACTCACAGAAGCGGTAAAATTAAGTTTTATGCAAAATTCAGTTTTTAACCTACCACTTAGTGATTTCACTATTCATCAAAAATTGAAAGTTTTCAGAAAAATACCAAAAATTAGGCCTAAGCTATATTTGATATTTTGAACTCAAATATGATGTCTATTTTACCAAATTCAAAACATATCAGTTGCATTAACTAATTTAAAAATTAATTTCCGTCGTCAAAACAAAAGGCGTGTTTTTAAGAGATAATAACTATCAAAAGATTGACACTTGTTTATAACTGGTTTAAATGTGAAATTACATCCAATGACCAACATTGTATTAAATTGTAAAAATATATTCTAAATATACTTTAAAACCACTCAAATTAATAATTTATCACTATTAATTATTTCGATTGAAAAAGTTGTTTTTAATTAAAATTTAGTAATTTTCACTATTCATCAAAATATGAAAGTTAACCGAAATGTACCAAAATTTCACCTTAGGCTAAATTCGATACTCCGAATCCATAAATGAAGTCCATTTTGAAAAATAAAATTTACAAAATTTCAAAAAGTGGTTATTACTATTCATAACGGCTAGTTTTAATAATATCTTAATAACATATCGTTGTTTAGCAAAACTTGGTGTTGCGTACAACACACGCTATCGTGGAAGGTCGCGATTGTGTGTAATTCAAGCCAGGTCAGAGATGTGTGTTGTGAAAGCTCCTTTTGGTGTAGCGTATAAGAAAAGAATATTTTTCATAAAATCTTGGGGTGTTACATTCTACCCCCCTTAAAATGAATTTCACCCTCGAAATTCGTCGGGGTTATAAATAGTTTACTATTCTAAAGTTTCTTTAATCGAAACCCACATCGTAAAAAGTAATACCAAAACAAATCTTTAAAAACTAAAGTATGAAACGTAACAGTTGCCCAAATAAACTAATCATTGGGTTTCCACATAGGTGAAAATATGGATATGGAAGAGAAATCTAACCATCATGTTCTGATGGAGAGTGGTAGAGAACATGGCTATGGAAAAGCTAGCAATCACAAATCCATAAATTTGTGACGATCTAATGTACCATCTGATTAATCAGATATAAGAGCACTAGGACAACATTTTTGGTTTTCAAGATTGTTTCCCTAATGTTGAAGAATTTGAATTAGAATAAATACTTACTTTATTTTGGTACAATCTCACTGTTGTTCGTGCCTTGAACAATTTCCACTTCATCTCTTAAATAAATTAAGTAGAATTTGTTATTCGTGAAGTGTTAGAAGATCATGTGATAGAATGACGGGTCATTCCATCTGTCTCAAACAAAAGGTTAGAAAAAGATATTAAATATACATAAGTCATTATATAGTGAGATTAATCATATATGGTTCCTAAAATGGACTTATACTTTATATATCATACTGCTTAATATAATAAAACTAGTTTCTACTAAACATGGACTTCCTGTAGGCCAGTGGTAGGCGATAAAGGCCAGTCGCACTTCTGTTGTGGGTTCGATTCCCACATCCTTGTCCGACGCGATGGGTTGTCGCCCGTCCTGCAGGTTGTCCTTTTTCTAAAACTACATTAACATCCCATCAATAATATCGAAAAATGTTTTATCCTAACTTATGTCCATCATAATCCATTCTAATCTTTAGGCTTATCTAACACAGTGAAAATGATTACCATAGATTTTATACCATCGTTGATCCTCTTATATCATAAGATATGTTTTGTTGGTCACATTCCAATCATTCAAAGTCCTTAATCATGTATTCTCTTGAAAAATGAATACCCATTGAACCTTAGTGAAAACATGAATACTGTCAAAAGTTAACTCTTTCCACATACCAAAATCCAAAAACTCTATATACTCAAACCATAATATAACCTTCTCCTTATATCAGTCATGAGATCATGAATACTATCAAACATTTAATTTTCTCCTTATCCCTTCATTATGCGCATATCATCTACATTCCAAAAATATCTGAATAACCTTTCATGGATACTGGTAACATTAATCATACACTTTCAAAACTCAAGGAAATACAATAGTGTAACAATCCTTAGATGTCTCTTTATACCATAGTACCATGAGATTACTTATACAAAATTACACATGATAAACATATAATCATTCCACTACATTCTTAAACCATTAACCGAGCTTCAACAATTCTTTCTTCTCACATATCATTTGTAGTCTCTTCATCATCATCCACATAAATACTACCCATACGACCATACTGATTCTCTTCATGAGTCTTTCCCTTAGGACATTGGTTTGCATAATGCCCATACATTCCACATTTAAAACACTTAACCATTTTTGATGTCGTAGCAATACCATTATCCTCATCCATGGTGTTAACTGAACGTTTTCCTTTGCACTTACTTGCTTTGTGTCATTCTTTTCCACACCCAAAGCATCTTCTAGTTCCCTTGAAACAATCTCCTTGATGCCTCTTCCCACATGATTTACATAGGGGAAATTGAACTTTCTTTCCTCTATGATCATCATGAAACTCCATCATTCTCTTATTAGCTGAGTCAGGAAACTTACCAAATTTTACTTTATTGATCATATTATGAGATTTCTGATTCGGCATAATAATGATGATTGGACTTCCAAATCCTATTTCATTTGGTTGCTCATGAAGAATATCATTCCATTGTCCATCATATCCTCCATTATCGTGAATCATCTTGTTTCCAGCCATTTTCTAAAACCCAAAAAGAATAGTGTGAGAGGAAAAAATCATAATAAAGGGGGAGTAACTTCAATATCTATAATCTTTGGTTAAATTCTAAGATCGTTAGCGCAATTCTAGGACTATAACCTATACGTATACTTAACGTTAGAGACATCCCTAGACATACCTTAGAAATATCTCTAGGGACCTCACTAACATTTTTGCATCCTTGTTTCCAAAGGTTGACTAAACCTTTCCTCTGATACCAACTGTAGAGACCCGAAGCTTGACGTACATGTACATTACATTACATTTTCGGAATACTTAGTACATAACAAAAACACACACACAAGGACCGTAATAGTTTAGTGTCTTTGGAAACTCGGAATATAATCCTCTAATCCTGGTGAAAGATCTTCAACATCTCCCATAAAGATCTTCCTTTTTATTATACCTAAAACCTTTCTTTATATCCTGGGGAAAAGAAAACATAAAAGGGTGAGCTCAAATTCTCAGTAAGGGTAAACAAAATAAATATCAATCACATCATATACATAAGCACATAACTTTTGGAAATCTTAACCTGCAAAAGAGATCATAATTTCATAACATGGGGTAAATCATGGCAGTGAAATGTAATCACAATAATCATAACTTAAAACATGAAACTTTGTGGCATTCACACATAATCATAGATAATCATTTCTTGTTAGTCAAGACTCATTGCCAAGACTATCTTAGTGGACAAAGTCCCTTTCTGAATCGAGTAACCCTCGTTTCAGTCCTGTTTCACTGAACCGGTATAACCTACCATTCTAGCCATGTCTATCTCATGAGATATAAAATCTTTACCCAATACATTGGAGGGAGATATAGGTCCCACCCATCTCATAATGATACCATTCTTATGTGTTCCACAGAATCATAAATCATACATCATTGCATAACCCATGTAATAAAAATTGGAATCTTAAACAACATGACATCATAAAACAATTCATATAAGATAAAGAGATTCATAAAAATATTTCAATCACAACCTAATCAAATCCATGTAATAATAGGGATAGAAACAGAACCCAATATTATCTTAGATGGAAAATAATTTTGATAAAACACTTGAACTCCATTCTTGAGGAAAATATCCTTTCTACTTCAAAAACATTTATCCTTTCATAACATGTCATACAATTTTAAACTAAAAGAAGTTGATTAAAAATAATCTTGAAAACTTGTAAAGGAATCTTCTTGGAAATAATGTTTTAAAAATCCATTCATGCTGTATAAGTTAAAAAAATCATTCTTCTCGTACTTTTGTCAAAAAAGTCAAAATGTACCTCGTACGAAAAACGAAAAAAGATTCCTTTCATATCTTTTACTAAAAACTCACCAAAGGGTAAAATTGGATTTAAACAATTGTAGGTGAATGGAAATAATATTACATATTGAGGAACCATGGATGTGGATGATAAAATACACCCTAGTAAATACCAAAGTATAAACAATCTCAGATAAAAATGAGATTGTGATATTTTCCCTTACATTAGGTCCGACTTGCTTTGTAAGTGTCCGAACCTCCTGTATAATGATTTAAATAATGTTATTGACTTATTAATGAATCATATTCATTTTTATTATATCATATATGGTCCACTTATGACTTTATATTACCTGTTCTTTTGTAAATTCATGTTAAAGTAGTGTTTTGGTTAAAATCGTCTCATTTTTCGTTCGTGTTTTTAACTTGTAATTATTAATATGATTACTTGGATCATGATTACATATATCCAGAATGTAAAACATGATTTATATATAATATATATTCAGAATATATATATATATATATAATATCGATAAATGGAATGAAATACACCGTTCATGGAGACGGTAGTCCGTACGTACGCATGAACGTTGTTTTCGTTTCCTTATTGAAGTGAATGGAATTAAGTAAATGACATACATATAAATTTACATAAATCCAGTATAATTATTATGTCATATATTTCATTAGTACTTATTATATATACTTTATAATTATTCATGAATGGTTAATCATTGAGAATGAATCTCATCGCGTCGTGGAGACGGTAGTCCGTACGTACGCACGAGCGATGATATCGTTCCCATGGTCGTGGAATTGTGTTGAAGTGTATGTAGACTATTTAAGTATCAATATCACCTTATAATAATCATATATAGTTACTCATTACACCATTATACCCATCCTATTAAGGTGGTGGTGGAAAATAGATTACACCACGGCGTGGAGACGGTATTCCGTACGTACGCACGCGCGGTGATTTCATTTTTCCGTAGGATGGATAGAAGGTGAATTAGGGTTGTTTCATATTTATAATAACATATCAGTATGTAATTAATACTGATTTTATTACTTTGTCATGAAACAACTAAAGAAGAAGAAGTTGAAGAAGAAAAAAATTGAAAAGATCGGTAATGGATATTACCTCTTCTTTGAAACGCCTCTTTGAATCCTCCACTTAGGGAACTAAGATTGGTCTTTGAAGAAGACCAAGACCTATAGGATTATTCTAGGGAATTGGATAAGGGATTTTGGTAGGGTTTGTCCGAGCTTGAGTGCTCAAATTGGTGTGAGGAGGAGGGGGAGGAGGTGTACTTTTATAAGGGAGGAGAGGGGCAACTTAGGAATATCTCAAAATATTATTATATATTAAAGTCAAAATCGGTATATAATGGTTCCAAAGGGTCTTATTTCGAAGCAAAAGTGGGTATGGGTCTACATTCTATCAACCAATAGGATTTAGACAAGTTTAGGTTATTATTTTAACCTTATCAATTAGATTTAACTCTAAGTTAAATAATTTAACTTTTACTGTGTCTTTTTGTTTTCTTACACTATATGGTTAATACACTTACTATAACATGCCAAAAGAACCCCAAATTGTTTATTATTAATATATATATCCATATCTAAGTCATTTGGCCGATCCTTAGATTTTTAGGAATAAAATAACAATTAATAATATAATATTTGATTTAAAAACTATTTTGTGTCAATTTTGACACTATTTGATATATGATTTTTGTGAAAGTCATAACAGAATTATATGTTCTATCCAAGTTGATTAAATCAACACTAATATATCATAGTAACCTAGAAAATTATTTGAATTCATAAAAAGTCTCAAATTACATTTATTTGAGCATTTATAACATCAATTATGTTAACATTTCCTTAAAAGGGTAATTACTGCAGCATCGTTGTTTCATAAATAAATTAATTTATTTAAAGTCTAAAAATTATAAATAAAATATCATTATGTAGGAAATCTTTTTAGCTTTCTAATATATATTTATAGTCGAATTTATCTTATGTATAACCCCAAATTAAAAATGTTTTAATTATTAAACTTTGATTTTAACTATTTTAACTATTCATTAAATAAAATAATATTAAATGTCATAATCTAATCCATGTGGACCTAAATGGTCATATTATATTATAAGGTTGTTTTTGGTCGAATTACACTTATCCAATAGAAATAGGACATGTGTTAAGGTAATAGTAATATCATATTTACCCTTAGTTACCCTATTTACTATTAACCGTGGTAAAAAAAAGTAAAAAGTTACTATTCACCAAAAATTATTTTCATCTCATTGAACCACATTTTAGTCCTTGATATTAACCGTGTCTGTCGGAATTTGAAATTCCACCCACAGAAGCGGTAATATTATGTTTTATGCAAAATTCAGTTTTTAACCTACCACTTAGTGGTTTCACTATTCATCAAAAATTGAAAGTTTTCAGAAAAATACCAAAAATTAGGCCTAAGCTATATTTGATATTATGAACTCAAAAATGATGTCTAATTTACCAAATTCAAAACATATCAGTTGCATTAACTAATTTAAAAATTAATTCCCGTCGTCAAAACAAAAGGCGTGTTTTTAAGAGATAATAACTATCAAAAGATTGACACTTGTTTATAACTGGTTTAAATGTGAAATTACATCCAATGACCAACATTTTATTAAATTGTAAAAATATATTCTAAATATACTTTAAAACCACTCAAATTAATAATTTATCACTATTAATTATTTTGATTGAAAAAGTTGTTTTTAATTAAAATTTAGTAATTTTCACTATTCATCAAAATATGAATGTTATCCGAAAAGTACCAAAATTTCACCTTAGGCTAAATTCGATACTCCGAATCCATAAATGAAGTCCATTTTGAAAAATAAAATTTAAAAAATTTCAAAAAGTGGTTATTACTATTCATAATGGCTATTTTTAATAATATCTTAATAGAATATCGTTGTTTAGAGAAACTTGGTGTTGCGTACAACACACGCTATCGTGGAAGGTCGCGATTGTGTGTAATTCAAGCCAGGTCAGAGATATGTGTTGTGAAAGCTCCTTTTGGTGTAGCGTATAAGAAAAGAATATTTTTCATAAAATCTCGGGGTGTTACACTAAGGAAGCGCATCCCCCTGTCGGAAAAAATCGGAGGAATCCTCTCGGGGGGATGAGACTAGCAGAGGGAGCCCGTTGGAGGAGGGCGAAGTTGGAGATCAAGACTAAGATTCTGATGATTTCGTAGAGGCTCTCGAGGTAGTATTCCGAGCTTCTTTCCTCATGGTATGTTCTCAGGCCATCATAGATTTATTACCGCTGTTTGAACCATGCAGGAGGAGCTTGTACGCATGCCTCGCTCTCGCCCCTTTGGGGGTGATGATGCAGGACCTTCAGAACCTGCGCCTATGGCTACATCCAGTTCTGCGTCTGGTGGGGCCAATGCACCCAAGGTGGCTTCTCCAGAATCTTCAGATCTTCCAACAGTATATAGAGGGGCATGCATCAGGGTCCCGTCAACATTGACTCAAGATCAGCACCTGGAGTTTGATCTCTGTATGTTTCCTCTACTGGATTCATTGCATTCATATGTAGATCGTGCCAACTAACATTTATGTTCCTCTCTTTCGTACAGTTCTCCGACTGCCCTGGGCTACTACGGCAAGGCTGGTTGGGATGTCTTATGGCATCCCTCATAGGGGCATGCTGGTGATGGTGGAGATAATTCCCCCACCTAACCGAGCTGCAGCACACACTATCGTTGGCGGTACCACCAGTAGGGTCCTGCCCGAGGTTCTTGAGGTGGATTCCAATGATGAGGATCAATCGGCCGACACAAGTCCCGTCATGCCTACTCCGGTGCAAGATGTCATGCCGGATTCAATGCCAAATGCAGATCCTGCCAAGGACTTCCTACTAGCGTATCCTGCATACGAGCCTGCTAATCACGCAGACTGGGACGAAACGGCCTCCAACAAAGAAGACAGCATCGTAGTCCACCGACAATCGTGGAATCTAATCACGCACCTCATCAAGGACAACCCCCAAGCACTATGGATAAACGAAATGGACAGACTTCTCTCAAGGCTACGCGAACTATGCACTGGGGGAGTGGATGCCCAATGTCCTCATGACCTCATCCAAGATCTCATGGTCAAGAAGATTCAGGATTATGATCGCGGGCTCAGCGTGAGTTGGCAGCGAAGGAAGGTGAAAAACATCAAGAAGCTCCAGGAGGCTGAAAGTGAGGTCCAATAGCTACATGCATGGGAGGATGAGCACTCATCCTCTCTTAATACACAATCTGAGCTGATCTTATGGTTGAAGGCCCGGCTGGCAGAGGCAAAAGATCACATGAGGTAGGCTTCTGGAGAGATGGCTGCCATTCAGGTTGACATAGAGAGGGCCTAAGCTGGGGCTGATGAACTGTTCCCCATCACCATTAAAGAGGAGCAGGAGCTCATTCGATGGCAGAAATTCCTGGACACCACCAGTCGAAGGGTGGAAGAGCTGCAATGCTCTTTTGAGGGGGTCACCTTGTCCATGGGGGAGTCGACCCCTGGGTACTATAACAAATTAAAAACCTTTTAATGGTACTTTCGTGTTTCAATTTTTCTTCTTTTGAATGTCGTATCATGCACAATTTCAACTATTTGCATCAGTTCATTACATCCCTACAATGTTTGGGGGACGTCCGGTGACAATTCCCCAATCTCACGTGGGTCAAGCCCGATTTGAGAAATATGAGATAGTTTCCCTATCTTCCCACCCATCATAGGAGTGGAAACCATGATTCGGGCATCCGAGGTTTGGATAACCAGTCCAGATTTTTGGAAAAATAGGAGAGACCAGGCCGGAGATGGGAGTTCTCAAAATAGTCGAATTACCATTTCTTCAGTGTGCTCATATGCATGAATGGTGCAATTCCAGGGGAGCTAAAATCGGTCTCAATAGATGGAAATGGGATGTGTGAATCATGATACCCAAGATTCGGAACACTGTGGGTATGGCGTGACAATAAAGGACAACTGTTAACCATGGCAGGGAAATGATATCCTTACTGCGTTGGCCTGAAATGGGGAAAACAAATGAGGGTCTACTGTTGACCATGTTCGAAACACGGGACCAAGTCACAAATGTTGTCGATCAATCCTTCGGGACATTGTCCCAGGACAATAGGCGAACCCTAGGTCGAGCATCCATACTGTTATGGGGTCCTTCCAAACATGACCAGTCTTCCATAATGTTGGCCCAGGACGGTTGGTGAGCCGATGCGGCATGAGACCAGGCCGTTAGGGGGTCCCTTCAGGCATGAAAGGGTACAAGGGTCCGAATAAGGGGAACGCAAAGCATGGAATATGGAGTGATGGTTTTTCCGAACAGAATACAACACTCATGTAATTACACCACCGTGGTGGGAATACGCCAGATGGGCGCATCAGTTTGATTATGGATCCTTCTTTCTTTGGGACAGGGCCTCTCTGGCGAGGGGGTCTGTCAGTTCCCAATGGTATCTTGGGGCATCTTGAACTTGTTCAGGGTAGAATCATAGATACATGGTCCTCTACGAGGGGTCCGGCCAGTGGTCCGGAAAGGGAATGAATAGGATTAATGATTCCTATGGGCAAGACCCTAGGCAAAATACTAGGGTGTCTCTACATATCCCATGAGGGTGGGAATCAAGCCCCACATAGTTCTGGAAGTGCATTGTAGTCATAGAACAACACTGGTTGGTGAAATCCTCTCTGGTAGAGGCTCTAGTGCATCCCATGATTAACAGGGGGCATTGTGAACTTGTTCAGGGTTGAACCGTAGTTTAGTGTCATGCGTTGAGGACATTTGGACTCCTGTAGTTTAACGTCATACAATAGGATGTGGATTGAAAGAGAAGAGCCCAGGGAGCATATGGTTTGGTAGTTATGAAACAGACATGAATGAGGACATGGAGTCCAAATCACACCACGTACCCACGAAGGAAACACTCCAGGTCGAGGGACCAAGAGTGAGGATTAGGCTGGGCCCAAATCAGAGTGGTCGAGAATTCCTACATACCCCCTGAGGATGGGAATCAATCCATATGTAGTTATAAAAGGACGATGAGAATCCTGGCCGTGTTGGTACACATCCTGCCAAAACTACTAAGCCCACGTGAGTCATGCTCGGTGTGGGAAACAAGAAGTAGTTGTGGGACTTTCCCGACACAAAAAGGGGAAGGTTAGGGTGAAGGACCTCTCGGTGAATACCGGGCCCATAATACTAACGTGACCACGTGGCACACCTAGATGTGTGAATAGATAAGGCCGAGTATGTTGGAATTCCACTTGAACATGATAAAGTGGAAGTGTGTGAATCATGACGCTCGAGATTTGGATCATAATGATGATGGCGTGACGATAGAGAATAACTGTTAACCGTGGCGGAAACGCAGCATCCATATCGTGTTATCTTAGAATGGGGACAGTCAAATGAGGGTGTACCGTTGACCATGTTTGAATCAGAGGACCATGTCACAAATGTTGTCAAATATCCGTAGGAAGGTTGGCCCAAAACGATTGGAGGGTCCTTAGGTCCAGTGTTCATGGAGAGCCCTTAAGCCTAGCATCCATGTTGTCCGATGGTACTTCTGGATGTGGAATAGGATAAGGATCCAAACAGCGAGTGCAAAAAGCTTGGTAACGGGACGAGGGGAATGTCCCTATAAAAATCCCACACTTCGGGCTCTTTGTTAAATTGCATCTGAATACGGAAATGAGGCGTATTAGATTGAGGGAGAAGAGTTCTTTCCAATATGGAGGTCTTATTTTAGGTTCGTAGAATTTGGACCATGGGTGGGAGTAAAAACAAGAGGCACGTGATGGGTATTTATGAAAACCTGATGTGGATGTGGACATAAGACCTACTTACCATGCGTTCTATGGGGAGTGATCGAGTCGAGGGACCGAACATGATAGTTAGGTTGGGCCTGTGGGGAAGTACCCGGGTGCTCCTACATATCCCATGAGGATCGGAATCAAGCCATACGTAGTTCTGAAGGGTGTCATGGTAAGGTACCAGTGCCAGGGAAAAATGGGAAGTGTGGGTGCAGCCCTTTCCCCATAAGAAGCGGAATTTGAAAAATATTGTTTTTTCTTTAAGGTGAGTGGTTTCTTTGTGAAGCGACAGACCTAGGGTAGCAAGCCCTAGTTTCACCACAAGAATCAAGCTGTGATCGGTGTTGAGAAATGGCATGGCACGTGACCAATAGCCAACGTGATGTCCTCTACAACGAGGTCATCACAATGTAGTGCCATTTTTCGTCGTGCGTCCAGGACGATAATGTCACAGTTTAGGGTCGTGTGATAGGAACAAGCATGAATTTTAACATCATGCAGTGTAGATGTAGTAGAAAAGATTCTATGCGCGGAATGTGTATGGTGTCGTGTGACATAACTGACGTGGATGGGGACATGATCCCTCATCACACCATGCAGTCTCATAGTCAGGGTCCCGAAGGCAGGGCGCTGAAATCAAGCTGGACCCAAAGACAAGAGGTCTGGGTATTCCTACGTATCCCATGAGGATGTGAATCAAGCTAGACGTAGTTTTTATGAGATCTTAATTTATGGTCTTAGAGATTAGACCAGGGGTGGATGATAACTTTCCAGGTAAGCGCAGACCTCAATCCGATCCCTAAGCCCACGTGAGTTAAACTTGGTGTGGGAAATAAGGGGAGAAGATCCTTATCGCAATACTCGAAACATCCAATGAGGGGAAGTCGGTGAAGAGCCCCAAAATATTCCTATGAAGTGGCTTTGTTCCCCTGATGCACAGATGTTCACTAAGGAATAGTATCATGAGTTTCAGAACTCTACTTGGACATGATGAGAGTGGGGAAGGATGTGAATCGTGTAACCGACATTTTGGACTTAATGGGGTTGGTGTGGCGATGGAGGGTAACCGTTATCCATGGAAGAAGAAAAGTCTCCATATCACGTTAGCCTGAGGTGGGACAACAAATGAGCATCAATAGCTTACCATATTCGTAACGTAGGATTTTTATCGATTTTTTGTCCGAAACCCTCGGGGGCGTTGGCCCGTAATGGTAGGAGAGCCCTTGGGAATTTTATCCCGGCTGTTCCTGGGGGTCCCTCTAGGTGTGAAAGGTGAAGAAAGCCCTGATAAAGGGAGAAACAAAGCCTAAAATGTGGGTGCGGACATGTTTGAGTAGAATCCAACATTCCAGGTAACATAAACCAGAGTGCCCTTAGGCATATCGGTGAACCGCCGACAAGGGTCGACGAAGTGACTTATGAGAGGTAGGCCAAGGGGCCAAGGTGGAATAGAGATTTTCCAATGATGGGGCTGGACTCGAAGCTTAGACATTTGGGTTGTCCTAAGTATCCCATAAGGTTGGGAATGAAGCCACACATAGTTCTAAAAGATACCCAGGGGCAGAATACCCTAACGAGGAGGTGTACGACGCGGTGGGTAATGAGGACATAATCCCAGACCACACCGCACAGTCATGTAGGAATGAAGTTGGGCCAGGTGGCCTGAAAAGGCCAAGGAGCCTTAGGGTAGGCCTCAGTGAGGGAGACGTGAGGCTGGGCCTCGATCAGGATGGCCTGACTATCTTGCCGTTTAACGTCTTGCAAAAGGGATGGGGAAAAAGATAAATGTATCTCCTCCGTGGATGTGTACGGCATGGAAAGTAACCTGACATGAAAGAGGAAATAATCCTACACCATTTCATACATCACTTATAAGAGAATCGGGGTCATGGGCCCGACCGCTGGCACCACCAGGAGGGAAGTTTATCGCTTCAGGATGGGGTAGAACAAATCACTGCACTCGATGTTTGGAACATCTCGGGGCGGACCCGAAGATCTAGGACACTGTTGACCATGTTCTCAACATAGCTTCCTTATGGTGACCCGATATGGGAGCAACAAATGATCATTGACCGTTGACCAAATTATCAATGCGGGACTTGTATCGGCTTGTTGCTCAAAAACCCCCAAGGGCATTGGCCCTAATCGGTAGGAGATCCCTTGGACGTGGTATCCAGGACATTCTTGGGGGGTCCCTCCAAGTGAGGAAAGTGATGGAATCCCAGTCAAGGAGTGGGTGAAGCATAGCTGTCTCAATCCGTGAAAGAGGAGAACATCTCCAGGGGGGACGTGCTACCGGGTCGAGGCATACCCGATGTGAGTTGGGGAAAAGTGTACACCCTTCCATTGTCTTACTCGAGGTGAAGATTTTGGCTTTTGGGCTGGGCCAACAGACGAAATGTCTGGGCATTCCTACGTATCCAATTAGGATGGGAATCAAGCCATATGCAGTTCTTGAAGGTCGTGCAGTTTAACATCATGCGGTGAGGAAGTGGGAGGATAGAAGAACAAGAGTGGGTAAATGGTGTGACCGTTATAATCCTTGTATGAACGGGGATAAGGAAGCCTACTCCTCTTCATGCAAGGATCCTCTGAGGAAACTATACCCAGGGGGATAGTGAAAGAGAAGATCTTAGGGCTGGGCTCAAGACGAGGCGTCCGAGCATTCCTACGTATCCCATTAGGATGGGAATCAAGCCACATGTAGTTCTTGAAGCGCAGTTTAATGTCATGCTGGATGAGAGATGCATCTCATTTGGGGATATGTATGGTACGGCGGGTAACCCAACGTGAATGAGGATGTATCCCACACCGCACCGTACGATCCCACAAGAGAGTCTGAGTCAACAAAGGCCAAGGGGATTGAGGCCGAGCCTCGGTCAAGGAGACCTGACTGGCATACAGTTTAACGTCCTACAGTAAGGATGGTGGCTAGGGGCCTGAAGAGGCCAAGGGTCCTAAGGCTAAGCCTTGGTTAGGAAGGCCTGACTGGCTTGTAGTTTAACATCTTACAGTAAGGACAGGGGCTAAGGGCCCGAAGAGGCCAAGGGGCCTGAGGCTAAGCCTCGGCCAGGAAGGCCTGACTGGCTTGCTGTTTAGCATCTTACAGTAAGGATGGTGGAGATATTAGTTTAAGGTCATAGAGCTCGGACCATTTTTCAGTTTATCATCTTGTAGGACGATATTGCAGTTTCAATGTCTTACGGGATGGTGGTGCAGTTTAGTGTCATGTAGGACTGTAACGTGCAGTTTAAGGTCATGCATGACCATAATGTGCAGTTTAGGGTCATGAAGGACCATAATGTGCAGTTTAGTGTCATGCGGGACAGTACAGTTTAAGGTCGTTCATGACCAAAGATGCATAGGAAAAGTACTGCTTGAGGAACTTGGTGTTCGTGGGAGTAGTTATGCGCTCACCATTCGTGGTCAACAAGGAGTATGCTCTATTGGGGTAAACCTTATGGATGACGTAAGGTCCTTCTCATTTTGGCTCTGGATTGGGCGGTTTCCTACCAAGAATCATTGGCGCTTGAAGGGCCAACACTCGGTCGCCCTTCAGAAAAGAGCGAAGGCGATCCTTCTTGTTGAAGGCTCTGGATATCGTATTCTGATGCCTTTACAGATTGTGAAGGGCACGAAGCCTGTTCTCGTCCAGTGCTTCCAATTCAGCTAGATGGATTTCGTCCACCTTATATGGCGCCTGCTGGTCATAGACTGCAGTGCGTAACGACGGCAGCTGGATCTCGATGGGTAGTACGGCCTCAGCCCCATACAACAAGGAATATGGAGTTACTTGGGTGGAATTGCGAGTCGTCGTCCGATAAGCCCAGAGGGCGTTGGGGAGCTTGTCCGTCCAACTTTTCTTGTTTTGACCAACCATTTTCTGCAGAATGATAGATAGGGTTTTGTTGATCAACTCGATCTGTCCATTTTTTTGTGCATGATAACGAGAGGTATGGTTTGAATGGATATTGTACTTGGCATACAATTTCTTCAGCTCGACTACTCGAAAGTTGGTTCTGTTATCAGTGAGGACAGCGTGAGGGACCCCAAACTGGTGGATGATATTGGAGATCACAAAGTCAATGATGGAATGGGCCTTGACCTCTTTGATTGGAACTTCCTCTGCCCACTTGGAGAAGAAATCTGTAGCAGTAAGGATGAACCTACACTAGTGAGCTGTCGCCGGTGGATATGGTCCCACTACATGGAGTCCCCACATCGCAAATTTCCATGAATACTTGGTGGAATGGAGAGTCTCCGGCGGCCAATGCAAGAAGTTGGCATGAACTTGGCACGCATGGCATCTCTTGGAAAACTCGATACATTCATGGATCAAAAAGGTCCAGAAGTACCCCAACCTCCGGATTTGTTGGGACAACATTGGCCCAGCTTTATGGGCAACACAGGAACCGGTGTGAACCTCTTGCATAACATGACAAATCTAGACTCCTTGAATGAAACATGGTAGAACTCTATTGATGCTCTGCTTATAGAGGATCTTCTCAAGACTGGGACTGCTCTGGAGGGTAAATTGAAGCACATGTCGTCAGATTCGCTTGTGCTCGGCCCGGTCGTCTGGGAGGAAACCATTTTGGAGATACTCGACAAAAGGTTCCCTCCATTCGGGAGTAGCCTCAACCACTGTGTCTGATGAACTTGGGACCCCTGACGTAGAAGTTCTGGTAGTTATATGACTTACCCGCAGGCCGTCCTTGTCCTTTGGGGTGACGGGGGAAATGAATCTCTGGTGTGCCACATGTATGATCAAATCATCTTGCTTGGGTTCTGCGAGTGACACAGCTAGGACACCCAAAGCATCAAATCGACCGTTCTGTGACCGAGGGAAATGGGTAACCTCTGGTTGAGAAGAGAACAAGGCCATTAGACAGATGGTGCACTCCAGCAATGGCACAAGCTCCGGATTCTTCATGACATATTCTCCATTGACCTGCTTGATTACCAGCTCGGAATCTTCTTTCACATGTAGTTGGGGCACATCGATCTCTAGGGGCAACACGGAGTTGGTGATGAGAGACTGGTACTCTGCCTCATTGTTGGGGTAGCCTTCTGACAACAGGAATGAGTATGGAAAGACGTCTTGCACCAGTGTGATGAAGAAAATACCCAGACCCACTCTGTTGAGCATAGGATCATTGAGCCTCCTACTGGTGGGGCTCTGGGAGGCACCGTCGAAGTGCATTTTCCAACATGAGACGGCATGATCGACTGAGAGGATCGCATCATTAGGAAAATCCAGGTCCAGGGATTAATACACATAGGTTGGATGGGTAGCTAAAAAGGCTACCAATTCAAGTCCCTTGGTGGTCTTCTTAGGCACAAACCTGATGATGAACTACTGGAGGATCACCGCCCACCGTGCTAGTTGGCCAGTCAACATGGGGCGGTTCAGGATGTACTTTAGTGGGTCTACCCGAGAGACCAACTGTACCTCATGGTGCTGCAGGTAATGCTGAAACTTCTGTGTGGAAAAAATGAGTACAAGGAAGCTCTTTTTGATAGGTGAGTATCTGATCATCATATAGAGAAGCATGCGGCTAAGACAGTAGAGGTTGGTATCTATATCCTCATTGTTCTTTTGGGTGAGAAGTGCACCGAGGGACCATTCAATGGTGGTCATGTAAAGAACTAACGACTTTCTGGAGATGGGTGGCATCAAAACTGGATGTTGGAGAAGATACTACTTGATTTACTTAAAGGTGGTCTGACACTCTTCATCCCATTCGTATGCGGAGACTTTCTTCATGAGACAAGAAAATGGCTTACACTTGCTGGCCAGATTCGCAATGAATCGTCGTATATAGGCTAAGTGGCCTTGGATACCTCGAAGTTCCCGAATATTGCACAGGGAAGGAATTTGGATGATGTCCTTGATCTTCTCTGGGTCAATCTCAATGCCCTAGTATCTAACAAGAAAACAAAGAAACTTCCCAGAGGTGACCCCGAAGGCACACTTTAACGGGTTCATCATCAGGTGGCAGGAACGGAGGAAACTGAACACTTTCTCAAGGTCTTGGAGATGGTCCTGACACTGGAGAGATTTGACCACTAGATCATCCGTGTAGCATTCCACCAGCGTCCCGAGAATCAGCCTGAATATGTGATACATGGCCCACTGATAAGTGGCACCTGCATTTTTTCAGGCCGAAGGGCATAACCTGGTAACAAAAGGTACCTTGGGGAGCCCTGAAGGCAATGGAATCCTTGTCCTTGGGGGCCATCCGGATCTGGTTGTACCTAGAATACCCATCCATGAAAGAAATGAATTGGAAACCGTCTGTCGCATCAATTAATAACTCGGTCACTGGGAGGGTAAAATCATCCTTTGGGAAGTGGCAATTGAGATCACCGAAGTCGATGCAGACTCTGATCTGTCCGTTATTCTTCCTAACTAGAACAATGTTGGAAAGCCACTTGGGGTACTAGACTTCCTTGACAAAGCTATCTTTGATAATCTTGTCATCTTTGGCCTCAACCATGGCACTATGAGAAGGGTGCATCATTCTAGGAGGCTACTTAAACCCACGATGGTTTGATGGGAGGCACAGGCGGTGAACGGCTACCTAAGGATCTAGTCCTGGCATCTCACCGTAACTCCAGGAAAACACATCACTGTGCTGTTTGAGAAAGTCTACGTACCACTGCGGATCCTCAGGGGACATGGTTTCACTGATCAATGTGGGTCTTGGATCTACCTCACTACCATTTTTCACCTATACCAGTTCATCAACCGTTGTATAGATTCCTTCCTCAAAGGCGGGGGGGGGGGGATCATCCTCCAGATCTTCCTCTCCACCCATGGAGGGATTTCCTACAAGGGGAGATGCTTCTAAGATATCAAACCCTTACGGGCAGCTGGTCCCATCTTGTGTGGTGGTGGTCATCATATCTGTAGACCCATGCATCCCTGAGACCATTTCAATGAAGGCGGTAGATCCAATCCCATCGGGACTTCGTCCTAAGGGGCCATGTTTGATTACAACAAATCAGTGGTGACGCATCAGCTTGAGTCGGTTGATTCTTGCCCGGAAGAAGAGAAACGTATGACATACTACCATTGTCATAAGCCAGACATTCTGATACCACATAGGGGTAGGAGGTTCCAGGATCACCTGAGCCTGGTCAGTGTAGGAGTACGAGGTGATTTTCTGTCATCGCTTAGACATTGGAACATACCTACCTTTCGTACCGGAAACAAAAAAACACTGCCCCATGTCTGGGTTCGTGGACTCCAATCGATGGATCAGTAAGATGTAGGTATCCTCCAGGCCTGCCCAGGGATCACTTGCAATCGGAGTAGGTTCATCCTCAGTTGCTGGGATTTGCTTATCCTTGCTCTTGTAATAGTCAGCATCAAGATATTGGGCTTCAAAAGAGGCGAAAGGAGACTCATCTCCTTGGAGCACGCCTACTCGACCATTGAGGGAGTATTTTAGGAATTGGTGATACGACGAAGGGACCACTGCGTGCAGATGGATCAATGGACTACCCATCAATGTGTTGTAGGTGGTGTCCTGGGAGACAACCATGAACTCGGTGCTGGAAATTAGGCCACCAAACTGGGTCTTCAGGGGTATCTTTCCTATTGTGGATTGCTCGGTGCTGTCGTACCCCTGGATTCTATGTGAGTTAAATCATCTTCAGACAGACCCAACTTTTGTTGTGTCTAAGTCGGGCATAGGTTGATCACAGACCCCGTGTCAACGGGGCAGCGGTGGACTTCCACACCATTTAACTGGCAAGTGATGTACAGTGGATGAATATTCCCATGTATGGGATGATCTTCATCGTCACCGGAGAACGTGATAACTGCATTTCATTTAGCGTTCTCAATTGCCTCAATGTGGAAGGCTTCCATAACTTCTACCTCCGTCTCAAATTGAAGGGGGCTCCGTAGGGCCTCGGAAAGTTCTTCGCGCATTTTAGATAATAGGAGAAGGGCCTTAAGGATAGAAATCCTTGCTGGAATGTCGACCAGGGGCTTCAGGACATCATACTTTTGTGCCACGTGAGAGCCTCTACTTATAGGAGGTCGTTCTGCAGTTGGAGGCATGGCGGGTCCTGTCTGTTGAATCGAAGGCTGGATATTACTGGTTACATCCCGCTGCCTACTAGTTGAAGCCTGGTGAGTAGCCTCCAGATTAGGATTAGTCAACGGAGATTGGCCTGCAGTCGGGCAAGACTGACTGCGATATGGACGAGGCAACTCTGCCTGATCTGGTAGCACAACGGCATTGGAGCTAGATCTAAGGTCATCAGATGAGGTTGTGCATTCCGAGCTCTGCGCTGAGCCTGCTATCTGGTTTTTTTGTAGTGTGCACGGCCTAACTGAAATCACCCGCTGAGCCATATCGAGTTTTACCAGCTCCACGGTATTAACCGAAGTGTACCCCTAGCTGTCGCTTGACAAATCATCCACCACCAGGAGGATTCTGGGAGGAATCCCTATTTCAGGGGGAAAAAATTCATCATGAGTGCGGGATGATGACAAAAGTGGTGGAGCGCATTGCTTCTTCTTGTGTCATCGCTGCTTGCCCTTTTGGGAAGAGGTCTGTTGTGATGACGACGCAGAGGTACTGGCTACGTCCTCCGATGGATCTGGCTGATTCAAGCATGCTCGAATGATACCATGGGAACGGGAGACGGTTTTTCGAGCCATCCAGCCATCGTATTTTGGGGACTCATGACTGGGGACCTGCTGCCACTCGCCTTCGCTGTCTCTACCGATCTCTGACCTTACGAAGACACCCGCTACTTGTGTCGGGGCTGGACCCAACATGACTACGTTGTTGTCGACCTAGTCTTGAATCCAGTATTTAAACACCAATCAATGCTTTAGGGTGTGTCCTAGAATATGATGATAGGGGCAGTAGTTGGGGTGCTCAGTGAGATTCTCCTCTGCCGGCCTTCTGCTCTCAGGTAAGCCCACAGTCCCTTGCTCTATAGCACTTCGAAATTATCTAGGGACCTGATTCTCATTGGACAAGTAATTCTGGTGCATTCTTTCCGGATAGGGGGCCCTGGGAGGCTGGCCCTAACGAGGGGCCGGAGGGGCCTGTTGAGGAGGCAGTGCCTGATTGTCTCACCTAGGTGGTGGAGGCGCATTGCATGGGGGAACCTGTGGATTCTGAGGCAGTCGCTGCTGGGAAGGAGCCTACGCTTGAGGTGGAGGGCCTATGTGGGGTTGCGGGGCCGGTGCCACTGGTAGTAATTCTATCTGCCTGGGGGCTTCTATTTGGGCCACCATGGATGGTTCTGCTCTGGCAGCCCTCCGGGCTGGGATTAGAGGGGGCAGCAGACGTGCCTGACTAGCCTGTTATAGAGCTTCCTCGAGGCGCTGAGCCTATCTGAGAAATACCGAAACCCCCCAGGGTAGTTATGGGTGATCAGGGAAGGAACCAGCTCTATTTTAATGTTCCATACACACATCGTTAGTAATTTCTCCTGACTCAGTGGCATGTCGAGGGAGTATGTAAGTCCCTTCCACCAGGAGATGAAGTCCGCAACACTCTCATCATGCCATTGTTTTCACATGAAGAGGTCTGTGATGCTGGTCTTTCACGTGGTGGAGATGAACTGGTATAGGAACTGCCGGCAGAGATCCTCCTAGCCGGTCACCGATCTAATAGGGAGATGGCTATACCAGACGAATGTGGGGCCCTCCAATGCATGCACGAAATATCTGAGCTTGGTGGCTTCTTGCTGGGCTGGGGTCCCCAGCATGGGGCCACAGCTGGAAGAAAAGTGGGCCAAGTGCTGCAGCGGGTCCCCTGTCTCATTGAATGATGAGAATGTGGGGTTCCCAAAACCCAGTGGTGCAGGCATATCATCCACCCATGCGGGATATGGCTTGCCATCCGGTGGGACTTCCAGCTTCCGTGTTTCCAAAGATTCGAGGCAGGCGATGACTGCCGCAATAAGATAATCCAGGTGGGGTTCCCTGTCTTGACGGGGATCCCTAATCACAAGTGTGTTGTGAGGCTCTTCGACACGGTAGATGGATATAGCATCTTGTGGAGCAACTGGCGGAATGGCCTGTGGGGTGGCTGGGGGAACCTGGTATGGATTCCTCAGATTTCCCCATCGTTTAGGAGGGATTAACGAGACGTATCGCGCCCTCTTCCCGTGTGTTCCGGCTACTGCTTGGTCTGCGGAAGTTGCGTGATCAGGGTTTCCCAGAGGCATCTCGTCGGGGGGAAATTGTTCCTTCCCCTACTACCCTGTCTTGGGATTACCATAGCCGGGTTGCTTCTCTACAGCACACTCAGCTAAGAATTTATCAGCCAGCCTCTTCTGCTCAGCAAGCTGCTGGTGCACCACAGCCTTCTTGGGGTCTTTGGCCGTCTTCTGTATAGAGGCGGACGGGTCAGAGTGCTTGATGGTTCCGACATGCTCCGTACCCTTACCGGAATTTCGACTGTGTGTCGGTGACTCGATGGATATAGGGAGGCCTAGAAGGTTCCTCTGCTGATGGGTAACCCTCTCTGATGGGACCAGTAGTGGTGGTACACCCTCAGTGGGTAATTCTCCATCGTAAAATTCAAGCTTGTCCTCCTTGTCCACTATGTCAGCCATGTGGACCGCGACCCTTATTGGGGGCATGTCCTCTATGTCGCATAACGAATCGAGCTACTGCCAGATATGACTAGAGAGGAGGGTGGCATACTATCAAAAGCCGTGGACTTGGACATGGGGGGTAGCTTCCCTGATGATTCTGTGGAGTGCTTTGAGACTCTGAACGCATTTCCATTTAAGGGTGCTCTGGCGGCCTAGTGACTTAGGGCGCTGGGTCAAAGGGAGTGCGACCAAGTCGATCAGGTGGCATTGCTCACCGATTTCCTCAAAGTGATCTCAGCTCCTGGGGTACACTACCCGGTCCTAAAAAAGGAAGAAGTGTGTTGCCCATAGGTTTTGGAGGTAGCAACCTACTTCCTCTGGGGTAAGGGACTCTGGCGCGCAAATGTTTGGTGCTGTCATCAGCTAGAACTTCTCCGGGAAGTGATCTGCTGTGAGAATGTTGCAGAAGCTCCTAGGCTTGGACTTAGGGTCTGGCCCTGTGTTTCCCCACTCGTCAACCGGTGGCGGCTGAGGGATCGGTAGCGGTACCGAGGCGGCCCGCTGGGACAGTAAACTATGCAGCGGAGAATACGGCGAACAAGCTGACTGGCCGCCGAATTCCGGGCCATCCTCTGAAGAGTGAGGTGACCTGACCACAATGTCACGATATGACGGGCTGATAGCCACAACTTCTGGCGCAGGAATTGCGGACACCAGTGATGGGTCACGCCATTTCTCTACTACCTTTGGTCCCCAAAATAGCTTTCCATGATCTCTGGTAGAGGTAAAGGGCACTTATAGTGACAACAGTGGTGATTTCACGGTCAGAACCTGCAGGATTTACACAAATTCCTCCTCCTGGATGTACTCGAGGAGAGAGGTGGGAATCCGGTAGACTTCTCATTCTGGAAGAATGAGACTAATGCGCCTTGTTCCTGCCCCGGTCCTTGACACGGGGATTAGGGAGAAGGTTCCATCGCTGAGTCACATTTCACTTCAGAATCTGAGAAACGGGCTATTTTTACCTCCACTCGAGCCTTCCCAGTACTATTATGTGGCAGCGACGACCCACTCTCCTGAACCTAGATGGCTCTTCAGGACAAGGTAGATTCTCAACATGTAGTCTCGGAGCGGCACTGGCGCCATGGAGGAGAGGACTCCCACTTGAGACAGCCAAATTGTGAGGGGAACTAGGGAAAATGTCAAAGGGTACCAGGGGAGGACCTCCTTGGATAGCACCCATGTGGGCGGAACCTCTGTTGGAATCGGCAGGAGCATGGGGAGGACCTCCATGCTTGTTGCGGGTGGAGCGAGGCTGACCTTCAACCCTTGGGTTGCTGGGGTGAGGAAGGCCTTCTCCAGTTGCAGAGAGAACGTAGGGAGGGTCCCCACGTCGAGGAGGGACTAGATGGGAAGTTCCTTGACATCAACGGTCGGTGGCTGGATGAGGAACACCATACCCGTTGTGGGGGGCGGGAGAGGCTTCCACGCCGAGTATCACTGACGTGAGGCAGGTCTTCCATCGGGATAGAGATAGAATGGGGGCATACCTCCATGACGAGCTTTGGAGCGGGGAAGGCCCACGCTCTGTGGAATGGTGGTACGGGAAGACCCTCTGTACGGGGTGACATCACCGCGAATTGGTTCGCGGCGATCACCACTCAGTCCTACGACCCTGAGAGCCAAGCCAACCTGCCCATGGGATGGTTGGGGCCTCAGTCCGGGTCAGGTGATGGAGTTCCCCTGTTTACTGTATGCATGGACTCCATGATGCACATCGGCAGTGATTCGGGCCACAATAGCTATTGACGTTGACGCCCCATGACGAGCGTCCTCAGCTCGGGCCTAAAGCTAACGCCGGGTCAGACGAGCTGGCGCAGGTGGTGTAGGGACATAGCCTTCCTGCTCCTCGGGCGAAGCCAGACGGTGACACTGACATGGCCGGATGGGAGACCTTTCCTAGAGTCCTTGTCCTGGGACTCTGACCGGGCTGAGCCGGACATCAACTGCCTCATTAGCGTAAGGCGATGAGTTGTCGAGGCATTCCGGGAATAGGCTCCCGAAACGATTGAATGTTGGGGTGGGGAGCGGGGGCTCACTGCGTGGCTTTTGAGGGTGTCACGAACAGTGAGGCCTAGATGCATCTAGGTCCATGCGGGCCATGTCCTGAGTTGGGATGACCCCATCCTCCTCGTACCTACGTACAAGGCTATTGATCACCCTTCGTTGGATGATCTCTAACGGGGAGAGGGGATGTGGGCATCCCGTATTCACGGATTTAGAGGTCATCATGATGGAAGTGGAGCCACGTAGAGTGGATGTGCTTGTATTTCCCCCTCCCCTGCGTAGGCGATAGGGCGGTGATCGTGTCTCCATAGCAGCAACCTCGTTTCTTTGAAGTAGGGAGATACACTCGTCAGTACTGCGAGGAAAAGGATCGACAACCAGTGCCCCAGCATCATTTCTTATTCTATGGTCGGTGAGAGGAATCCATGCCAACACATTACAGAATGGAATGACCCACGTTCTACTACCCCATCACTTGTTGAGTTTCATACCAGGCCCACTATTTTCTTGGTGGGACCCAGCGCCGGATATCTGGATCTGGTGACACGTTAATCTACTGATGTTTCGAACACTACTAATCTCTATATTGAGGAGAATACCTTCACGTTGGGTTCACCATTTTTGTTTCTGACACTTTCTTCGGGGGGCACACGTCTGTCTGCCTGGGCACGACAGGCGCGGCTTTCTCGTGTTTCCCCGCATTCCCACATTCCAAAGGCGGGCAACATCCACTCCTTAATCAGGGACGTCTGCTCCTTGATCGAAACCAAGATGATGGGATGTCAGTTATTCCTTCCGTGGATTCCTCCTCGAAACTCGTTACCTAGTCCGGGTCTCCCTCATAGATTTAATAAGTTGTTTGTGAAACTCTTCACAGTTCCACATTTCCATGGATGCCGATTAATTACACTGATTATGTTAGGACATTCCAAAGGATCTGGTCAGGGAAGCAACCTTCAGTCGGGGGAGTAGTCAAGTCGAGGCATTAGTAATGTGTATGAACACTGGGGAATTGGTGTGTATGTCTTCTTTCCCTTATTATAGGGCTTCTTAAGGGTGTGGAATCCCGATGAATCCCACATCGAGCGTCAAAAATCATATTCCATAGGAATGTATCTGAGGTTTTCCTCAACATCTTATGTTTAACAGAGGGTATGTCGCAGGTTTAACATCCAATAGAGACAGATCGGCCTGATCAGAACACTATCTGGAGTGGATCAGATTGAGGAATCCCCCTTGAAGGGATGCCGATATCGGGGTCAGCCTGTGGGCGGCTTCCTGGATGTTGTGGAGGGAAGTGGAGTGGCACGATCTCACCGGGATGTGGCGGCCCAGTTGAGAATCAGGATGGATGATAGATGGATGAATGAAGTGGTGGGGGGATGAAATGGAACCATCGCAAGGGTGATAGTGAAGTTGGTCTCGAGCCTCGATGATACCACCTATGTATCCCCATGGTAGGGAATCAAAGTCCGCGTAGTTCAGGATGGTGCCGGTGAGCCGACGTGAAGGCGGACCTTTGCCCGATGGTGTGGGGATTACACACTAGGCTGCCTAGGTATCGCTGGACCGATGTGAATGAAGTCGTAATGAACAAAGGGTGGTGGGCTTGAAAATCAGGAAGGATTCCTACATACCATTCCTTAACATGGATCAAAGTCCTCATGGTTTAGGAGAAAATGGGGGCTTGGAACACCGACAAGGAGATGGTTTGGGCCAATGATTGTTGGGCTTGAACCTCAGGGAGGCTTCCTACGTACCATGCCTTGACATGGATCAAAGTCCTCGTTGTTCAAATGAGATGTGGAATACAGTTTATCATCATGTAGGACAGGGGTGATCCAACGTGAATGAGGTCGAAATGACTGGGTGATGGGATTGAACCTCAGGAAGGATTCCTATGTACCATGCCATGACATTGATCAAATACCTAGTAGTTTAGGTGGTGGTTTTCGTAAGCGAACTGACGTGGAGGTGAACTCGTGGGTCCAATGGTGGTGGGATTGAACCTCAGGGAGGCTTCCTATGTATCCCCATGGTAGCGAATCAATGTCCGCGTAGTTTGAGAGGAAATGGTGGGTTTCAGTGAACTGACGTGAAGAAAGGACCTTTGTCCGATGGGAGATGGGCTTGAACCTTAGGGAGGCTTCCTACGTATGGTGCCTTGACATGGATCATAGTCCTCATAGTTCGGGTTGGTCACAACGGCTTGTTGTCGGACTGGAATGCAGTTTAACATCATGCTTGAAGAGGGTGGAACCTGACGTGAAGAAATGATGGGCGGGGGGCTTGATCCTCTTGGAGGCTTCCTACGTACCATGACTTGACATGAATCAAAGTCCTCGTAGTTTGAGATGTGTAGTTTAACGTCATGCGGGACATGGATGTAACGTTTAACATCATGCTGGACAAGGGCCTACAGTTTAACGTCATGATGGACGAGGTATTTTCATGGCCATTGCTTACTCTAAGCCCATGTGAGTCGTGCTCGGTGTGAGAAACAAGAGGCAGCAGAGACCTGACGATCACGTTGCAAAGGGTGCGTCCGGGAGAAACGAAGAGGGGCTTATGTGTTAGGTGGCCCATGATGCTGGGACTTACTCTATGATGGAGGCCCGAAGTGTTTAAAAGTGCAGCGGGAGAGGGATTTGGGACCAAAGATGGAAGGTGCATTGTTCCCTATCTGGCCCTCCACTGGCCTTGGCAGTGGGGAATTATGGAGTTGTACGGGTGCTACCTTCCACAAGAGAGGCTGGGGGGGCTTAAACCAAGGCGGTGGCCCTTCTCCCATGGATATACGCCACCCCGATAAGGAGGATGTCGTCCCCTGTAGAGGGGTGATCCCATCTCCGTGGAGACCAGTGGGCGTAAAGAATGTCTGAGCCGAGGGGACCCTGTGTGCAAGGCACAGGGTCGTATCACAGTTTAACGTCATGTGTTGAGGAAGAGGTTCTTGGATATTTAATTTCCTGCAGCTCAGACGAAGTGGGTTTACTCTGCACCCCTAGGACATACAAAACTGGTACCCTCTGCCCCTTGGGGGAGGGAACGTACCAGCAAGGCCATGGTCAAGGGGGGTCACAGAGCGAACCATCGAGGGGTCCACGTTAGCGTGGTTATGCGAATAAGCAATATCCGTTAGTGTGCCTATGCGAAGAATCACTAGGCGAAGCAATTCTACGAGTGGTGTTTTCCATGGGATATTGAAATCCCATCGTGTAAACCTGGAGGGTCGCACGGGTAGAGGAATTGCCAAGAAAAGGGGTGTGCTTCGTGAAGTGGAGTGCCTTGGCCTTTGCATGGGGTAGGGGTGTGAATGGGAGGCTCTTCATGAAGTGGATTAGTATTCAAGGAGCACTACCTCATGAAGCAGAGGTTCCTCGCAATGGAAGGTGCTATGAAGCAGTGTGCTTCGCGAAGCACAACGACCCTGCCTTGGCATATGGATCACTTGTATAGGATGGGTGTTTCACGAAGCATAAACGCTCCACAGCTGCCCGAGTTCCCTTGGGACCCCCTTCCTTTGCGAATGACCTTAGGCTTCGTGAATGGCATCCCTCTCTGAATAGGGGCTCGAAACGAGACAAGGTGAAGGCATCTCGTGAAGCACAAATACCTCGCGAAGCTCATGATTCCCGGGGCGAAGTGTGATTCGCGATTCGGGAGTTGAGAAGCCGAAAGGTCGGATTGTCCATCCTAAGGACTCATTGGGTAGCCTAGTATTTATAGGCATGGGGCACCGCGAAGCAGAGCTCACACGGCACGAAGGGGCGGTGGTTGCTTCGTTGTGGTTCGCGAATGTCAAAGGGGTTCGCAGAGTGTTACTGCCTTCGGGGCTTCGTGGCGGGCTCGCGAACGTCAAAGGGGTTCGTAGAGCGGTACCACCTCAGGGGCTTCACAGCGGGCTCACAAACGTCAAGGCATTTGCGGAGCAGTACCTCCTCCTGTGCTTTGCGGCTGGTTCATGAACATCAGGGCATTTGCAGAGCGGTACCGCCTACTTTTCTGCGCGGCGGGTCCACGAACGTCAGGGCGTTAACGGAGCGGTACCACCTCCTTTGCTTCGTGGCGGCCGCGTTGCTCAGGGGAAATCTTTGTTGGGGCTTCGCGAGGCAGCGTGTGAGCTTCTTTTCCATCTCCCCTTTGCGTTCAATATTTTGGTTCCAAATAACCCCATCTCTTAAAACATTCATAACAAATCATTATGAATTAATATTCAATAAATACAAAAAAAACTAATTAAGGATTATAATTTTTTGTGTATTTAATGAATAGGTAAACAATCCTTATATTTCCTAAAATATTTTTAGCATCTCTACAAGATAATTATACATAGTACCCTACATAATCATACACTACCTAAGCCTTTTTTCATAACTTGGTGAAAATAATAATAATAATAAATGGTGATATCAAAATCTTTGGAAGTGTAAACATGGGATATATCAATCAGAGATCATATGAAAGCATAATATAAGCATAAGTGTATGAGATAGTGATCATAACTGGAAGAGTGAGTACCATGTCTACCATATATCATAACCCTGATTCATGGAAAAAAGCATCATTTCAATTGATAGGAATAAAAATTGTTAGAAATAAACATCAATCATGAACTATAAGTTAATGAAATAAAAGTGCTCCACCATCAAAAATATAGAATCATTTCATATGTCAAGGATTACTAGTAAGACCATAAAATAACTTTCGATCAATCATCCCTTCATGTTTATCATATCAAAACGGATCTGCAATCACAATACTCATCCAATATTGGAGCAATAAGTTCAAATGATTCCTATTGTGTATCAAGATCACCTTCTTGTTTCCCATTGTGGATCAGACACACTAACTTGTTTCCTATGTTTATATTATGACATATAAAACTATAAAAAATTCATTAGAGGGATATATAATTCTTATTTATACTGTAAAATAATGAAAACCACACATATGTGTTTCATAATATCATTCTACCATTCATTATATAATCACATCATTACACATGAATATAAAATGGGATTCATAAATATTTCATCAATTCAACATATAATAATCCCTGAAAGTAAATGAGATTAATAGAAACCTAATAGTCATAACAATAAACTATCTTGAGAATGAATAAACATGGAGACATTGGAACATATCCATATTAAATAAAATTAACATCAAATGATGTTATTATAAAAAAAATTTCTTCAAAGGAATCACTGGAATATTTCCTAAATAAAATTACATTTTGATTGTGAAATTATATAAATATAAAATAGAGATGTAATGTCTCACAAATTACATGTAATTTTTTTAATTATATGGTATTATTCTGAGACCACATGCTTTAATGGAACGTGATTCTAAGGTTTGGTGGGCCCTGAATAGAATTTTTAACTTTATTTAAGTACACTAAAGTGAACGTGTGAATGGGTTATTCTAACTTCTGAACTAGTGCGTGGATCAAAAATATTAGGGCACCGTTGAATTTAAAATGTCTGGATTCACCTATGTAGGAAATAAAATTGGCTGTAAAGGTATGAATTGAAAAGTTATTTTTTGGGCTTTTTGAAAAAAAAGAACATCTTTAAAAATTAATTTTATATTCTTTTCTCATCCATTGAATGGAAGATGACAATGATGTGGTACAACAGCGAGGTGCATTGATGATGCTCAATAATGGATCATTAACATGTAGCATATAGATTCTTTAATGATTTCTAACGGTGATACTATTTCATAAACGAAACTGCATAACAACATGACGTTGAAGCGTAATAGAAACGAAGCGATGAGTTTTCTAGATATTTTAGTTGAAATATTGGTGGAATGAGTAACAAAACTACATGAATTATTATGAAGAACCTTTGACGAACATCCTCTCCAATGAAGAATTACAAACATGGACGAACGTCAAACATCACTGATGCACCTCGATGAACAAGGTCAGAACATACGAACGATGTAGACATCTTGAATCCTATTAGATGAAATGCTACGGAAACGAATGTCAAAGAGGTAGGGGTTTAATCTATGCAACATCTTCCGTATTGTTATTCTATAAATGATGAACATCATTCAACCCATGACCAATTTTATCCAATAAATATGTGTTTATGTGAGAGGGTGACATTTCTTTTGGGAGCTATTATCTTGGATTAGTTTATCCCATGTTTGATTGAATCAAAATCCCTATGCCTCCCAATGATTATAATCTAATTACATAGATGGTGTGGGTAGACAAAAACAAGGCCCGAGAACCTCTATTGTGTGATTTATTTGTGGTTTCACACTCAATGTAGAGTCCCGATGATTCTTGGACCTTTGCGGTGAGGAGAACAATCCATAGATAGTGCAGGCCCATGTGGTGTGAGGAATGGACCACTAAACCACATTTGGCGGTCCGCCAAAAAATGGTCGGTGCACGGGCACCAACTACGGTGGTGCCCAGTGGCAGCGGCCATGGGAAAAGGAGGCCGTGCACTGTCAGAACATTGTGGTGGCAGGGGACCATGGACAACTAGACGAGGTGGTAGTAGTGAGATGTGGTGCCCACCTGGAGCCACATGGGGGGACAACCCGCATCTGGGTCATCTCGCTGGTTTGGCAAGCTGAAGTCTCTCGACCGTAGTACAACAACCCTACCTGTCTATGGGGCCAATGGGGGTTGGATGTGGAAATAGATCATGTACCAGCCAGGAGGTGCACCAATTACCCGAATGGGTCATGTAGCCCAACGAGCCAGACCGACACCCAACGGGACGGACCTGTCCCAGTAGGCCTGACCCACACCCTTCGGGCGAGGCCAGATTACACTGGATCACTGGGTAACCCGCCAGGCTCAACCCTCAGTCAAACGGGGTCTGGTCCAGCGTGGCCCATCGGGCCCAGCCCACAGGACAATCCAAACTGAACTGACCTAGACCTGAATTGAGTCAGGTCAAGTTGGTCGAATTAAATATGGTTATGTGGGACCCATGGGTTGGGTTGGTTGGCTCAGTCTAACTGGGTCAGACTGGGCCTAGATGCAATTGTACCATTTTACTAAAACTATAATTACATTCAATCTTTGTGTCTGATTGAAGAGAAAATTTCGGTGTTGGGACCCTCTTGAGGACGATGACCTTTACGGATTCCCTAAGGAGGATTTCATGGATATTGATATGCGATGAATGGCTTGGGGAGCAGTTCTCCCCAGTGCGCTGCGTAAGGAACCCTACAGTTGGTTGAGATCTAAAGACTAATAACTTTTGACTCTTTGTGACTCGACTATGGAATAGTGGAACACACTTCTGTGTGAATTTGTAGGCCCATGGTACGAAGCAATTCAGTATGATAATGTAGACCCATGGTATGTGATGAGGTGGAGTAACTCAGTTGGACATGATTAGGGGGAAGCACTTATCTATAACTTTGAAGACCCATGGAATATGATGAGGAGGTTTACCTAATAAATCCATGGCTAGTGGGAAGCACTTCTGTGGGACTTCGTAGGCCTGTTGTACTCAAAATAATATGAGTTCTTCACCAACCGAGGTGTTTGATGATCTGACTAATAATTCATTTATCACTACCCTAAATGTATAGTGGGTGTGAGATATCTTTTGCATCGTGCTTTAAATTGAGGATCTATGCGTGTACTTTCCTTTTTTGGGGGGTCCCTAGTGAGTATTTTTTTAATCACCCATGTATGGGCTTCGTCAACACATGTTTTGTCTAGTGCAGATGATCGATATTTTAACAAAGACTTTGGTTTACCAAGACATAGAGGTGCTCAGGGGGACGAGACCGACAGATGATATGATAGTAGAATTTTTCGACTGGGACCTGGTAGGGACTAGTTGGATTGGGTTGATAGGAAGTCCTTCTTTGTGATCCAATAGCTATAGTCCTCTCAGAATTAGGTAGAGTTTTACGCAAATGGCCATCAGATTTTCCTTTTTAAACTTTTCTTTTTTCAGTTATTTTGTTGGGTTCATATTCTGGCTCACTTATATTTGATTTACTTTTACACAAAATTGTTTTACTGATAATTGTTTCCAATTTAGTGTGTGGGACTTTTTTGGGAATATGTGTGTGTACAGGTACTCAGGAAAATTCATCAAACATACAGGATGGTGCCATCTGTGATAGTTTTCAGCCCCTGGCTTTCAGGTGGCAAGATTAGGGTAATCACAGAACCAGCCTCAGGGGATGGGGAATGAAAATTGGAATTAATAGGAGGTCGGTCCTACCACAAAGACCCAGAGTCTGTTTTTTTGTTTTGGTGAAATGGTGTTATGTGTTTCGAGTCTGATATTCAAATTTGGGGAGTCCAGTGATGGTGCGGCGGTCGACGTATCCATACACTAGGACCCTGAATTCTTTTTTTTTTTTCAGTTCAATACATGAAAACATTGGTTGCATAAGTGTCTCTTTATGTACTTTTGAATATGAGTAATCTTTCCAGGAATAATGTTTTAATAGTTGTCCATATTCATATATTTTTGGATTCCACCACATGCACAACCACCCTGGATCCCAATACGAGATCGGGAGGACATCCCACCTAGAGATATGACATCCGTTCAGGGACCAGTTCTAGAGATGTCCCCACATGGTGGTGTACTAGTTCTTCCACTACCTGATGGTCAACATCTAATGAAAATAGATCCTAGAGAGGACATTCGCAGACTCAGTGCTCCACATGTGTTTTATAGATAGAGACCTCATAGGTTTATAGGAGAGACATATTCTCAATACGTTAAGGACAAGCTGAAGGTTGTGATGTGGGTCATCAACTTAGTGAGGACACTGGATAATAAAATAGTGATCTTAGAGGTGTGAATTCTTGCGGGAATCAGTAGGGATATGTTGGAGCATGCCCACCCATATTCATGATGAGGTGACCCTCACCAGGGAAGACATCGAGAGACATTTTCAAGAGGAGTTTTCCCTGCAACCATGTGCACATTGCACATTCAGGATCTTCTTTAGCTATAGAAGGGAAACATGATGATGGATAAGTACTCAACGAGGTTCACTGAGCTGTTTTTCTACTTGACAGATATGGTATGAGACCCTTTGTTCAGGGCTCGAGCCTTTGAGCCGAGATACAAGCGGGGTGATTTGGGCATCAACGTTTTCTCTCAGCATCCCTTCCGAGACTGGATCGAGACCTTCTGGTAGAGAACATTTTGGTAGAGTTAGCGAGGAACTAGGATTTTCTTCTTGTGCAGAGGGAAAGTAAACATGGAATATGACAACCTGACCCACCATATATATGACCAGCAGACAATCGAGGGGACACCAAGGTCAAGGTAGCGGTTCGAGTGAGGATGTCCATAGGGAAGCATGCATGGTAGGGGAGTAGGTCGAGCAGCAGGTGGTGGGAAATGGTTAGAGGTGTTACTGCTACCACCCCTGGTTATACACCCCAACCATAGGGTGCAGTCGGATAGGGGCGATAACATCATCGGGCAATGGATTCATATGACCACGATGCTCTAGAGATGATCTTAGGTATGATCGATGTCTTCTCTACCCTATATTTTGGTCTAATAGTCACTAGTTATAGTCAATACTTCATTTCCATGATTATTTTTTGATTCTCATAGATTCTGGTGGAGCCGTTGGGTCAATCCTAATGGCTAGGGACTATTGTGGGAGTGTATTCCACGATTGGACACTAGTGCTATCAATGTGAGCTTGCTCTAAGAGGTGAGGGTTTCAGTTGGGATCTCCTAGCAGCGTCATTGAGGCCTTACGAATTTATATTGGGTATGGAGTGATTATCCATAGTCCATGCTTAGATTGACGGTTTTGGCGTATAGTGTGGTGTTTCTGTGGATATGGGACCAGGTTTTTCTTTCACCGGTGAGGAGAAAACCCGTTCAATGCATGACATACTTTCACTGATGTGGGTTCAGAAAATCACTGCATAGTTGTCTACCCTCACCCTTAGTGTGGTGGATGAGAGGATTCCATGTTTTCCTATAGCGGTGGACGAATATGAGGATTTTGTTCCAAAATATGTTTTGCAACAATCGCCTCGCATGGAGATAGAAATATGCAATGACCTGTACCCTGGTATGACACTGATATCCACTTCGACATATCGAATGACTCTTGGGGAGCTTCATGTGCTTAGGGTACACCTGGAGGGCTTGCGGGATAAGGGATTCGTAAGACCCAGTTTTTCACCATGGGTAGTCCCTTGGCTTTTTACTATGATAACAGACAAGACTATTAGGTAGTGCATGGTCTTTCGGCACCAGAACATCATAACCATGAGGAACAAGTATCCACAATCGAGGATCGATGGCCTCTTCGACTAGCTAAAGGGGTGAAGTGGTTCTCATAGATATACCATTGATCAGGTAATCACCAGCTTCAGTTACAATATGATGATATACCAATGAAAGTTGTTAGGTGCCAGTATGACCACTATGAGTTCCTGGTGATGACATTTTGTATGACCAATTCCCCAATAATGTTCATGGGACTCATGAATAAGATCTTCCAGCATTACCTTGACTAGTTTGTTGTGATCTTCATTGATGAAATCTTGGTATACTCAGTGTCAAAGGAGGAGTATTCTATAGACCTACGGAGAGTCTTGGATACACTCTGAGAGAATCAGCTTTATGGAAATCTCTCGAAGTGTCAGTTTTGGAGTCGGGAGGTCCATTTCCTAGGAAAAAAATCATCTCAGGGGATGGAGTTGCAACGTATCCATTGGAGATAAAGGTTTTTAAAGCTTGGGATACCCCTAGGAGTGTGACTGAGGTGCATAGATTCTTGGGGTTGGCTGGTTACTATCGTAGGTTCATGCATGACTTCTCTAGAGTAGCATCACCCTTATCAGAATTGACACATAAGGGATAAAAATTCATGTGGGTGGGGAAATGTCAGTAGAGTTTCATGGAGATGAGACAGAGACTAACTATTTCCCCAATCATGTGACTACTAGTGGAGGGTGTTTGGTATATAGTTTATTGCGACACATCCGGTATCGGACTGGGTTGGGTCCTAATGCAAGAGGAAGCGGTGATTGCCTATGTCTCACAACAGTTGAGACAGGATGAGAAGAACTACTCAACCCAAAAGTTGGAGTTAGCTATAGTGGTATTTTATATGAAGATGCGGCACCACTACATGATGGGTGAACAGATTTCGGTTTACTCCCACCAAGATATTGTTACATATATCCTCTCCTATAAGCACCTGAACGTGACAGAGTAAAGATGTATTGATTTCTTCTAGGACTATGAATATGAGATAGTCTATACTCCTAGTATGGGGAACATTGTGGAAGACATGCTCTGCTAGATGACCATTTTGTAGCAACTGAGTGAGGTGACAGATCAGTTGGCCACAATGCAGATATCTTTCTAGATTATGGTGAAGGTTCTTGTATTATGTCGATGATTGTTACTCCCCCACATTTATAGTGAGTTAGGGAGGCATAACTATTTGATGTTGACAGTGAGTCCGAATGTACTATGTAATCCTTAGTACGGGCTCCTGATGGATTTTTATAGGTGGGGAGAAGGTCATACATTTTAGAGGGTGTAGAATATTGCTAGTGATAATGTGGGATGAGCTATTGAGGGAGTTCCATACATACACTTTGGCGGTACATCAAGGAGTTACAAAGATGTACTAGGACCTCCGAAGTCAGTACTGGTTTACAGGGATGAAGAAAGTGGTGGATGAGTTTTTTTCATGATTCATCTCTTTTCACCAAGTGAAGGCCAAGCATCGGGTTCCAATAAACATCACCCAGTCACTCGAGGCAGCGGATTGTAAATTGGATAGTATTATGTTGGACTTTGTGACGAGGTTACCATGCACATCCAAGGGAAACAACTCTATCTGGGTGATCGTGGACCGACTCACCAAGTCAGATGACTTCTTACCCATCTAAGAGAAGGGACCTGTAGAGGTCTTGGGATTCCTCTACATCCAAGATATGGTTCAGCTTCATGGGGTGCCATATATGATTGTCTCATACCATTATGCTCCCTTTACATCCTAGTTGTTGAGGGGATAACAAGAGGAATTTGGGAAGCATATGCTCTTGGGTAAATCTTTTTATCCCCAGACGGATGGACATATGGAGCGGACCATACAGACCATGGAGGGGATGCTACGTGCTTGCATCCTGGAATTTGGTTATAGGTGGAAGAACCACCTTCCACTATTGGAGTTTGTATACAACCAAAAATATCGCTCCACCATTAGCATGTAACCATTTGAGGCCTTGTACAAGCATCTTTTTTGTTCACCCCTATGCAGGAAATACCTAGGGGAGTCGATAATCATGGGTCTATAGTTGTAATGGGATACCCTCGAGAATGAGGTGATAATCCAGGAGTGGATGAGGACTGCATAGAGCAGGCATAAGAAAAATTCCAATAGGAGACAGATACCCTTGGAGTTTTAGGAGGGTGATCACGTATTGCTTCAGGTATCACCCCAATGTGTATTATAGAGATTTTTAGGCGGCGGAAAGCTATATATGTGGTTCATCAATCCTTTTTAGACAATTATCAGAGTTGTTGGGGTTGAATACAACCTAGATATTCCTCTATAGATGCACTGGGTGCGTGATGTTTTCGGCATGTCGCAGGTGAGGAGGTACGTGCGTGATCCAACACATGGAATTGACTTGGGAGAGCTTGACATTGACAATGGTGTGACATTTGCAGAGTTCCTGGTAGGGATAGAGGATCGAAAGGATCAGGTTCAACATGGGAATTGGATTCCTCGGGTGCAAGTTTGGTGTCATCACAGGAATATCTAGGAGAAATCATGGGAGTAGGAGGCATAGATTCATGCTCAGTACCCCCATCTGTTTTATTAGTTTTTGTTATGGATTTCAGGGATGTATATTCCTAAGATGGGGAGAATGTAATGTCCCAAAAATCAATGAAATTTATTAATTATATGGAATTATTATGAGACCATATGATTTAATTTCATGTGATTTCGAGGCCCGGTGATCCTGGAGAATAATATTGAACTTTTTTAAATTACGTTTAAGAAAAAATGCGAGCGGGTTTTTCTAACTATTGAACAAGTGCATGGATCTAAAATTTGTGGTAACCATTGACATTATAATGACTGGATTCACCTAGAAATGAATTAACATTGAATTTAAAGGGCTGAATAAAAAAGTTAATTTTCAGACTTTTCAAAAAAAATTGACATTAAAAGGATATTTTATTTTATTTTCTCATCCATTTAGAGGTAGAGGGTGACACTATGCTGTATCGAAGAGGTGAATTGATGAGGCTCAATAATGGCTCATTAATTCACAGAGCAATGAGGCTTTAATGAACTATAATAAATATGTTGTTTAAAAAATTAAATAGCATAAGGAACCAATGTCACAACATAATATAAAATTTGTGATGTATTTTCCATTTATTTTTGTTGATGTGTTCGTGAAATGAGGAATTAATCTTTGAGGATTCTCTGATGATCCTCCAAAAATCTTCCTCTCTATCTAAAAATGAAAAATGATGAATAATCACAAGCGTCATAGATGCACCACGATGAATAGAGTTGAATGCGACGAATGAAATCAACATGATAAAACCTTGAATATTTAATGTTGCAACAACAAACGTCACAGAGTTAGGGGTTTAATTTTTGCATGTTCTTCCCCATTCATATTATAGAAATGATGAATATGGATCAACACATGAACTAGATGATCTACGAATCATGTGTTTATGAATTAGGGTGACTTTTCTTTTGGAAGATATTATTCCGGATTATTTTTTCTCTATTTTGATTGAGACACAATCCCCAAGCATCCCCATGTTTATAAAACTCTAACGTGTTGGGAACGATCCAACAAGAATAAGGCCACAACACCTCTGTCGAGTGTGTTCTTTGTGGATGCACCCTCAAAGTGGCATAAATATGATTTTGGGGACCTTGTAGTGAATAGTATGTTCCCTAGATAGTGTAGGTGTTGGCGGAGATAGTGGCACACTCATCGGCGCACTGCAGAGAAATGATGTCGTGACCAATTAGCAATGACGATAGCAAGGAGATGTGGTGCAAGCCAGGTTCCACATGGAGGGACAACCTGCGTTTGGGCCAACCAGGTTTTTTGGAGAAAGGTGGTAACTCAGCCGAGGTAAAAGGTCCTCATACATCTATGGGGATGGCGGAGGCTAGACGGGGCATCTAGTCACTTCCTGTCCAGGAGGCGCACCCTCGGCCCATACCGAGTGAGATGGGCATCAGGCTGGTGGGCTACACCCCCAACCAGCAGGCTACACACACATAATTGGGTCAAAGAAATGTCCCATCGGGACAATACTAAGGCCCACTAGGCTGGACACACTCCCTTTAGGCTAGGGCGGACTAGACCGAGTTGCTGAGTGACACGGTGTGCTGGACCATCGGCCAAACAGGTCAGGCCCAGCGAGGCCCATTGTGCCTAGCCCACTCTCCATGCTAGACCAGACCAACCCAAACTATAATCCGTTCAAGTCATGTTGGTTGAATTAAAATGGGGTATGAGGGACCCCCAGCTTGGGTTGATCATGTCGGTTCCGACCGGGCCCAGATGCTACTGGCCCCTGTTTACTAAAACACTATAACTTGAAAACCGGGAATCCAATTGACGAGGTGTTTGTGGAGTTGGGACCCACTCGATGAGGAAGATCTTTTTCAATTCCCTGAGGAGGCATTCATGGATGATGATATGTGATGAAAATCCTGAGGATCTATTCTCATAGGCCCTCTATGTACAAAACCCTATGGTTAGCTGAGACATGAAAATTTCTAACTTTCGACTCTTTGTGACTCGAATATGGCCTTATTGGAAGGAAATATATGTTACTTTTCTGGACCATGGGGGGAAGAACATCTGTGAAACATTGCAGGCCCATGGTACGCGGCGAGCAGAGATGCCTGAATTGGCCATGATTTGTGGCAAACACTTCGTTGTGACATTTCAAGCTCATGGTACATGATATGGAGATGTACCTATGTAGTCCAAGGTTAGTGGATGCAATTTTGGGTGACTTATAAGGCCCCTTGTACTTAATATAGGAGGAGTTCTCTCGTAGGTGAGGTTTTTGATGATGTGACTCATAATTCTTCAATGGCTACCCTAAATGTGAAACTAGTGTGAGTTGTCTTGTGCTTCATTCTGTACAATGTGAATTTCTGGGTTGTAAGGGGCTATCATTAATACAGTACATAAACATGAGTTTAATAAAGAATTAAAATTGATGATCATTTCAGGTTTAGAGAATTAGATAATTAGGTCAAGCATTATACAAAACATCTGGAATATTACATGAACACACTTCTACACAGTATCAATTTTTTTATAAAATAAATACATTAAAAAAATAATCATTCATAGTTCTATGTTTTAGACATCATAACATTCCTTTGATCTCATCCTTGACCAAATTCATTTTTATGTCTTGTGGAAAACATTTCAAAAACATTGTATAAGCATAAAAATGATAAGTAAGTGATATAAAATAAATAATGAAAACATTAGTCCAAGAACACATAAAAAACATAAGCTATTTAACATACCCCATTAAATCATAATATTTATGAATAACACATAGCAATAATAATTCATAAAGATAAAATATGTTATTCATATCATATGTACATTATAGCTTTCACATGTACATAGGGAGTCTCATTTGGAATACCCATCATAGTATATTCCCAAAATCTCTTAGGAGAAACATTAACATTTACCTTCGTCAAGTTACCCAATGCATTGGAGTGCAATCTCGGGCTCACCCACCCAAGCTTTATCATAGAACCACCCATTTACGTAAACAATTCCAATGAAAAATAACATATTCATAACACATAAAACAAACATAAATGAAAGATAACATTTTTACATTTCAATAAAATTATATCATTTAAAGATAATTACATAATCAATGCTCTATCATACCATTTTCAAAACCACTTAAAACTGTTAATAAATATATATTTTAATCAAAGTGTCTCATACCTCTTTAAAGAATTTAAAGGAATTTATATTTTCAAAAATTAATTTCCTTATAAATAAATCCATAAAACCATTTCGAAAATAAGTACATTAATGATAAATATTTAAAAGAATCATACTTAAAAGCTTTTAAAATGATGTTTTTTTAATGGGTCATGTAACACTTGAGAAACACTTAACTAAACATAATTAAAGAATAGAACAAAAAAAAATACAATATCATGAGAATTAGGATATTAATGATATAATATTTCAAAGTTCTATATATACACCATATAAAAGTGAATTGGTTCATGAAAACAAATAAGTCTCAATGGAATGTAAACTGAGAAGAAATCCATAACAAATATCGTACCAATAGATTAAGGTTAAAAAAAAAATATGTGTGAAAATAGAAATACACCAAATATAAGTGTTTATTATGTGTAAAATAGTGATAGGTAATTTACATATATTTATATAATGAAATAATAAACAAGTATAAGTTTATCCACATTAATTGAAATTGGGTTAATAAGTTCCCTTATAGAATTTCAACAGCCTTACGACTTCACTTTAAAATTCTGAAAATTAATTGATGAGAAAGAAAAGGGTATCCCATCCCATGGAAATAAAATTTAATTAAAACATTTTATAAAAAACATAGCCCAACATAATAAAATGTAAATTTTAATTACCTATCATAAATTAAGTCTTTAACTAAATGATTATGATAAAAGGTTCCCTTACCGATTTGGTAACTTATGAAACATACACCCCTTGAATGAAGTATCACACAATGAAGATGTAAAAAACCATAAAATAATGTATATTATAAAAAATATTACAATAATAGGTAATACATACACCACACAAAATTAAATTGTGGCAAATATAGCATGAATCTCACAAGTGTAAAAAGTGAGTTGAAAACCCCTTACCTCAAGTCCGACTTGAGTTGTATGTTCCTTGTTCTTCCTGAATAAGAAAAATAACTTAAGTTATACATTAATAAGAACATTTTAGATGTTTATTATTCTATTTATATCCCTTGATACATTTCTATAACAATTAGATAATTATTTTAGTTCATATTGTACATTTTGATGATGTTTGGAACTTGAGTCAAAAATGAACAAGTTATAATTACAAACTATCCATGAGGCCAAAATTCCATTATATCCATAATGATTTTAATGATTAATATAACATATATATCATATATATATATATAGTATATATATATATTTATAATAGTCTATATCATTTGGATATATTAAAAATGAAATTCACCATTCATTAAGACTGTAAGTCGTACGTACGTATGAACGCTACTTTTAATGTAATTTTTTCATTTTTAAAAGAATGAAAAGGAAATTATGCGTAGGTATATTATTATTAAAATATAAAATAATATTCAATATACATTACATACGTTCATTAACACCATCATTTATATGTTCCATGTATCGTATGAACGAGTCATATCACTTTGAGGGGGTGGTAGTCCGCACTTCCTCAAATAAAATTACCTTACATATACAACAAGAAACCCATAAAATAATGTTATAAAGGATAATCACAGAAGAATATAGATAAGAATGATATCATATATATCATATATAATTACAGTTCTGTCATAATGGCCACCATTAGAGGTGTTAGGATAAAATTGTACAATCATCATTTTGCGAGGCAGTAGTTCTCCATCCATTGAAACAATATGTTCTTTCCCCATTAAATTGAGGTGTATGTAAGTGTAGTTATAATACTTATAATAAAAAAAGGTAGTATATTTAGGATAATTTTTTTATGTAAACAATGAATAAGAAGAGCATGGGGAGTGAAAAAGTAAAATAATAAAGAGAATTTGAGGGAAGATGTTACCTTTAAATTGGGTAACTCCCTTTGGTTTGAACCAAAAGGCTTTCTTGAAGTGCCTTCTACCTAAGGTAAGGCATTGAGGATGGAGAGATTGGTGTTGGGAGATTATTTTAGAAAATAATGTATGACCCAAGGGGCTTTATAGTTGTGAGTAATGGGTTAGATGTGGTGTCCTTATATAAGAGGGAGGATGGGCTCTTTAGGAATGTTTGAAAATATTATTTTATTATACAATTATTTTATGTTTAAAGAGGTCCAAAACTCATTAAATTAAATTATAGGTTTAATATAAGTCGAAATAAAAACATCCATTAATAATTAGACATGGTATGGATATTTTTATAATACTTATATTTTGTTATTTAACCCTTTGTTAACATATTTACCTTTCACAATGCCTTTTTGAATATTCATACTATATGGTTAATATTTTTAAAATAAAATTACAAGAGACCCAAAATGGATAATTAATTAACATTTAAACATTATATATGTCATTTGGAAGAATCTTATATTTTTAATACTATTTTATTCTTTAATAAAATATTGATTGATTTAAAAACTCTTTTATGTCAATTTTAATACTATTAATATCTTGGATATTTAAAAAATCCAATCCAACTTGATTCTTTCTAAAAACATTAACTAATTAAGATATAACAAGTCATATTAATCTATAAAATTCCCAGATGGCATAAAAATTTTCAAAATAAATTTATATTAATATTTATAATCTCATTTATTTAAAACATTCATTAATGAGGTAATCATTACATCATCATTGTGTCATAAATAAATTTATTTATATGAAGAATAAATTATATATATATAAAACCATGATATATGAAGCCTTTTTATATTTACAATGACTATTTATAGTCTAAAATACCAATTATATAACCCCACATTAATTTTGTTTACCAAAATAATAAATGTTTATGATATTTTTATTTTTAATTTAAATAAAGAGTTATTAATATTATTATCTTTCCCTAATGACATTAAAATGCCAAATATCTCACTCGAGGATTTTATTGGTCCGCCATGACTCATATAACAATTTTAGTACAAGTTTTAAGGTATTTTTAGATTATTATAATATAATATTTACCTAGAATTACCCTATTTAACTTTAACCGGGGTAAATAAAAGTCAAAAGTAAATATTCATAAAAAATTATTTTCATCTTACTGAAACAAATTTTAATTAATTATTATAACCATGTATGAAATATTTTTTCAATTCATTTCATATAGCATTGAATTTTTTTTAAATGAAAATTACAGTTTTTACTACTAAGCTGTATTTTTCACTATTTATCAGAAATTGATGGTTTTTAGAAAAATAATAAAAACCCATCCAAAGATATATTTGATATTATGAATTCAGAAATTATTTATATTTTAAAAAATTCAAAACATTGAATTTTCATTAATTAATTTAGAATTAATTCCCATTTTCAAGATAAAAAGTGTGTTTTTAAGAAATAGTAACTATCAAAAGATTGACACTTGTTTATGTATATATCAATGTGAAATTGAATAATATGGAAATAATTGGATTAAATGGTGATAATATAATCTAATTACAATTTAAAACCAATTAAAAAGATAATATAACCATATAAATAATTTTTTTCAAAAAGATGTTTTGAACTAAAATGCATTATTTTCCATTATTCATTAAAAAAATAAACATTTTAAGAAAAATACCAAAATTTCATCCAAAGCAAATTTGGATATCCCAATTCTAAATAAGAATATAATTTTGATAAATAGAACATAAAAATTTGACAAAAACTAGATTCCAAAAGGGTTCTCCATCAAAAGGGGCTAAATTGGCGTTTTAATGAATATTAGGGTAATTATGCTTAAAATTGGATTCATTCACATTTTATGCCTGAAATATTTATTGGATAAATGTAAAAACATTTAAAAAACATGTGTAATAATATTTTAGTTAGTTATGTTCATTCTTACTAGTAGAACGGCTAGGGGTTAAATACCATTGAAAATAATAGTATTAATATATTATTTTTTCGTATAACATCAATGTTGTGTGCAACGTGAGATTTTGAAGAAACTCATTTCCATTTATAGGGTACGTTATTAAACACAGAATCCCATTTAAGGAAAAATTTATATATAATTTGAAAAAATGAAAATTCCATATTCCTTATTTATATGGGATGTTATATCCCTCCCCCCCTTCTGGAATTTGTGTCATCACACCTTTATTTACTTATCAAATAAATGGGGGTATTTGTCCCTCGTATCATTTTAAAATTCCAACATTGCCTCTTCAACCATATGGTTTTTTCAAAAAAACATTTACCAAATGATATGCCATATTCTGCAACACTTTCTCTCTTTGATCAAAAATCTGGACAAGTTGTTCCACATAGAAAAGATTATCTTCCAACTGAACTACCTCTAAACTCAAAACATGATATGGATCTGGAATATAATTCTTCAACATTGAAACATGAAAAAAAAAATTACCTGAGATAAACATGGAGGTAAATATAGTCTATAAGCAATAGATCCAACTTTCTCTAGGATTTCATAGGGTCCAATGAAACCTGGACTCAGCATTCACTTCGTACCAAAATGCATCACACATTTCCATGGAGAAATTTTTAAAAAGAAAAGATCGCCAACCTCAAAAGAAATATACTTACATTGGTTATCTGCATAACTTTTCTTCAAACTCTGAGCTGTTATCTCATGCTTCTGAATCAACTGATCATTTTCTACCATCTCTTCTACCGATTCTGGTCCCATCAGTTTTCATTCACCTACTTCATCCCAAAATCTATATTTCAACATCGCATCCCATATAATGGCTCCAATTGATCTGTATGTATACTAGAATGAAAATGGTTATTATAATAAAATTCATCCAAAGAAAGATATTGGTCCCAACATCCATGGTAATCTATTGAGGAAACTTATATAATATCTTCCAATGGCTCAATTGTTCATTCTGACTGCCCATATAATTGTGTATGAAAATCTATACTAAAATTTATTTCAATACCCAATGACTTATGAAGGCCATTCCAAAAGTTAGAAGTTAATTTGGGATCACGATCAGATATAATGGAGAGGGTAATTCCATGCAACCTAAATATCTCTTTAACATACAACTGAAAAAGTTTATATTGAGATAATATTATGTCAAATAGGAAGGAAATGAGAAGATTTTGTCAATTAATTAACAATTAGCCAGATTGCATTACTACCTCGAGAATTATTTGGTAATCTCAAAACAAAATCTATTGACACATTTTCCCTTTTCCACTCTGGTGCTAGTAAAGGCTGAAGCATCACTTTCGGTAACTACTATTATGATTTAACTTGTTGACAATTCAAACACTTCACAGTAAAGTTAGGAAATATCTCTTTTCATTCCATCCCACCAGTATTACTTTTGAAGATCTCTATACATCATAGTGTTATCAGGATGAACTGAAAATAAAGAATTATGAGCTTCATATAACAAATAATTCTTAAACTATGAATCACAAGGTACACATACTCAATCTACAAACCTCAAAACACAATCTCTATCAATATTAAACTCAGGTAACATACCCTTATGATCCAATTCCGCCTTTTTTTACAACTCATTGTCTTCCTTCTATAGAAAACCATCCTGAACATAGAAATATAATAAGTGAAGAAAAATGGTAATATGTAAATTCAATATCATGTCAATCATAACTTAAATTAATTTATGGATATATATTTATCAATACCCTAACTCATAAAGTTGTCTAAACCGATGTCTGATTCCAAATGTGAGGTATCATCCTTAAAACATTACTTAAACTTGAGTTAAATTAAGAATTAACAATGTGTATCATTTCATGATTATAGCTTTAGATAATTAGGTCATAAATTATACAAAACCTCATGAATATTACATTCAGACACTTCTACTCTATAACCATTTTTTCATAAAATAAAAACTCTTAAAAAATAAACATATCAAGTTCCATTTTTAGAGAGCTTGACATTTCCTTGATCCCATCATTGAAACTATTCATCTTCATGTCATGTGGAAATTTTTTAAAAAACATGGTATTATCATCAGAATATCAATAAAGGATATAAAATAAATAAAGAAAACATTATTCCATCAAAACATAAAAAACATAAGCTCTTTAACATACCTCATGAAATCATAAGATTTATGAATAACACAAAAAAATCCTAATTCATAAAGGTAACTTGTGGAATCCATTTCATACTTACATTATAGATTTCACAGTTATGTAGGGAGTTATGTTTGGAATACCCATCACAGTTTATTTCCTAAGTCTCCTAGGAGAAACATTTACATCTACCTCTGTTATGTTACCCAATTCATTGGAGAGCTATCTCGGGCTCACCTTCCCTAGATTTATCATTGAACAACCCGTATACGTATAAAATGCCCAAAAACTATAATGTATTCATAATACAAAAAAAATCCTAATTGAAATAATACATTTCCACATTGCAATAAAAATATAACATTTCTAGATATTGACATAATCAATGCATTATCAACCCATTTTCAAAACCTTGTAAACATTTAATAAATAGATCTTTAATCAATGTATCCCATACCAAATTGAATATTTTAAAGGAATTAAAATTTTAAAACATAATAATCCTTATAAATAAATAATTTAAAACATATTTAAAACATATAAATTTATGGGAAATATTTTTAATAATAAATCATTAAAGCTTATAAAATGATGTTTTAGGTAAAGAGTCTTGTAACACTTGAGAAACACTTGACTAAACATAATTAAAGACTAAATTAAAACAAGTCTTATAAAATAATGAGAATAAGGATATTCATGATATAATATTTCAAAGAGAATTATATATACCATATAAAATTGAATTCGTGCATAACAACAAATAAGTATCAATGGAATGTAAATTGAGAAAAATCCCTTACAAAGACCGTTCCATTAGATTAAGGATAAATCATTGACATAACTATGTGTGAAAAATATAAATACACACAATATAAGTGGATATTAATATTAAAACAATCATAGGTCACTCTCACATATTTAATGAACGACAAAATCAAGAAGTATAAGTTTACACCGAAGAATTAAAATTGGGATAAGATGTTCCCTTACAGAAATTTGACAGCCTAACAAAATCACATTAAATTTCAAAAAATTATTTAATTATAGATAAATGGACCTCTCATAAAATGAATATAAAATTTACCACAATAAGGATATATATAAACATATCAATGAATTATAAAATAGAAATTTAAAATACATAACATAAAACAAGTCCATAACTACAAGTGTACAGTGAAAGGTTCCCTTACTAATTTGGTAACATACGAAACATACACCCCATGAAAGAAGGATCATAGAATGAAGATTTAAATACCCATAAATGAAAATATATTTCAAAAATAATACAATCATGGGTATTATATACACCACAAAAATTAAAATAGTCGCATATATAGCATGAATCTCACGAGAATAAAACGTGAGATAAAAACTGCTTACCTCAAGTCTGACTAGTCTTGTATGTTCCTTGTTCTTCCTGAATAATAGACATAAGTTAATTTATACATTCATAAGAAACTTATTCATTTTTATTATTCATTTTATATCATTTAGTACATTTCTATAACAATTATATAATTATTTGAGTTTATATCAGACATTTGGTTGATGTTCAGAACATGAGTAAAAAATGAACTTGTTATAATTACAAATTGTTCATGTGGACAAAATTCCATTATCTCCGGAATTACTTTCATGATTTTGATATCATATATATCATATATATATTAATTATATATGTATTTAGAATATTCCATATCACTGGGATATATGAAAAATAAATGCACCCTTCATTGAGACGGTAAGTCGTACATACGCAAGAACGCTACTTTCATTTCATTTTTTCATTTTTAAATGAATGAAAACCAAATGATACATATTTATATTATTATTAAATTATAATATAATATTCTAAATAAATTAATTAATATCATTAAAACCATCCTTTATATGTTCCATGTATGGTATGAATGAATCATATCACTTTGAGGGGGTGACAGCCTGCGCTTCCTCAAATGAAATAATCGTATATATACTATATGAAAACATAATGGTATGTTATAAAAGAGAATTACAGACAAATAGATATAAAATAAATATCATAAATTTCATACATAATTACAGTTCCATCATAATTGTCACCATTAAAGGTGTTAGGAGAAAATTGAACAATCATCTTTTCTCGACGCAGTAGTTCGTCGCCCACAAATAAAAATATTTTCTTTACCCATTAGATAGAGGAGTGTGTAACTGTAGTTAGAATAATTCTCATAAAAAACATTACATATTGAGGATATTGGTGTTTTTCGGTAATCAAATAATAAGAAGATAATAGGGAATGAATAAGTAAAATGAAAGAAGATAATTTGAGGGATGATGTTACCTTAAAATTGGGGTAATGACCTTCGGGTTGAACCAAAAGGATTTGTTGAAGTGCCATAGGCCAAAGGTAAGGATTTGAGGAAGAAGTGAGGGATGTTGGGAGATTATTTGGGAATATAATTGATGAGCCATGGGGCTTTATATTTGTGAGTAATGAGATAGAGGTGGTGTCCCATTATAAGATGGAGGAGGATCTCTTTAGGAAACATCGAATGTATTATATTATTATAAAATTATTTTATGTTTCAACAGTGCAAAAACACCTTAAATTGGATGATAGGATGAATACAATTCTAAATTAAGTCATCCAACAATTACAGGACATGTCTTTGATATTTTTTTAATCAATATCATTTTTATTTAACAATTTTAAAACTTATTTAACTTTCACCACGTATTCTTGTATATTCATACTATATGGTTAATATATCTACAATAAAATATCAGGCGACTAAAAATGGATCATTAATGAAATTTTTGACATACTCTATGTCATTTGGAATAACCATATATTTTTAGGACTATTTTATCATTTAATTAAATATTGATTGATTTAAAAACACTTTTATGCCAATTTTAATACTATTAATATCATGGCATTTTAAAAAATCCAATCCAACTTGATTATTTTGAAAATAATTCATTAATTCAAATATATCCAGGCATATGAATCTATAAAATTTGTGGATGGAATAAAATGTTCCATAATAGATTTATTTTAATAATTATAATATCATTTATTTAAAACATTCATTAGTGAGGTAATCCTTACATGATCATTATGTCATAAATAAATTCATGTATAAAAAATATAAATAATCTACCATGATTTAAGAAATAATATTATCTTTTCAATGACTATTTAAAGTCAAATATACCAATAATATAACCCACATTACTTTTTTTAGCAAAATAAAACATTATTATGAGATTTTTATTTTTTACATTAAATAAAAAGTTATTAATGTCATTGTCTTACCCAAATGGATTTCAAAGGCCAAAAATATCACCCATGGATTTTATTGGTCCTCCATCACTCATCAAATAATTTTAGGAAAACTATAAAATTAATTTCGTATTATTATAATATAATATTTACATTTAATTACCCAATTTTACTTTAACCACTATAAATAAAAGTTAAAATTTACGATTCCCGAAAAACTACTTTCATCTTATTGATCCACATTTTACATACTGATGAAACCAATGTATGTTTGAATTTTTAAATTCAATAAAAATAATCTAAAACTATTCTTTTAAATGAAAACTTCGGTTAATAACTACTAAGTAGTATTTTTCACTATTCGTCAAAAATTGTTGGTTTTCAGAAAAATTGCAAAAATTTAGCCTAAGAAATATTTGATATTCTGAAATAATAAATATTTTATATTTTAAAAAATTTAAAAAAAGTTACATTAATTAATTAAAAATTAAAAATAGTTTTCAAAATAAAAAAACAGGTTTTTTAGAAATAATATCTATCAACAGATTGACACTTGTTTAGGTCCAATTTAAATGTCAAATTACTTCTAATGGCCATAATTAGATTAAATGGTGAAAATATAATCTCATTATAATTTAAAACCAACTAAAAAGAAAATATCTCAATATAAATAAATTAGATTAAAAAGGAGTTTTGAATTAAAATGCAGTATATTTCACTATTCCTGAAAAAATGGACATTATCTGAAAAATAAAACAAATATATCCAATGTAAATTTTGATGTCCCGATTATATATAAGAATTTTTATTTTGTCAAAAAGATAATATAAAAGTAACAAAAATTATATTTAAGAAGGGTTCACCATCAAAAGGTGGTAAATCGACCTTTTAAATAATATTATGGTATTTAGGCTTATAATTGGATTCATTCACATTTAAAGCCTCTTTGTTTTGTTTGATAACTGAAAAAATATTTTACAAACATGTGTAATAATATTTTAGTTAGTTCTATTTATTCCCTCCAGCACAATAGCTAGGCATTAACTACCATCTAAAATAATTATATTATTATATTATTTTTCCGAATAACTCAACGTCCTGTGCAACATATGATTTTAAAGAAACACGTTTTTGTATATCAGGAACTCTATCGAACATAGAATCCTATTTAAATTAATATTAATATTTAATAAAAAAATATGAAAATTTGAAATTCATTTTTTACTTGGGTTGTTACATGTGTGGTCTTTTCTTTTTTGTTTTGGGGTCCCTAATGAATATTTTTTACTCACCCATGCATGGGCTTCACCCACATGTGTTGTGTCATGTGCATATGATCAATGTTTTGATAGAGACTCTGGTGGACAAGGACCTTGAGGTTCGTAGGGAGACGAGACCAACTGACACTACGATGGTGAACTTTGTGGCTTAGGACTGGATGGGGCCCAATAGGATCTGGTGGATTGTATGTTTTTCATTTTCATCCTATAGCTACACTACTCTCATGATAAGGTCGGTTTTTTTGTGGATGGCCATTAGATTTTCCTTTTTGTACTTTTCATTTTTCAGTTCTGTTGTTGGGTTTGTATTCTAGTCCACTTATATTCATTTTTCTTGTAATCATCATTTTTTAGTGATACTGAATTTTTTTAGTGTTTTGTACGTGCTTAGGCATGTGTGTGAATTGAGTTATTCATGAATCTGCCTCCCACATGAAGGATGTTGCCTTTGGAGCCAGTCGCAAGCCCTTTATCATTTAGAGGTGGGCTTGGGGATGTCACGACATGGGCCCAGGGGGACAGGTCGGGACAAATGATTTCTCAATATTATTTATAACATTATATTTGAAATGAAACATCAAAAAATGTGTTGTATTATTTAAATTATTGAGTGATCATGAAGGACGAAAATTCAATTCATGTCATATAAGTAAAAAAGAAAACATTACTTTCATTATTTTTTAAAAGGGCGACCTATTTCATCATTAAAAAATTGAAAATAGGATTCCATTCAAAACATTTATTAAAAATAAATCAATTAGTGAAAAATAATTACAAATATAATATTATAATATTAAAATCCTTTTTAGAAATTATGGATGTGGAAGGAAAAAAATTTTTTGTCTAAAGAGAGAAATAACGGAGGTTTTCACATATTTTTTTGATCTCTTGAGTACATAAATTGTGGAAATTGAAAGGAAATAATTATTCATAAAAACCAACGAGACGAGAAGTAAAATTAATGGGAGTAATTTGATAAGAACCATATTATGTACTCGACATAAATTCAATCCTAAAAATCCTGATTAAAATAGGATTGAAACATAAATTCATTACCACATTATTAACTTCTATATAATAAGCCCCATGAATGAAATATCATTATACAGATATGAAAATAACATTAATATTCATATTAACCAACAAAAATGTGTCTAATGGTCAGAATATACACCACATAATAGAAATACTTGGTGAATATGTCATGTGCCTTAAAGAAATAATAGTGACTTGACAAATACATTAACTCAAGTTTTAAAACATTCATAAATGTATGAAACTCATATTTAATATATTTTTATTTATTAAAAATATATTCTTGAAAAATATTTGAATCATAGAATATATTATTTACTTATACCATTTTTTCAATACTTTGTTGATAAATTTTCATTGGAATTACTGTACAAGGGGATTTATGATTTGTTTTTCATGTATGTGTTGTTTCAGATGCCTTGGTCTTAATAATTTTTATATTGATATATAATATCATTTTTTATTAATGATATAAATATCTTATATATTAACAATACACATATTTATATTCCTTAATAAATGTATATATATATAAATGATGTTTGGGGAGAGGGTAAGCCGTACATATGCATGAACATTATTTTCACTTTTCAATTGATGTAATGAAATAAAGGTAAATATGAATTAAAATTTTATATAATAATTATAATATCATATATACGTGTCATATATATTCATTGTATTTCTAATTATTATTTTCCATGTAAATTGGAAATTAAAAATGAATCATATTACTTCACGGAGGCGATACACCACAAAAACTCAGGCGAGATGTCATATTTTTCAAATTGATTTGAAGGTAAGAAGTTGTATATGATATTATATTTGAAGAAACATAATTCTATGATAAATATTATTTAAAATAATCAATCATATCAAAATAACCATTCATTAAAAATGGTGATTGAAAATTAATTGTATCAATAAGTGGAGACTGGAAGTCATATGTACATATGAGTGATACGTTCACATCCCATTAGAAGGAAAATATGGTGAATGTGGGATGAGTAATAATAATAATATAATTTAACTATATTATATATATATATATATATATTTTAAGATTAAATGTGGAATATAATCTATTTATTGGAGTTAAAATAAGAATTAAAAATGAAGTGATCGGTTAAGTTGATTACCTCTTCTTTAAACCAAATCCTTAATATATCTTAATATAGACCCCATTGATTTACATCTAGGAAGAAAAAAACAATATTATTAGGATAATAGAGTGGAAAAGATATTTTTTTTGGGTTTTTCTGATCATTATAGATCATAGTGGTGTGAAGAAGGGAATGGAGGGGACCTTTTATAATTGAGGGGAGGGGCATCTGAGATTTCATAAATGAATAAAATATAATAAAGTCATTATATTAGAAAAATTAATTTAAATGACTTCATATTAGAAAATAAGATAGTTAAAATCACATTTAATAGTAATATTTCATAATGTTTATTTTGTTTTATAAACCATATCTGTTGGCTTATCCCCGTAGTTAACGTATTTTGACCTTACCCATAGTAATTTTTTTTCATTATTTAAGGGTTATAGTTTTTATTATAATATGAAAATTGGTTCATAAATATCCAAGATAAGACTTGGTAAAACATATCTTATCCACATTGAGTTATTCTTATATTTTTATGGTTATTAAATAATATAAAAATATATTATATTCATAAATTATCATTAAGGTAAATTTTGACACTATTAAATTAATTTGAATTTAAATAAATAAATAAAAAGTTTTAGTTCAGATATAATCAGATAAAACAAATCAAATATTTCATATCCATCTATATAATTATTGAAAAACTATAACAACTACAAATGATATTACTTTTGTTATTTTTGAATTCATTGGTTTTATTATTTTATTAATTTGACAAATATTTTGACAACATTGAATAGAATTTAATGAAAATATTTAATAATGTAAAATTATAAATAAATCTTAATCATTAAAATAAATTCATTATTCTAAAAATATATATTTATTTTCGTTCATAACATACTTTTTCCATATGTGGACTCATAATAAATATTTAAAATATTGAGAGTGGAATTTAGAATTTTTATTTACTTTTATTATTTTATAAGTAATTATCCCTGAAAAATATCTTATAAATAATTAAATTCAGAACCTTGAGTGATAATAGTCTAATTATCTTCATCTCATAAGAACAGTGATTAAAAATGATGACCTAAACAATTTGTTTTAACCACATTTACCCTTTACCAAGGTTATAATATTTACCTCAATTATTATTTATACTACCTTAAAAAGGGACCTATATACCAAATTTTAACCACTTGATTAAAAATATGGAATATACCTTATAAGATTATATTTATATAACTATATGATGATACATTCAATATATTCATGAAAAACGTGAATAAACCACTTTTAGAAAAAAAGAAATTTTTTATGCGTAAAATAATATTTATTATAATTAAAATTATATAATAGTTAAAAAATTGATTGAATATATAATATCTAAATTTCATGAAAAAATTTTATCTATAGTGATCCATCTAATTTATTAAGATAAAAAAAATTCACATATATAAAAGCTATTTTTTCAGAAAAAAACCTACTTGTTTCAAATGATTATTATTTTTCTTTATAATTAATTAATATCCATTGAATTAATTTTATTCATATATAAACCATAAATTTTCATATTTTAGTTATCCTTATTCATACCCACAAACCCAATGACTAGGTGATAACAATCACGTTAAATAATAAAATTTTAATTATATAACACGGTTCTTTTAAACACGTGGATGTGTGTAATAAATGATATCAAAGAAATAAAATTTATATATAGGGAAATATTTCATAAAATCAAGAGGTTAAAACCATGGGTATCATTTAATTATCATGCACTTTATATCCAAATAAGTAGTTCACTTGAAGAATTGGAGTGTGGATATATTTTAGTGGTCCAAAGTTAGTTTACAACTCTTTCTAACCCTACTGAATCATCATTATTCAAATTTATATAACATGAATAACATGCTCTAGAACCTAATATTAGACTCCTTATAATTTATTATTTAATATACCAGGAATAAAATACCCAACTATGTAGTGAGAATAATTAAACTAATATAAGTCTTCATTATCGATCTTCAATTCCTTTAACTCATTGACTATGACTGATGAATATTGCTCTTTTCCATCCAAAATGGGTTCTATTTAGTGGAGTTTTTCCCATTCATCCAACATTAGGGAAATTAAATAAAAGTGTTTTTCCATTAGTTCATGGGTCCATAGGGTTTCATCATTATTTTCCCTATTATAAAAATATTAATTACATTGGTTTGGGAGGACATAAAATGTAATTAATATTATACTAGGGTTTTACATTGAATTGGGGTCATGTATTATTGGGTCAGTCATTCCATTATTATAGTATACACATGATATTACTTTTTTTTGTTAAATATAATTATCAAAATTCAATGAATTTTAATTTGGAAGTTCATAACACTCTCTTTCTTCTCCAGGGTAAGAAAACACCTTTTTTGTCACATATTCTCTTAGAGTGTGAAGTGTTACATTATAACACCCTTGAATGATACAGGGTTAAATGAATAAATGATATGACTCATGTCAACAATGTGAACTTTCCTTTTCAGAAGCCGTCTTGATTAGAACTCTACAGTTAAGTATGCTGGGCTAGGAAGAGTGATCAAGATGGATGAACATCTGGAAAGTTTCCCAAAGTGTGTATGAGTGATGAAAAAGCACACTAGAAAGGAAAAGTGTTGGACTGTAGGGACTGTCATTAGTCAGATAACCCGTTCAGGCACGTGGGTGGACCCTAGAGTGCGGACCATGTGTGTACATGGCAACTAGTGGGCGGATCCCTGTTGTCACATTTGGAATCAGAGGTGGTAGACAACCTTAAGTGTGGTGCACTTCCTGGGTTGAGATGTAGGGCCCACAATGAAGACGTTTTGCACTAAAGGGGGGGGGGAGGGTGATTGTAACACCCCATAATGATATGGGGTTAATTGACTAAATGATATTACCCATCTCAAAATGGTGCAGCTTCATTTTCAGGAGCCTGCCTGATTAGAACTCTATAGTAAAGCATGCTTGGCTTGGAGTGTGTGAGTGAGGACAAAGAACACCAGACAAAGCACGTCCTGCACTTTATTTTTTTTTGTTAAATTTATTTAGGTCACTTCTGATGGACAGATCCATCTACTTCTTGACCAAGTTCATCCAAGGAAACTTGTACATCTGTGATCTTCTTCCGAGCCCCCGATCGAGTGTCCATTCTCCAATTCAACCATCGTCGATTGCATTGGGAATGCCTCGGTAAGATCTTACTTCCTCTATAGCTTCATTTCCTGATTCCTCATCTTTCTCAGGTCATCTTCGGTAGATAATTTTTATCATTTTTTAGATCTACGCTATTATTGGGTGATTCAGGGCTTGAGGATCTCTTATATCGATCCTACAACACCAAGGTAGGTGGTTTGTGCCTTTCCATTGAATGAGTTTGAGTTATATGTGAAAAAGTTTCCAATACCCTTGAATGGTGTATTTCATGTTTACAGTATTAGCCTTGTTGATTTCCAGCTATTCTTGAATGCTGGAATATATATTCATTGAATGATAATATGGTTAATTTCGATGATTTCGAGGTGTATTCCCAAGCATGTTTGTTTATGACCATTTGTTCTTGCATACCCTGTTAGGCTGCCTTGTTTGTTCCCATGCCTAGTATTATAAAATTTAGTGTTTTGGTTTATTCGACATGTTGTTATGTTGTAGACTGTTTATCCATGTAGTTATTCAGTTTTACTTTGGTCTCTTTGCATTTTTATTTTCGTTTGACTAACATAGGGCCATGAAAACCTAGTGTAGTAGACCATTGGGGGAATGGGTGTAAGGGCTTCTCCAGTGTGTCTGTTTATTATCACGCTGCGAGACCATAGGGTGTACTGATGTTGAATGCTCCCTTAGAGTGTCTATAATTACATTATAAGGCCATATGGGGAATTGATGATCAGTGCTTCCTCAAATTTCATGTAGTTTCTATTAAAAGACTATAGGAGAAATTAACGGTGAGTGCTTCCTCAGAGAGTCTTTATTCATACTTGGCTATAAGGGGAATTGACATTGAGTGCTTCCTTAGAGAGCCTTTACCAATAATGAACCAGAGGTGTTAGAATGTGTGTACTTCCTAGTGGGTTTCTTTTGTTTTCTAGGTAGGACCTGAGGGGATAGGCTGTGAGTACATCCCATAGGGTTACCTGTTTGTGATTATCTTCTTTCTTGATATGTTGTGTTTTAATGCATTAAAACTATAGGAATGTTTACTATTGAGTACTTCCATGTTTCCTTCTGCATTTTCTTATTACATTACATATATATTTACTGATTGTTAGGCACATATCTCTTGGTGGATGCCTACTGGGATTCAGTCTCACATGCTCTAATACCACTTTGTAACGTCCCGGTTTCGGAAGCCACCGAGAGGCGTCTTGTACCCGGTTGGTCCCATTGCCCCATGTTAATTTCCCTGAATTCAAAAGGCTACTGAGTAGAAGTGAGGGCCTTGGTTTTGATAGTGGGGAAACTATGCCCTCATTGGTAGAGTAACACATTAGATGTAAAACAAATATACAATAGCGGAAGTAGTAAATGTACCAAAAACAGTAAACTGCAGAATACTGATGAAATAAATAACTGGACCACATGTATATAAAAGATGCATGATACATATGTCTAGGAAAATAGCTAAAAAAATCACAATGATGGAATAAAATACAAAAAAAATTAAAAGAGAAGAAATAAACATCTCCATAGAATCGCAAGTCTATCCTTGGTCTCATGCTCTCCAAATCCAATGTAGTCAAGTACCTGAAGAAAAAGGGCACTTTCCCTTATCTGTACATGCAACAATATAATCTGGTTGGGCCCAAAAGAATGACCCAAATAGGGCATGATACTAAATCCCAGTAGGAAACCACTAAGAGATTTGTTCCTAATAGTCAGTGAATATATATGGCAGGTAATAAGAAAAAAAACTGTATATAAGGAAATACTCAATAGTTAACATTCCTACAATTTCAAATCATTCAAACACCACATATTTAGAAAGCATATAATCACAAAATGGTAACCCTATGGGATGTACTCAAATCATATCCCCTTTGGTCCTACCTAGAAAACACATGGAACCCTCTAGGAAGTACAAACAGGCATACCCCTCTGGTTCAGCTTTTGTAAAGGCTCTCTATGGAAGCACTCAATTTCAATTCCCCTTATAGCCAAGTATTAATAAAGACTCTCTGATGAATCACTTGTAGTTAATTCCAACTATAGTATTTTAATAGAAACTATAGGCACTCTGAGGAAGCACTCAAAATCAATTCCCCCTATGTCCCTGTAACATAATTATAGACACTCTATGGGAGAACTCAACATCAATAACCCCAATGTTCTCACAGTGTGATAATAAACAGACACTCTGGAGAAGCCCTTACATCCATTCTCTATATGGTCTACTACACCAGGTTATCACGGCCCAGTGTAAGTAAAAAAAGCATAGCAATGTAATATAGCAAAACTAAACCTCATGAAATAATTGGATAAATTATATATAGCATAAAAACATGTCAGTTAAACAAAAACAATCCATTTTACAATACTAGGAATGGTAACAAACAAGGCTTCCTAATAGGCTAAACAAGACCAAACGGTCATAAACAAACATGCATGGGTAAACACCTCCAAGGCATAGCAATTAACACCATTATCATATAATTAACCACATTTCAAGCGTACAAGCATATATGGAAATCAACAGGGCTAAAACAGTAAACATGCAATTCCACATTCAAGGGTATTGGGAACTTCTCCACATGTAACTCAAAGACATTAAACGTAAATGAAAAAACCACCTACCTTGGTGTTGTATGATCTATATAAGTGATCCACAAGCCTTGAATCTTAATTGAACACCATAGATATACAAAAATGCTAAAAATGATCAACTGATGATAACACGAGAGAGAGGAGGAATCAAGAAACATTCCTCTAGAAGAAGGAAGAGATTACTGAGGCAATCCCAACGCAATCGATGAACAAAAAATTGGATAACAGACGCTCAATTAGGGGATCAGAGGAAGATCGCAGTTGTACAGGATCCCTCAGACGAATTAGGTCGAGAAGTAGAAGGTTCGATCTGTCAGAAGCAACCCCAACACCTTTAATGAAAAAAGTGCACAATGTGTACTTTCCTTCATCGGCCTCCGCATTAGGTGGACTCTAGGTCCCCACACACAGCCATGTGCATGGTAATTACAAGGCCATCAACCGGCTACCTATGGTAACTGAGTACACTATGTGTACTCATAAAGTACATAGCGTGTACTTATGAAATTTACAGAAACTCCTCTTTTTCTAAAAAACACCAGAAAAAGAAAAACATTCCTGAAAAAGAAGATCTGGGTTTTTACAAACATCCCCATTTAAATATATTCATCCCCGAATATCCCTAGCAAGACAGATTAGAAGATGAATCATCATACAATTTCAGCCACTGTGATCGTAAATCAGCCTCTCTCTCCCAGGTCTCATCCTGTACCTGCCCGTGCTGCCATAGCACTCATACCAGAAGAACATACTGGCCATATAAAACCTTCTTAATGTGATCAACAATCCGGATATGATTCTCCTCGAATGAAGCATCCACCTCTAACTCAACCCCCTCAGGTTGAAAACCATGAGATGGGTCAGAGATGTAATGTTGGATCTGAGAAACATGGAAGACGTCATGCATATCTTGGTACCTCAGAGGTAACTTCAACTGATAGTCAACTGGACCAACTCTCTCCAACATATCCAATGGCCTGACATACCTCAGAGAAAGCATACCCTATCTCCTAATGCTTCTTTGCCACAACCTCATCGTGACACGCATGAAATCTTGATCCCCAACCTCGAACTCCAAAGGCCATATCTGCTGATTAGCATAATACTTCTATCGAGACTGGGCAAGTATCCATCCTCTTCCGAATCAACTCTATATTCTATGTGGTCTCCTGGAGAAGAAGAGGCCCCAACATAGATACCTCTCCAGCCTCTGTCCAACCTAAGGGTGATCGACATGGCCTACCATACAAGGCCTCATAAGTTGCCATTTGAATAATTTTTTGAAAACTATTGTTGTAGAAAAACTCCAAAATAGGTATGCTCTTCTCCCACCACCCTTCCAAATCCATGATGTATACAAGAAGCCAGTCCTCAAGCACCTAAATCGTACACTTGGATGGCCATCTGTCTGGGGGTGGTATGCTGTACTCAGAAGTACCTGTGTACCCATGGCCTTCTACAATCCCTACCAGAATTGTGAAGTAAAGTGTGCATCCCTTTCTGAGAAAATGGAGTGTGGAACCCCATGTAAATGTACAATTTCTCGGATTTACAACCATCCCAGCTCATCAAATCTGATTGTCTCCTTGATTGAAAATATGTGAGCAACCTTCTTGAGTCTATCAACGACAACCCATACATCATAATTCCCTCGAGGTAACCTCAGAAAACCTACCACAAAATCCATCACGACATCATTCAATTTCCACTCAGGAATGGGTAACTACTGCAAAAGCCAGGCTGGTCGCTGATTCTATGCTTTCACCTAATGACAGGTGGAACACCTCATCCCGAAACCAGAAACATATCTCTTCAAACCTGGCCATCAATACTGATGGTGTAGATCACGATTCATCTAGTGATACAAGGATGAACTTCCCAGACTATGAAATGAATGTACCGCATCAGCTCCTCTCATATGTCTATTGACACCCATACACACCCATGAAAATACAAGATATTATACTCGCTTACGGTCCATCTTGGAATAAGGTCTTCTCTTTACACACATTCCTGTAGGACTGGGCCTTTAGAATCTGATGGCTACCTCATTCACACTCGATCAAGAAGAGTAGAGGCAATAGCTAGAGAATAAAAATATGTCTGCCCTTGTTTGTCATGCACTTCCAAAGCCTAACAATTAACCCTATTCTCATTCAATTATCCTCTATTCATGAACAAAAGCATAGATGGAATCAACAGGGCTAAAACAATAAAAACACAATACCTTGTTCAAGGGTATTGGGAACTTTTCCACAAATAATTCAAATACATTCAATAGAAAGGAACAAACCACCTACCTTAGTGTTGTAGGATCGATATAAGTGAACCTCGAGCCTTAAATCTACCAATAACACCATAGATCTACAAAAACGCTAACAAAAATCAATGAAAGAAAAATTGAGAAAGATGAGGAATCAGTAAAGAAACCTCTAGAAGAAGTAAGATCATACTGAGGCGATCCCAACGCAATTTATGGCAGTAGAATCCATGAATGGTTGCTCGATCGAGGGCTTGGAAGAGGATCATGGTCTTACTGGTTCCCTCAGATGAAATAGGTCGGGAAGTAGACGGTTCTCTCCGTCAGAAGTGACCCTGGTACGTTTAATGAAAAAAAAGAATGTACACGACATGTACTTTATAAGTACACAACATGTACTTGCCTTCAAGGCCCCCACATTAGGGGGTCTCTAGGACACCACACACGGTCGTGTGTATGGCCGTTACCCAGCTAGCACCCGGCTACCCACGGTAACCGAGTACATGGTGTGTACTCATAGAGTACATGGAATTTACTCATAAAGTACATAGCATGTACTAAACAAATTTCCAGAAACTCATTTTTTTCTCTCAAAAACACTATTAAAAGAAAAAAATACCTGAAAATAATATTTAGGTTCTTACATACATCTATCTCATCAACCATATTATTGACAATACCATTTAATTCAATGTTTTATAGAATGATATTATTTGATATCTAGTGAAAAGGGTTGAAATTAGGATGACCGTAAAGACAATACTATTTAGGATTTATAATATCAGATAAAGTGATCATGTTATACTCTATGGATGATATTTTGAATATGGTAACCATTACAAGTCAATATGAGTATACATTATTCATAATGTCCAAGAATTCATGGTCCCCTTTTTCCGCATGAGAATAGTTTCCTTTTGTATTAGGGTGCATGCACCACTGTTGTTTGTTTTTCGGTTTATATGGATGTTAATTCTACAACCTAGCTTATTAAATGTTTGGAGAAAGTGTAATTTGATTAAAGTACTAAAAAAACTTATGATCATCCATCCATTTTGATTTATAGTGGATGTGTTGAGTGCCGTTTTTTCATATTTCATTGAAGTGATATTATGAAAACCCTAATTTTTGATACACAATTAAACATAATTTATTACATAAGCATAACTTGATACAACATAGAAGATCAAGATTTCTATTGCCTTTGGGGCTTAGGATCATTAAATAACAACTTAAACCATGAAATAAAACAACTTTTTTGAAAACATTCTTTACAAGACAACTACATTCCCTCATACTTAGCATTGCATGGGATAACTTGAGGACATGCATAAGAAAAGGGTAAGCTTAAAGCCCAGTAAGGGAATAATCATGGAATAAAATGAAAAATACAATACATGTTAGAAAATAGGAATATCAATAGAGAACTATATAAGGATAAACAAAAGTCATGACAAATCATGATAATCATAACATGGAAATGTGGCAACGACACTTAACATGGAATTAGCATGAGTCAAGTCTCATTGCACCTGGAGCATGAGTAAATCCTCATTACACATGAAGCACGAGTAAAACCTCATTGCACTTGAATTATAATGCATAGAAAACCATTTCACATGATGTATCATTATACTTTACTTTATCCAATGCATTGAAGCACTATAAGGGCACACCATTCTTAAACATTTCATTTCATACATAAGTGTGCCACACGGATCTTATAACATGGATTCATAAAACACCATTGTTTATTACAAGATAAATTAATGTGTAATTCATAAATTAATCTTTATAATCAATAAGTAAATGTTCATAAAGGTGAATACTCTTGATATAGAAATGGGCATCGTATTCACTACACAATGACATTGGCATGGAAAATCGGTGCAATTCCAGCAGCGTAATGGCGTGATGAAAGAATTCCTAAAAATCGTTGATGATACATCAAGGGATTTCTCATCATATTTATATGAAATGGAATGTATGGGGGTCATATAGATTCATTTCCCACCAATTTTAATTCAATTTAGATTCATGTTACAAAAGAATTTATTGAATGTAAATGAGGAGAGAGAAATTCCTTTCGGAGTTTCGACATAGTAACCGGTGTACATGGGTGGAATTTAATGAGAGATAAAAGGGTCTCCCATCATTTAAACATAAATAGGGAAGTATGGGGGAGGTTCTAGGCTATACCCTATCATTTATAATTGAAATTAAAAGGGCATAACAACATTAAGAAAATTGCACAAAAATGATAATGGAAGAAAAACCCTTACTTGAAAGTGTGCTTCCAAAGGCTTGAGAGAGGCTTTAGAGAGGCTTCATGGGAGCTTGGGGAACATTGGTAGGATTGTAGAGAGATGAGGGTAGTGGTTGGATTAACTAAAAAAGTTTTTAGTGAGGAGGAAGTGGGATCTTGGGTGGTTTTACATAGGAAAGGTGAGGAAATTCGTTATTATTTAGTTTTGGGACACCTCACATTAAACTATTCCAAAACACAATCCATCCCATGGTTTTTGCCAATTTATTTTGGAAAAGGAAGTGGAAAATAATATTTTATAAGGCCAAAGTCCAAACATTTTAATATAATGGGGTTTCTTATGCGGAGGTGAGTCACACTCCCAAGGAAAAAAATTTAAAATAATAAGATGTTTAATAAGTCTTGAAGGGTCAATTAATGCTTTGTAAAATAATTCAAACAGACACAAAACCACATTATTTTAATTTTAAAACATATATTGGACGAACATAATACTGATTTTATTTTATTACATCACTATTGGGTCATTATTTTGTCATAAAACACATTATATATCTAAACAGTATTTATTTTTTACCCAAAAATATGACTATCTCAGAAAATTATGAAAAATTCACTGTTAAATGATTTTTATGTATTGACTAAATAAATAATATTTATTTTATCTAAATAATTTTCTAAATTTTTTAATTTTCAATTTTTAAATAAAAGCCTACATTGATCGAAAATTCACAGGTTTTGACGAAAATGGCTTTCAAACCTTAATAAAAATTACGAATGCATTCATAAAATTATATGATCATTTATATTTAATAAAATTTTATTCAATAACGATAATAAAACTTATTAAAATATTATTTAATTCAAAAATCCATTAATTCATCAATAAAGATTTCTTATTTAAACATTACCTAAAAATACTATTTGTGCTTAAAAACTATTTACAAGGTAACAATAATAAAATGAATGTATATTCATTATTATATACAAAAATAATGTAAATAACCATAGTTCTAAGGTCTTGTTACATAACCCCTTATAACACCCTCATAAGACCGAAGAGTAAGGTGTGCGATGGTGAAGGACTCTTGGGGTGGCTCAGATAACATTGCTCGGGTGGTAATCTCTATCAACATACATTTATCCCATAAGTGGTCCCGCTCAAGCTTGATATATTCAATCTCATCTTGGTCTTGGTCAAGAGTGAAGCTTAATTACACAACCTCCTTTTCGAGCTCTGACAAAGGGGTTTCATATGGGGCATGTCAACTGGATTAGGCCATCGCTTCCTTTGTCAGAGTAAATTGGATTTGTTAAAGACCTATTTTTATACAAATCATTGGATCACTGTTCAATGGATACATTAGCAACGATCACAATTTATAACATAAAACATGTAAGTTGACACTTTATATAAACATTTTATATAAATAGTCATTTAAGTAGATCAAGAGGGATTTCCAATAATGAATGTTTGGGTCGTTACAATCTTCCCCCCTTAAAAAATATCACCCTAGAAATATTATTTTAGCACACTAAAACAGTTATGGGTAAATTTGCTTCATCATTTCCTCTGATTCCCACATCGCTTCTTCAAACTTGTGGTTTCTCCACAACACCTTGACGAGGGTCATTGCCTTATTTTGTATAAATTTTTATCTACGATCTATGATCTTCACTGGTGGATCCTCATAAGAAATATCATCCCTTAATTTTTCCACCACTGAATAGAGTACATGTGAAGGGATCGATATGTACTTCCTAAATAGGGTTATATGAAAGACATCATGTATGTTGTCCATGGTAGGTGGATGTTCTTGTTGACAGGCCAAATCCCCGACACTATTAAGAATCTCTGAGGGGCTGATATACCTTGGAATTATCTTCCCTTTCTATCCAACCTCATGACCTTTTTCCATGGAGATATGAAAAGAAATACCATATCTCCAACTTTAAACTCATGGTCTCATTGATGATTATCTTCATAACTCTTTTGTCGACTCTGAGCTACCTTGATAAACTACTGAATGGTTTTCACCTTCTCCACGATTTCTTCAACCATTTCTGGTCCAATCATCTTATGCCCACAAACCTCATCCCAAAACGCTTATGTTCTAAACCTTTTCCCATAAAGGGATTCATATGGTTCTATTTACATGCTCGAGTGGAAACTGTTATTAGAAGAGAGGTCAACCAGAAGAAGATGTTGATTCCATCTACCTTTAAAGTCAATTGAGCACACTCTTGACATGTCCTCAATTGTCTAAATATTTTTCTGGGATTGGCCATTAGTTTGATGATGATTGTCTGTATTAAAGTTCAGTTCAGTATTCAGAGCATGTTTAAGACTCTTCCAAAACATAGAGGTGAATATTGGATCTCGATTGGACATAATAGAGAGTGTCACTACATGTAGCCTTACGACTTCCATGATATATATTAGTTCGAGATGACCTAATGATAAATCCTCCCGAATAACAATGATGTGTGCAACCTTTGTAAGATGATCCACAACAAACCATATTTCATTGTTGCCTTTGGATGTCTATGGAAATCTGGTGACAATGTCCATGGTGTTGTAATCCCATTTCTATTCTCGTAAGGGAAATGGTTACATCATCCCCTTAGACTTCTTCCTCTCTTCCTTCACTTGTTGACACACTAGGCACCTTGATGTATATTCAGTGATCTCCTTCTTCATAATATCCCACAAATAATGCTCTTAGAGATCTCGATAAATATTTGTGCTCCTTGGGTAGACAGAGAAGTATGATCTACGTGCATCATTCATTATCACTTTATTTATCTCAAGATCAAATGGTATACAAAATCGCATCCCAAATCATAAAAATCCATCCTCATCAACTTTGAAATCAGAGGATTTTCCATTTCTAACAGCTTCCACCCTTTTCTGAATTTCCACATCTTTTCATTGAGCATCCATTATTCCCTCCAAGAGGGATGTATGATAAATCATTTGAGAATGGATTTTTGATTTTCCTCTCTTAATGATTCCCATGTCTATCCTTTTCAGATATAAGAAGATAGGATCCTTTTCAATTCCCATCATTGATAAAGATGTAGGTTTCTTTCTACTCAGATCATCTGCCACCTTGTTTGCCTTACCAGGATGGTAGTGGATTGAACAGTCATAATCTTTGGTGAGCTCTAACCATCTTCAGGGTTGCATGTTCAATTCTTTCTGTGTGAATATATACTTGAGGCTTTTGTGGTCCGTATATATTTCACACTTCTCCCCAAAGAGATAATGCCTCCACATTTTCAAAGTGAAGATCACTGCAGCCAACTCGAGGTCATGTGTTGGATAGTTCTTTTCATGAAAATTTGATTGCCTTTAATCATAGGCAATGACTGTTATTTTCCATCAACACACATCCTAGGCCTTTCTTCGAAGCATCACTGAATACCACAAAAAGTTCTCCACTTCTGGGTAAAGTGAGAATGGGTGTAGTGATAAACCTCTTTTTTAACTCCTTAATGCTTTCTTCACATTCATCACTCCAAGAAAACATTACTCCCTTTTGAGTTAGCTTTGTAAGAGGGTTGGAAAAGCATGAGAAGTTTCTCTGAAATCGTCAATAATATCCAACTAACCCCAATAAGCTATAGATATCTGTTTCAGATGTTGGCCTCGGCCATCCCTCAAATGCATCTGTTTTAAAGGGTCTGTAGATATCCCATTTACTGTGATGATATATCCCAAGAATGAGACATCCATCAACCAAAACTCACACTTGTTGTACTTTTCATATAACTTCTCCTTCTACAAGGTCTCTAGTATAGTTCTCAGATTTTCCTCATGATCCTCATTGGTTTTGGAGTATATCATAATATCATCTATAAATACTAATAAACATTTTTCGAGGTATTCTCTAAACACTCTATTTATCATGTCCATGAAGATTGTTGGAGAATTAGTGAGTCCGAGAGGCATTACTATGAATTCATAGTACCCGTATCTTGTATGAAAAGCATTCTTGGGGATATCTTTCTTCTTCAACCTTACATGATTATATCCCAACCGCAAATCCACCTTGGAGACGTATTCTACTCCATGTAGCTGATCGAATAAGTAATCTATTCATGGGAGAGGATACTTGTTCTTTATCGTGATTACGTTAAGCTCATGATAATTTATGAAAAGGCGTATTGACCCATATTTCTTCTTGATGAAAAGGACTGGTGCACCCCATGGTGAAGCACTTGGGTGTATAAAAACGTAATCCAGATTCTCCTATAGTTGTTTCATCAGCTCATCAAGCTCAACAACACCCATTCTATACGAAGTCTTGGATATTGGCAACTCCCCAGGTATATGATCAATTGAGAATTCAACATCTCTTCTAGGAGGAGGACCAGAAAATTCCACAGGAAACACCTCAGTGAACACACTCACAATAGGGATGTCCTCTAGGATGGTTGCCTCCTTAGACTAAGTCATCTGAGCCAGATACGTGTTCTCATAGGGCAGTAATATCCATGCTTGAGATGATGGAGCTAAAGAAGAATCATCGTCCTCCTTGCACATGTAACTAATTGGGGGGTCGATTCTCCACATGGAGATTGATTTCCCTCTCAAGGCTATTTATGTAGGCTCTATATAAGGAAATCCAATCCATGCCAAGAATTTCCTCAAATATTATAAGAGGGAGTATTAAGAGGTTCGCTGGGAATTTCAATCCATATATTTTGAATGGCAAGGAGTTATATTCAAGGGATGCAATGATTTCCCCATTTACCATACTCACTGACATCTTCACCTCTGTGATTTGTGGTGGTGCTAGGATTGTTCTACTAAACATTCGACATATTAAAGAATGCGTAGAACCTGAATCAAAAAGTAAATTCTCTATTCTCGAATGAATAACTATCGTACCAATCACCACTTTATTTTCATGGTTCACTTCAGTAGTAGTGGTGGATAAATATCACCCTTTCTACCATGGAGGTTGTTGGTTGCCTCCAAAAACCCTTGGTTTAGGGCACTGATTTCCATGATTCCCTGGTTCTTTGCAGTTGTAGCAATGACCCATGCATTGAGGTTTGAATGGACTGTTCCTCTCCACTTCTATTGTTGTAGGTATTTCTTTCCTACATTTAATACCTAGGGGCCCTTCTCTTCCACACTTAAAGCATGTCCTTATCCACTTCAGAAAATTTCTGTGGTGCTTTTTTCTGCACCTTTCGAAAGTTGGTTGTTGGATCTTTTTAGCATCGTTGGATTTATCAATCAGACTTCCATCATTTAAGCCCACCTTACGGTTCTTATCCCTATGGTACCCTTGAGATTTTACGATCTCCATTTCAACCATGAGGGAACATCAAACAATTTCCTCATAGCTGTAAAAGTCGCGGATCGTCAGCGCTTTCCACAAGCAAGGTTTCAGCCCACCAAAGAAGCGGTCAACCTTAAATTATGGGGTAATGAAAAATCAGAAAACATATAATGAAAGCCTTGTGGCGTTTTCTCTGTAAACTATGACAGATTAATCGTCTATTTTCTTGAGGGAAAGGATTTCCCTCTCCATCTTAAGCTCAATGGAGAAGGAAAAATATTAATTGAAAAACATATTTTGAAAATCCTTCCACTCCAATGCCTCGATATCCTCCCCAGGCTTCGTATTTTTTATCAACACCCACCATTGATCAGCTTCACCCTCCATAAAATAAGTAGCCAGAAAAACCTTCTCTTGTTTAGGTCTTTGAAGGATGGAGAAGATCCTTTCAATGGAGTTGATCCATTATTCAGCGATTGAGGGATAAGATGATCAATTAAATATAGGAGACCTTTGTCTCATGAAGCTCATGATAGCGACTTGTTCTTTCTGGGGGGGGTTGAACATTCCTCTTGTCCTGTGTTTCAATTAAAATCGTGAGTTATCTGAGAGAAAAGTGTGACTAATTTCATGATTGCCGCTCCTATTGGATTGGCAATCTCATTAGTACAGTCATCACATTGATCATCACATCGATTATTATCCTAGGTCCTTATATTACCAACCATTGGATAGAGTAAATGGAATGTTACGGTTAAAACATAAAGGGTAATACAAGGGAAAAAAGATGACTTATAAATAACTTTTATTTCCTTAACATATGAATATATTGTCTTCTTTCTAGGTTATCCATGATCTACCTTCTAACATATATTCTTAGGGAATTTTTATGTCCCATTAAAATGGTTCATAATATGCTTGTGAATTTACCAAAGCATATACCTTGGAAGTGTTGTAACCAAGAGTGCCGCAAGGCCCATTATCGTGCACCAGTTCCCATTCGAGTCTAGCTTAAAGAGGTGTTTTCTGGTTTTACCCCTAGGATTCAACTATGCCAAAGCCGCCTCTACCTGCTCGTATCCATACAAGGATGTGTTTTCTTGATAAACCACATAATCAATACTCACCAAATCATAGGGATGTTTTTGTTATATATAGTCTTGTCTCTATGTCTTCAATACAGTTTTCTAATCCAAATCCCAAAAATAACTAAACCCATCATCTGATACCAACTACGACAACCCTGATCTTTTATTACACAATTAAACATAATTTATTACATAAAAATCACATGATAAAACATATAAGATCGAGAGGTATAGTGTCTTTGGGTATTATGATCATTACATAACAACTTAAAACATGAAATACAATATCTTTATTGAAAATTTACTTTACATGACCACTGCATTCCCTCGTACTTAGTATTGCATGGGATAAACTGAGGACATGCATAAGAAAAGGGTGAGTTATAAAGCCCAGTAAGGGAATAATCATGGAATATCATGAGTAAAATACCATAGCACATGACGTATCATGATACTATACTTTACCCAATGCATTGGAGTTCTATAAGGGCACACCCTTCTTAAACATTTAATTTCATGCATAAGTGTGTCACATGGATCATATAAAATGGATTCAGAAAACGTCATCATTTATTCAAAAATAAAGAAATTTGGCATTTATAAATGAATCATTGTAATCATTATGTAAATGTGAATAAAGTTGAATACCCTTGACAGAGAAATTGGCATGGTATTCACTACACAATAACTTTGTCTTGGATAATCGGTTCAATCTCGGCAGCGTAACGGCGTGACGTAAGAATTCATAAAAATGGTTGATGAGAGGGAAAGGTGTTTCTAATAATATGTACATGAAATGGAAACTAAGGTTGACATATAGATACATGTCCCAAAAAATTTAATGTAATTTACTTTCATGACACAAATGAATTTCTTGAGTATAAACGAGGAGAGAGAAATTCCTTTTGGAGTTTCGGCATAGTAACAGGTGTACATGGGAGGCATTTAATGAGATAGAAAGGGGTCTCCCATCATTTAAACATAAATAGGGAATAATGGGAGAGGTTTGATATCATACCCCAATATTTATAATTGAAATTAAAAGGGTATAACAACATTAATAAAATTGGACAAAAATGAGATAGAAAAACCCATACTTGGAAGTGTGATTCCAAGGGCTTGAGAGAGGCTTAGAAGAGGCTTATTGAGAGCATAGGGCACCATGGATGGATTATAGAGAGATTAGGGAAGAGGTTGAATGAAATCTAAAGGATTTGGGTGATGAGGAAGTTGGAGCTTGGGTGGGTTTATATAGGAAAGGTGAGGGAATTCTTTATTATTTAGGTTTGGGACACCTCACATTAAACTAATCCAAACCACAAACCATCCCACTGTTCATGCCCATGGTTTTTGGAAAATGGAAGTGGAAGAAAATATTTTATAAGGTCAAAGTCTGAACTTCTTAGAATAATGGGGTTTCTTATGTGGAGATGATTCACACTCCCATGGAAAACAATTTTAAAATACAAAAAGTTTAATATGTCTTGAAGGGTCCATTAATGCTTTGTAAAATAAGTCAAACAAACCCAAAACCACATTATATTAATTGTAAAACATATATTGGAAGAACAAAAAACTTATGGTATTTTATTAAATCACTATTGGGTCATTATGATGTCATAAAACACATTATATATTTATATGTTATTTAATTTCTACCCAAAAATTTCATTGACTCAGAAAATTATAAAAAATTCACCGTTGAATAATTTTGACGACCTGATTCCAGAAATAATATTTATATTATATAAATAATTTTCTAAATACGTTAATTTTCAATTTTAAAATAAAAATAGACATTTATCCAAAATCTAAGGGTTTTGACAAAAATGGATTTGAAACCTTAATAAAATGTAATATTGCATTTATAAAATTATATGATCATTTATATTTAATAAAAATTAATTTAATAACAATAATAATATTTTATTAAAATATTATTTATTTATAAAATCAGTTAATTCATCAAAATATATTTCTTAATTTAACATTAACTAAAAATTCTATTTGTGCTTAAAAAAACTATTTACAAGTTAACAATAATAAAATGAAAGTATATTCATTATTATATACAAAAATAATTTACATAATCATAGTGTTATGGTATTGTTACATAACCCCTTATATCACCTGCATAAGACCGAAGAGTACGGTGTGCGATGGTGATAAACTCTTGGGGTGGATCAGATAACATTACTCGGGTGGTAATCTCTATCAACATTCATTTCTCCCATAGGTGGTCCCGCTCAAGCTTAACAACTTCAAGCTCGGCTTGGGCTTCATCAAAATTGAAGCCCATTCAATCCACCTCCACTATGAGTTTCAAGAAATGACTTTCCTATGGGGCACATCTACTGGATGATGCTATTCCTTCCTTTTTCAGAGTAAATTGGATTTTTTAAAGCCCTATATTTACAATAATCATGTGATCACTGTTCAATGGCTATATTAGCAACGGTCACAATTCATAACATAAAACCAAAGAAGATGAAATTTTATATAAAATTTTTACATAAAGAGCCATTTAATTAGATCAAGAGGGATTTCAATTAATGATTTTTTTGGTCATTATATATATACCATGAATTTTTTAATATAAATGAATTCCTAGGATCCAAAATTATTTTTCTATGATATTATTACCTAAAAACCATCATTGTAACATTCCATTTATAATTTTTGAAGCATCTCTTGGAGTAATTTCATCTTTAGGGATCCTATCAATCTCTTACACATCGTAATAATGTCAACAACCCCCAAAATATCTATTGAATTTTGAATAGATATATTTATTATGATTATTTTCCTTAATGATTAGTTGAAATGATATAATAATGGTCGATCAAGGACATCCTTGTCATTGATTAATCTAGATTCTAGGTCAATGTACCTGAGGAATTTTGGCCCCTCTAAAGTCTAGATGACGCATATGACTACATCTGCCTCTTTCAAGAAGAGTTGTAACCTTATTGTGTGAGAGGTACCCTAAAAAAATGTTAGATAACTAATATAAATAGGTTAATTTTTAATGTAATAACTTCGGTGTTCGTGACATTTTCCAAATAGATATTATAATTGATTTTTCATGTCCTAAAAATTTAATGCTTTTATCTAGAGAGTTCCGCCTTAGCTATGATAATTTCAATAGATTAAGTTGGATGATTGGTAGAGGGTCTGCTTGTTTCATTTCCATAATCCATACATGATTTGTTCCAGCAGGATAGCAGTGGGAATTCATGACTCATCCCGTGGATGAGATTCTATATTTGATATCATGTCAGAATTACCATTCAAATTATTTTATTATGAATGTAATTTTTACCCAGATGGAATTTCTCACCTTGATATATATAAAATTCACCTTCCCTATATTTAACTAGATCTATATTTAATATTTTATAATAATTTATATATAAAAAACAAAAATATGACATACATTTCCATGAAATAATATAAAAACGATTTTCAATTAATTTTTGACACATTAATATTACATAAACATAAATATATTTTTTAATATAGTTTGTAAAATAAAAAAATAACATTATATTATATGGATTTTAAAAAATTGATACATTCAAAAATTAAAAAATGAAATTGGATTGTTGTGAAATATAAGGAAAACAATTTCTAATTAACATGTTTCATGTAAGAATAAATAATATATAAATAAAACATGTGGTGTTGTTCAATTGATAAATTTTTTTATATATTAAGTGATAAAATAAAATTCAACAATTGATCAAAATAGATCGAATGAGCATAGATCATCATGAATTCTTAAAAAATTGAACACTGGTAATTTCTTTTACATATAAGTATAAATTCCATGTCAATTTAACATGATGTGTGGCCAAATAATAGAAATATGATTTTTTGGTATAAAAAGTGATTAAAAACAAGAGATGTTTTCAAAATAAATAAAATAACTTGGTTTATTAATTGATCATAAGTTAATGATCAGTGATTAATTTTTCATAATTATCAATAAATGAAATTTAAATATGACATACAGTGTGTTTTAAATGTCTAATAATTTTTTTATTAATAGCTGATTAAAACCATATGGAACAACCGAGTTTGAGAAAAAACTCATATTTTCACAAAAAAATATAAATTGATCATTGACTAAATTGTTTCATTTCTGAAATAATAAAATAATAATATGACATGTACAATAGATGAAATGACCAAGTAAATAGTTTTCAAAAATATATTTATTAAAAATATGTGTTATAGATAATATAGATCAATTGAATATATATTATTCTATAATTTTATGAAAATAATCATGTGTTAATGTTTTATGAGGATATTAAAAGTAAATCAATATATTGTGTTTTTTGGTCAATGGTTTTGAAAAATAATATTTAAAATACAAATTTAATAAAAAATTCATGCATTCAAAAATAAAAAAATGGGCTCGATGTTTTAGTAAATTTTAGGAACAAAATATTCAATTAGTTTGTGACATAATGGAATAAAGAAAAATTGAATATGTCTTGTTGTTTATAAAATATTAATGGAATATTTTTTTTAGAGATTTAATTATTTAGAAACATAAATTAAACAATTCAAAGTGATCAAATTAATTCATATCATTGTAATATCCTAGGAAACCAATCACCTTCTTTATTTTTTGACATGCATGAGTGAAAAAGGAATCAATAAAAGAAGAAGTATGATTATTATGAAATAATCAGTGGTTTTAAAATAAAATTTTATTAAAAAATCATATGATCTCATCCATAAAAATGAAAATAGATTGTCTTTTTAAAACCCTCATATTTGTGTATGCATTTGCTTTTAAATAAAACCTGTACGAGCGATAACATGTGATTCATGGAACACCAAAATAAAATGAAAAAATATATCTTAAAATTAATATAAATTAAATTTCAAGATATTAAACAGAAAATAATTGTGAAAATATATTCATTAACAAAATTATATGTGTTCTATTTCATTGATTAAAATACCCTTATTTCTAGAGAAAATATTTTAATTAATTACCTACTATTTATAGAATAATACTTTTGAATAAATGATATAAATGAAATTTATTAAAAAATATTAGATATTATTCGAATAAATTAACATCAATCATAAAATGAAACAGTAATTATATGGTGTACTAATCTAGTAAATCTTGGCCAAACAAAAATGTTTTGTTTACAATCATTATTTTTTTATATATTATATGTTATAATGGAATGATAATTTTCCCTTATTTGGATAATTAAATTTATTGTAAATTAATATATATAGTTATATATTCATAATAATAATTTATAATTTTATTATAATGTATTCATAAATATAGATAGAATCATTTCAGGGTAAAATGAAATATATATTTTTAAACTATTTATAAGTGCGCACAATATTTTAATCATAATAACATAAATTAATCTCTACTAAGAAACTATTTTTATGAAATATAATTACAATATACTAAAAAAATACCAATAATTTAATGGGTTTTACTTTGAGTGTAATTACTGTATATTTATTTGTATACTAAAAACAAATTTTTTCAAAAAAAATGTTTTACGCGCTATCTGAGGTAAGATTAAAATTTATATTTACTATATATATAAATAGAATATTTTAAAATATATTATATATTTTTATATGAGTATATTCAAATTATGTTACTATTTAATATTCATTTGTTTTTAGAAAAATTATATAACATGGTAACCTTTATTCACCACAATAATGGGTAAAAGGAGTAAGGGTGTAAATTAAAGGATACAACCAAAAATATCAAAACAATATGTATGAATTTTATTAGATAGGCCAATTTACACCATTACTCTTCTTATTTATAATTTTTCCTTATTTGGTTTCACATTCCCTTGAAATTACTTTGACTTATATTAAAGATAAGAGTATTTAAAAAAGTTTCAATCCACTCATTTAAAAAAGGATCCATTCACGGCCACACCTCTCCACCCACATTGATTAATCTAGTATTAGAAATATCTAAGAAAATACCTCCAAAAAACTCTTAGGAACATCCTTTATGTTATTTAATCATCACAATACCACCTTTTGATTGAATAATTAAATTATCAAAGGATTCATAAAAAATGTGAGGTAGAAACTTCTAATTACTATTTTAATTTCTATTTTCATCATTTACCTCTTCAAAATCTAACCTAAAAATATTATTATACTCGAATTATTATCATTGGTTATAATCAAATACTATAATGTCAATAGTAAACTAATTTTATACCTTCCACTCACCTTTTCTAAAATAATGAAAATGTCGCTCATGTTGCATGTTGACTACTTCCCCCACAGACAACATAATTTTTTTCATTACATCCAAAAATTTATTTTTTATTAGATTCATTCATAGAATAAATAATATATTTAATTTTTTTTTAATATTATACAATTATTAATTTCTTGTTGTATTAAAAATGAATTTTTTAGCATAATTTTAAAAACTCAAATATGAGCATATTAAGATAATTTCATTATTGGAATCGATTTTGGTCAATGTATTTTTATGTATATCTTTCAAAATTTTGAATGTAAAATATATCATAACTATATAATTATAGAGATGGTTAAATTAGGGATAAAATGTGATGACCAAAACCACTACATCAAGACAGAGAATGAATAGTTGCACTTCTAACTATTGATGATCAATATTTATAAAAAAAAGTAATAACTAGGTAATAAATAAACCGAAAAGATTAATATAAAAGTAAATTAACAAGAATATGTTTTTTAAATAAAGGATTAATGAATCATAGTTTATTAATGAGGAATTTCATAATTTTATGTAGAATAGTGTATTCATGTTTATTGTATTTTGGTTCAATTTCAATTCATCAAGAAATGTTTTTAGATATTAATATATTATTATTTGACAAGGTGTACATACTGATATATTGATTTCTTAAAACAAAATTAATATTTTATTCTTTATAATTTCAATTAAATTTAATTTTTTTCTCTCTTTTAACTTTGATTCAAACATTTCCTTGGCCATAAGGTTTCTTATCTCATAATTTTCATCTTTGAGTCATCTTTGGTTTTATGGTCTTATTTTATTTAATATAGTGTATATACGACCAAATTATACTTTTATATCATCATTTTATCTTTCTTCATGTCATATAATTCCCTATATCATGTTCTATTTTCGAAGGGGTTTTAATTTAAATTTTACAATATCCATATATCATTTTTAAATAAAAATTTACTTAAAATGTTTTGAAGTTTTTACATGACTCTTACACTTTCTTATCCATATTCTTTAATTGGATATAATAATTCTCTTATCCATACATGATAGATTTATTAATGTAATTTTATATAATCATTGAATTTATTTAAAAAAATAAAAAATGTAATTTCCTTAAAAACTTAAAGACAATTATCATTGGATAGTCATTATGAAAATTTGAAAATAATATTTTTTCTAACCTTTATACCTTGATCAAATTTTAAATTTATTGTTAAAATTATTTTATATAAAAAATACATTTCAAGTTTTCAAGGAATCAAAAGAATATATTATTTCCATTATTATATGAATTTTCAATTTGGAAAAATAAATTAAAAAAATTTAAAGGAATAAATAAATTGATTTCATTTGGCCGATGTCACTATATTTCACTCCAAATCTCTTTTCAAGGATTATTGATTTTTATAAATTTTTACAAGATTATATTTTTTATATCCCAAGAAAAATTATAAATAAAGGAAGACATCCTAAATTTTAGAAACGTAAGGTGTGTGAGACTAAAAAAAATTACTAGCTTTCTTAGATAAAGAAGTGAATACAATATTTGTTTTATATTCACATAGGTGTAATAACATTGAAAATGTTTAGTTGGGTATTAACTCAATATTAACATGGTGTCCAACTAGTGTGACTAAATACACACCTCTCTTTACACTCCAATTGTAAATTCTTTTAATATTTCACATTATTATTTCTATACTTTAATGAAGTATTCGAATATATTAATTTTCAATTTATATTCCCTATAAAATTTCATCCCTCTCTTGGAGTTATTTTTTTCATGTCTGTGGCCTCTAATCTCATGGATGTAGGCTGTATTGTTTCTATTATTAACTTGAGCATATATCTGTTACTCTGTATATTGTGAAAAAGTTATAAATTAATATATTTTACAAACATTGTTAATCCATTAGGTTTTATATTTATTGATTGGGGAATATATTAAAATTTGATATAATTTTTTTTCAGTATTAAGGTTTATTGATTACTATGGAATGTTTATTATTTGTTTCATTGTGTATTTATTTCTTTAATATTCTCAATGCATTTAACTAATTTATAAACCCAAATGGAATAAAATTATTTACCCCTTGATTCATTGGCGGGACTCAATAGACAAACTAGTTTGGGAATTTAGAAAATCTCTTATATATTTAATAATAATTTTTTAGCCTAAGACTTAATTGAAAGAGTAATATTTCTAGAATGATATATTTTTTAGTATGTAATTATTTATTTATTCCATTGTTATTAATATATAGTTATTGTATTCATTTATATATTTTATTCTCAATTTAGTTTTGAATATTTTATTATTATCTATTCCCGAAAAATTTACCATTACGTTGTTATTCCATGATAGCTTCGACTTTTATATTTTCCTTAGTGATTGTTTGGATCACCCATTTTTATATTTTCGTTTCCATTGGTAATGAATTAGATTGATATTTATGATATTTATAGAATATTATTACCTGTGTTTAAATTTTTTGGAGATGTGGAAATCATAATACGGGACAAAATATAGATATATTGGGAAAATGTCTATTAGTATAGAAAGATATTGGTTTTTTTATATAATTCTTTTCATAATTATATAAATCTCTAAACATAAAAAGTATTTTTAATTTTGGTGACTTGATAATTTCTTTGAATATTGTAATTATTGATTTTTAAAATTGGGTATTCATAGTTTGTATCGAAGGAAATATACAAATATTATGTTGTTATCACTGGATCAGGATGTGTGGGTTAGGGGCATCACAGTTGGTATCAAAGTATGAATTATATAAAATTAGTGGTTAGGATTTTTTGGATTTAGATAATTTAATAGTTATGGATACAATCATGCTTCACGGATTTTATGGTTAATCAGATGTTCAATTTAATAGATACCATTCTGACACCATATGATATAGTCTTTTATGTGGATTAATGATATTTTGGAGACATTTTTTGGTTTTTATAAGGAATTAAAGATTGATATAAATATTAAATTTTGTTTTAGTATTTAATTATATTTTGTTTAATTAGGAAAATGGGAAAATTTATTTTTAGGGATATATTTTGATCAGTATAGATAACACTACGGATTGAAGAGTATTTTGATATCTAGGTTATTCAGGTTGTTTTGGGGTAGTTTAATATATTTATTAGAGAATATATTTCAATGGTTTTTGGTTTTTGTATTTATTAAGGATTATTTTTATTTAATATTGAAGATCAAAAAAATTGAGAGAAAAGTTATGTCTGTTTTAGAAGATTATGTGATAATGTCTATTTGATTTTTTGGGTTTCCACCCTAGTCAAGAATATATTCCAGAGTTCTAGTGTTTTGTTATTTTTGGATTTATTTTTGTTTAAATTTGAATGTTATAGTCTAGGAGTTAAATATTAATGCATTACTTTATTATATGAAGGTGTTTTCATATTTAGTATTATCAAAACTTTTTCTAAGCATTTTACTCTAGTAAATGACTATAGAAATGATGAAAATATTTTAATTATTTTGAGGATCATATAATCCATTAATTTTTTTTGTTTTAGGAATAAAAAAATTCATCATGGTCATTAATCTTTTAGAATATGATATTAATTATATGTGATTTAAGTACAAATGATGGAATAAATTAAAATTATAGGATGAAAATAAATCATGTAAGTATATTTTTACATGTTCTCTATATCAATGGTAAATTAATTCTTCAAAATAAAACAATTTGTAGATAAATTTATTAACCCATCTGTTAAAAATAGAAATCATCTATCATATAAATATTTTTGAAACGATTTAACATGTAGAAGTCTTATATTTCTAGATAAATATAATTAGATCTATTTAGTTTGAAAGTCAATTGTTGGTTATAGGTTTTATTTTTTAGTTTTTCATTGCTGGTTCACTGTCACAACCCTTACCTCCTGAATTTTCTCTTGATAAAATCATTTTATAGTAAAAAGAATTGTTTTTTTGGATAGTCATTTTTAAGTGCATAGTATATTTTATCTTAATAAATTAAAAAATTCACTCTTGATTATGTATTTTGAATATATTTTTTGATAATAATATCAATAAAAAAATCAGTAATCATATTATTGTCATTTCAAGGAATGGAATGAATATAAATTCATTTTAATTCATAAAAATACATTTTTCCTTAAAATAGATTTTATGTGTTATGTGTGCGATAGTTAAAATTATATTTACCACCAATAAAAATTCAATATTATAAATTGTATAATATATTTTTAATCATAATATTTAAATTTGGAAATAATTTTTTTTTCACGTTTGGTCATAATAATTATTTATCATACTAAATTATAGTAACCACGGGAAAGGGTAAATGTGATAAATAGTGGTTAAACTAAGAGATGAGTCCATAAATACCAAAAAACATGTTTAAATTTGATTAAATGGGTATATTTAGACCATTATTTATATTATATTAAAATTTTCTCTTATATGTTGACACTTTCAATAGAAAATGACTTCATTCTATTTTAATGTTAACATTATTTACCTGAATGTCACTCCCCTCACTTATAAAATGACCCCTTCACCCCCTATCCAATCCACCAAATTCGATATCTGTATCTCAAAAAATACCTACCCATATTATTTACAAAAACTTGTATCCATATATTTTTTGTTCTTTTTTTTCATCAAAATTATTCCTTTTGAAGGAATAATTGTGATAGTAAAGGATTCTTCCAAAGAGGTGTTGTGAGAACTTCTAATTACTATTTTCATTTATATTTTCATCTTTAACCTTCCAAAAATTTATTATATCCTTTAATCATATATAAAAGTAAATATGATTAATATAATAATATTTAATTATCTTCTTGTGATTCCCATTATGTAGCTTCCCCAAACCTTTTCTAAAACATAGAAATTTTTTTCTGTGTTACATGCAGACTACCGCTTCAATGGACGATGTACATTATTTTTCATCACCACCTATCATAGATGGTTTTAAATATAGATTTATTGAATAAATATTTTTTTGGACATGATTAATATTTTATAAAGATAACCAATGAATCATATTTATTATATTTTCATTAATTTTACATTTTAATTTTAACCACATAAAATTGAGAAAATGAAGACATTTTCATAATTTGATTCAATTTGGATCAATATATTGAGATTATAAATTTTTTATACTATAATGCTAGATTTTATATAACAAAGTATATATGTTGATGATTAATTCATGTGAGAACATTGTTGACCAAAAAAAATTCCATTGAAGAAGAGAAAGGATGGTTTAACTACTAACAATCTATGGTCAATTTTACATAAAAATAACTATTTACATTGATTTTAATAAACATAAAAATATTAATATAAAATTTAATAAACTTAAGTGAGGTTATGGAAGAAATTATTAATCATTATTAGTTTTTATAAGGGAAAAGTAAATATTTTTGAGCAAGTGGGGGGAATCAAGGTAAGGGTTTATTTGTCTAAATTTTTATTCCCAGAGAAATATGTAAATATGTTAATCTTTTATTCTATGACATGATGTACCTGTGGACCTATTTATTTATTATATATTAAATCATATTTTAGTGTTTCAAATTTTTATTAAATTTTTATTTTACCTCTCCTTGTCATATTATTTTAACATTACCATAATCTTAAGGTTTCACTCTCATAATTTCCTTCAATGAGACAATTTTTTATTATAAACATTTTTTTATGTTGTATATAATAACACATTATAATTTTATTTTATTATTTGTTATTAATTAATGGTATTTATTTCTCTATTTAATGTTCTATCTTTCAATGGGTTGATATTTAAATGATACCAATTCCAAAAGTGGATTCCATTTAAAAAATTTACTCAAAGGATTTTGGTTTTTAAAAAACTCCTTCTCCTCCATGTCCATATTAATTAATTTGAATTATTAAATTTCTCCCATATATATTAAATATCTCATAAATTAATTACCCTTTTTAGTTAAATTTTATTAGAATGATTTTAAATTCAATATTTTTATAATTTTTTATACGGGTCACTTTTTTGTATCATTAAAAATGTTTGAAAAGAAATTTTTTACGTTCACCACTTAACCTTAATTTCCCATTTCCTTGAATGTTATTAATTATTAGATAAACATTTTAGATTTCCATTATTTTTAAAATAAAATATAATTATCATTATTTTGTGAATTATTTTTTGAATTATAATGGTTAATATTTTTACGAAATAAATTAACAGATTTCATCCTACATCTGTTTCTATCTTCAAATAATCATTTTTTATCGAAGAATTATTTATTTTTAGAAATTAGTATTAAAATAATTTTATGAAAATATTAGTGTTATAATAATATATAAGAAAACATCCTATATTATTTTAAATTTTATTTGTTTAAATTCATCAAAATGAAATAACTGTTAGAAAAAAAACAAATTAATTTCGTTTGTGGCTATGATGAACATATGGGTAACAACCCTAGAAATGATTGATTAGAAATTAAATTGATCTTAAATCATTGTAAAATTGGTGTGCCTAAATTCACACTTGTTTTGAAACTCCCATTTTATATTCATTGGATATTTCACATGATTTTTTATGAACAATATTTAAAGAATTGAATATTTTCAATTTCAATTTATATTATCTATCACTCTCCATCGCACTATAAAATTTATTTTATTGCAGGTAAATGTCTATTAATGTCATGTAAGTATTATATATCATTTATATTATTAACTTTGACATATATCTATTAATTTATAGGGTTTGAATACCTGAAAAATTAAGGATATTTATCAACAAACATATTTAAATTTCTTTCAATTCTATAATTAGGGTAAATATATACATTCTTAATTCACGATTTACATCATAAATGATTATTTATTATTAAGTAATTGTGAACATATAAATTACTATTTATTCAATTATTATTATGATGAATGAATTTGAATTATTTAATAATTGGGGTCCCATAATTATTTAGTCGTTGGACACATCAATACATCTCTTGAGACAAACTAGCTTGTATATTCAAAATATTTCTTACTTATATATTTATAATGTGTTATTAAAAGGAATTGAAAATAATAGTAAGATGTGTGTAATTTTTCATTCTATAACTATGAAATCAGTTATTGAATACCAAGGGATTATTTACTTTGTTATATTATCCATGGATATATTTCTTTTCTCATGTTATCATGGAATATTTAATATTTACTTGTTCATTCTATATTAATTTTCCCTTGATTATTCCATAATTGTTTCCAGTAAAAGATGATCCTTACTAAGTTTTTGAACTCACCAAATATTTTGATTATATTTCTCTAGGTAATGAATAAGAGTAAAATTTATTATATTTCTATAAGATAATTATATGGGGATAATTTCATAAAAGATGTTATAATTATAATGTGGGATATGAAAAACATCATATTGGGGAAAAATATTCCAATGGATCAAAAATATAATTGTTTTTTGTAATTATTTTAATATTATTCAAATATCAAAAATAATAAATTCAGGAAGTATGAATGTGAATTAAAAAATTCATTCAATGTTTCAATTATCGATGGTTAACATTGTGTCTCCCCAAATGTTATTGAGGCCAGTATGTGAATGTTATATTTTTGTCACCAGATCAAGGTTTGTTCGTCTAGTGTGTTGAAGTCATGAAATCATGGAACAATGATCATTTATTAATTTTATATATTTATGAATGAGTGTAACATCAAATAGATAGGTGGTGAGGGAAACATGAAAAAAAGTGATTTTATACTAAAAATATATTAATAATAAGTGATATTGTCAATATAAGAAATATTCAGAAATTATTATGAAATCATAGTGAAATAATTATCAACTTATTTTTGAAATGTAGGAATGAATGGAAAAAATTATTGAACTATAAATTAGTCAGAATGTTCTGAACATAATTTTAAATTATACATTTGTAAAAAATAGATTCATGAAATAAATCATTAAAAACTATTTATTCTTATAAAATATGAATCAAATATTACTGTATTAAGTTTTAAAATTCATTAATGATTGGAATGTTAACACATTTTGATGTTTTCAAAAAAAATTGGAGGTGAGGTTTAATAGATTTATGTTCTTAAAATATTAGTTGCGAACTAACGCTTCAATGGATGATGTAATTTATTTTTCATCACCACCTAACATATATGGTTTTAAAAATTGATATTGTGAATAAATAATTTTTTTTACATGATTAATATTTTTTAAAGATAAATTTTCAATCATATTTATTATATTTACATTAAATGATCATAGTAATTTTAACCATATAAAAATGAGAAAATGAAGACATTATCCTAATTAGATTCAATTTGTCTCAATATATTGAGATTTTGAATTTTTTATACAATAATGATAGATGATATATAACTAAGTATTTGTGGTGATGATTAATTAATATGACCAAATTATGAGCCAAAATTTTTCAATTGAAAAAAAAGAAATAATTGAATAACTACTAACAATAGATAATTAATATTACTTGAGAATAACTAATATAATTGTTTTTAATGAACATAAAATATCAATAAAAAGTGTAAAAATATTATGTGAGGCTATGAAATAAATTATTAATCATTATTAGTTTATTATAAGAGAATTTTAAATATTTTGGAGCAAGTGGGGATTCAAGGTAAGGGTTTTTTGTCTCAATTTTTATTCCCTGAGGCATATGTTAAGATATTCATCTACTATTCTGTGACATTGTGTACTTGTGGACCTATTTATTTCTTATATATTATATAATATTTTAGTGTTTCTAATTTATATTATATTTCTATTTTACCTCTCATTTTCTTATGATTTTACCATTTTCAAAATCATAATGTTTCACTCTCATAATTTCCTTCGATGAGACATTTTTTTATTATACACATGTTTTTTTATGTATATAACACCAAATTATCATTTTATTTCATGATTGTTTCTTAATTAATGGTGTTTATTTTTCTATTTAATGTTCTTTCCTTCAATGGGTTGATATTTAAATGATACCAATTCCATAAGTGGATTTTATTTAAAAAATATACTCGAAAGATTTAGGTTTTTAAACAACTCCTTATCTTCCATGTCCATATTCATTATTTTCAATTAATAATATTCTCATATATATTTAAATATATATATTAAATATCGTATAATTTAATTAGATGTTTTACTTAAATTTCATTAGAAAAGTTTTAAACTGAATATTGTTAATATTTTCTATACTGGTCACTTTTTTGTTTGATTAAAAATGTTTGAAAAGAATATTTTTAAACATTCACCACTAAACCAGCATTTCTCTTCTCCTTGAATGTTAGTCATTATTAAATTGACATTATAGGTTTCCATTATTTTTAAAATAAAATATAATTCTCATTATTTTGTGAATTTTTCTTTTGAAATATAATAGTTTATATTTTATAAGAAAAAGTAAAGGGATTTTATCCCATATCTATCTCTATCATCTAGTCAACATTTTTTTATGGAATATTTATTTTTTGAAGTTAGTATTAGAAAAAGTTTCTGAAAATATTAGAGTAAAAATAATAAATAATAAAACATCCTACATTCTGGATAATTAAAAAAATTTCACTTCATCAAATTGAAATATTTTTTTGGATAAAATAATAATGAAGGATTTTGATAAGATGTGCATATGGGTAACAAGCCTGACAATGGTTGGTTTGAAATAAACATGATCTCTTCTCATTGTAAAATAATTTTTCCTAAATTCACAATTTTTTTGAAACTCCCCAAGTATATTATTTGTATATTTCACTTGATTTTTTATTATCCATAATAAAGGAATTAAATATTTTCATTTTGAATTTGTATTATCTATCACTCTCTATACCTCTATCAAATTTATTTTCCTTCATTTCAATGTCTGTTAATGTGATTTATGTATTCTATATCATTTATATTTTTTACATTTCCGTATATCTGTTAATTTATATGGTCTGAATACTTTATAAAATGTAAGATATTTATCAGGAATGTTATCCAAATGTATTCCAATTCATTAACTGGGGTAAATATTTACATTCTTAATTATATATTACCATCACCAATGATTATTTACTACTAAGGAATCATGATCATATACATTACTATTTATTCATTTCTTTTTATAATGAATGAATTTGATTTATTTAATAATGGTGGTCCCAGAATTATGTAGTCATTAGACACTTCAGTAGATTTCTTGAGTCAAACTAGTTTGTATATTCAGCATTTTCCGTGCCTATATATTTATAATGTGTCATGATAAGGCATTGAAAATAAGAGTATTATGTCTATAATTTTTCATTCCCTGACTTTGAAAATGGTAATTGAATTCTAAGTGATTATTTACATTGTTATATTATCCATGGAAATATTTCATGTTCATGTTATTATGGAATAATTAATTATTACTTGTTCATTATATATTTACTTTCCTTTGATTATTCTATGATAGTTTTGAGTATAAGATGGTCCTTACTAAGAGTTTGATCTCACCCAATATTTTGATTCTACTTCACTAGGTTATGAATAAGAGTAATATTTATGATATTCTTAGAAGATATTTATGTGGGGATAATTTCATAAAAGAAGTTAAAGCTATAGTTTGGGATAATAAAATCATGGTGTACTGGGAAAAGTTTCCATTGGATCAAAAATATTATTATTTTTCTTAGTAAATGTTTTTAGTATTATTTAAATCTATAAAATAAAAAATTCTTGAGGTGTGCAAGTGAATTAAAAATTTCATTTAATTTTGTAATTATGAATGGTTAAAATTGTGTCTCCCCAACTAGTATTGAAGACAGTATGTGAATATTATGTTTTTATCACTAGATCACATTCTATTTGTACAGTGTGATGAAGTCCTGAAATCATGTAACAATGATCATATATTAATTTTATATATTTATGAATTTTGGTAACATCAATTAGTTAGGTGGTGAGGGGAAAATGATAAAAAAGTTATTTTATACTAAGGAGATATTAATAAAAAGTGATATTGTCAATTTAAGAAATATTCCTCTAATTATAATTAAATCATAGTGATATAATTACTAAATAATTTATTAAATATAGGAATGAATGGAAAAAAATTCATGAACTATACTTTTATCAGAATTCTATGGACGCAATTTTATATTATATGTTTGTAAAAAATAAGTTCATGAAAAAAATTCATTAAAACCTATTTAGTTGTAGAAAATATTAATGAAATATTTCTATATTAATTTTAAAAGATCATTAATGCTTAGAATGTTGATACAGTTTTATGTTTTCTCAAAATGTCCAGATATGTGTTTTTATTGATTTAAATGATTAATATGTACCTTAGTCATCCAATACCAATAAAATAATTACATATAATAATTAAATCATAAATAATTATCATTTAATTATTTTTTATTTAAACAAATTATCGTAACATAAATATGATCTATAGTATTGCTGGAATGAAAGAAAAGATTTCTTTATAAAAATGTGCTTAAACATAATTGATATGGTCAAACCTGATTAAAAGACCATGGATAGACTTGAAATGAAATGTAAATAATTAGTTATTATTTTTTTACATTTAATAATGACCTATATATAAACCTACAATGTTCTAAATTATAATGAAATAAAATTTTGTTAGACTAAAAAGTGATTAAAAATTTTATGTGCTGAAACCAAGAAAATGGGCATGTATTGCTATAAAATATTAGGACTGCAATTTTGATTCATTTATAAACGTATAAATGAATGATGAATCAATCTTACATGTAGTGATGACAAAGCGGCTCAAAGTTCATTTTTCTAATATATGTGTTTACAAATACGTGAAAAATAATCAAACTGATCAAACAATCATTGAATATTAAGAAATAATAATAAAATTAATATTAAAAGATCTCTGACATATAGTAATGAAATATATTACAATGCAATACATAGTCTGTTAAAAAATACAATAAATTTTGTCTTGGATTAAATAGTGATTAAAATATATGATAAGGGAAAACCTTGGAAAATACCTCATATTATTAGAAAATAATATAAAAATGATCACTAAATAATTTCTATCATATGGTCCAACAATGCATCAAACTAACAAATAGAATAGTTGGAATGACCAAAAAAATTAGATTAACAAGTGTGTACAAATATGTGAAAGGATCAAAAGTGATAAAGAATAATTACATTTATGTTAAATATGAATATAATGATTGTTGAATAATTTTTGACACATAAAAATGAATAGAACATCAATCTGAAATATATTTTTGTGTAATTTTCATAAAAACATGATTAAAATTATAATAAAAACTAGTATTATCATCTAATAAAAAATACACCTTATATTATTGTTAATTATTAATAAAATGATCATTGATTAGTTTTAGAATTTTTGGAAAGACCACTACAACAATATATCCACCTATTTGGTCAAACACAATGAAAAAAGTTTTTTTAATTGTAAATTGATTAAAACAAGTGTTATAGTAAAAACTGAGGAAATGGTATCATAATTTTTAGTGATATAAGAACACCTATTTTTTACTAATTTGGTACATATATTAATTAATACAATCAAATATGTTAAGTGGTGTAGTTTAAGTTATTATAAGTACATTTGTTTAATTAATTTATTTCTGAACGTTTTTCAACCAATCCAAACCAATAAAATGAAATAATATCATTATGAAGTCCTTAAAAATTATCATTAATAAATTTAAAATATGTAGGAATAAATTATAGATCAATAAAACATGGTGTGTGGTTAGAATGATTAAAAAATATATTTATATTAAGTTTAAGTGATACAGTCAAAATCAAGATAACATCTTCTTATTAATGTGGAATCATGGGATAATGAATGTCGGTTAATTTATGAAATATAGGAACAAATTATAGGTAAATATGATATTTGTTTTTTATAATTACAGTAATAAATTATATTCATTGTGATAAAATATTAATATATTATCAAACCCATCAAATGATCTCAAATTATCATGAAATTATAAAATAATGATCATTGATCAATTTTTTTACATGTAGGAATGTACATCAATATATTAAAACTGATCTAATGAGATCATATCGTCATGAAATCTCAAAGTCATAATAATTTATTAATTTATGTTATATATGAGTAAAGGAATGACATCACTCAACCTATAGTGTGGTCAAAACTACAAAAAATAATTTTGCATTAAAATGTGATTAAAAACTAATTTTATAGTCAAATAATAGAAAAAATATATTTTATGGTTTAACCATCAAAGAAATATCATTGATTATTTTTTAATACTTTGTAATAAATAATTGGATAATTCAACATGAGTTTTGTTTAGAATAGTAGAAAAATATTTCTAATATTAAAGGGTTATTACAAAAATTATACTCTTACAAAAATGAAAATTCCCTCAATCTATATTGAAATATTAGAATGATGGTTTCATATTTTTTACTTCGGATTTTATGAATAAACAGAATTCTAATCCAATGTTTCATATAGAGGAAATGAACAAAAAATTAAATATGGAATAAAAAGTTATTTAAATTTACTAATAGATCAAAAATTGTTAAAAAATATAGTTTTTTCTGTGATATCATTGGAAATTGATTAGTAATTAGTATTTATCATGTTATAAAAAATTTAATGTCAATCAAACATGCATTTTAGCTATACTATTTGAAAAAAATGTTTCGGATTCAAAAGTAATTCGGACTAGTGATACAATCAAAATCAAATAATTTACATTGGACGAGGAAGAATATTAGAACAACTATTTTCAATTAATTTTGTACATGTTGGATGATATGAACATTAATATAATATGTAGGTATAAAAATGAATGAAAAAAAATTTCATTTTATGATATTATTTAAAAATTTAATTTTATCAAAACTGAGTTTACATCCATTTATAATCACGAAATATATGAAAAATAATCACTAATTCATCTTTGAAATTTAAGTAAAATGTCACATCTATCTGACATGAATTTTTTTTGGAATATTCTTAATAAATATTTTTAATTAAAATGTAATTAAAATAAGTTATACATTCAAAAATAAAAAAAATAACCCTGGATAATCAAGAAATATTAATAAAATGGTCATTGATCAATTTGTAACTTGTAATAATGAATTGAACATAAATGATACATGTGGTGTAGATGGAAATATGAGAACACTTATTTTATAAAATTTAGATTTTATATAATAATTAAAAATTAAAAAATGATTAAACAATATTATATCCTTGTGAAAACCTTGAAAAATGGTTATCAATTATTTTGTCACATGGTGTAACATATTACATGCCAATATGATGAATGATGTGCTCAGAATGACTGGAACATTTATTTTATACAAAAAGCTATTAAAACAACTTGTATTTTAAAAGAATTAAAATGAAAAAAAAATATCATGAAATCATTAGAAATGATTTGAGACTAATTAGTTATTGGAAATAAATTCACATCGATCTATAATATGGTGTGTTTATAATGAATAAAAAATAGTTTAAAATTTTGAAAGTGATTAAAATTAGGTTGTACTATCAAAACTAATCAAACGACCTCAAATTGTCCTAAAATCCAAAAAAATATTAAAAATTGTTTTTTAACATGTATAAATATGTAGAAGAGTATTGAAATTTTTTGTTTCATTAAAATTATTGAAAAATGACATTTCAAATTGATTAAAATTTTGATATAGTCAAAATCAGGTAAATAATCTCAAATTTTCGTGAAATCATACAAAAGTGATCATATATTATTTTTGTGAATGTTTTTACTAAAAAATAAATCAATCAAATGTGTATCTCCATAATCACTCATTGGGTTTTTGTCTTAGAGATTAAAAATGCCTTGGAGAACTGTATGTGAGAGCATTAATCATAAATACATTCCCATTATCTAGATAATTTTTTATGATTTAATTATAGATATGATTAAATTTATTTCCCATTTGTCACTATGTCTTTTATTAGGGGTTTAATGATTCATGTATGAGAGATATATCATTGGGTTTATAGGTTTTAAGGTCACTTAAATTTCTTTCTAATTGGGCTTTCTCTCTTGTGGATGAGAATCATTATGGGGATATGCCTAAACTCCAATTAAACCTCCACTAGGTGTTTTCTAGTACAAGAAAAAGGTTTTATGGGGATGTTTTTATATCAATGGCTATGAAGGCCTGTGGTTTTAGGTCTTCTATATCATTGTGCGGTAATGGTGTGTGTCCATTGCCGACGGACTGTTGTAGAAAAACATGCATATGGCTATATGTACAAGTGAGAATTTTTGGAAACCAAAGTCGTTATAGCTTGAGGTCATAATGAGATATGGGAACCATGTTTTATATGTTTGGAAAATCATTATAAGAGCATGATAAGGGTGTGATATGTTCTTGCAGCCAAATATGTGGAAGCTCATTGCTAACGTTTGGGGCATCACAAATCTAAATCCTCAAGATTTGTGTCCCTTAGCTATATTCGAGCGACCTATGGTTGAATAATGATGGGCACTATTTCCTATGGCTATAGGCCACTGTCATATAGTCCTATAACCACATGAACAAGTTCCAATCACTATATCAAATTATTGTTTGGACCATTAAGAAAAGTAATTATGGATAGTGGCTATAGGTCGGTGTACCATGGACCTATATCTATGGGAATGAGGGAACCATGGATGTTTTCTAGTGCACCACGAAAATATATCCATGGTAACTATCACATTAGGTTTTATGATTCATCTGTGTAGACATATAAAAATAGTCACCCATTACGAAGATTTTTTGTCATTATTGGGTACAGAGATACTGAACAAATTTTTTTATAAATCATATAAATATAATAATGATATGTATTTAAAAATATATTTTTATATATATACAAAGTGGGATTAGATTGTGGAAACATTTTTTAGGTATAATATTGAATATATAGGTTCAAAACGTGTTTAAGGGAAGTTTTTAATATATCCCAACGGTATGTACATGGGTAAAGACTGAGGAAATATTTCCATGGATCCTATGATAATTGATTCAATATTTATTTCCTAGAATAAATCCTACAAAGGTAATGGTTTCTAAATCTAGAAGTGGATCATGGAAACATATTCATGCACTATTACTACTCAAAAGTCCCTCTTGATCTGTGCTTCATGTATCAATATCTACCCCATGTAATTATTATTATATCCATGGGAAGGTTCTCATGAAAATAGAACCAAATTCAATATGCATGCCAATAGTTCCCCCAATCCATGTACCCATTTTCATAGCCATTTAATCTACTTTTTTTGGAGAATTTTATTTTTTGGGAGAAATTTTGTTGGTGAGGGGTCATGGAGAGTTTTATATTTTACTAAAATGTAAACTTTTAATGTAAATCAGCCCATAAATGGTTGTGTTTCCCTATGATTTTCATAGCCAAAAGAGTTATTTGAGAAGAAATCCCCATGCATGGTATATTTATCTATTAAAATGAATATTATGGTGTGATCAATAAGGTTACATGATGATTCTAGATACAAGATATTATATTAATGACTAATCAATGTGGAAAAACAATACTACATCATGGTTAGATATAGTATAGTTTGAATATCTTATTATGTTTTGGAAGTCCTGGTATAGATTTTTTTGGTAATTTCTCTATTTTAAATTTTTGGAATATGGTTTCCATATTTACATCATAATTATTGATAAGGGATATTGATATATAATTATGTAATTTGAGGTTTAATATATGACATTAATTGGTATCAATATTGTGGAATGGTGAATTGTTTTAAAATCTTCCCTTCTGTGGTTATATCACTTTGAATGATTATTACCACATCCCCCATGAGATTAGAGGACATTGATAAATGGTTTCATATTGGTTAGATGTTCTAAATCCATTATTTATTGACCATTAACTTATTGAATTAATTTTATTGTGTTATTTTTAATCATAATATGGATATTTTATTAAATTATGTTTTACTCCTTCAAATTATTTAAATAACTTTGAAACAGTTGAATCTTATTTTATTTCTGTTGGTTATCCTTCGAAGTATCCTTAGAATTATATATGCATTATTGATCTTTATTGTTCAAAAGTACCTTTCTCTCCCTATTTTATTTGATCTTCTTTATTTTTTTCTTCTATTATGTTTTTTAAGAGATACTGTTTTAATTTAATGGATTTTCGGTTGAATATTTGATAGGGAATTTATTTATATAATTATTGTGGTGATTTATTGAGATATTAGTTGTGGGTAATCGCTATTCTATTATTGTTCCATTGTTATGATTTTTGAATTTATAGTACATGTTAGGGATTCAGATATTATATTTTCATTATATTGCAAATATGGGAATATCATGATTTTTATTTCATTGGGTAATGAGTTTATATTTATCTAACTAATATTATAATATATACATGAATAAAGTTGTGGTAATATTGTTTCCATCATGTTTTACTTTATTTCCATTATATTAATTTATTCTCATTGAATAATATTGTTGGAAGTTTTGTGAATATCATGTTATTTCAATTTTTATTTTCTAAAAATGTTGAAATATGGACAAAATTTGATAAACCACATTAATATGGTAATTTTATAGAATATTAATAATATTTAAAGATTTAATTTCTTATTCCTATATTATTTTTAATTTTTTAGGTTTTCTAATATCAATGATAAGTATATATGGTACAATAGGGATGTTATTTAAAGGTGATGCTTTTGTGTGTGTGTTGTCTTATTTTTTATGGTAATTGTTCTATTATAATTTTTGTTTTAATAAGGTTCATAGACTTGGAATTGTTTTCTTGATCTGGAAGCATATAAGTAAATTATTGTGTTGTTATTGTTTTGGGTGTGTGGAGAGGTTGTTGTGGAGACATGGTTTTTCAACTTAGACGTATAAAATAACACTAAAATTAACAAAATGATTGAAGTTAATTTTTTGTTATGATATGAATGAAGGTATTGGATTAATAAATAAATTTATTGGTAATGGGAATATAGTTTTATTGTCTAGTAATTATTGAAATTATGTGTCACATATTGAATGTATAGTGTCCAATAATAGAAATGTGTGGGATTGTAAATGAAAATCTTAATGGAAATTAATTTAGATATTATGTGGTAATATGGTAAAGAATCAAAATTATGTTAGTGAAATTTACATTTTGATTATAAAATTATGTCATATTCCGTAAATCACATGATCCATATGAAAAAATAAAAATGTTTTATTTGTATTAAATTGAATATTAAATTTATAGAATATTTATGGAAATAATTATTGAATCTAGTTAACTGGGAAAAAAATAAAGTAACATTAATATGAAAATGTAGATATGCTCAGTCCCCCAAAATAATTGCAATCTTGAAAGCACTATATAAATGTAGCTGAATATTAGTATTTAAACATGCATTATGATAATTAAAATAAATATAAATTAGATAGTAATTAGAAGTTAATGATGATTTAATGATATATGAGACATTTATTTAAATTAAGGATCTCATTTTTTTTATTTTAAATGTGACCATTTGAATAGTACTCTAACCATTGGAATGGTAACTAGACAGTTGGAATTGTAACCTGATAGTTGGAATAAAATACAGATTTTGTAATATAAATATGATCCTTAGGAATGTAGAGCTGACCATTAAAATTGTATGCTCTCCTATAGAAGTGTAAAATAATATTTTGGGATCTTATAAAATGTCGCATTTATATCATCATTCAGGTAGATAAATGTTAAAAAAACTATAAAATAAGTGTTCATATTTTTATAAAACAAATATGTTAATTTTGAATTTTATCACTAGTTTTCCAAATATAATATAATTATTAATTTAATAAAATGGTTTTTTAAATTAATATTATAATTGTGAAAAAAAAATTGGGCCTTAGTAATTTTTCAAAGTGACAGAAAATAGATCATAATGCTACCATTGGTATTTCTTAAATAAATGGTGGTTTTATTTAAAATTTAAAATTTCTCATATTTGTGAAATAATATTAATAAAATCGTTTCCATTTTTTGAATATTCTTTTTTTAAATTGGTCATTGTTAATTTGAATTATTTTTATAAAATAGTTGAATTTTTTAATATTGAAATACAGTAAAATATGTTTCTTAAAATTATAAGCCAAATGAATGAATTTTTTAGTCAAGGATTATATAAGAGCCCATTAGTTCGAACTCACAAGAACCGTTTATTATAAGTAGACATAGAAATCAGTACTATTTTCATTCTTGATCCAAATTAATAACATAACAATTATAATATTAAAAACACCCCACTCCTCCCATTATAGTTTCCATCCCTCACCCATTATCCTCACAACTATTAACCCTCAGATATTGAATAAATTATAGAAAAGTCACTTCTAAATCCTCCCCCCCCCATGTCCTAGTTCTTATAGTCTCAAAAAAAGTTCAATCCCATGTTTCTTAAGTTGTTTTTTCATGGAGAAAACATTCAATAGGTAATATTCTCAAATGAAATATTTTAATGTCCTTACTTCTTCTACCTTCCCCTCACCTCCCACATCCAAAACAGAATAATAAAACCACTAAAATATATGTATATATACTACAATGTTACAGTTATATGGGTATATATACCATCCATTCACTTCAATTTTCATCTTATTTCAAAAAAAATTAACCATCACCCATATTATTTTGGTTCACCGCCATCATAGATGATGAGTTTTCTCTATTATTACAATCATGGATGATCATAAAAATACTAATATGAATAAATATGATACTACGTATGTTATTACTTATTTCATGATATATAATGAATATATATACATAATATCAATTAATATAATGAGTTTTTGATGGTTGGTAAAATGGCCCAAATGAAAAAATTGTTTAAAATTAATATTCATAATAAGTGAATCATCCATATTGTTGAAACCAGTAATTTTTTGATATTACCTTTTCTAATAATGATTTCATAAGAGTGTAGGCTATGAAAAAACATTGATATGATTTTCACAAGGACCCAGATGTAACACATTCGAGGGATAGGGGATTAGTATTTTCTTTCAAAGGATATTATTGTTTATCCATTGTTTAATTAATTATAATTATAATATTATTCTATGTATTTATAAATATTGCTCCATTTATCCAAAAAATAGGCCACCTTATGATGACTAGCTTACCAGCTCAACCTGAGCACTTGCATGAGTGGTAACACCTGCACCCAATGAGCCATCCATCCAACTAGCCCGATGGTGGGAGGGGGAGACAATAGATCACACGATGTGTCTATGGGTGTCTGTGGGTGTTCTGAGGTTGCCTGCACAATGGGATTTCATGGAAGATAATGGATTATCTAGTGTTGTGTGTTCTAACTCCATTATCGGGTTGATTAATTGATGATACATATTGTGTAATTATGTGTCACAAAACTTGTCAAAATTACAATGTGGTACTTCCCATCTCATGAAAATGTTCATGGGATTAAAAAGCTTAGAAAATTTCCACATTTATCCAATCACATGAATGGAAACTATTTTACCCCACTCCCACATCATCCCCAACCTCCTGTTCACCTATTTTCCTTCTTCACTTGTGGACACCATTAGCTCGACATCATAAAGACACTCGATGTTTCATGTATAATCACTCAACAACCACCCTAATTATCAATCCAAACTAATAAATCGTGAGATAAAACAATATTCATTGACATAAAAACTCATGTATTCTACATCACATAGTATGCAAGATGATCCCATGAATTTGGATTATAAAAGTCCCACTAAGAGTCTATCATAAGATGGGGTATGAATCAAGAATTAAAATCTGGAGAGGTAAGATGGATGGAATTGAGGATTCTAATGAAAATAGAATATATTTTTATCATATAAACCTCTCATCATCAGTGACATGATCTGAATCTAGATCATAGAACACCTCCAAGCTAGCAATGCATATCCTTCCACGCTCTACCACATCATACACATACATTACAATGAATGATGGCATGAATGGAAGAGATCATGTTATGCCTCTATCTTGTGATATGACGCCTCAATGGTTGTCTAGCATGACATCCCATGATGCTATCTTCATATATCATGATCAGGATCTCATGATGTCTCTGCTACCTCAGATAGCACACAAAGAAATCCCACAATGAAATGTGGAAGCACAATCAAGCCACATCTACCTATATAAACCACACTATTTAGAAAAATATGTCATATAGGAGGGAAAACCATAGAGAAGCATAGGAATATTGTATCCATCTTAATAGTAATTCCCTAGAGTAATCATGAGATCTATCGAGTGATCTCTTTCACATGATCACATGATGCATTAAACAGCATGTGATGTTATAATGAAGATATCATAAGAATATTCTTATTTATAAGAAATCCTAGTTCCATGAATTAATTAGGTGAATGATTATCGGAATGCCCTTTTTCATGTGGAGACTTGTTGACATGCATGAAAACTCATGGTCATGACGTCCCTTCAAACTGAATAGACCATAGGAGGTTCCGACTAAATAAAGACACATATCCATGAACCTTTCTTTGAGTCCCGTCATTAAGACCATTATACATTTTTTTGAGAACCTCTCGCATAATCATTTGGAGATCATGGGGTAACATAATCAACACTTGAACACTATTATGTGGTTCATTTGTGAAGATCAGACAATGGTATCTTGGCTAGGATGAGTTGATAGAGATGATACATTGATCGCATGATGCATATGCTCAACTACCAAGTGATTGGCCTAGGATATGTGAGAAACCCATGTAATTTTGGGAATGAAGGCCCTCATACATGTGACTTCATGAACCTTCATTTTTATTGAGGATTAAATGTCTCCCTAGAAGTGAAATCCTCAAAATGAATCACCCCCACTAATTCATGTCCATGAAATCCCAACTTCATGGACCTGCACCTCATATTCCAGGTTTCACCTCTTGTCTATGTAGCATGAAACCTTGATCATGCAGCATAATCAATGTGATTCCTTATAACACTATGCAACCCTAAGACCCTATTATGGTCATGGTAATTTCATGATCAATAGGGATTCATGTGGTTTCATAATGTGGGTGCCCCTCCACATGTTAATGGCCTTTAAACGCCTGAAAAGTCTTGGGAAAGAACTCATTTTTCAAATAGGATCTATAAGGTATGAATATAGAATTAGAATAACATAAATGCACTCTCATTCGATGAAGATACTTTCCCTAAAAACATTAGGAATTATCACTGTGGAAATAAAACTTCCACACTTTGGTGGGCATAAGATCGTAATCATGTTTCTGAGACCCCACCTCCTGATTAATTAAAGGTCATATGATCCAAATATTTTTCATTGGTATCGTGATGTCCTTAGGTAGCCATGGACAAGTCACATTTTTCAAAATACAACTCTACGATAATTTAGGATGGTTATGGAGAGGATTTTTGACTTTTTGGTAGTATCATTTTATCAGCTATAGACATGACTGCCTTTAGACGAGTCAGTTTGATCATGAATCAATATAAGGAAATGTCCACTTCAACCATATCAATACATTATATAAAAGTAATTTGATCATTAATAAGACATATGACATGTTCTCTTTGATTATGTTAGACATCTTAGACATTTCTAGATTTATCACGTGAAGATATCCAAGACATATCAGCTGATCACATAGAAGAGATCGTAAATATCATCATTGATCATACGAATTATCATAAAAATGTAAACATCAATAATATTAACCATATTTTACAAGAAAAAATAGATTATTTAAAGAATTTTCATTATTTTTGGAATACACCCAGGAAAAGCCTAGTGGATATCCAATACATGTCGTGTAGATCCCCTAGGTCATGTCACCTTAATCTGAAATCCACACTCAGACTTATGTCATGTGGACCCTAGCCAGGTTGTATCCCACCCCTATAAGAGATGTGAGCTTAATGTTATTGGTTTACACACTCATGTGACCCTATTCAATTCATGCTCTGTAATGGTCCCTCCATGTCATACCAATCATGTCCAATAATCCTTTCATGGTATCCATATATCTTTATATATCATAAGAAATATAATTACTATGGAAAAAGGGTATCCATCCTACTATAATCCCCTATCATTCCTAAAACTATTGGTATAACAATAGCGTCTTTGAGTTGGATCATACCCCGCAACCCATTATAAGATTAGGAGGTAATTGAAAAAAAAGAAATCTAATTCATTTTCAAACTATAAATATGTGGTGCCTTCTTAAGTCACAAGTTCAAATATGAATCCAACCCCATTAAGGTCCCTTAATATCCAAAATATTCCAGACTTATGGGAAAATATTATCCCAAAATTTTACCATCCACTCTCTTCCATTATTGGATGAGATATAGGCTTATTCAGTGGTATAACTTTTAGTGCATGCCTTGACCATGCCCTAATATACTCAAAACCCATTTGGGGGTTCGTAGGTCACTGAACTAAGGGAACTCAAATTCCTATTATAAATAGGACACGTATGATTCCATCCTTTGTCCCAAGATTCACACCATATCCACTAGGATAATCGTATTCATAACTCTCGAAGGGAAACTAAAATTTATAATCCCCATATAGATATTCTCTCATGAAATGTGTCTTATCATACACAATCTAATGTTTCTCACACCGATCATTTCCCATGAAGGCTTAGATACTAGAGAGTATTATATTAACAGTATTATAAGAATACCACTAATGTGGTCCCTTCATTATGAAGTTTGTTTGATTATGTATCATCTCTTTCCAAAGGGCATACTCAAGATGAAGAAATCATGCTTATCCTTATATGAATAAGTCCAACCCTAGTCTACTTATTTTGAATACATCATGACATGGATGCTCATACATGAACAATATAGACTCTGATTACTATCCTAAAAAGATATTTATGATGCCTTATTATGATATGAGCCATATATTTATGTCCCTACCACATTATAATAAAATAGCATGGATGGTTCAATACGAATGACCTTAAATTATGATAAATGAACTACATGGGTTTTTATTCTTATACACACAGGATATGTAGGATGCCATATAGATAATCCATACCATATTAAAGGTACCAAAATCCTAAAAATATGATAATAAACTCCATATTCCTAGAAAATGGTTATAAAATAAAGTATCAAAATAAATTAGATAATGATGGTTAACTCGTGATATAAAAATAATTATTCATATTAATACATGGACATAATCGAGTTACTGACATGGGATTAATAAGTCATGTATGACTTCCTGGGAAGGAGTTCAAAAAAATATCTTATTCTATACGAGAATACCATATTAGGTAATAATTCTCTGAAAAAGGGTGTGGTGATATGAACCTCCCTTCCTATCATCCAATGTGATTTCTAAAGAGTCATTCAATCTAAAACAACAAAGGACCACCTTCGGTTATAAAGTACTTCCATACTCAGTTAATTATCTGCGAACCATTGGGTTTTTCCATTAATGATAAATTTGGTAAACTCAATGAAAACAATGTTCCACCACATTCAACCCCCCTCCCAATAATCTATTGGGAAAAATACCATTCTTTATCTGTTGGGAAACAATAATGATGAACCAAAACTAAAATTATTTAACTATTACATTAATTTCACATGTAAAAAGGATAGAATATACAATTCCATCCATGCTAGTGTGTTCCACACTTGTTGTGAATTGAAATTCTAAACCAGGAACACTATTAATTACTATCTTGAACCATGTATAAAAAAGTTGTCCTACCTCTTTATCCATTAACAAATAATATCATTGATTGAACATGAATTATTATATATATGATGCCCCACTAATAAGTGGTTATGTTTCTTCTTTAGAACTTATCATATTTCATTCTATCAAAATGAGGTAATCAATTGTTCCAATATATTCTAAAACTACTCGGAAAGTGGATTTAGCCTCTGAGGCCATGACGTATTCCATCACCAATGCATGGCCACCACTGTTGGTTGGTGAAAATCCTCTTCTGAGAGTATCATGTCAATGGATCTATATGTACTTTGTAATTAGATCATTAAATACTTCATTGGTTGAATTCTATCTATACATCTATACTATTATAGGTCGAAGGATAGAAAGTGGATAATGATTCCACTTTCAACTACTTTAGTATATTATCCATAGAGCATATAAATACATGCCTTCCCTACCTCTGGGTGGTATATGATGAGAACATTCATGTCAACTCAATCAGTCAGTCGGTACCTATGAGGTCTGTCATCCATTCGGGTCATCATCATCAATATGCTATCGTTATTCGACAAGGAGATGTAGATGATATTGTGCCTACACCCACTATACGAGTTGGAACATCCTATATGGGATCCCTCCATAGGTATCTGAAAAATGTAGCTTCAAAGTATGACTATATCCCCATCCCTGCCATATATTATGTGGCCCACCAATGCATCCTAAAATTGTTTCAGAATCAATCCCAGAACATCACTAGCTATGAGTCCCTGACATCATCACAGCTAGTCGTCATGACAGTAGGATCCAAGAACAATAAAAAATAAACCAATATAAAATTAGTGATAGCGAAAACATTTTTCATACCAAAAAGTAATTCCAACATAAGTAATTTTTTGTTGATATTAATTATAATTACCAACACTTTTCTTACCAAAAATGAATCTGTCGATATTAATAATAACAAATATTTTACATACAGTTAGATATGTTACATTATCATGTTTTCACCAACATGTTTTTCCAATAAATAATTTATTTATAATAAATCATGAAAAAATGTATTTTTCAAAAGATTATCATTTATTAATTATTAAAAAGAAAATTTTAATTAAATAGATATCAAATTAATTTAAAATAACATGTAACCTTGACCCCATGCCCCCAAATGTTTCTATTGAAGAACCCGCATACCAATTCATAATGTTCAACTGGTGTCCTCTACATCTTCATGTTACAATTCACCACCCCTTGATTCATTTCACCTCATTATCTCACCACTTGTTTTATACCATGGCACTCATTACCAGGTATATTTCACTTCACTAACCACCCCTTTTCGTTAAAGTTGTCATTTTGTCTCCATCTTCTGGGAATGTCATCTTAATTTTTTTTAAATATTTACTTCCGAAATCATTTTTTCCCTCTACACTCAATGTACTGGTCAAACTTGGGATGATTTCAATTTTGGGTAAAAATTAAATAAATTTTGGTGTTAGGAATCCAATGGAGGAAAAAAGTGAAATATATATATCATAGTTTTCCAGTTTCATACTTTGAATGTTGATTTAATGCCTTCATTTTACATTTGAACTTTCATTGATTAATGAACTACCTCAATCATCACTAATGTGATGAAGACCTTATAAAAAGTAGCTACCATGGAGTGAAATTCATCAACTTTTTTCTAATAAATGGGTTAAATTGAAATGAACATAACTCTTTACATATTATTGTAACTTTCCACATTATTACTAGATTGTCCAAACAACTGTGAAAGTCTCATTCTAGGTAAAAGTGTCATTTTGAATAAAAAAACATGATTTTATTCTATGGATCGAAGAAAAAAATACATTACACATAAAACATTTACACATTAAATTGGTAGAGGTTGAATTTTTTACATATGTGTGAAAAACAAATTATCTAATAATATTGGGATTCATTCTTCCTTTTGAAAATATTGATTTTCTAGCTTTTGTTTGTTTAAATATTAATCGTTGATTTGGTGTGTGTAATTCCACAATGTGTCTTTTTTTGACTAATGAATGACTCTCATTTCGCACGGTGTGTAGATTTATTATATTCATTTTATAACCTTAATAAACTATGGTCCCATTGAATTTGATATCGAGAGTCTATACTTTTAATAGTTTTTATAATTCATGGCTTCTTATAAAAAGAATGTTCTCCAGTGGTTTTTCTAACTCATAATTTGGTCAACAAGGTGGAAAAAATATGACACATACAATCCCAAGTTTCTTATAAGTGGATATTGTCATAAAAACTTTAGAAGCTTCACAAAAACCTTTTATTTCTTCTATTGATGGTATTTCATTAGGTGGAGGATTAGAGCTTTCAATGGCCTACTCAGTTGAGATATATAATTCTTATGGACAATTAGGCCTACCTGAAGTTCATCTTGGAGTTATTCCCGGATTTGGGCGAACACAATGGATTCCAAAATTATTTGGTCTCCCTCAGGAACATGTGGGGATTATAATTTCAAAACAAATAAAAGGAGAGGATACCCTTAACGTGGGCCTCATGGATTCCACATTTTCATTTCTGGAGTTATTCAAAACCACTTATATTTTGGATCTAGATATTTTAAAATATAGAAGACCAAGGATTAATATGCTTCACATAACATGAAAGATATAACCTCTTGGGAAGGAAAGGGAAACACTCAAATTTTCCAGATCCTAGACTTATAAATGAGGTCATAATATCAATCATCCACTAGTTTGTATTGATTTCATTAATGAGGGTATACTTTATAACCCCCATGTTGTGATATTTGGAACGAGGCTCAATATTTCGTGGAACATGTCAATTCATTGACATATCAAAGCATAGTTCATGTCTTCTATTCTTAGTGTGTAACTAAAAATATTTCTAGAATCATTGATTATGGATTAACAAGAAGAAGGATAAATAATGTTTCAATTTTTTGTGGAGGTTTAATGGGTTCGAGAAAAGAAACATCATTAATTTTGAGAAATTACCTTGTCATCTTAAAATAAGTGAATGATATGTTTTTAAAGGATAGGACTAAAAGGGTCACTAACACTCTTATAATCTATTTTATTAAAGGAATAAAGACTAATCAAAATTGTAAAAATATTATCACTTATCAAAGGATTTATTGGTTATGAAATATTATGAGATGTTGACTTGGTCATAGAGGATATTATAGAAAAGCCCTCCTTAAAGAAAAAAAATATTTGATGATATTGAAAAACATATTACACCACAACGAATACTTGAAAGTAACACATGAATAATTATTTTTAATCTAACTGGTGACGAAACCAACATATAAGATCAGTTTATTGGAGCTCATTTCACTAGCCCGGCTCATGTAATTCCTTTACTAGAAATTTTTCTTACTCAGAAAATGTCTTCCCATGTTATATTTTACAAATGGATATTGAGAAGATGATAAATATAAAAACTATTTTTTTCATAAATTTGTAAAAATTACACTGAACAATAGATTGAATAAGTCATACTATGAACATAGTTGAAGGATGACATAGTTTTTGAGGATGAAATTTTGGGATACTAAAAGAATGGTTTGGAGTTAGCTAATTGAGGCAGATGTTTTGATGAGTCATGGAAGATGACGCTCTCAATAATATTGACTAAATATGTAGAAGTTAAATTCTTAGGATGACTAACTCAATGATACCATGAAAATGATATGAAGAAACTGTAGCTCGACCTGATCCTCATCGAAAGAAGGAGATTTGATGACCTATTTGGTAAAGGATATGGATTAAATGGTTTAATATAAGATGATAAAAACATGTTACAAGATATATTGAATGAATTATAAAAATAATTGATGAACTTCTATTGATCCAATCTGAAAATGAAAAACTTAATACGAAGTTGAAAGAATTCATGTGGTGTAACCTTAATTTAAAAAAACCTGATATGATGATGAAACCATTTAGGGGTTTTAATCGAATTATTTAAATAATATGCATCGATATTCTTGTTTGATAGTTTTTTTTGTTTGTAGGGTTATTAATTGTGGATGTCCAAGGTGAAAATGTGCTCAAGGGATAAGTCATATTAGAGTGCACACTTTCTTCTCGATGGTATGTCATTGCATGATTGTTGATGTTTTTTGACATTGTCATAGTGTAGTTAGCAGCGTGTAGATTTTAATAGTAATGGGAGTTTTCCAAAGTAACCAATCGTGATGATGAACTATGTTGTTGGGATTTCTCATGAGTATTGTACTGAAGAAATAGTATCTAGTCTTTATGGAGACTTTGATGCCACAGTTTGACAACATTGGTCATTAATCAAGAGTGCTTTGGCAGAGAATTGTTGATGAAGAATGAAACTGCCAAGAACATGATTGCAGGTTCATACTATAAGGATTTGAATACAACTATCACAATAATGAATTTTTTAAATTCTAAAAATTGTGTAATTCTAAAAATTAATGTAGCTATAAAATAATGATAGGACATTAGTAGAGTGATAGTGATGACATATAGGTGAAATTATCTAGTTAAATTGGTGATTAAAAAATATTTCCTAAAAGGAAAGGTCTAGACCATCATGGGGGACTCTTAGACACAAGATATATGATTTATGGGGTTAGTTAAGGAATAGGGTAGAAATCATAATCTAGTAAAACAAAATAGGAGTTCATGGAAGCGATGGTGGATGATGAGTGTTAGGTGACAAAAATCACGTCTAATCTTTAACACCCGGATTTATTAGGAAATATTTTATTTAAATATATTTTATTCTTTAGTAGTTTGTGTTACACACATTTGTGAGTTTAAATAAATAGTGATATTCCCTTAGTATAAATTTTTTTATTGCCTAGGAATTAGGCTTGCAGGAATACGGATAACTAACGTATAAAAATGTATTGTGAATTATGAAGATATCAACTATTTATGAAAAATATAAATTCGATATTTTTATTTTTGAGTAGATTATTATTAGTAAGGAAATTAATGAGATATATATGGTATATAATTTTTTTGATATTCATCCAATAGATATTTTAATAATAGTGTGTGAATAAACCCTAATTGTTGTATAAAACCCCCTATTTTTTTAAAAGGATAATCTTGCACCATTGAGTGGAGACCCCATTTTAAATTAATATTTTGAAACATTAATAATTTTTATATAACAACATAAACATGTTATTTTAAATAGGGGTATAAAAATTTACTTCAGATGAATTATAGATTATTTTTATAACATTCATGTTTTGATGAAATGTAAAAATACACTAAATTTTACATGAAATCAACTTTTTTCATCAAAATAATTTATATCTTTATGTTATGATATTTACTGATTTTAAAGTAAAAATATAATATATTTTCATCATTCAGGATATTTTATTTCATTATCATTAATTTAATATTTAATTCATATGAAAAAACATTTCAATCTTTATTAATGTTTTATCATTTAAAAACATGTTCTCTCATTCTGACAACGAGATTGATTTTAAATTATTTTTTCCCAATTATGTGTTATGAATTTAGAAAAATGGATTCCATATTTGGAATCAAATATTCCATATTTTGAATAGGCACCATTTATTTTTTGACATTATGAATAGTAACGTCATTAATTTTTTTATTTTACTAAGGTTAAAGGGTAAATCTGGTAAATCATGGTAAATAATAATATTATAATATAATAAAACTACCTTAAAACATGTATTAATCCTATTGGATGATAATGTCCAACCATGATCATATATCACCGAATTTTGAGACCCCATGGAGTTATTTGGGTGTGATAGTGACCTTTTTTAGTTTTTAATAAATTTAAAGATAAATATAACATAAAATTGTATCTTTTACTAAAAATTATTTAATATAGGGGTATAAAACTTATTTATTTATCTATAAATTTCCATTATAAATATAAAATTATTTTCTAAATAATTTTTTTAATAATTTTTATGAATTAAATAATTATATTTATATATGACACAATGATGATCCAGTGATTAAAATTTTAATAAAAGATTCTAATAAATATATTATAAATAATAAAATAAATGTAATTTAACAATTTCATGCTATCCAAGAGCTTTCTAGATGATTATGACATGTTACTATGAGGTAATTACGTTTTTTCTAATGAATACAGTTATTATGACTTTAAAAAATAAATTACTAAATAGTGTAAAAATTGACATAAATTAGTTTTTAAAACAAATAATATTTTAATAAATGATATAATATCACTAGAAATATATTATTTGGCCATATAACTTATATAATTATTCAAACACCTTTAATGTTACTCTTTTGGTTCTCTTGTAATTTATTAGTCACCATAGTAACCAAATATTAAGAAAATACAAGAAGGCATGGTAAGAGTCTATGTTTTCAACTAAGGGTTAAAGCTAAAAGTTAAGGTTAATTTTATGACCTAAAAATTTCTAATAAATATAGGTTGAGATTATTTCTCAACCTCATCATATAACCCTATAAATTTATAACCTTTAAAAAATTATAATTCAAAAATCATTTTCTAATAAAATAAATTTTCAAATCATTCTTAAAGTGCCCCTCCCCCTCTTATAAAAAGCCGCATCCACTACCAACCTACTCACACCTCTCAATCCCCACTGAAGATCAAAATTATACTCTATTAAGAACAAGCAATTATTCTATTCCAGTTATAGGCCACATATTATGAATATATCCATCTTAAAGATACGTTTTGTTCAAATCCAAAGGAGATACTTGAAAAATAGATAATAGTTTTATCACCCTTTTCAAAATTATTTTCTTCTTCTATATCATTTTCTTGTGTTATTAACATACTAAAGTAATAAATCTAGTATCATATACATTATGAGATGTTATTATAATAATGGTACAGCATTATACCACCTTTTATCCATCTTAGGAATAACAATATCACTATCCGTGCGTATGTACAACTTACCATCTCCACGATGTGGTGTAATTTGTTATTCAACAATACATTATTTGGAAATCTATAATGATGAGTATAATTGATATAAATAATGAAATAACATGATAATTATTCTTTATAAATAATATACCATCCATTTTATTATAATTTAACCATTAAGTGAATTATATCATCGCTCATGCGTACATGCAGCTTACCTTCTCCATGATGTGATTCGATTCACTCTACAAGATCATCATTAAAACACAATTATATACCTTAATGGAATAGATTAATATTATATATATCATAATAATATCAATCTTTAAATGATTTTATGATAACCTATGAAGTATAACTTTAACTCATCTGACAAAATATGCATAAGAACATAAAGCATTTAATATCTGAATAACAAGTGACAATGAAATGTTACTAACAAACAGATGATAATATAAAAATATATGATATAATAAAAATTCTTATGATTCTATAATAATTAAATAACATTATTTAAATCAGTATACAAGAGTTTTTTTTACATATAAAGTATATCAAACCTAAGGTATGTGGTAATTTTACAATCTCATTATTATCTGAGATTGTTTATTCATAAGTATTTTTTTGGGAATATGTATAATTCACATCCGTGATTCCGAAATATATAATATTATTACTATTCTAATACTAATTTTTATAGTGAATTTTACACATTGGTAAATTTTTATTAAATGGTATGGAAGGATTCTATCTTTCATTTTCCATACAAGGTACTTTTGGACTTTTCCTGAAATAGTATGAGAATAATGTATTTAACTTATATGGCATGAAGGGATTCTTATACTTTCATGATGACTTATTTCCATGAATTTTTCATTAAAATATTTCAAGTGTTTTTCAATTTTATTATTTTCCTTTAAAATTTCATGGAATTTTGGGAAAGAAATCCACTTTTGAAGACGAAGTGATATTTCCATCAATAATTAATTTCAAATATTTTATTAAAATAAATTTCCATATAAGATGAAATTATTTGAATATGTTTATACTTCTATACCTATTATCTCTATAATTTATGTTGTGTTTGTTATGGAATTTTATTTATGAAATCCCTTTGTTTTATATGGATTATGATGGACTAATGTTTAAGAAACCCATTTTATTTTGTGAGTTATGCTATGATTTATGTTTTTGTGGAACATTTACGAAGGATTTCATTATGGTATTTGTGGGACATAAATCTTCCTCTAATAATTTTGGTAATGATATATATCTCATGAGATAAGAATTATTGGAATGGAATGTAAATGTGGTTCAGTAATATGAGGATGTAATAGTATGTATACTCGTTTCAGTAATGGACATTGTCCACTATGATGGTCTTGGCTATAAACCTTGCCTAATATTGAAATTATTTACTATTATTATGTATATGAAAAACAATTAACGCACTATTTTTTTACTTATGGTATTATGTCAATTTTTTTATGTAGATATTAGGTCTGATGGGTGTGGAATAACTTCGATTTGATGTTCGTCAATGGTACTAGAGTTGACTTGGTTTGTTTCTTTAACTGACTTTCTTAGGGATGATGAATAATATTTGGTGGAAGTAACTATTATTCAACCGTGATGGGTACTGTATGATTATTTTAAAGAGATTATAGTGATAGGGGATTGCAGTAAAGATATGACAAGGGTGGTGGGGGCATAGTGGAAAGAACTTCATACATTAATCTTGGGGTTTTTGTGTTTTTATGGTCTTATTAATTAACTTCAACTATGTATTGATTAATTTTTTTTATTAAATTCCATCATTAATAAAATTAATCTATTTCTCAGTCTAAGCATGTATGAAAAGAATCATTATCTTGATAATAAAAATATTTTTATGATATTTCATAAATTAAAAAACATATTATGTAATTTTAATAACAATAAAAAATTATAATGTTTTTTATATGTAATTTGTTAATAGATAATATAAGTTGGTAATATTATTACTAACAGATGTATTTTTCATATTAATTTGTTACAAAAAACTAAAAAAATATATTTTATATGCCGATACAATTATAATAGTAATTGAACAATTTTATTTAATACAGTAACATTTGGCATAGAGTCTTTACCGACGGGTTTGTGACATGACAAATTTTTATGGTAAAATAGTTTTCCAACAAAAAATGAACTTTTTCCAATAGATATAACACAATTGGAAAAATATAATTATTTTTTATTAAAGTAGGCGCCTCATCCCAGGAACCTAGGATAATTATTCATATTTTACCCATGGGTAATCATCCATGCGGGAATAAAACAACCTAATGGAACAATAGAAACTGAAACCTAAAATGATATATCAGGCATCATCACTCTAAATTGAATATTGGGCACTATCCTTACAAACAAGATACTCTATTGAGGAGGAAAAATATCCCACATATGACTCTATCAATATGATATCAATTGAATATGTCTACTTCTTATCAGATTTGAGAAATCATACTCCCCAAAAGTAAAATAATTCCCATGTTTATTCATCCATGTCATGGAAGGGTGGCCTACCATCTAAAATTGGTGTAGAAAAAGAATGAATCAACAAAATCTTTCCAGAATATATTAATGTCATTAACAAATATGTTAGAAAATTATAGGGTATTGAAAATGGAACAATTTGAAAATGGAAGTAGTGGATTTAGACTCTGCAGCCAACAATGAGACTTCATTCAACATCCATTCACCCGACCAAAAATATTGTAAGGGTGTTCTCTTAGATCCTACCAATTAGTCCCATGAGGATGAAAAGGAATTTTTAGCTGATGTATAGATCTCTCAATTCTGATGGTAGAATAATGATATTCGAGAAATAATTTTGGGAATTATCATAGGATCTCTACCTCGTAATTATGAACCATCTTCTTCCTATATAATCTCACAATATAGTAAAGTTCCACATACCAAAAGGATATGATCATTTTTATATTTTTAATCCCCTCATTGGGTGAAATCCAGAAATTGTTTCACCTATCCCAAACCAAAAGTGATGGAGGTATTTTCATTGTTCCATGTCTCACAACATCGAGGGCTACGAGGATTTCCATATATTCTACCTCCTCTTTGATGGAATTATAAAAACCATCTAACCACAATCATTGCCTCAAAGCCTCCAAGAGATTCAAAATACATTAATTAGTGGAAACAATCTATTCCATTTGAGGCACCAAGGCCTCTTATATAAACCCTAAACCAATGAAGATATGGGATATTCACATCAAATTCCAACCTCATTCATATTCCCAAACAAACTATGGATATGATGAAAGCAAGTAAAGCGGCATGGATGTTCATATCTTGATGAAAAAATAGAAAACAATAATATTACTTCCAATGAAATCATATCCCTATGTACATTGATTATTCCATAGAGTATAATTTGTTAAAACACCATCACTTGTAAAAGTCATGTGAGGTTCGGTTGATTTTCCATGATGATTTATTCCTATACCACTGATGTCTTAAGAACATAATAGAAATTTATTTATAACTAAAAATCAGATATTGAATCTTGTAAAAGAATGATTGAAAGAGTTAAAGGATCCTTAAAATCTTATTATATGAATACAATTCATTCGATATCTATAAAAAAACAAAGTTTCCCCCATAACAAGTTTCGCCGTGACATGTCTTTGTTACATTATGTTAAAATTATAAAATACCTCTTAGTAACATGACACTAAATATTACAACCATGTCCTTGTCACATGATTTTAAACAAAACACATTTTCCTAGAATAATGATAAGAAACTAATCGACAATGACCATTCATCATGGAATTAAAATGTCCTGAACATGTCCTAGTCAAATGATGTTAATCTGTGTGACATATTGAAATTATAAAGTTGTCATCAACATATGGTGTAATTTATAAAATCCTAGCTGTTTTCCATATTTCAATATAATACATAGAGACACTCATCATGGCACCTCAAAACCCATAAGATTTTGTTGAAGAAGTCGATGTAGTTAAGGTCTATCATGTGTAGACTATGACATCATAATGGTGTGTTGTCATTTTATTCACAAATTAGGCTATGGAAAAAGTTATCCATGGAAATATTGGACCCCTATTTGTTACGAACAAGCTCGATAATGACAAAATTAAAAGGGGTATTATTGAAAATATTTCGGGGATCAACCTCATCATGATTTGGAACGTCCTACTTATTGGGATATAGTGAAGGGAAGTTATCTCCGACTAATCCTATATTCCCAAGCTCCCCCTTATCCTAATGTCAAAAAAATGAAAAACATATCTAGAATATATATATAATGAATTTATAAGTGGATGATGATATTGACTCTTCCCATGTCTTATCTTACCCTGACAATGACAATGATTTCATCATATTTCTAGCTACACCTAAAAATGTATCAATAAACTCAAAGGTGGAATAAGAAGGGGATGACCCTAAGAACAAACCTCCAAAATTTTATGAAGCCATACCCACCACCATTAATGTCCTTTGATAGGTATACATGGAAAGAGAATAATAATATAAAAATACATTGATTAGGGACTCCATAATTATTGAGGATCTAGATATATACAATGAATTCCCAAAGACACATCTATTTATGTTCTCATAGAATTACACAAAAATATCCAAACTGAATCATGATGTGGTTTTGTGTCACCTATGATCAACCACTGACCAATGAGTTTTATAGAATCCACCAAGGAAAATTAACCCCTCTCATGATATTATATCTTATTCACAAGACATTAAAAATTACAATATGTTTTCACCACATTACATTAATCTGCATGGAATACCTATTAGTCTCATGATGTTAAATTGCTTAACATGCCTGAACCAGATGACATAAATCCATACAGAAAATTTCCAGGACACATGATGTTTAAATGGAGAGAATGTAATTAATACATGATGTTAAACTGTACAGATGTCATCCCGTTAATATGTATTTAAACTGAATTGTGTCCATTTTCTATATCACATTATGTTAAACTGCAATGAAGACATCCTATCCATATATTGTTAAACTATATGGACCACATCTTAACCATAAGACATTATACTATATATACCATGTCCTGAGGACATGATGTAAAACTATACAGAACATGTCATACAAGAATGATGTTAAACTGTACAACAACTCTCATCCTGGTTATATAATGTTAAACTGTAAAAAAATTTCTCGACCTCATGATGATAAACTTCAAAGAACATGTCCTAACAACATGATGATAAACTATATAAAAGTCCTCCTAAAAGAATTTCATTAAAATATACATGATGTATCATCTCACTAAAAATTCATCACACGTGAGATAGATATTTAAAGAAGATTAATTAAGTTTCATCATCCATTAGATTGATTCCAATAATCATTGTCATTCTACATATTCAATAACTACACGTTGCTTAAATCCTTCCCTATATGATACGTAGTGATACCCAAGTCTCCAGTCCTGGATCCAACTGTAGTTTTTCTTTTTTATTTAGGTTAGACTTCATCATCACCAAAAACTATAAATCCACATTGATCCAAAACATTCCACTTCTGTAACATCAATTTTCGTATGTCCTTCCCTTGTAACATTAAACTACACCACTCATTCCCTCTCTACACGACACTAAACTATAGGGTTTCCAGAACAATATAGGGCTTGATTCTCATTATAATAAGAAATATAGGGAGGCCTTGATCTTATATCATGGCCTGGCCACCACATGATACATAATTTCAATGACCCTTACTCTAATTTCAACTCTATGGGGGGAGAAAACTATTTCACTCCAGGTTTTTCAAACCGATCATAGCACATGTGAGGTTAAGAACATTCAATAATTGAATTTCAACTATTTGTGAGGGGTAAGTACACAATTGTAAATATTCATCAGACATTAACTATTTGTGACATATTTTTTCCGTCATGAATAATTATTATTTGAGATGGGATATATCATCTATCTTAGTTATATCTTGAGTGAAATTCCTCCACCTGATGCAAAATGTATTCAGGGTGGTAATTTATGATGGGATTCTACTGATGTTGCAAATTTTTCTCGACTCAAGAGTATTTACAATAGTACTTAATACCCATTGCAAGTACTTTTGAGGGAATAACTATTTTTTACCACATTAATCCCTTCAAAAAATTCTCATTGTAATAAATCATTCAATTTAATAGCCATGTAACCACCTTTCTTCTTTATATCCTCACCCTCTCCCTCTCCAAAATAGTCATGATGTGCATCACCCAGCTACACCCACCCCTTTTCAATACAACACACTTCGTTATAATCTATTTTTAATATTCATATTCTATTTTCCCTGGTACATATTCTTATTATATTTGTTCTCATTATGTTTGGGTTTTATCCATTTTATTACATGATTTTTTTGACTTTATACTAGTGCAACACACTTCATTGCAAGTAATTATTTATATATCCGACCTAAATTCACGTTGTTTTGGATTCGTCTTGTATTTATTTTCTTTATTTTTGGGTTTAATAGATTCAATTACAAAATTTGTTTTTGGAAAACCATTGTTTGAGTATTTTATGTCATTTTCATGAATTATTCGGCATTTAGGATTTCTGAATATTCTTTATTCCATATTTGATATTTTGCTTTTTGTTTATATATGTATTCAAATACATATACATACATACACACACACACATATATATATATATATATTTTAATAAATTTCCAATTTGATATATGTGTGTGTGTGAAAACCCTAAGATTAGCAATTTATTCAACATCAGATTAGATTGACTAAATTTTTTATTCAGTAAATAATTTTGGTATTTTGATGTGTGTGTATATAAATATATAAAATATTATCATCTTCTAGAAAAATAAAAATAAAATAGGCCATCAATTTTCCGAATATGATCAATAAAAAATTAAATTATCATTTGGGCATGACTAAAAATAATTTTTTATTTCAATTACTTGAAAATTGGAAATTTTATAATTTACAAGATTTTATTAATTTATTAAATATTTTTTTCTTTATATTAATGGTTTTAAATTTTTTATTTTGTAATATTTTTAAATATGTATAATTTTTTTATGTAAAATGAATTTTTTTATTTTTATTTATATGTATATTTTAACATTTTTTTGATTTGATATATATTTTTTTTAATTTTAATAACATATGATTTTTTTAATTTTTTTTAAATTATTTTTAATATTTTTTGTTATTTTGTATTTAATAATATTTTAATTGTTTTATTATTTTATAATATTTTAAAATATTTATAAGTAGTATAAAATATATGGAAATTTCATTTAATTAATTTTCATTAATTTTAATTATTTTTTATTATTTTTGTTATTTTTAATTTCTTTTAATTGTAATTTTTTTAAATATTCATAATGTTTTCATATTCTGAAATATTTTTAATTTTCAATATTTTTCAATTACATGAAAATTTAATAATTATTAGTAATTTTATAACATTATTATTATATATAATTTTTTTAATTTTTTTTTTAATTTTTTTAATTTTTTAATGTTTTTAAACATTTATAAATATTTTTCTTTATATTAAATTTCTTTTATTATTTTTTTAAATTATTGTCAATGATTTTTCTTGAATTTTCATGATATTTTAATTTTTTTTGACATTTTTAATGATTTATAATTTTTAAAAATTGTAATTATTTTTAAATGTTTAAATTTTTTAAAAAATTAAATTATTTTTAATTATTTTTAAATTTATTTAAAATTATTATTATTTTAATTATTGTCAAAAAAATTAAATATGTATAATCATTTTTAATTATGTGTATCTTATTTTCAAATATTTTTTATAATTTATATTTTTGTGTTTTATTTCATTTAATGAAATATAAGTATTTGCGACTGATGAACGGTCCATCGCAAAAACTATTAGTTATAATGGACCATCATAATTGTCATTTTTTAGACAAAATGAAATCATTTGTTTTGGGAGCTTTACCCCTCAAAATTATTTTTTATTTACGACGGTGTGTCATAAATATCATCATTTATGTTGCCACTGTTTACAACTATACATTTGCAACGGATTCCGGTCCCAAATGAATGGTTCTGACAGTTTTATATCTTAAATGTGCAACCAAAAATGAAAAAATATCATAATATGTTTGGTATGTGCTTCCTCACAGAATCAAAGCATATTTGTTCATGACATAGTTAACATGGTCATAGATGCGAGACCTTAAAATAAACACCATGAGTCCTAAACAAAAGAAATTAAATTGTATGTTTCACATACCTTTCAATAAATAAAACTATGAATTACCTTGGACATCACATGAGAGGACGACTTTCATCAGTGTTTAAATCCTAATACACCTCTGGTAAAGTATTCTATGTGGATTTATACTAAAATTTTAGTATATGATGTGGGACACCAAATCTTGATTCCTGATCCTAGCACCAATATTTTGTTTTCATATCAAGCAACCAACTTTTACACCACATGATGTTAAAATGCATTGTTTTATATGAAATACACGTGTTTGGATTCTTTTCATTACAACATACAAAGTGACACACCGATGTCTAATTTTGGGTCTAGATACAATTATCCTTTGGAACCATTCCCTATTCTACGTATGCGTCAGACCTGCAAAGATAGCTTTCCACTCAAGAACAACATGTGGTTTCATTCCAATCATCAGAAGTTACGTAGTGACTCCAATATCACCAATATCAGGTCCAACTACAAAAATAAATGGAAATAATACCCCCACTACGTATGGACAAGACCTTCATATGAATTTTTCAATTCAACAACTACGTGTGTCTTGGCACATGTCATCACAGGACATTTAGTAACACCAAGTTATCTAAAATTAGATCCAATTTCCACAATTATCTTGAAATTCCTCTTCCCTACGTATGTTTTGGACATGTGCCTGGATATTTTATATTAGAACTGCATATGTCTTGATTCCGATCATCGCCGAATATATAAGAACCCCAGAATTTCTATTCTAATGTTCATCCACAACATATAAAATTATTAAAAAATAAACCCTTAATTTTATTCAGTAAGATACCTAGGAACCACTCTTATGCAACTCAGTCAATTTCCCAGTTACCCCTCTCTTATCATATCGATCATGGCTCTTATGAAAATAAGGAATTTAGAATTCCACTAAGGCCTATGTGACTTATGTGTGTCTTATATTAGGGACCATATCTCAGTAAAAACCCATAAACTATATAGAACTTTAACATCCTTATCACACGAAGTTAAATTTTATAGATATTTCCCTTTTTTAGTCATGTTAAATTGCATGTGAAAAGGTCCTCACACAAGATATATTGTCCCCTCTAATGTATGTGTATCCAAAAATAACATGTTTTACTCCATTTCCTTAAAATTTGTACTATACATATTGGAGTAGCCTATAGGGTACACAAAACCTTCTCGAATATATCATTTTCAAGGAACCAAACTCATTTACTTGATATCTGAGTTGAATCATTCAGTTTCTTGAGTTGATATCCTTCTCTTGGAACCAGATGAATCATAGGATTCATTATACTCTTTTCATCTCTACAGTAGACTAGTAAAAAGTACGGGCACCTATAAATGCACCCATTGATCCCATGAAGGCCCCCTTAAACAAATTATTCATTTTCCGAACTATGTGGACCATTATAGGCTCATGTAATTTATATTGGTTGACATTTACCCATAGATTCCCCCATCCAGTTAACATTGACATTCATTGGATATGATTTACACCTTTTGAAACCAAACTATTCATGTGGATTTGGATTCCCTCAATGTTACACATATGTGATTAATACCCATTTTCAATTTTAGATTATAGTATCATATTATTATATCATTACATTCCGAGCAATGCATCTTATGTGAAGACCAAATCTCTATGAGATATTCACCTCTTTCCCCTTCATACGAATCTCATATACATAGAGAGATCTCTGTGGAAAATTATAATTATTGAATTATTCCTTCCATTACAGTATATAGAGGGAAACATAGGGAATCCCATCCATAAAAGAAACAAATACCTTTTTATAAATATGGATTATTCATACAAGCTCACTTTTCATACTCATGATCCTTGTCTATATAGGTCTTAAATTTGTATGGGATAAGATATTTTCAATAAGGGATCCAGTATATGACTACCCCATAATAATCCCTTCTATGGATAAATATTTTTATGTATATTAAGATTCCTCTATGAAGTAAAAATTATCCCCACTCATATCCTATACAATTTATCAATACTTCCCATGTACTTACTACATGACGTTAAACTACAAGGAAAAGGTCTATGTGCATCAAGACCATAAACTTCCTAAACATTGGACATGGATGTAAGGACACGAAATTTACCCTCTTGATTTTCAAAATTGAAATACGCTTCTAGTTACAGTAAATGAAACATAAAACACATCAGGTTCAAAGCCTACAAATGGTTTCTTGATAAAAATTTAAGTCTCTACTCACTAAACACTTCCTCTCCCTAGTTTATGAAAACATTTGCGAATAAATGAAGGGAATATAAATCTCATAGGGAATACATTACGGCCATAGTAAAATCTAATCCATGATCATTAGATCCCTTATTACATTAAAATATAGAGTAGTTATTTATTATATACCATCAATGTGATAATCTATTCACTAGGTAGTGACACAACATTTAGTGTGCGCGAACCCTACTTGAATATTAATCTTCTCATAAACCCCATTCATGCATCTAAAGAATGAGTTGACACACTCATTACAAGAGTTGATATTATTCTCACGGAACGTAATTGGACCTAGTATTATTTTCTTTTTTATCTTCCCCATAGTAGATGGTTAACATGGAATGGATCCTCCAAACAGACCATTAGATCCAATGATACCCCCTTAATCCTAATAGTTATTTTCCTTGCAGAATGGAACACTGGAGGCTAACTACATTACCAATGGTTGACTGGTGAGCACTGATTCCCACATCTAGTTAACTTAGATGTTTCTAGACCATGATTTATGATACACATTACCACAATATTCAAGAATATTTATCATGTATGGTGTTACATCATGGTTTATTTTACCACTTCTGAAAGAATCAATGTGAAACATCATTCCCACACTTTTTATTGCCCACACAATGTTACTCGAGACCACATGGTGTAGAAAATGAGACTCCACGTGAATGTCTAAAATAACATAGAGTTTCTAAACCCTACCTAGATACGTTTTGATCTATATAAAAATTCATCACCCAGAAATTTGAGTCTTCACAGATCTTTTATGGCCCTTGTAAAATGGAGAGGATCCCCTTTACATTTCTATGAATATATGACTTTTGAGATTATTCATAGGGGTATAAAAACATCCATCTATATGAATCTCCTCTTTGTATGTAAGGAACTCTATTCCCCATTATCCCCTATGGTACCATAATAGAAAATGGAACCTCAGGGTATCCTGGGTCATCCTTATAATATATACCACATTCCATATTCATTGGTACAAACATTTGAGTTATGAATTACATAACCCATATTCCAACTATCCAAGTGGAATCAATATCATTATTCCTTATCCATCCAACATCACCATTTAGGGTAATGATATAGGGTGTCATGACCCATCATGGATATTCATCCCTAAATATTTCAATAAGATAACAAGTTTCGATAACCCTATAGGAACATTCATTCTTATGAATATCAATTAAGAATACATGGTTTCATAACCATTCATGGTCACTTGATCTTCTGAATCCCATAAAGGATACATGGCTCCTAAACCCTTCATTATTACACATCCTTCACTAAAAATAAATGGTACAAGATAGAATACCCTATTATATTACAATAGAATGTCTATGAGAAAAGACCATGAACTACCAAAATAGAAGGTCTGGGTTGGATGACCCTAATCTAAAGTGCAATAATGGTCTAGTTTTCATGACCATAACATATCCAATAGAAGGGGAAAATTTTTCACAAAATTAAAAACCAAAAAGTAATCATATGAACAAGTAATTTCTCTTCCCATTGGACATGCACTTCGTGTGATGTAGCCAATATAGAGCACTCATAAAGATGAAAAGTCACAAAACATTTCAAGTTAAAAACTCATAAGAGGCTTACATTAGAAAAATAGAATTATATTATCATTATTACTTTATCCATATCATTCATATGAAACTTCTAGGTAAATATAAACAAAGAGATAAAAATCATGTGGGGACCATCATATGGCTTCAGAAAAAAATATCCTGCAATGATTAATAAGTCCGTATACATATGAAGAAATAATATAATCCTCTCTATGAGAAGGATATTATTCCTGAACATATCCATGTAAATTAAGAATCCTCAAGAAAACATGAGAATGTAAATCAATTAGGAATATCTTGTTAGTGGTAATTCATGCTAATCTCCCAAGAACCATCTGTAGTATGTTAAGAACTAAAATCCACGTGTTTGGGTCTATTTTTTATTATACAAAAACAATGGGTATCATGGATGACCTATGAAACATCTCCACCAAAACATGAGAATCCACCTAGGGTTTAATCACAAGGAATCCATTTTCATAATTCCAAAATATGAGTTAGATCTACATAAATACATTCATCATTGGGTTCTTCAACCATGATCCTATGTTCCAAGAAAAAAAGTTTGATCAACATTGTTTTATATTTTATAACTAAATAGGATGTAATTATTATTCTCATGGTATATGTAGATATATCCAGGTTCCTTAATTTGGATCTAGGTTTAAGTTCCTTTACTCCTAAATTCACTTTTTCCGCTAGGTGATCTCAGATTTATCAAAGAAGATATACCAATTAGGAATCCCATGTTGGCACCATTCATGATAAATTCTCAATATAAAAATGTCATGATTTTGATATTTAAATATAAAATATGATGTTTCATGGTATTATGTTATGTAATGGTAAATTTAACTATTTTTATGACATAATGTAATGTAAATAACTCCTAGATAGAAGTATCTTCTTCATAGAACCTTAAATCTAGCAGTTCAAATATTCAAAATAGATCCCTTAATGAGGATGAATATAAAATCATGTCAGATGTTTAGATATACTGTAATGTGATATAAATTTACCTTATAATCATATTCCTTCCATTCGAATGAATCTAATTATAATGGGTAAATTTTGATGACACCCATAATTGATTAATATTAACTTTTTCACAAAAACATTCAGATGATTGAAGTCTATGAAAAAAACACATCTATTATTTTCATAAGGACCAATGGGATGCATATCTAAGGGATAAGGTATTGGGACTTTCATTATACGGATATTTTTTTTCTTTTTTGTATTAATTTGACATATAAAATTATTCTAATTTATTATTAATATTACACCACATAGCCAAAAAAATCAATATAAGCCAAACAACTAGCAATCTCAACTTGATCACGTTCAGGAGTGACCTCACCCACGCCCAGGGATCCAAAAATCTAGATAGCCATGTGGTGGGATTGTGCAAGCATGGATCATGCTTTGCATGTACGGATATGTTTGGGTGTGCTTAGATGGGTCAAACAATGGGAGTGTGTGGCCAATCATGGCCTGTTAATGTGATGGAGTTTCTGACATTACTATCAGCTCAATGAAGTGATGTCATTCATTGAGTTATTTTGTGTAGATAAATGATAAAAAGTATGATGTGTGACTTCCCATCTTGTGAAAAAATTCATGAAATTAAAATGGTATGGCTATAATAGTAGTCATCTAATTATATGATCCATTGTTGTTTGATCTGTCTCCCATGTTGTTGTCAACCTTATACTCAACTATTAAACCACTACACTCTTGGACACCCCTTTTTTGATGCTTCCAACACACCCGATGTTACCAGCATGATCACTCAATGACCACCATGAGAATCCATACCTAGTAATCAATATTAATATAATCAAACTATCTTCGACCTCTAAAATCTTTTCATTCAAAATTTCTTTGCATGCATAAAGATTATTTTAAGGTTGATCCTGTGAATCCCATTGAGAGGGCATCATAAGAAACACCATGAATCAAGCGTGATGATCTAGAGTGGAAAGGAAGATGGAACCATGAATTTGAATTAAAAGATCATATATTTTCATCATAATAAAATAAATTCATTTTCTCAATTATATGAATCATGATCTTATGACACCTCAAAGATGATCATGAGAAGCCTGGAAACCTCCACCACATTAACACCATACATTTATACAGATAACTTCCTGAATATAAGTGATCATGTACACCCCGTTACCCATAATTTGAAACCGTAACCACTGTCCATTATGCCATCAATTGATTCCATCTTTCAATCATGTGTTGTGGATCACAAAAATTCTTCAATGAATTGTCTAAAAAACACAACATGCCCACCATAATATTTAGTGCCTTGTTTGGGATGCCTCCACCTATATAAACCCTTCTAACATTATAAAAACACACATGATAGGGGAGGGGTATAGCATATAAGAAGTGGAATATTATATCCATGTTTGGAGTAATTATGACAGGTAATCATGTTATTTATTTTGTGATCTATTTCACTTGATTTGGTTAGGCTTTAATCATTATGAAATGCTATCATCCAAAGATTCGGTCTTAGACATCCTTATAAGATATCCCAACTTCATGATGTATTCATGAGAATGATAATGGGCATACACATTTCTTGAGAACTAACAGTCATTCCCTCGTCTTTTCATAAGAGACCATAGCAGGTGTGCCCTATAAAAGGACCATCAGCAAGGCCCCCTTCTATGTGTCCTAAAACATTTCCCTGTATGGGTTTGTAGAACAACCTAAATAATTCTTGGAGTATATGTTACCATATAAAAGATACGTGAAAATTTTTATGTGGTGCACATGTGAGGCTCAGACAAAATCTATTTCCCATGAAGAGTTGACAGATATGATCTATTACTCCTAAAAAACCTCTACTTTGTTTCCCAGTAAAGTCCCTCAAACATGTGATACACCCATGCACCCCTGGAAATGAATTCCCCCAACCTTTCAATGTCCAAGACATTCATGTCTTGTGACTCCTGAATTCGGACCTAGAAGTGGAAAAAATTATATACAGTACCCATGTGGATCTCTATCTGTGAAATCTAAACACCATGTATGTTCACCTCATATTACATATTACCACTCTTCTACTTGATGTACACACCCTTTTCCTTGTAATGTCATTAATTTTTATCAACAACACACTAAAAGTCCCTATAAAAACACCGTTGAGGTTGGGCGAATTGCATGAGTAGTGGGGCTTCATGAAATTTCTTATTATGGGAACCTCAATACTTTTATATGGCCTTGAAACAAAAGAAAATTTAAGCTAAAGCCCTCCCTTTTCATACAGGACCTTGGAGGTGTGGTTGTGGATTGAACCCACTGGCCAAGAACTCCCCTTCTAGGAATATAATGTCAATTACAGCTTAAGGCATGATCCCTTAAATGTGAAGGTCCTATAATTTGGCCTGATAAATATGATAAAGATGATCATGAGGACCCACCACATGATTAATTTATGGTCATAAGATCACAAGATTCTCTACAAGTCATATGACTTCATTGGGAGGCGATGGATGTGTCTCTTCGATGGTAAGACATGGATTAGGATATTCATTTTTCTTATGTGATAGCTTATTAACATATCAAAATTATAAATAAATAGCCTATGGAAAATATAGATCAATGATATTTTTGGTTGATCATGTGAAATAATATGGACATGTCTACTTCAATCATACAAAGACTGTAAATAAATATCAGTTGATCATGTACAGGACACTGGACATGACTTTTTTGATTAAGTTTCTCATCTTAGACATGCCCAAATTCATCATATGAATACATCCAAGACATGTCATACGATCATATGAATGAAATAATACATTTTCTATTTTATCATATGAAATATCATTAGCATGTCAACTTTGATCATGTAATACATCTTGGATATTACATATTCAATTATGAGAAGCATTTGGGATATGTCAGGTAGACAACATTATACATGTCTTCCATGCAAGACCAGCACTAATGACATGACCTGTTGATATACAAGACATGTCAGGTAGATCCCCTAGGACATTTCAATAGAGTCTATTAGACACACTTAGAATAATTCCACGCGTACTCATCCCATGACCTATTCTCCCATTATAAGGGATATGGCCTTAATGGGATAGGGTTACACACTAACATGACCCTATTGATTTCATTCTCTCAAATAGGCCATCCATGTCATACAAAGAATTTATAGCTGACCTTTCATGGTAACCCTCTAACATCATTTATCCAAAAATAGAAAATGAATATTCCAAAAGGGAATCCATCCTAGAATAATCCAATAGCATTCCTAAAACTTCATGGGTAACTATAATGTCACTGAGTGGCATAACCCATCACCATGTTCATAGGAAACTAAACTATGAGAACACAAATTTATTTCCATAGAGGATACATAGGATGTATTACTAAGGAATAAGCTCCAATGGGTAACAACCCTAGTGTAAGTACATTAATATCCCAAATAAACTTAACTTATGGGATATAATTACCCGATATGTCTACCATCCTCCATCATCTCATAGTATATGTGATGTGGTCTAATACACAGAAACTATTTTATATGTAAGCATAGATCATTCCCTAAAATTAGCTAAACCTGTCAATTAGATAGGGGTCACTAATCTACAAGAACTGTGATTCATTTTATAAATAGGATATGTATGATTCCTTCCCTAGGCCTGAGCTCTTTACCATATATTCCAAGAGACTAGTAATCATACATCTCAATGGGAAACATTTATGTGTAAGCCCCATGTAGATATGATTTTAGGCAATTTGTCTCATCTTTCACAATATCTTATTTCTCACACTAAGAATGGTGGAAATAGTCATAGATATTGGTGATGATTTTACCAGTAGCATGTTAATAATTCTCCCATTTTGGGACCTTATTTGGGATATAATTATGATTACATCTCATTTTCAATCAAAGGACCATACTCTTTTTGAAGAAATATACAGTAGCCGTATATGCATAGGCCCCACCCAAGGCCTATTTTTTCATATCCCTCTTGATGTAGATTTCCGTACATGAACTGTGTAGACTCTGGTTCCTTTATTAGTAGGATATAGAGGATGCCTCATCAAGGTCTGAGCCCTATATTTGTATGCTATCTGCAGGACATTAATCTATATAGTTGGGTCCCGACACATGATGTTAAACTATTTTAAATAGACTATTTGGGTTTGGATTCCTATTTTCACAAGATATATAAGACACCTCACAAAGGTTCAATCCCCTATCAATGACAAAAAAATCATCCTATGATGACAATAAACACCATATTTACCAAACATGGTTATGAACTAAAGCATAATAAATAAATAATAGAATGAAGGAGAACCCATAATATGAACAAATTTTTTCCAATCAATACATGGAATTAGTTGAGTTAATGAAATTGGGGTAACCAGTCCTATATTGAGGACACATAATGATTTCACAAACATGCATTAACTCTTTAAGTGTGTCCTAGAGTAGGAAAAAATTCCCCCAAAAGTGTATGATGAGCCTGACCTCCCATCCTCTCGAACAATGTGAGTTCCTAAGCATTGTTAGGTCTAAATCCCTAAAGGAGGACCTATTTTTGGAAAGTATATCTATATAAAATTATTGGTGTCAGAACCATTGGGTCTTTTTTAAAATAAAAAAATGGTCAAACCAATGTAATTAATTTTGAAACACATTCAATAACCCTCACCCCTTGTTTTTAGAAAAATAATTTTAGATTTTTCAGTAAACACCGATTATAGAACTAAAAAGGATATTTTACACAATTAATTATTTTGGAAGGAAAATAAAATAATTTCATATCACATATCTAGTTTTATAACAATTTTATAAGATCTTATAAAATTATAATCAAGTTATCCGACAATGAAAACATGAAACGAACGCCCAAAAAATAAAATTTAAATATTATATCGCACTAAAATGGGTATAAATCAACATAATAGAATTATATAAAATTAAATATAAAAGGATGTAGTTTTGAATTATGTCATTAATAAATCTAATACGATTATTTAGGTCATTAATTTTTAGTACAGAATTATTATGGAACACAATGTGAGGGACATCTCTGAACCACCCTTTTTCATTGAGTTGAAAACTTTCCCTCTCTAACTCAGATTATATCACTATTTTATGTTAATTAATTCATCTAAAGTATAAATATTTTTCTCTTATATATATAATTATACTATTAACCCTTTTATTTATGGGTTAATAAATTTGTTATGTACAATTCTCAAATTCTTTCTTTTTAGTCAATCCCGGATAAGTTTAAATTTTTGATACCTTAATCATTTTATGTGGAATATAGAGAAAGTATTTTTCTCATTAAATATAATAAAAAATAAAGTTGTATATTTGTATAATTATATTGTTATCCATATATTATTAAATTTAATTTATATTCTAATTATTTCTCAAAACACCTTTATCTTATCCATAAAACACAACTAGATAATTCACCTACAGCCAACATTTTGGAAAACTGTGGCTGCTATCTCTGTGGAAGTTGTCTCCAAGTTCCATGGTTTAACCTGGGAATTAGGGGGACTACTGAAATGGTTTGATTCCTGTAATTAGTCCCCCATAATTCCATGGTTATAACTATAGAAGTAGGTAATTAAAGGGTATAAAAACTCATTCCCAACCTGGACAGCCACATTGCACCACCCTTCACCCCCATACCCCTAGACATCCCCCATGCACCCCCATTCCTCCCTAGATATCCTTGTGAACCCCCTAGATAGCCCTCCCCCCACACCCCCCGAATCGCTCACCCCCCTACACCCCCTAGACAACCCCCTTACACCCCCCGGACATCCCCCTTACACCCCCTTGGACACCCCTGGATATCCCCCCTTGCCCCCCTTCAACCTCATTCCCCCACTAGACATCCCCTTGTACCCCCTTGAACACCCCTTGCACCCCCATTCCCCCATGGATATCCCCCTTTCAACCCTTGAACCCCCTGGACAGCCCCCTTTCACCCCCCAGATAACACCCCTGGACGACCCCCTTGCACCCCCATGCCTGTGGAATTCCCCTTGCACCCCCTTGAACACCACCTTCACCCCTATTCACTATAGATATCCCCATTTCCCCCTTGAACACCTGAACACCCCCACCCACCCACACCCCCATGCCCCCCTAGATAGCCTCCTTCCAGCCTGCACCCCCATGCTCCCCTGGATAGCCCCTTCCACCCCTGGATAGCCCCTTGCACCCTAGGACCCCCCCCCCCCCCCATGCCCCCTAGAGAGCCCATTGCACCCCCGTGAACACCCTGTACCCCCTAGACAGCCTCCTTGCACCCCCTAGATAGCCCCCTTTCACCCCTTGAACACCCCCACCACATTCCCCCCTGGACAGCCCTTGCACCCCCTTGAACCACCTTGAACAACTCCTACCCCATGCCCCCATGGACATGCCCCTTTCACCCCCTGGGTATCCCCCTTGAACACCCCCTACACCCCATGCCCCAGGCCCCTTGCACCCCCTTGGACAACCCCCTTAAACACCCCTGCACCCCCATGCCCCCTGGACAGCCCCCTTGCACCCCATGGACAGCCCCCTAGCACCCCCTGGCCAGTCCTCCCCCACCACCACTCGGCCCGTTACCCTCCCCCTCCCCCATACCCCCTCCTTTCTCCATCCCCCCTACCCCCACCCCCTTCCTCTCCCCTCCCCCCTTCCAGTTTCCCATTCTCCCCCTGCTAGTGCCCCCAAACCCTCTGTGAGTCCCCTTCCCCACCATTCCAGTTTCCCCTCCCCCTAGCCCATGCCGATCCACCTCCCCATAGCCCCACCAGTCCACCTCCCTAATAACATCCCAACCCATTAACTTTTACCAGGTTAGAGGATCTACTATCCATTGGTGAAATTTACCGGACACTAAATATATTTCATTGGTTTAAAAATAGTGTTACATAATGAGAATGAGTTACTCTCTTTATCACACAGAAGATCAATGTGGTACTCACTGTCAAAATTAAATTATATACTAAATCTACTTACATAATAAGAATTAGACAACTCCAAATATAAAAAAACACATAACTGCACATACATTAGTCTCCCTATATGAAAACCCATCAAAGAAGTCTAGAACCTGCTTATAAGTACCTACAACACATGGTAGAACATATTAGTTCTCATCCCCAAAATTTATTGTAAAACAGAATATTATTGAAAATTCATAAAGAATACCACTCAATAAATAGGAATAGTTTAGTAATTATCACAAGGTTTGTCCATGTATCATTGGAAGAAGTTATAATTCGAAAAATTCAATGTGAAATAATATTCATGTTTTCATAAATCCTGATTGGTTCATTTGAAGTAATATCATACCATTAATAGAGAAACATACTATTTTGGCCATGGTGAAGATGGAGAAGTTTCAAGGAACGCCAAACCCATCCTGGGAACCCCCTCCCTCCATGACCCACCACCCTCCCTCTTGGACACCCCTAGACAGCCCCTCTCCCTCTTGGACATCCCCTGATCCCTATTGGACCCACCCCTCCCCCTTATAGGAAACCCCCTACCCCTTGCCCCTCACCCCTTCCCACCTCCCCCTACACCCCTCCCCCATGCACCAAACCCCTAAACCCTTCCCACAACACACCCATTGCTCCCTACCCATGCCCCTTTCAAAAGAACCCATTACACCCCTCCCCTTCAAACCCCTTGGACCGCCTTACACCCCTTTCCCCAGCCCCTTCCCCCCTTTACACCCCTTGAACCCTACCCCTACCACTTGAAAAACAACATAGCACCCTCCCTCCACCACAAATCCCTTGGAACTCCCCTCCAACCCTTCCCCTTGCACCCTAGTACCCCCCAGCACACCCTCCTTGACCCCTCACCCTACACACCCCCATACCCTTCCCTAGTACACCCCCCTTTCCTAACCCCCACCCCCCCCCCCCCCCCCCCCCGCACACCCCTTGGACCCCCCTACCCATCACCCTTTCAACCCCTACCACAAGCACACACCTATGCCCCCTCAACCAACAAACCCCCCTGTCCACTTCCCCAGAACACCCCCTTCCCACCAGAGCCCTTGCCCACCCACCCCCCAAGCACACCCCCCATGACCACCCCCCTGAAACCTACCCCGCCCCTTGTAAAAAAAACCCCAACACCACCATGCACACACCTTGGACCCCCTCCCCCCCCAACACCCTCCCACTTCCCCCAATACACCCCCTACCCACCCCATTCACCCCACCCCCTATGCCTTGCAACAAAACCCATCACCCCCAGATATCTTGAGATTCTAACTATAAGGCCCTTGCCTTAAACCTTACTTAATCTTTTGTTATTACATGATTACACATTGAGGATCTTTTCAGGTTTAGAGTTTTAGATAATTATATCATAAAACATTCATTAAATTCCACATTTAAACAAAGTGGTTACATAAAAGATAGTATTCATTTTTCCCATCAATGGGAACATAATTAAAATAAAACATGGATTCTTTTTTGACACTTCCTTGACACTATCATCATATCATGTACCATTCTCTTGACCTGTGAAAAACATTTCAAAAACATGGGATGAGCATAAAAAGCTCGGTAAGGGTTATAAAAATATGGAAAGGAAACATGAGCACATATATACATAAGAATGAAATCGTACTTTACCCATAATACATAAGAACTTTAACATACCTCATCAAAACATGAATAAATCATAGAAATCATAAGACATAAAGGTAACATGAGGCATTCATAACATTCTTACGCAGGGAGTAACCCTATTGTTTACATTTGGAATACCCATCACAGTATATTCCCTAAATCTCTTCAGAGAAACCTTAACGTTTAACTCTTTCGCATTACCCAATACATTGGAGAGCTATATCGGGTTCACCCGCCCTTAGTTTATCATGGAACCATCCGTCTTAATAATAATGCCCATGAACCAGAACATAATCGTATCACATAAAACATGCATAAAGGAAACATAACATTTCCACATTTCAATCACAAGATATCTATACAACACATTAATATAATAAAAAAATTATGAAAACCATTTTCAATACCAAAATAAAAGAAAATTTATACATGGTATTTATTTTTCATTTAAAAAAAAGATAGGTTATGGCTTGTAGAGGAAGCCAAAACTCTAATAATGGTCACGACCGTAGAGAAGTCATTGTCGCCGCATACATAGGACAAAAAAACATTCCCTTTTTTCGTTTAGTGAATAATTCATATAAAAAGATTCCTTTTGAATAATCATAAAATTAAAAGGGGTTTATACACCATATAATATAAAGTTGTGTATAAAACAAAATATGCCTCAATGGAAGGAGATTGAGACGGATTCCCTTACCTCGTGTCCGACTTGACATGATCGTTCTTTAACCTCCTAAATAATAAACTTGAGTTATTTTATACTTTCTTAAGAACATTTTTCAAGTTCATTATTCCTTTTATATCACTTATTAAAATTCCATGATCACTATGTAATTATTTAGGATAATAATGGTAGTTTTTTTGATCATTGGTACTTGAGTTAAAAATAATCTCTTTATAATTATAGGTTGTTCATGTGGTAAAATATCCATTATATCCAGAATTATAATCATGATGTAGATGTCATATATATCATATATATCCAGTATATGCATTCATTTATAATATTACATAACATTTAGAGCTATGAAATGAAATGCACCGTTCATGGAGATGGTAAGCCGTGCGTACGCATGAACGCTACTTCCATTTTTATTTCATATTTAATGGAATTAAAACATAATGATACATAATATTAATTTAATTCTAGTATGGTATCATATATAATATCATTAAATATTCCCTTTATACGTACCACATATGGTATTAACGAATCAAATCACTTTGAGGGGGCGGTAGTCCGTACTTCCTAAAATGAAGATATCGTGTATACCCATAATGGAATCCATAAAGGTATTCCATAAATGAAAAATACAGAAGATGAAGGAAAAAAATATTATATATCATATATAAATATAGTGACATCTTAATGGCCACCATTGAAGGTGTTATAAGAATATTGAACAATCATTGTTTCATGAGGCAGAATTTCGCCATCCACAGAAACAGTATGTTGTTTAACCATTAGATGTAGGTGTGTGTAAGTGTAGCTCGGATGATTCTTATAAAAACATCTTAGTTTATTGAAGATAATTTATTTGTTACAAAATAAATGAATAAAAAGTGTTTAGGGGGTTGGAGAAGCAAAATAAAACAAAAGAACACAAGTGAAGCCATTACCTTAAAATCTGGTAACTCCCTTTGGTTTGAACCAAAAGGGGTTCTTGAAGAGCTTCCTGCCTAAGGTAAGGATTCTAGGATGAGGAGAGGGATGTGGAGAGACAAAATGATCAGAGCATGGCCGATCCAAAGGCTTGAATGGTGTGTGTAAGGAGGTAGAGGTGGGGGCCTTTTATAAGAGGAGAGGAGGGACACTCTTGGAAAGGTATAAAATGTTACTTTATTTTCAAAAGAGTTTCGGATTTTAAAGGTCCCACATTGATGTATTTTGAGGATAAGGTGATAAGGGTTTTAAATATACTCATCCAATAGGTTTTTGACATGTGTAGGTCTTAGATTTTACATTATCGTTTCAGTTTATTTAAATCGTTAAATAATGAGGTAATCCCTCCATCATCATGATGTCATAAATAATTTAGTTTATTTAATGTCTAAAAATAATAAAAAAATAATATGATGTAGGAAATGTTTTAATATTTCCAATGATTATTTATAGTCAAAAATCTGACTTGTAAAACCCCATGTAAAAATTATTTTAGTAATACAATACATGTTTGTATCATTTTTTACTTTTACTTTAAATAAAAGGCATTAATGTCATTATCATACACAAGTGGCTCCATGGGGTCCCAAAAATCGACCCATGGGTTTTCTTGGTCGGACATGACACATACAATAAGGGTAATACATGTGTCAAGGTCATTTAATATTATTAAAACATTATTTTTACCGTAAACTACACTAATTATCTCTAATCGCGATTAAAAACTTAAATGTTACTATTTACCGAAAAATTATTTTAATCCCATTGAACTACATTTTACTTCTTAATGACAACCATTTTTGTTGGATTTTTGAAATTCAAAACATATAGGTGGTAAAATGTCATTTAAATTAAAAATCGGTTTTTTAAGTACCACTTAGTGGTTTCCCTATTCATCAAAAAAAAATGAACTTTATCAGAAAAATACCAGAAATTTATCCAAAGTAAATTTCAATGTCCAAATTATATATAATAAGATTATTTTGACAAATATAGCTTATAAAATTGTCAAAATATAGATTTAAAAATGGTTCTCCATCAAAAGGTGGTAAAACAATCTTTTAAAAATATTAGAGTATTTGATGCTTTAGGTTGGATTTATTATCATTTTAAGCCACTAAAACAGAATCCAATTCATAAATAGACCTATATATCTATATATATTATTCATTACTTACTTGGGATGTTACATCCATCCCCCCTTTATAAAATTGCGTCCACGCAATTTATTTACTTATCGAATAAGTGGGGGTATTTATCCCTCATAGCATTTTCAGATTCCCATGTTGCCTATTCAACCATATGGTTTTTCCACAAAACCTTTACCTAGTTAATTACATTATTTCGCAACACTTGATCCCTTCGGTCAAGAATCTGTACTGGTTGTTCTTCATAAGAGAGATTCTCTTCCAACTGAACTACCTCTAGGCTCAAAACATGAGATGGATCTAGCATATACTTTCTCAACATCGAAACATGAAAAACATTGTGTACCTGAGATAAACTAGGAGGTAAAGCCACTCGGTAAGAAACTGATCCAAATCTCTCAAGAATTTCATATGGTCCAATGAACCTTGGACTCAACTTTCCTTTCTTACCAAATCGCATCACACTTTTCCATGGTGAAACATTGAGAAAAACATGATAACCTACCTCAAAAGATTGATCCTTCCTCTGGTTATCCGCATAACTTTTCTGCCTGCTCTGAGCTGTTCTCGTGTGTTTCTGAATCAACTGAACTTTTTCTGCCATCTCTTCTACCAATTCTAGTCCCATCAGCTTCCTTTCACCCACTTCATCCCAGAAAGCTGGAGTTTGACACCTCTTCCCATATAAAGCTTCAAATGGTGCAATCTGTATAATGGAATGAAAACTGTTATTATATGAAAATTCAACCAAAGAATGATGTTGGTCCTAACATCCCTGATAATCCATCGAAAAAGAATATAGAATATCTTGAAAATTCTGAATTGTTTGTTCTGACTTCCCATCTGATTGAGGATGAAAAGCTATACTAAAATTTAATTCAATACCCAATCACTTCTGAAGGCCTTTCCAAAAGTTATAACTAAACCTAGGATCTCGATTAGATACAATGGAGAGGGGAACTCCATGTAACTAGACTATCTCTTTAAGATACAAACAAGAAAGTTGATTTAAGGAAAAAGTATCTCGTATAGTAAGGAAATGAGCAGATTTAGTCCAGCAATCAACAATAACCTAGATTGCATTTTTACCTCGAGGTGTCTTCGGAAATCCCACAATGAAGTCCATGGATATATTCTCCCATTTCCACTCTGGTACTTGTAAAGGCTGAAGCATCCCCTTTGGTAACTGCTGCTCTGCTTTTACATATTGACAAGTCAAACACTTCACAGTAAAATCATCAATATCCCTTTTCAATCCGTCCCACCAGTAATACTTCCGAAGATCTCTATACATCTTAGTACTTCCTGGATGAAATGAAAACGGAGAACTATGAGCTTCACATAACAACTCTCTCTTCAATTGTGAATCATAAGGAACAAAAAATCTCTTACCAAACCTCAAAACACAATAATTATCAATATTAAATTCAGGCAACTTACCCTTATAAACTAGCTCTACCATTTTATGTAACTCACTGTCTTGGTTCTGTGCTTGCTTGATTCTGTCTGATAGAGAAGATTTCACTGATACCTGAAACAAAACAGAAGGACATCCTACACCAACAACTTTTATGCCAAAGTTCATCAAATCATTAACCAAAGGATCATGTTCCAAACTCAACATTGTTAATTAAGCATTACTTTTTTGACTCAAAGAATCAGCCACTTTATTTTCTTTTCCCGGATGGTAATGAATTGTACAATCATAATCCTTGATTAATTCTAGCCATCTCATCTATCTCATGTTCAATTCTTTCTGAGTGAATATATACTTTAAACATTTGTGACCAGTATATATTTCACACTTTACTCCAAACAAATGATGCCTCCAAATTTTTAGAGCAAAAACAATAGCAGCTAATTCCAAATCATGTGTAGGGTAATTTACCTCATGAGTTTTCAACTGACGTGAAGCATAAGGAATTACCTGATCATTCTGCATTAGGACACATCCAAGTCCTTTCAATAAATCATCACTGTAGATAACAAACTCACCATTCCTGGAAGGTGTGCCAAAACTAGATCATTCACCAATGTTATTTTCAATTCCTGAAAACAATCATCACATTCTTTTGTCCATATAAACTTAACACCCTTTCGAGTTAGCTTAATCATTGGAATAGATAACCGTGAAAAATTTTCAACAAACCTTTGGTAGTAACCTGCTAAACCAAGAAATCTAAGGATCTCAGTTATATTTGTGGGTCTTGGAAATTCTTCAACAACTTCTGTTTTTGCAGGATCAACAGTTATCCCATCTTTAGAAACAATGTGACCAATGAAAGAAATTTGTTGTAACCAAAACTCACACTTTCTGAATTTCCCATACAATTTCTTTTCTTTCAAGTATTTAAAAATAACCCTTAAATGTCTTTCATGCTCCTCTTTACTTTTAGAAAACACCAAAACTTCATCAATGAGAACCACCACAAACTTATCCAAAAACTCATGGAAAATTATATTCATACGGTCCATGAATACAGCAGGTGCATTGGTTAGCACAAAAGGAATTACTAAAAATTTATAATGGACATATCTTGTAAGAAACGCGGTCTTCGGAACATCTCCTTCCTTTACCTTCAACTGATGGAACCCCGATATCAGGTCAATATTTGAAAAATACTGAGCTCCCTAGAGCTGATCAAACAAATCATCGATATGAGGCAAAGGATATTTGTTCTTAAAATTGATGCTATTCAAGGCTCTATAATCAATGCAAAGTCTCATAGAACCATCATTATTTTTTACAAATAAAACAAGATCACCCAATGGTGATGTGCTAGGTCGAATGAAACCTTTCTTTAATAAATCTTGCAATTTCTCCTTCAACTCTAAAAGTTCAGTTTCAGCCATTCGATAAGGGGGTTGTGAAATTGGCTTAGCATCAGGAACTAAGTCAATACTAAATTCAACTTCCAGATCTGGTATTATTCTAGGAAACTCATCAGGAAAAACATCAGGATACTCATTTACCACTAGCACAACATTAATCTGAACAGTTCCCTTGTTTTCAATGATATGTGCAATGTAACATTCATTTCCATCTTTTACATGTTTCTCGTCCTCTTGATATGTTATCAATAGTAAGGGTTCATTCTTGTACACAAATTGAAAGTCTTTCTAAAAAGAAACTTCTTTAGCTCTACAGTCAATCTTAACATTGTAAATAGAGAGGCAATCCATACCCAGGATAACATCAAACTCTACTAGAGGTAAAACAATAAGGTTCACAAGTAGGTTCTTTCCACAGATAAGGATATGAAGATTCATATAAATTCTTTTTTCCTCAACATTTCCCCCAGGTGTTTTTAACCCAAGTTCAGGAGTCATTTCTTGAGATGGTATTCCCATTTTACTAGAAACAATTTCAGAGATGAAAGAATGTGTAGACCCTGAATCAAACAACACACTGGCATAATCTGAAGAAACAAATTACCTGATACAACTTCATTTGATGGACCGACATCTGCAGAAGTAGTTGCAAAGGATTTCACCACCCCTTTTTCTTGTAGTCTAACTGCTTCCCATCACTTGATCTCTTTGTCAGACACTCATTTTCATAGTGACCCATCTCATTTCACATAAAACACTTCACTAACTATAAATAAAATTTGGTCTTACCATCACATTGATCTTTTTCAGTGCAATCACGAGCCTTATGTCCCATCTTACCGCATCGGTAGAACGTTCCAGAATTCAAAAGAAATTCCCCAGCATGCCTTTTACCACATTTATCACAAACTAGAAACTCAATTTTCTTACTGTCAGACCTTTTTGAAGAATTATTTCCTTTCTCCTGCCACCTCGGTCACTTCTTCTACTGGTTTTTATAGAACACTTGATCATCAGAAAACTCCATTTCCACCTTCTCATCACATCGAACATGCTTTTAATAACTTTTTAACTCACAAGAAGATAATTCCTTTCCATATTTTGTCTTTAATCCTGAGTAGAAATGATTGATTTTACTATCAAGGTCTCGGATAAAATTCGGAGCATGCCTTTCCAATCGAGTGAACTTTCTTCATAGGAAACCACTGAGTCCTCCTCTTTCCTCAATTCCAGGAATTGTTTTTCAATCCTAAGTCAAACAGCCTTAGGAAAATACTTCTCAAGAAACATACCTTTGAATTCATCCCAGTCGAGAGCATCAATCTCATCAGCATCCCGGATATTTTTAGTCATCGACCACCACGGATCTGCTTCACCCTCCAAACTGTAAATAGCAAGACTATCCTTTTGATTGTCTGAACACCCCATGACATTGAAAATATTCTCCAGTTCTTTAATCCACCCTTCAGCTAGCACAAGGTCAGATGATCCTCTGAATGATGGGGGATGTTGCCTCATAAAATGTTCCAGCACTGACATGTTCCTCTGCGGTTGATCTGGCTGATCTCATGGATCGATACTGCCACCTTTTATCGCTTGAGTCAACTGCGCCATTTCTGCAACAAACTATTCAGTTCCAATTCTGACCATCTCAGGATGCTGATTCTGAAGGTCATTTCCTTCTGTATGCCTTCCTAGAACTGCCTCCCCATTTCCTCTGCGGAAAACCATTCTGAACAAACATGTCTTAGATGAAGCAACATGGTAATCTTCAAATGATATATCATTTCAATTTGACCATAACAAAAATATTTTTGGATAATCATTTCATTTAATTCTAAATCCTAATGATATCTAAACCGACCTCTGATACCATCTATAAAGCCCCAGCCTTAAACCTTATGTAATCTTGGGTTATTACAAGATTACACATTGAGGATCATTTCAGGTTTAGAGTTTTAGAGAATTAGATCATAAAACTTTCATTACATTCCACATTTAAACAAAGTGGTTACATAATAGATAGTATTCATTTTTTCCATCAACGGAATCATATTTAAAATAAAATAAGGATTCTTTCTTGACACTTCCTTGGCACTATCATCATATCATGTACCATTCCCTTGACCTATGAAAAACATTTCAAAAACCTGGGATGAGCATAAAAAGCTCCGTAAGGGTTATAAAAATATTGAAAGGAAACATGAGTAAAAATATACATAATAATGAAATCATACTTTACCCATAAAACATAAGCACATTAACATACCACATCAAAACATGAATAAATCATAGAAATAATAAGACATAAAGGTAACTTGAGGCATTCATAACATTATTATGTAGGGAGTAACCCTCATGGTTATGTTTGGAATACCCATCACAGTATATTCCCTAAATCTCTTCGGAGAAACCTTAAAATTTAACTCCTTTGCATTACCCAATACATTGGAGAGCTATATCAGGCTCACCCACCCTTAGTTTATCACGGAACCACCTATCTTCATAACAATTCCCAAGAACCATAACATAATTGTATCACGTAAAACATGCATAAAGGAAACATAACATTTCCACATTTCAATCACAAGATATCAATACAACACATTGATATAATAAAAACATTATGAAAACAATTTTCAATACCAAAATAAATGAAAAGTAATACATGGTATTTATTTTTCATTTTAAAAAAAGTTAGGTTATGGCTTGTAGACGAAGTCGAAGCTCTAATAATGGTCACGATAGCAGAGAAGTCATTGTCACCGCATACGTACGACAAAAAAACATTCCCTTTTGATGTTTAGTAACTGATTCATCTAAAAATATTCCTTTTGAATAATCATAAAAGTCAATGTGGTTTATACACCATATAAAAGAAAGTTGTGTATCAAACAAAATATGCCTCAATGGAAGGAGATTAAGACAGATTCCCTTACCTTGTGTCCGACTTGAATTGATCGTTCTTTAACCTCCTGAATAATAAACATGAGTTATTTCTACTTTCTTAAGAACCTTTTTCATGTTCATTATTACTTTTATATCACTTATTACCATTTCATGAACACTATGTAATTATTTAGGATAATAATGGTCATTTTGTTGATCATTGGTAGTTGAGTCAAAAATAAACTCTTTATAATTACAAGTTGCTCATGTGGTAAAATATCCATTATATCCAAAATTATATTCAGGATGTAGATATCATATATATCATATATATCCAGTATATTCATGCGTTTATAATATTACATAACATTTAGAGGTATGAAATGAAATGCACCATTCATGGAGACGGTAAGCCATGCGTACGCATGAACGCTACTTCTATTTATATTTCATATTTAATGGAATTAAAACATAATGATACATAATAATATTTTAATTCCAGTATGGTATCATATATAATATCATTAAATATATCCTTTATATGTACCACATATGGTATTAACGAATCAAATCACTTTGAGTGGGCGGTAGTCCGCACATCCTAAAAAGAAGATATCGTGTATACCCATAATGGAAGCCATAAACGTATTCCATAAATGAAAAATATAGAAGATTAAGGAAAAAATAAAAATATCAAATATCAAATATAAATATAGTGACATCTTAATGTCCACCTTTGAAGGTGTTAGAAGAATATTGAAAAATCATAGTTTCGTGAGGTAGAAATTCTCCATCCACAGAAACTGTATGTTCTTTAACCATTAGATGTAGGTGTGTGTAAGTGTATCTTGAATGCTTCTTATAAAAACATAATATTTTATTGAAGATACTAGAGTTGTTACAAAAGAAATGAATAAAAAGAGTATTGGGGTTTGGAGAAGCAAAATAAAACAAAATAACACAAGTGAAGATATTACCTTAAAATCGGGTAACTCCCTTTGCTTTGAACCAAAAGGGTTTCTTAGAGAGATTCCTGCCTAAGGTAAAGCTTCTAGGATGAGGAGAGGGATTTGGAGAGACCAAATGATCAGAGCTTGGCCTATCCAAAGGCTTGAGACGTGTGTGTAAAGAGGTAGAGGTGGGGGCCTTTTATAAGAGGAGAGGAGGGGCACTCTTGGAAAGGTATATAATGTTACTTTATTTTCAAATGCGTTTCGGAATTTAAAGGACCCAAATTGATGTATTTTGAGGATAATCTAATAAGGGTTCGAAATAAACTCATCCAATAGGTTTTTTACATGTGTAGGTCATAGATTTTACATTATCGTTTCATTTTATTTAAATCGTTAAATAATGAGGTAATCGCTGCATCATCATGATGTCATAAATAATTTAATTTATATAATGTCTAAAAATTATAAAATAAACTATGATGTATGAAATTTTTTTAGCCTTCCAATGGATATTTATAGTCAAAAATATGACTTGTACAACCCCATGTAAAAATTGTTTTATTAAAATGATACATGTTTGTGTCATTTTTACTTTTACTTTAAATAAAAGGCAATAATGTCATTATCTTACCCATGTGGCTCCATGGGGTCCCAAAAATCGACCCATGGGTTGTCTTGGTCGTCCATGACACACCGAATAAGTGTAGGACTTGTGTCAAGGTCATTTCATACTATTAAAACATTATTTTTACCTTAAACTACACTAATTACCTCTAATCGCGATTAAAAAATTAAATGTTAATATTCACCAAAAAATTATTTTAAACGCATTGAACCAAATTTTACTTCTCTAAAGTGAAGAAAATTTCATTTTATAGTATTGAGTTGGCGGAAACATTCTACTAGTCCTTGTTGAATGCTTAGGGAAATGATTTAAAACATGTGAAAATGACATTTTAAAGAGCCACAACCAATTTTTATAGCATATACACATTATATAAGAATGAAAACAAGTTTTTAAAACATTCAAGAAATTATAGAATTCAAATTAAAGTGTTAGGCATAGGGAACATACAACAACTTCAAGGTGCACTATTTTTTACCAAGACATCTCAAATATTCCTCTATTCCCGCTTGCATGCATAAGAAACATCACATATATATATAAAGTCACATAGTCCCTATGTACATATTTTCCTGGTCAAATATGCACAAGGGGTCCTTATATATATTTTTATACTTTCATGTTCTTCTTTACACATACACATGTATGCCTTTTTCATATCTATATATAAGTACACCTAGCCCATATATATATATATTTATTTATTTATACTACCATGAGTGAATATATATAATGGGAAACTTATATATGTATATGCCTACCTATGAAAACACATGTAAGCCTTCGTCAACAGCAACTCGAGTCAACCTCAACGACATCCACAAAGCACTAAAAAATTAAAGAACCCAAAAATCATAAAATCCCCAATTAAAATTTGTCCAAAGAATAAAAATGAATAAATTATACCCAAATATGATATTGATCTCACTATCTTCGATGGTGGTGGATAGAAGTAGTCTCATCATAATAAACCACCTAGATAGAAATAGTGTGAAAATAAATGAGATCTAACAACTGAATATATATAAATGTGATCAGTGATGATAAAAGATACTTGAATCCATTACCATTATAGATTCTATAATTCCTCTCAAGTATTACCAAAATATGATCATTTAGTCACTCTCATTAGACTGATAATTTATGGTGGTCATGTCAACACCAAATGACCATAAACACACATATTGTTCACCATTATGTCATTAATCATTGCATCAGTACATGCATAAACAATGAAAATAACACATCCATAAAGTATAACCCCTTTTTCCATACTATCATTTATATTCCATATTCTCTTCTTATCATTTAATTACAATATATTTCTCAATTAACATATGAAATCATATATAAAATTTTTTGACTGGTTAGTATATAATCAAAAAATAGAATATAAAGGAAATCATATTCATATTCAATTTCTCATTTCCTTCTATTTTCCATATTTTGTTCATTTCCAAAACACTTCCTAGATTTGATTTCAAGCACCCCAGCACCACTCCCCCCAGCCTCTCCCCCCCAGCCCCCAGCCCCATCCCCCATCCCCCTGCACCAATCCCCCCAACACAAGCCCCCCTGCACCACTCCCCCCATCCCCCAAACACTCCACCACCCAGCCTTCATCCCCCCCGACTAGCCCATGCACAACTCCCCCAACCACTAGCACCCCCCTCTAACACCAGCCCCAGCCCCCCACCCCAACCCCTCCTTATAGCACTCATCCCCCACCAGAAACCCCCAGCCCCCCAACAGCAGCCCCACTAAAAAATAATTATCTTTTAGATGGTTTCAAATAGGGTAATCTATCGTATAAAAAAATAATGTATATACCCAAAATTTCATAATGAACAAGTTATAAATTTATAATACTTGTATTTCATACATCTATATTAAAGAAATAAAATTCTATTTTTCCAAAAATAAAACTCTCACATCTTCCATGTTCCACTGATTGAGTTCCAGTATTTACTTTACTATTAGAACATTATGTTTTTTCTCCCTGGGTTTTCTAAATATACAGTTCAAATTTCCCTTACTCTAGGATGAATTCTATATAATATAAGATACATTATAAATTCATCATATTAGATAAAATAAACCAATTATTTACTTTTCTAATAGTTAAAATTGAACTTCATATGGTCTTATAAGCACCGTTGTAAATGATATAAAAATAAAAAATCATCAATTTGTCCCACAAGAATGTTATTTTTATGATTCATGGAATGTTTCAAACATATTTTTGTTTCAATAAATATTAATTATTAATTTTAATGTTCACATCATCATATTCAACAATATCATGAGCTTAATAACCCTTTATATTTATTCTTCCCGTCATTCTTGATACATAATCAACACTGTAAACATGATCACTAATTGGATGAAAAGATTCTCCAAAGTGTGTAACTAAGGAATCCTCTAGAATGATCATTTTTAGTATCATATTTGACCCTTTATCCATTTTATTGAAAGGGTTTGTTCATCCAAAAGTGGATTACACTATTTGATTCCATCAATCATTTTTTATATGACCACTTCTACCACAATCCAACATGTATGAACAGAACCTGTAGATTTTCATCCACCAAAACACCTGCACATATCCTTTGATGATTTCTTTATATAATAGTATACCTAATGAACTATCCATCCACATATGATATCATTGATATATTTTTAGATGAATTCTTATCTTTATTTCACATCAATTATTAATTCACGATCATGTTTCTAATTCCTTATAAAATAATATATATCTATCCAATAATGTTTTTAATCATTGTTAGTATGGAACCTCATCTCTATGGAAGTGAAGAAATAAGTATAAATCACAAAAAATATAATTATTTTACTTTCATATATTCAAGATTCCCTCATATCATATTTATTTCATTCACGATATCAGAAGAAAACTTTCTATCTAACACTACAAGGTTGATTAATGTTTAAAACTTGAAATTTCTCATAAGATACCTTGGATTATAATTAATTTATCCAATTATTTCATAACTTGTATACAATTTTATTCCCTAAATTTTTAATGAAATATTCTATAAAAAATCCTACTCACTTCTATGGGCCTTCCTATTGAACAATCCATGTTCCATGTTATCTGGACTTTCTAGACACATTATAGACAAAGGGGAATCAATATCTTTTTTTATCTGATATTATTATAGACCCATTATCAGAAAAGAAAAATTATATTCCTTTAAAGATATAAATAAAAACATTTCCATTATATGAATATATTATTCAAATAATAGTAACCTAACTAAATAAAAATAATTTTTAAAACAAGGGAGATTATGAACCTAAATTATATGGGGAAGTAGAACCAATTGAACTAGTCGAGTAACCACAATTCTCATAAACCACATTCTTGGAGGAGATCCCTTTAAAAAAACACAAATCTCCATCTATTCAACATAATAGATGGATACTGGTCGGAAATAAATCACCATATTGAATCATTCATCCTATCATATCATCATACGCATTGGATATGATCACCAATGTTTAATATGATTGAGTGTTTTTCAAATAATTTATACCTTCTAGGGTTCTATTTGTTATAAATGGGATGATCTAACCTAATCACCATACTAAAATCTCTATGATGGTGCATCACTCAAAAAATAAACCATGATAATTTACAAAAGAACATTTTCTATTTTTCATACAGTGTAAAATCTATAGGAGAACACTGTATGTATTTTTTATTTGGGGAGATAAAATAAGATTACACCACATATTCTCACAAACTATTTGAGGTCTTATACACTGTTACATAAAAAATTAACAAATCACACTTTTATTAAACATGGTAAGAGGTCTTTTAGACCATCCTTTTATTGAGTTATTTTGTAGTAAAAAAATTATACATACCTCTGATCATTGTAGTCAACCTACCATTAATATGATAAATGAAGACACCCATTTGAACCATACAATGAAACCATAAACATACAGTCATAAAAAATACATACCAGAAAAAGGGTATTCATATAGTTTTGTACGGAAAGCAACATGTTTCCTCTTCCACCATAAGGGTAGCACTGCAGATGCATAAGGGTACTTATTTAATTTTATCATATGAAAAACAACTAAAAAACTATCCTATTATATATTTATGAACATCATTGAATTTCAATAGAAACACTCATTCTTATGAAACAATATCCAATGAAATTTGTTTGATGAATGTTTTTTTAGTAAAAAAACATACAGTGGAAGGGTACTAAGACCACTATAATAGGAAAACATCAATTAGGTTTGATTTATATTTGACCATCACCATCCGGATAACCATTTACATTGAAACATGGATAAATCTTCTATTATCCCAAAATTATTATGTATATGTGATCACAAAAATGATTTTATAATAGGAAACCCACTAATAGAGGTATATCCCTCCCTGTACTCACTATGGATCTCCATGACTAACAATTAATCATAGACATATATAAAAAATATAAAATAAAATAATCGGGTTCAACTAATTAATTAAAAAATAGATATATAATAATAAAAAATAATGTTAGTTATACCACACAATAACAAATACAATCCCATCTCAAAATATATCATAATTAAAATGAATAAATTTAAGAACTATAATAAAATATAAAAACATGTATATATATAGATTCGGATCCATTATGCCTACTAATGTTGCACGAAAACTAAAAAATATCACACAACTGTAACAAAAACATCATCAATGGAAACTCAAATTTCCATTACACATTTGTTACCCAAGTATAATGAAACTCCCATAGAAGAGTCAAAAAAACCATTCCCTCTTATAAAATATCTTAGTATTGTCAAAAAAAGATGAAATGGTTCTCTGATAACATATTGTAATATCTTGACCCTACCCACTAGGTCTGAGGTAATGTGTAACAAGAACTAATTATAACCACCCTTAATAAAAGAGGCTACAAAAAATAAGTGAGGGATAGAATGAAATCATTGAGGAGACTATAATAAATTGTATCACTTCCATGAAAAATTTATATAATGAAAAATAAAATATTTAAATAACCATGAAAAAATATATTAATATTTTCAAATTGAACACCTGTATTATAATAAATAAATAATTTATATCTGAAGGTGGAAATTCAAAAAATATTACAAATTTGGTAGATAATTAAATAAATAAACTATATTAATCCTTCGAGTCTATTTAGGATTGTCCTCCTGCTCCACAATTCACAGATCAACCATCTCAAATGGATTTTTTTTCTATTTCAAGATTGAAATACCTGATTTCCCATTGTGAATCAATATTCTTAGACAATGTGTCAGTTATAAAGTCCATTAAGGCAATCCAAAATTATTGTTAACATGAGTTCACATGCATAAGATTTTATGTCATGAAATGAAATAAATTATCACATGATAAAAATACCATATCATTCATCCATAAGATATCCAAGCTGCCAGAAACAAAATATATACCTACATTGGCTTAATGATAGATGAAAAATATTGTATTAATAAAAATTGCACAATAAAATTGAACAATATTGATGATTCTCAACAGTTTGATAAGTCCTTGGCCTTAAAGTCAGACCATAATATACCACTAAACCATGTTTCATTCTATCAATTCAGGTCACAATGACCATTATGACCCACTGTTTACTCAAGAGGTAGGTTATATAGACCGTGTTTTCAAACAATTGCTTATTGGATTTACTATTTATGAATGTTATGTAATCAGTTCAATCCAAAAATATATATATTATTCCCCAATGTCTAACAATCATTGTTGGACATATCACATACTATATCTTCACGTACTCATGACACAAGTGCTACTGAGCCATCACAAGTTCACTAGTAACTAATGTACCATTAACCGAATTACAAAATAATTATATACAAAATATCTCATAATGAAATCGTTATATCATATAAAAAATCATAACATATCTTGAGTGTGACAAAAATAAACATATTGAAACATTTGATCAAAATCAACACGGTCTAAATGAAATCCACCCACAACATAATATTTTTATAACTACCCTAAAAATGGAAGATGCATTATAAGGATCATGATAACTCCTTGTATTCAATTCCAACATTAAGGTTCATCCATGATGTTGTTGACTGAGTCACAACACACACCTATTGAGAATGTCCATGCATATTAATGATGCATAACTAGGATCCTGGTACATCAAGGAATAGTTTGAAATATAGACTCACGATGATTCCTTATTTAGTATGTGAATATATAATCACATGCATTTTTTTTCAAATGACATAAATTATAAATAATTTTAATGGATGGGATTATATATCATTAGATAAATTAATGACCAATGAATGGATAATAAATAATCATAGATTATAAAAGAAATAATTTCTTCCATAAAATGAACATCAAACCATCATGAATCCATCATTTAAAAATAAATCCAAGATAAAATAAATGAATTATAATGTATCACGATGATTTATCTATAATTAATTACTATAAAATATCTTGTTCTTTATAGTTCAAACTATAATTAATATAGTTAGCATTAACATTCTAGATCCTCTAACGATGTAAGAAGGATTTTGGAAAAATGTTCACCAAAATTACCTCCCTATAATACATTATGTAACACCGTAGATGATAGACAAATATAATCCATGATCAAATAAAGTAGAAAAAAATGTAAAATTCATCCTTGAAAGGGACATACCAAAATTCATCACCAAATCCAAAAAAAAGAATCTATAATGGATGGTGAAAAAAGGAAATATATAAATAAATAATAGTGACAAATTATTCTAAACAAGAAAAAAAATATTACATAAATTGATCATAAAAATCAACAATAGAATGATTTTATGGTTTTATGAAATTCCATCAGAATGAGTGGAATTCAATGAAACAAAGGGATATCATGATTAGAAAGACATTGAATTGCAATAAAATTCCTTGAATTTATTGTCTCATGCATTTTATCCTTGATAAAAACGAGTTCTAAGAATAAAATTCACTAATTTGACAATTTCTATAAAAAACATGATGTTAATTGTTTATAAAATACATTTTGGTGGATGAAATGGTGTTATTGATTCCATAAAGAAAATGATATGGGATACATTGTGTTCCAAAAAAAAATATCATTTCTTTTATTATAGAGACCAGTGCACAAAACTTGGAAAAGATGTTTTGGAAGGTGTTTTAGATGGTGAGCAATCAAAAAATAACCTATAACACATAAAAGGTAACCAAAGTCCCCCAGAAATCTCAAAAAAATATTAACCAAAAAAAAAGAGAATAATATAATCAATTATTTTCCTTAAAGGAACAAAATTATTAAGCACATAAATTGGGGAATTGTCAAAAACATATGACTAGGGGTAGAGGGTAGCCCGAAGGGGGAGGCGGAGGGGGAGCCGCGTCAGAAGAAGAGGGTCGTGGGGAGGTTGGGTGGCTGCATTGTCATCAGAAGATTGTCCTGAGGCTTGGTGGCTGCATCATTAGAGGAGGATCGAGGTTGGGGGGTTGTGTCATTGGAGGAGGAGTGTTGTTGGGTGGCCGTGTAAATAGAGGATGATATCAGGATATGGGTGACAGCATTGGTTGAGGAGGTTTGCCAACTCACGGGGAGGAGAAATCGACATCCAAGAAGAAATCGTGAGGGTTGGGGTTGGGGTCATAACTTTATGGGTATATTAAGACCTAGGGGAATATATTTGTCTATAGCCACATCTTTTTTAAAAATTGGAAATATATGTATGGAAATATCCTATAATTATAGTAGTGAAACACTGTTTTGAAAGATCACTTCTATTAACAATTCATTACAATTTCACAAGACATTCTTTCAAAATGGGCATAATATTTGGAATCCTATACTAATGAAACAGATTTCAAAATCTCAAATATTTATTTCCTTATTCCCTTTGGAATCGTTATGAAATCAAATTATATTAAAATATAAGGCATGATTACGCAACCCATTACTTTCTATGGGAAATTATTATGTATATAAAATATGATTGATTTCCATTTTTTGAAAAAAAAAATCATGTAATTGTTATTATTAGTGAACCTAGATAGTTCTCTAACAAATTGGGTAATGTTTTTTGATGATAAGATGTTATGTATGGGATTTTAGAGTAAACCTAATCCATGATGGGACTCTGTCTACAATGTGATGTTGTCTTGGTGGCTAGCATTTTCATATACTTATGTTGTGTTTTAGGTTTCTATTATAGATACCTGGATTATCATACATGGATATTACATCACTTTAGATGAATATTCATCACAATAAATAATTAAATTACCATCGATCATTAAAGTTGAGTGTATGTGGAATCCTAGAACACAATATTTTAACTTGGATGAAGATAATTAATGTTTCCCATAAAGTGTTTCCAATTTTGTAATACTACAAAACAAAATTCATCATAACCTATTGAGAAAACATAAGAAAGAGAGATATGAGATTATCTATAAGGATAAATAAAGAAGATACATAAGCATAATTTTAGTATAATGGTATAAGAACATGAGTAATATATTTGAAGATCATACATCAAAAATTAAAGTATTATAACATGGAATATAGATTGGAATATCATATGACATGATTCATAAATAAAACATAAAACATTATTCATGAGAGAATAACATTGTAAAAACACATAGAATTTTTTCCCTATACATCACCTTAAAAAAATTTGAACATGTAAAAATAATAATAGGTTCACTCATTATGTTATGGACATGAATCGGGTCTTCACATAAACTTATAGACACACAACCTGGTACACTCGTATCATTTTGAACATATAATTAGGTTTAAACATATATAGCTACAAATACTAGGCATGAAACACCACCATCTTTAGTGGAAGGCTACCTAGTATTCAAGGATTACTATAAATTCTATCTTAATAGAATTATTTCACCACACAAACCATCATAATAGTCAAGCTTCCCCTCCAATACCAACTTAGTAGTAACATTTCACTGCCAAGACCATCAAAGTAGTCATTTTTGACTACCAATTCCATCTTATTTGTCACGAATCACTCCCAATACCATTTTAGTAGTAAAGGCCCAATCCCAAGGTTGTATTAATAGAACGAGTCCTATACTTGACCATGTTTACTCACAATTACAACAATTTATTTTTAATGATATATAAATCATAACTCAATGCATTGGAGGAAAATATTGGACCCACCCATCACATTATTAAATCATGAAAAATGTGTGCCATAATATTAAAAAACATTCATCGTATCATAAAAAATGGAAAAAAGAGGGGTTTTATAAACATCACATAATAACCCATGAAATTGAATGGGTGTCATAACATTTTATAATAACATAACTTCTAAAAAAGTGACAAGTTTAATAAAATTTTTATCATAGAATGATAAGGGAAGTGAATTGAGTTTCAAAGGCGTTAAATGATGGTATAACATGTGGATGTTTAAGGAGCTTCATAAATAAAATATCGTCTTAAATATAAAAAATTAAAATAATAAAATATAATGGATTATATTGAATATATCCTAGGTAAATAATAAATTATATCAAAGGGTATCATTTAGTATTAATATAGATTTTGAAAGATCACTTAAAGCAGTTCTTAAATAAATCAACATTTTTTTAAATCAGGTTTTTAAGATATAAACCATTTTTGGAATCCATTTCACTGAAATACACATTTAATACATATGAAATTTTATTTTAAAGACATTTTAAAACATTTCATAAAGGAAAATATACATTCTAATTTAAAAAATTATCATTACAATCATAAATCATTTTGAATGCATTTTTCTTTTAAAATAACCTTCAAAATTTATAAATTATTATTTGAAAATTACATTAAGAACTTTATAAATAATACAATGTTATTCATATACTATTACATGAAAATAAAATTAGGGTTATATTGAAAAATATTGTTCAAAACATTTTTCGAAAAACTCGTTTCATAATAAATCAGATTTTCGACTAAAGGAAAATAAATTAAAATTTTCTTAAAACTATTTTCCAAAATATCTTAAGAACCAAGGAGAGAATAAATGGTACCATTACATTAACATGTCATGAATAACCATAGGATATATAAATTCATGGGATGTATTTATATATGAATCAAAAAAAAATCAATTGAGAATAATCGTAAAAAATTCCAATAAATGATGAGAATGTAGCAATAAGCTCTTTCAACATTGGTAACATTGAATCATAATCCTCGTGCAATAATAATGTTAAATGTTGCATATAATATCATTAAAATTATGATATTCATGATATACATTTTCAAAAGGATTTATATATGCCTCGTAATAAAATGTAGGTGGATAACATAATATATGTCACAATGATTGAAAATTGGGACAAAATTACATTACAGATTTGATAACTCTTGAAATGTAAACCCCATGAAAAGAAGATCATAAAATTTACTTTTAAATTACAATAAATTTAAGGATAATAATCATATAATACATTCATAGTTATTATATACACCCCAAAAAAATAAATGAGTATTGAATATGGAACATGTTTCATAGAAATTAATGTGAGACTAGAAATCCCCATAATTTTAGTCTTGAATTTCTTCCTACACATTATAACCTACATTAAACTAAATAAATGATTATTATAAATTTTCCATAAAACCATTACCATATATATTATACCATATATTATTTTATTATGAGTTTTTGTTAATATTTTATTAACAATTCCATGTTAATGTCATGTTTCATGTAGTATTATATTTATTTTTTGTATATGTTTTGACTTGTTATTTTTTGCCATTTATATTTGATTGTGATTTAAATATCGCCATAATTTAAACAATTGTATAAATATCATATATAATAATTATATATGTTTTATAATTATATAAAAAATATAGAAATAAAAAATTAGATACACCAGTCATTGTAACGGTAGGTCGTACGTACCCTTAAACGCTATTTCTGTTTTCATATAATATTGAATGAAAGGATATAAATGATATATATATATATATATATTATAATTATTGTATCATTATAAGTTCCCATATATCACATATGTGTATTAAAACAACCATTAATACATTTCATGTAATATGTGAATGAATCACCTCTCTTTGAGGAGATGTTATTCAACATATCTAGAAATGATTTTATCATATTCTCCAATAATTGAAATCTTGAGGATATGCACTATATAATAATTAAAAACAATAAATGAAAAAAATATCATATATATAATATAAAAATAGTAATTCTGTTATTATTTCCTTCCTAGAAAGGTGGTTATGAAATAAAGAATGACATCAGTTTGTGAGGCGGTAGTCTTCTGTACATATGAACAATGATTTCATATATCATTTGATGGATTTGTGTGAATGTGTAGATTATACCATTAAAATAATATAATCTTAGTATATTGTGGATAAATAGGATGATATATAATAAACTAATAATAATAATTTAAGGGATGGATAAATAAATAAAGGAAATGTAATTATTGAATAATGTTACCACTTCTTCAAGTAACTCCGTTTGGTTTCCACAAATGGGATTCATTTGTATGAACTATAAAAAAATTGATGCTTTTAGTTTGAAAGTATGGAAGTTGGGAGATTAATTAAGAGGTACTGAAATGAACCAAAGTGCATGAAAACTTGTGAATTAGTTAGGGGGTGAGTTCCCATTTATATTATATGGAGTGTTTTATTTTTGTAAATACATAAAGATAAACACTATTGAGAGGTCTCTATTACACATGGATATTTTGTGTTTTTTTCCTTCAAAATAATTTTTATATTTTTATATTTTTATATTTTAACATAAAACTAAAATATATTATTTTTTGTATGAAATAACTATGTTTTGGATTCATTACACGCTACACAAAGTAATGTTTTCACTATAAGCAACACATATATGTATTCTATTACAAGAAACACTTAGTTTTTATGAAACATAATTTTATTATTATAATTATTTAAACTATATATTTACAACATAGTCTTTTAACATATTTAAACAAATTGTAATAAAAAAATTAAATATTTTTTATAATGGTTTTATATAAATAAGACATATTTATTATGAAACATATAAATTTTGATGACATCATTATATGTTTGAAAATAGATTTCCTCAAATGAACCTCATTTTATTTCCCCTATAAACAATAATAAAAATATTTTTGGAATCATTAAGAATATTAATTTGATAATATAAATTTTTTTTTATTCATAATGTCAAAATTATATTTGGGGAAATTGCTGGGAGTTTTTTGAATAATATCATTTTCTGAATGAATAATAAAAAATATTGAATTATAATTGAAAACATCGTTTTTATATAACTTATTTTTATTTTTAAATTTATTTATTTTTTTTAATGTGTCATTAGAAATTTATTAAATCATTTAATCCAATAAATTATATTGCAACCAATTTCATATTGAAATTGGTTATAAATACATTTCAAAATCTGAACAGTTTTGCTTAAAATACCTATTGTCAAAACACATTTGTGGGATTATTTATAAATTAATTTAAACCAATTATATAATTATAATTTGAAATAATATATTCCATAATTTTAAAAATAACAATTTAATGTTTCAATTAACTTAAATATTTTTTTTAAGAAAATGTTTATTAAAATTAATTACAATGATTAAGGAAAAAGTAGTTTACGTAGTGGATAAACATTAATCTTTTGGGGAAATATGACCTAGAAAGTTTTCTTAAATTCATTTTCATCCCATATTTCTAAAATATCCCCTTTTAGTTATAATGATTTCATTTATTGGGTCTCTATTCTATGAATTTGACCTATATAATATGTTATGCATTGAAAATGACAAATAAAGGATATTTCTTATCTTTAACATTTATAAAGCCTTGAGATATTAATAGAAAACCACATTTTTTAACTTCTACAAATTATTTTTAGTGGTGAAGAACTTATTTTGCTCATATTAATTTATGTTTAATTTTTAGGGATGTATTTTACATATTATCTTCTTAGGGAATGCTAAATGTTGTAATAATTTAGTTTATAGTTGGCTAAAATAAATGATACAAAAAATTTTAAAAGTGAAATATATTTATTGAATTATTATATTTAATTTTTTTGATATATATATAATTTTATATTGGTTTAAAATTAATAGATTCAAATTTCATCTTTATTAGGATATTTATAAATTTAAATTCTGTAAACAATTTCAAAATAGATATTAATATAAATAGATGATATTTTAATAGAAAATTTTATATTTTCTAAATATAATATAATATTTAAATGATTTTTAAATGTTAAATGTTTTTAATATGTTTTATTAATGGACCAATTGATCTTCTATAATGAACACATTATTTATTAAATAGAAAAAAAGTATTAGCATGCTTTGGGATAAAGTAGTGTCTTTTATATTACCTGTTCTGGTTTTAAAATAAATTTCCAACACACATGTGATTTTTTTTATAAATTAGAAAAAATATATAGAGTTTTTTAGAATATATTTTCTAATAAAAATTACATTAATTTAGTCTTAATGCTTAAATTTCATTGGTTATAAAATTATTTAACATAAAAAACAAAAAATGAAAAATGTTGGGAAAATATAAGTAATTGGAAAAAAATTAAAAATGAATGTACTTTTTTGTGTTATAGGTCTTGATCAACCATAATTCCCACTTAATACATTATTTTTTTCATTTGGGTAGCACATGATGTAAGAAATACCACTCAATAGTGCTTACCTTTTTATATTTATAAGAATATTTCTCCTTATCCACTATAAAAGGGAAATCAACCCTTCTAACTTATTCACACTAGTAAAGCCCTATTGATCCACCAAAATATACAATAAATCCTCCAAACTTCCTTTTTTCATCCTAGAGGCCACAATTTAGGCAGAAAACCATCCTAGGAATCCCTTCACTGCAAACAAAAAGGAGTTATGTAGAAAATATCTTACATCCTTTCATAAGCTCTATTATTTTATTTTCATTCACCACCTCCTTAATGATTAATAATTAAAAATGATATAACATTATATGTATCCTCAATGTACTATGTTTTTTTCTTAGGTTTTTACCTTAACATACAAACACTTTCGTCAAATGGGTGATGAACTTAACGAACACTAGACTACCGCCTTACAAAAAGATATTGTTTATTTTTCATTTACCACCAAAATGTATTGGAATTATCAGGTATATAATATTTTTATACTATATATATTATATTTTTTATGTATTTCTTCTTCGATTATTGTTATATAAATCATAAATTTTTTCTTCCCATTTTATGGGAATACGCTGACATCATTTTTGGATTTGTGGACCACCCCCTCCTCAGAGCGATGTGATTCAGTCACACATTACATTTAATGTATAAAGGATGGTATTTTTAATTTTATATGATATTTATGACATAATAATTATAATATATGATAATATATATATATATATATTAATATATGTCATTTACTTTCCTTCTTTTAATATGACAATAAAATGGAAATAGTGTCAACGATTAAGTATGGCCTACGATCTCCTTGAACAGTGTATTAAATTTCATATTTCTATATTTTATATATAATTATAATTATTTAAACAATTAATATATTTTATATTTATATCATATTTTACATTATGGATGTATATAAATCATTCTATTTAAAAGTATCATGAATAAAAATTCAAAATATAAAGGAAAAACAAAGGGGACATTACCTGAAATGTAACATCAAAAAATAATTGTTAATAAATGGGTAGTATGACGTCATAAAAACAATCATATTTGTATTTATATATAAATATAATATTTTTTAAGATTTATAATAAAAACAATATTTTTTATACAACATGATTGAACAAGTACGTGTGAGTCAAGACATAAGGTAGGGTTTTCTTATCACACTTATATTTCTGTGAGACTTGTGCATTATTCACCACTACTTTCTTTTATCTGGTTTATATAATTCCCATGAATGTATTATATAATCATTTTACTCAAATTTATGGGTTTTTTCACATCAATTGTATGATATTTCATTCATGTGGTTTATGGTTCAAATGTTACCAAACCAGTCAAGTAATTTTTGTCTCGAATTTCCTTCCTTGAGATACATTTCATGTTATGATCCTATATTATTATATGGGGGGTATATAATTCCCTTGTACTTGTTATATTTTGAATATGTTTCTATATATTTTATTTTATGATTCATGTAATGTTTTTTTCGAAAGGAATTATGACTAAATGTTACCAATGTGGTAACGATTTGTTACTACAATCTCAACATTTATCAAGATTGTTTGTGATTATGATTCCCATGATTAAATCTTATAATTCATACTTGAAGAACCCAAATGAATTTTATTATAATTTTTTAATTCATGATATAATTATATAATTGAACCTTTTTTTAATCATTTATACTTAATATAATTAAGAAAGTTTTTTTAAGAAAATATGAATTTATCTCTCCCTTCGGTTGGAAATATATATTCTTTAAAAACCTCTTTCTCTAAAAATGTTTTCATTTTATTTCTAATAATATTTTATTTTTTAAAAAAATATATTTTTACCCATATTATTCCTTTTAAACCAAACAGTTTTTAAAATGTAATCTTATTTTCATTTTCTAATCAGGGTACCTTTCTGAACATATTACAGTGAAAAATTAATGTTCGGAATGTAAAAATATATCCACCATCATGATGGTAATTTCAGTGAATCTTCTTTCAAATTTTTATAATACAAATTTCGTTAAGAAAACTTTTTCCATAATATTCGACACATTAATTTGTTTTTAAATGTTGTTTTCAAATAAAAAGGGTTAAAAGAATATTTTATGTTAATGAAGTGTTTTAAATTATTTTCCAAATTTATTTAAATTTTTTCAATGCAATTATCCATGAAAATGGTTTTCAAAAAATTGTTTATATATATAAATTGTTATAAAATGTTTTCAGGATTCATTTATAATTTTTCAACAAAAAAAAGTTTTATAAGAAGTTCTCAATATTCCGTCATACATTTCAAAAGAATATGGTTTTAACTTTTTTTCAATACTTTATTAAATGCTTTCAATAATCCTTGTTAATTTTCAATTAAAAATCATTTGAAGACGCCTTTAAGATTAATTTATAAGTTTTCATATAAAATGGTTGAATTTTTTTCAAGACTCTTTTATACATTTTCAAGAAAAAAATTTACAATTTAGTTTTCAGAAATCATTTATATGTTTTCAAATTAATTTTCAAATAAAATTATTTTCATAATTTCTTATTATTTAAAATGTATTTTTTCAAAGTAAAAATGATTTTGTAGTCAAAAAAATTTTAAAAATATTTCTCTAACATTATTTTTCATCCAAGAAGAAATTAGCTTGTGTAACTCATGACTTGTGGTGTATATGATAAAAGTGATCCATTCGTACTATTTATTTGAATCGTTTATGTTTTGATGGAATAATGATTGTGAATCTCATTTCTCTTTCATGGGTTATATGTTTATAAAACCCATTTCTTTTTCATGGTTTATGTGTTTATGAAAATTGTTTCTATTTAATGGTTTATATGTTTATTAAAACCATTTCAATTTTATTTTTTATATGTTTTTGAAACTGACTTATTTTCATGAGGTATGCTTTGATGAAATAATTATGAATTGTTTCTCTTATCTAGAGGTTATGATATAATTACATACTTGTTATACCCATTTCATTTCATGGGTTATGATATGACTTTTTATGATCTTGTGGAACAATTATGTATGATTTAATTATGATATGGGTGGGACAGAAGCTCCCAAAAATTCGATGCGTAAATATTTAGATCTCATGAGATAGAAATAGCTAGAATAAAGAGTGAACTCAGTTTAATAAAAGACGTTTTCCGCTAAAATGGTGTTGGGAATGAACCCTTACTACTAAGATGGCAATAGGTGTGAACAATGACTACCAAATGGGTATGAGAATGAATCCATTCCATTAATATAGCCCTATAATTAATCATTGAGTATAAAAATTTTCATTTTTATATAATTATATGTCTACTATAAATTTGATATATTATTCCAATGTTATTATCTAATGGAATATTCTCTTGATTCCCTTAGGATTCATGTCTTATGAACATCCAATATTTATAATATGACTCATTTATATGATCTCTTATATTCTAGGTGTGATATTCAAATTTTATTCTCGTATTATCATACCCTTATGATCATGTGATTCTTATGTATCTATTTCATTACCAATACTGAGCATCTATCTTACCCCTTTACTAGGCTTCCTTTTTCCTAGGTTATGAATAATGTTTTTATGTAAAATGTATAATATGGGAGATCGGCGTGGAAAGCATTAAAGATATTTCACCACATTAGAATTATTTTTCCATGTTTAAAAATACATTAAACTTTTATAGTCCTTCATTATTTACTTTTTCAAAGTGATTAAAATTGCTAAAAACTATGTATTATCCAAATATATTAATCTTGGATCACTATAGTTGAAAAGAATGGAAAGGTTTATTAAGTGATTGTAAGATGGGATTCTAAAATATTAGTGACATCCCCCTAGGTATTTATACGTATATTCATAAAGATGAATCTATGGATAATAAAATGATGTAAAAGATTTAAAATAAGGTTTCATAATTTAGACATTCTATAAATGTTTTTTCAAGATTCTGTTGTTTTCTTTATGATACATGTTGTTCACACTATGATTTTTTATTTTATTCCATTGTGGGAACTTGAAGGAACTGTATTGACATTCAATGTGATGTACAATTTGTTTATATGTAATCAAATAAGATTACTACTGTAGTGAATGATGTTGTGATCATGCCTCGCCATCTTTCATAGAACATTTATAAAATATCTCGGACTCATCAAATGAGATAAAGAAATACTTTACAAAGATTTTGTGTAATGGATACCATGGAGGAAAAGAAGATTTAGTTTTTATTTTGTCTAGAATGTGGAATGAGGAACCCACATGAATTTATTAGTGGAATAAGAAGATATTTTGACTATAGAAAAAAGAAAAAAAATAATTTTACTACAAAGGGAAACTAAAAAACATATGTTACGGAAATGGATTGAATTTTTTTCTACTTGTAGGTATTATCAATAGTTGAATGATTTATTTATTGAATTAATTGGAAATATGTAAATAAATCTCCTGAGAATAAATATCTTGAAGATAGTTAGAAAGGTTGTACGAGTAATGTTTATATTGATGATGATGAAGTGAATAAAGATGAAATGAGAAAGGAAAGTGGTATTAAGTAATAGGATGTGGTATCATTATTAATGGATTATGGAAAAAGTGGAATAATTGAAGTTTTTTTGTTTTTGGATTAATGAATTATTGAATATATAAGGATTTATTAGCTTAGTTTTCTTACTAAGGATTTACATGAATATGTTAAATGATTTCGATGGACTAGAAAATTGATTTGGTGGAATGGTTGTGTTCATGAGAAATTCATGGCTAAGGGAAAGAAAAACCCTAATAATTTCCTTCTATTATGATACTGATGTTGGGTTAAAGGTATATCAGACATGATTTAGTAGAATCAGATTATACTAATTACCTAGGAACAAAATAACGATTCGTTGAAATGTAAGTTGTGCTGTCATTGATGATGTTTACAACATTTTTGGATTTTACAAATATATCAAATTAACATTGGAATAAGGAAACAATGATGTTTCCAATAATGAATTTTAATAATTTATGATATTAAATTGTTTAAATAGAATACATGATAAGTGTATTCACATGTTTTGTATGTGACAACCAAGAGATTCCATATGATTTATGGATTATCAATTTTATTCTAATTTTAAAAATCGAGTGACCTTATTTCTAATGTTTTGAACTTCTATCCTTCACAAGGGTTATAATTTTAATGATTTATCAAACGGTTTATGTTAAACTTTGAATGAGGTTTTATTGAGTAATGTATTATCTCACAATTTGAGTATTTATTCACATTGGATAACTTGTGATTACATTTTTGTTGTGGAAAATTTAGATGGAATAATCATTCTATTTATGGATTTCATTATCTATTAATTATTTTTGAATGAAAAATTAAACATAATTTCATATAATGAGAAATTATGTGTAAATTAATCAATACATAACAATGGTAGGGGTTGTACTAAAATAATGTAAGTACATATTCTAATTAAAATTCTTCGTCTTTAAGAAAAAGGGTCTTGGAATAAAATGTTACCTTTTTATCATCGATTTTTATGATATCAATGACCTTTTTCAAGCCTCTTTCAGTTAGGTATTTTTGATAGTTATCTAACTTGAAATTTTTTTTATCAGTATCCATCATAACATGATAGTTATATTTCACTAATAGGTGCATGCTTTATGTTGTAATCTATGTTCTCTCGGGTGGAAACCCAGTTATGAGTTACCTAGGATAACTATTATGTTTTCAACTTTTCGCTTTTAAATTTTGTTTTAGTATTGATTTTTATGATTTGGTATTTTATGAAATGAATATTTGAGTATTAACCATTGATAAATAAGATGAATTTCAAGTTATAAATACATTTTAAGGGGTATAATGTTACAACTTGGTATTTTGTGTAATTTTATTTTTCAAAAATTATAATCATATGGATACTTATTATTTTCCCAAAACAATAATATAAATATTTTTTGCATGAATGGTATATTTTTGTATTTAATTATTGTGTAGACCACATTTAGCTTTCACTACCATAACACTTACTTGGTTTGTGTTACGCACAACACACGGTTTCTACAAAAAAAATATTTTATAACAATAATTGTTTAATTGAGATAGTTATAATATAGTTGATAAAAATATTAATATGAATAATAATAACTAATTTTAATATTTTATTTTTAATTATTTGTATATAAATAAAACATATTTATATTAAAACAGATAATTTTTGATAGATTCATTATATATTTGAAAATACTATTTTCTCAAATGAGCAACAATTTTATACCTTCAATGAATAAAAATAAAAATTATATTACACACATTTAGAATATTAATTTGATAAAATTAACTTAATTTTTCAATTCATAATTTCAATATTAGCTATGGTTGATTTATTTGGTTTTTTCTATAAAAACATCACTTTTGGATGAATATTGAAAATACTGAATTTTAATTCAAAACTACTTTTTAATATAAATTATTTATACTAATAAATTACATTTTATTTCGGTTTTATAGTGTAAATATACAAATTTTTAACAAATTATTACAATTTAGGTCATTGGAACCAATTTATCATCAATGCTCGATACATAAACATTTCAATCATTTAAATATTTTCTCTTAAAATACATGTTGTCACGACACGTATTCCTTTTTCGTTTTAAATCAATTTATGAAAGTTAAATGATTAGAATTTGGAAAAATGTATTCCATATATATAATAATAAAAATTTATAATGTTTTTTATGTTTATAATAGTTTTAGAAGAAAACATTAGTGGAATTAATTAAAATTAATTACAGTAGTTATGATAATAATTAGTTTACTTAGGGGCTAAAATTTATTTTTAAGGGGACATTGACTTATAAACTTTTCTAGAAGAAATTTTATGCCCATATTTCAACCATATAACCTCTTGGTTCTAATTTTAATTTTTATTTTGACATTATTCCCAGTAAGTGACCTATATAAAAATTCATGTAATGATAAAAGGCAAAAAAGGAACATTGCTCACCTTTAATATTTATAAAGCCTTGACATATGCACAAAAAAATATGTTATTTCAGTTTTTCCCATTATTTTGTAATATAAATTATATTTTGTCTAATTATTAATTTATATTGTATTTTTAGAGGTGAATTATTTAGATTAACATATTAAGGAATGTTAAGAATAGTAATTATTGAGTTCAATATTAACTGAAATAAATGATCCTAAAAAATTTTAAAGTGAAGTATATTAGAATATTTATTATATTTCATTTTATATTTTAATATTTAATTTTAAATATGTTTGAACTTATTATATTTTATTTCTATATTGAACATGATATTATTCAAATTAAATTAAGTTAATAATATAAAAATTGACAATGATGTGATACAAGTTATTTTATTATAATATTTAGAATTTCATAAAAACCTATATTATTCCAATTGATTATTAAATATTATTAAATATGAAATATAGTATAATTATGGATCAATATAATTTTTATAATGATCATATACACCTTTAAATATAAAAATCATTATTACCACGGTTCAAGTTAAAGTACTATTTTTGCGCATAACATGTGATTATTTTAAAATTAATTTCCAAGACACATGGGATATATTTTAATATAAACTAAGTATGATATTTTAGTTAGTTTGTTCTGTATTTTCTAATTTAAAACAATTTAATTTATTATTAATGGTTAAATTACTTTAAATAGAAAACAAGTTACCTTAATAAAACCCAAATTGATAAAAGTGGTAAAAATTCAACATTAATGACCAAAATTATAAATATAAAATTATTTCTATATGTTTGAGGTTTTTAAGTCATATATATCCCCTTTAATATATTAATTATATATTTTTTAAGAACATGAGGTAAGGGATACCTATCAATAGTGTTTACATTTTTATATTTAGAGGAATACCACTCTTCCTCAACTATAAATGGGAACTCAAAGCCATCACTTCTTCACACCACATAATCTCATTGGATCTTCCAAACCCGGCTCAAAAACCATCCAAAATTGACTCCCTTTATCTTGGATGCCTCAATTTATGAGAAACAATAACCAATGAATCCCTATTTGTAAAACAAATATGAGGTATCCAATGAAACTATAATATCCTTCCATAAGCTCTTTTGTTTTATTTTAATTATCAACCATATCAATTATTCTTTTTCCTTGAATATATAATAACATAATTATTCTTAATATAATAATATTTTTTTATTCTATTAGATCGACATATACCCACATAGACATCCAACAAATGGGTAACGAGCTTTCTATCGGTGTGTATGGTAGACTACCACATCATGAAATGATGTCATTTGTTTTTTATTTTCCACCAATCATGGTTTAAAATTATGATATAATTACTTATTTTATGTGATATATGATATATTTTTTATTTCTTTATTATTATTTATTTATTTTATAAAACATAACTTCATTCCTTCCATTTTTTGGGAATATAATAACATTATTTTTGGATTCTTGGACTACCACATCCTCAAGGTGATGTGATTCGTTCATACTTTACATGGAATGAATTATGGATAGATTGTATAAATTTATATGATATATAGGAAATAAAAATTATTATATCATTATAATACATATATATATACATATACATATATGATATTTCCTTTCTTTCATTCAGTACAATAATAAAACAGAAACATTATTCATGCATATGTACGACCTACTGTCTCCATAAACTATGTATTCCATTTCCTATTTTTAAAATTTATTGATTTATATAAATAGGTATATAATAAATATTTATAATTTTTATATAACATTTTACATTAGGTAAATAATTAAATCATGTTCTTAAAATGTACATGAAAAACAAATTAGATGTTACACAATATGTGACATCAACAAAGAATTTTTATTAAACGAGTAATATGAAGTAATAATCAATTAAAAAATGGTATCAGATAAAATAATATGTTTATTTTAATGATTTCTAATGAAATTATATTTATTACATATTATTTTTAATGAGTATGACAAGAGTCAAGATATAATGTGAGGGTTTTTTCATCTCACCTTTATTTCTATGAGACTCATGTGTTATTCGACAATTGATTATTTTATGTGGCCTATAAAGTTCCCATGAATCTATTCTATTATTATTATTCTTAAATTTATGGGTATTTAAATATATATTTGATGATATTTCTTTAATGGGTTTTATGATTTTAAATTATCAAAAACAGTAATGTAATATTTTTTCATAATTTTTTTTCTTTCAGGTACATGAAAGGTTATTAACATGTATTTTTTATTAGGATTTATATAGTACCATTTTAGATGATATATAATAAATCTAGTTAATTCTGTATTTTTTAATATTTATCAAATGTTGTTATTTTATGGATTTTTTCATTTAATGTTACCAAAGTGGTAACATTTTGTTACTATTGTCTCATCATTTATTGTGATTATTTATGATTATGAATCAACTAAGGAAATATTATGATATATCACTCAAGAACCCTAATGAATTTTAATCTCTAATGATTATTCATGATATATTCAGGTAATAGAACAATTTTTTCCACTCATTGTTACCTAATATAATTAAGAAACTTTTTTTATGAAAATATGATTTTGTCACTCTCTTTGGATGGAAATCATTGTTCTTTCAAAACCATGTTTACTAAAAATGTTTTTGAATGTGTTTTTATATTATCCAAGTATTTTTTAATTAAAATTCTATCCAGTTTTTACCTTTAAACCAAATTGGTTTTTAACATGGAATCATATTTTCATTTTTTGATAATGGAATATTTCAAAACATTTTACAAGGAACGTGGAATGTTCAGCTTGAATGGATTTATCCACAATCATGAACTTAATTTCTTTTATGGTTCATTTTCTAATTTACAAGAAATTTTTTATTTCAAAAAAAATCTATTATTTTTTAAATTCAATTTTTAATAGCTATTTTAAAATAAATATTTTCAAGAAAATTCTTTATGATAACTAAGTGTTTTAAATTATTTTCAAATATTCCATTAAATATTTTCAAAGATATGTTCAAATAAAACAGTTCGTGAAAATGTATTCTGATTAAAAAGAATTTTAATTTTTTAAAATATTTATTTATATGTATTCAAGGATAACAGTTTTAATAGTGTTTTCAATCTTACTTCATTATATTTCAAATAAAAATTATTTCATTATTTTTTCAATATTACATTATATATTTTAATGGAAAAATGTTTTCAAAATGTATTAATGCTCCTTTATATGTTTTCAAAGAAAAAACTTCAAATAGATTTCAATATTCATTATATACTTTTAGTGAAAAGGGTTTTCAAAAATATTTTCAACATTATTTTTTTGTTTTTAATGAAAAATTATTTAAATATGGTTTCAATATTCATTTATATGTTTTCAGGGTTATTTTCAAAGAAATCGGTTTTATTAATATTTTATGTATTAAAAAGTATTTTTTTCATTGATGAAAGTGTATTTTACTCAGGAATAGATTTTAATATATTTCTAAAAAATTATGTTCTACATAAGATGACATATATTAGTGTTACTCATGCCTTGCTTGGTATATGATCTAAGGGTTCCATTCATATTCATTATCTCAATGGTTTGTGTTTTGATTTTAGGATGTTTATGAAACTTCTCTTTCATTCACAGGTTATATGGTTATGACCCTATTTCTCTTTCATGGGATTTATATTTATGAAATATATATCTATTTAATGGGTTATATTTTTTCTAAACACATTTCTATTTCATGGATTATATGACTGAGAATATGGACTCTCTTCATGGGTTATGATTTGATTAAATTATTATGAAACCTATAATTTTTCCACAGGTTTTGATATGATGGAATGATTATGATAACCATTACAATTCATGGGTTATGATATGATTTTTTATGATATTATGAAACATGTATTTTTGATTTAATTATTAAATGGTTGGGACCTATATCACCATAAAATTAAATAGGTTTTGATTTATATCTAATGAGATATACATGCTTGTTATGAGGTGCGAACATGGTTTAGTAAAGTATTTTTTCCGCTAAGGTGGTCTTGGTATTGAACCATGACTACTAATATATTTATGGGAGTGTAATATTATTACCAAGATAGATTATGTAGTGAACCAATTCCACGACAATAGAATTTTAATTAATCCATTAATATTATAGAAATCATTTTTTATTCTTCAATGTCCGCCACAAATTCTATGTATTATTCTTATGTTATGCTCTTATAGATTATGATCTTGATTACATTACGATTCTTATCTTATGAACTGGTAATAATAATTTCTTGAGTCTTGTATATGACATTTTATATGAATTTCGTGATGATAAAATGTTTTTCTCATGTTCTCAGTCCCTTATTCTAATGTTAATCTATCGTATCTCCTTGTTTACCCTTACTTATTATATCATCCAACCAATTTTCTTATATTTCCATTCCTATGTTTATAACGTAATGATTAAAATAGAAGTAGTAAAGGGGAAAATATTTTCATGAACAATTTATGGTCATTAACAAAGATATAATATTTTTTACCATGTTTCTAAACACACTAAACTCTTATGATCATTAGAAATTTACAATTCTAATGTACATAATATTCATAAAAAATGATATTATATCCATGTATCTTAATCATTAGTCTCTATAGTCTCCCTTAATTCATGTAACACCAATAATTATAATTTTTTTATCTAATATGGGATATTGTCTACATATGGTCATCCAATGGGATTGGGACATGGGTGTAGGTCAATTTTCCAATAAGATAAATGTTATTCCTTGGTAAACTCTTTTTTAAGTTAATCAATGTATTTACTTTTAACTCTTTTCACATTTTTGTGTAAAAAATTATTCTAACCTTATTATGAAATATAAATTATTCTAATTAAAATATTTGAATCTATTTTTCAATATTTGAATCACATGTGTGGTATAAATTATTTAAAAAGAATAATATCATCGAAGGGATGAAAGAATTAGTTTTTAAAGTGAAAATGTTCAAATGTATAAAATGTTGTCATATTCAATTTTAAATTGAAATTTATTATATTAACCAAAATTTTATTAATATTTGTACAAATGATCTAAATATACTTTTAAAAAAATTAAAATATAATTTAACACAGTAAATAAATTATATGAAAATGAGAATTTAATTTTGAATTTAGTGTTTTCACTATTCTCTAATAAATGAAACTTCTCAGAAAAATACCAAAAATTATCCCAAAAAAATTATATTGTGTTTTCAAAAATTATTTTTATTGTGTCGAATTAAAAATAAAAAATTAAAAAAAATTAGTTTTAAAATATGTTTTCAATTAAAGGTGGTTAATATTTCTTTTGGAAAATGAATCTTTTAGGCCTAAAATTGGATTTATTCTTATTTTATGATTTTCAGGAAATTTGGATGATTGTCAACAAATTTTGTTGAATAATATTTTATAAATTTCATTAATATCTATCCAAAATAGTGTCTATATTAATTTTTTTATGTAAAATCCTATTGTTAGAATAAAAAATGTTTTTTAATAAAACACGTCTTTTATATTCAATTGGTTTTTATTTTAATTTATTACAAATTAATATCAAACCAATTAACTTTAAAATAATTTTTAAAAAATAGTTATATAATTTAGTAAATACTATTCATATCTAATATACAAACATCTAGGTGATTACTATTAAAATATTTTAAAAACAATATTAATAGTATATTATAGTTCGTTAAAACTCATTCCTCTGTGTAACGAATGCTATCAAAGAGACTTAAAATTGTGTGTAACACAAGACCAACATAGTGTTTCAAATACCAAATGTTAATCTAAGTGTTTCTTAGAGAAAATATAACTCTTTGTTAGGTATAAATAAATCCAAACCTGGTCCAGCATGAATTGCATTCCATCAACTAAATTTAATTTATTGCAAAAGATTAATTCATAAAAACATATGTTGTTTCTACTATCACAATCCAATGGTACCATTATATTATAATTCCATTTTATTTATTTATTTCAATACCAATATTATTCATTAGGATTTTATTGTTAGATATCCTGTTAATCCTTAAGACTCATATCTTTTGTTTAATTACAATTTTTATTCCCATACTAAGATATATGGCTCACAAAATTATTTTTTTGTATTCCCCCTGTTATCCTATAGAGTTTTAATGGATAAAAGGTATTTAGGTTCTCATTATGGTGTGTTAAATAAATATGTTTTGATTTTGAGTTTTTTTACATAAAATGAATCTATTCTTCCAAATAATCTAGGCCTCACAATCATTTGGTTGTGTTTGCTGGATGTTTATATTAAAAATCATGTAATGATATGTGTGAAGGTAATGGGTATCTATAATTAGTATCATAGAAAGGTGTAGTTATTTATTGGATTTGGATTCGAATACTTTTGTGAGAACCTGATATATACTCCTATGTAAAGTTAATTCTCCTAAAACATTATTTAAATATAGAGTGGTTGGTTTACAATCAATTATATACATGTATAAATATTACAAGTGTAGGTAGATAAACCATAGTTTTATCAAGGAATAATAACCCAAAAATGGAAAAATAATTATTTAATCATTCATCACAAGGTAAAAAAAGATATTTTTTTGTACACATGGTTTGAGACAGCTAGTCGATATTCTTTGAAAATTTCACAAAAACATTACAAACCATGTTGAAGGAATCGAATATATTATTATGATAGAAAACTTAATAAGGAAATTTCCATGGATAGCCTATATTGAAATATAGGGAATAATAAGTTATGATTTAGGTGCTATTTTTAATTTATTCCATACTTGTTCATTGTATCCCTTTCTACATAATTTTTCATTAGAGTAATCTATACCCTTTTTATTTTTTTTATTTTTGTAAAATATGAGGAACCGGTAAAATAACCAAAATGATATGAAATTTAATTATTTACCTAATGATTTATGTAACCTAATAGTATTGGGACCTAGAGACATCATGGATGTACTAGCTCAAATGAATATTGTTTTCAATAATAATTAAACTATGTGGACTTTAAACCTTCTCCTATGAAATAGAGAGACGTTGTTGAGTGATTCATGGGAAAAAATACTCTTACTATTAGTGGATATTATGACCTATTTGTCAAGAAAACAATGAATAAACTCTGTTTAAAGAAATTCTATATCCTCCATTACTTAGAATAAGAGAAATTATGGATGCAGATCTATCATCTTGAAGGGAAAGCTGACTATTAGTGGACACTCATTTGGAACCTAATATAAAAGGAGAAAATTGATTCAATGAAATGGGAAGGATTCCAGAAAATAATTTTGATATATATTTCCCTCCAACATTATATGGAAAATAGATTGGTTGTCTCTTAGACTGATGAAAAAATAAGGTGATTCTCTTTGGGAGGATAAAGAAAACTCCAAAAGGATTTCATAATATGCCTTTAATTTCTTCATCATACCAAAACAATGGTGGGTGATTTATTTAGTGGGTTTATGACAGGTCATTGTAAATATTTTGATATTTGAGAAGTTGAAATATATAAATATATACCATGTAATTTTTTATTGATATAAGAGACACTAAGTGGTATGATGAAATTGGAGATAAAAAGCATAAAATTTATTTTTTCCCTTTGTAAGACAAATTAATAAATCATAGGGAAGAATGGAAAAAAATGACTCACATGTAAAAAATATAGGAAGTTGTATCCAAAAAATTATCTCAAGTTAACTGCTAGAAAATTAAAATGTGGAAAATATAGGGGTCATATTAATCAATTTTGAAGGAATATTATGAATCTTACTAACAAAATTAAGGAAAATAAGGTTTAAGATAACACTCATCCAATAGTACAATGATTTAACAACATGGAACACATGAATTACCAAACATATTTTTGGAGCCAAGGGTTGTGAGAGATAATCAATGAGAACAATATATAAGGACTAGGGAGAATGGAAGGGAATATATTATCACTGTCGGTGAGGTGGATCCTGAAAAACATATGGTAATAGTTTTGTCGGTCATTCATTCATGAATAAGCAATAAACAATTTTACTTTGGATTTATGCATTCTTTTATATCTATTAACATTAGTATAATTATTCATTCACTAACACAAAACATGTAGTTGAGATATCTTTTAGAATAGAAAATATAACATTTATTGAATACCAAGTATATAACTCCTTAACATTAAATTATTTTTCCCTAAACATACTATAAAATCATATCGTAGTTAAATGATTATCCATTTTTATTATATTATTCATGGATATTTTGTCTATATATGAATCTAAAATAAAATGTTAGGAGAGTGATATCACTCTTCACATCCCGAGTCCTCCTCTAATATTTTACTAGTTTAAAGAGGTAGAGGAATATCCATGGGAATAATATACTCAACCATGGATACTATTACCTTGTTAGAAATAATTTTTTTATGAAATGATTTAGAAAATAGATAGAATCTTTTCTATTGATATTCCCATTTTAAGGGATTATGCAGATGTATTCTTGGAAGAGTTTCTAAGTCTTCCTCTATAATTATAAGATGATTCCTCAATGAAACATATATATGCATCTCTACCCATATCCAAGACTCCCTATAGAATATCCAAGACTATTTTTTTAAGTTATGAAGAAGTTACAAGGGAATATATACAATGGTTTTATATTCAAAAGTGTTTCTCTATGGGGTGTGATGATCCCCTTCATTGAGAAAAATGATAGGTCCATACACTCGACAATAATTTTCATGAACACGAAAAAATAAAGATAAAAAAATGTATATTATTCTATGGATTGATGGATTGTTTAATCGACTATACAGAGAATATTATTTATCTACATTGGTCCTTAAATAGGGATATTAAAAATTATAGGACAATATGGAAGATATTCACAATACATCCTTTTGAATGATGTATGGACATTATGAGTTCATAATGATGCTCTCTAGGAACATTTGTTCTCCAGAAATCATCATGGGCTTAATGAATAGGGCCTATAATGATTAAATTTAAATCATCATGGTAGTCATTATAGGTAATATTCAGATATAATCCAATATCATGGTGGACCTTGAGAATCATTTGAATATTGTGCCAAAGAATTTCAAAATGGAAAATGTTAACAAAATACATAGTATATATGAGTTTAAGATTGAGGAATAAATCATTATTTAGTCATGAAATCACCAAAAAAGGGATAAAAATGGAATTGAAAGTGGTAATGAGTAAGATATATAATAATGATCCATATTTTACTAAGACTAGCTTGGTATTATAGATATTTAGTGAGAAACATAATATGATTTTCAAACCAACTAACCAATATAACCTGGATGATAGTAAATATTTTCTATACTAATGAATGCGACGAGATCATTATTGAATTTAAAATGTGTACAATCTCTTCAACATTCCTCATGCTTCCATAAAGTTGGTTACGTTTTATGGTTTATATTGATGCTTCCAAGAGTGTATTGGGATACGTACACATCCAGAATTATAAAGTGATAGCCTATGCACCAAGAAAGATGATTGCTTGTGATAATAATTATCCAAGACATTATTGGTTATTAGTTGTAATAATATTCAAATTTAAAATATTCTTGTATTATATCCATGGGATGAATTGTGAGATATATACAGATCATAAGAGCCTCAATTATATATTCACATAGATAGAGCTTAATATTCACTAATGAAGATTGATATAGATAATCAATGGCTATGAATTCTCAATTTACTACCACCATGGGAAATAAAAAAAGTGGAATATTATCTAAATATAAAGGATATGGAAGCCATATTAATGATGATAATTGATAAGGAACAAATAATATTTTAGTTGCAAATGATGGAGACAGATATCATAGAGGAAATAACCTCATTATTCATTTCTCAGATGATTTCTCATCCATCAGATGCGGATAAGATAAAAGATTCTCAATGATATGACTATTAAATATAGAAAAAGGTGTAATCTATATGAAAATTAAAATAATAAATGATCAAAATTAATGAATAATTAGTTATATGATTTGGGTCATAACAATGTGTACAACCAAATCCTAATATAAAAAAGGCCATAAAGAAAGATCTATGTAAAACCAGAAGATTTTTATTTATAATCCTTGTGTTTGTTGTCATGTATGAAATAAAGAACAAATGTAAGAGGATAATTTAAAAATTTTAGACATTATTATATATTTATTTTTAAATAAATTTATTCACTTAAATATCCTGTGATACATGCATCATAACATTTAAATAAAAGATAACACTCTATTAAAATATTATTAGTTAATCGTGACCATTATAACCAATCTTTTATGATGAAGATATGAATAATACAAAATAAATTATAAAAAATTAATCATTTAAATATTTATAAAATAAATTAATTGGTAATATATTGAATAATAATAAAATAAGAGTCATTTTAAAGTGAATGAGATGTTTTTGAAAAAGATGTATTTTTCTAAATGGTCATTTAGTCGTGCGTTGTACTTATACTATATAATTAATTTTTTCTACTTTTATATTATTTACATGAAAAAATAAACCAATGTTTTGAAATTATTTTATCAGAATTATATTACTTGAAAATTTTGTAATTTTCATAAAATGATTCATTTTTCATCAAATAGTGAAAATTATTGATTTGTATAATAAACTTACTTTTTTGAAATTTTTACAAATTTAATGTTTATTTTAAATTGGTTTTCTGGTAATAATTATTTTATTATATTATTATTTAACAAATTTAGCTAATTTTAATCAATTTAACATTGAATTTTCATATTAATACATTTTATACTTATGAGGATTTACTCTTTGAAACCCCACGTTTTCATCTCATCATCGGGTATAATTTTAAATTCAATTCTACCAGTTCTGTCAAATTAATTTAGAAAAATATATTATATATTTATAATGAACCAAATTATTATTTTATAATAATTTAAACTTTATTTTTTATGATTATTAATAGTAAAGAATGTTTTATTGATTACAATAGTTATGGAAATAATGGTCTTATCATGTTGTTAGACTAAGAAGATAATTATTAAAATAAACTACCATCATGTCATAAAATTATTGGATGTCTATATTTCTAATATATCCAATAAATGAATATTACCTAAGTTAATATTGATTCGCTTATCATTTGAATGGGTATATCATTTTTATTCATTAGGGAGATTTCCATGTAATGTCCAAGAGGTGTTTCTTCCACCACTTATAAAAAGGAACTCATCCCCTCATATATTCAAACATCTAAATAACTTTTTATCACTCAATAAATACCTAAATATATTCATTCCATAATTAAAAATATTATCGATCTTCAATTCCTCCCATAATATAATCCCTAAGGTCTTAAAGTGGAGACCCCAAGGGAGTTTCTCTTAGATAAGGTAACTATCATGGCAAAGTTTTATCATTTAATTTATTCCATCTAGAAAATTAAATTATAAATTAAGTCATAAAATATATTAGCACCAATTTTTAACATAAAATAATATTTTATTATGTTTATGGTTTAATATTTATCCATCTCCACTTATATAAAATTGGTAACTAAATCATTGATAATGTTTGTGACGGACCCCCACCTCATGAACCAATGTAGTTCATTTTCCACCACCACCATTCAAGGATAGATATAAGGAAATAATTTTCCAAACATATATTATTTTTACGATATCATTATAAATATTTATTTTTAAAATCACAAATAACTTTTCACGTTCTATTCTGTTTCAAATACAGTAATATTGCCCGTGTGTATGACAAAATTCCACCTCGCGAAGCAATGTGATTTGTTTATCAATTATGCTTTACATGGAATGTAATAAGGGTAAAATTAATTGATATATATTTGATATATATGATATGATATATATTATACAAAAATTAATTTATTACTTACTTCCCCTTTTACTCATTAAGGGGATTATATCATCACTCATGAGTACATATGGTATACCATCTCCGCAAAGCGATGTGATTCATTTTTCATGTTTGAAATAAATAAATGGTTATAAAATTTTATCTAAAAATTAAATATGATAATTATAAAGATATAATAATTATGGAGATTATATATATATATATATCCTATTCACAAGAACTGATACATTCATCACAAAATACACATGAGAAAGAAGGGTAATTAACACCTAAGATAATGAAAATAATGATGTATTATTTACAAATAGGTGGTAACATGATGTTATAGGATCACATATGATACTATAAGTATGATTATGGTTCTATTATAAATTAATAACATTAGAAAAATCATTATACAGGAGGTACTTTCATGTCTTAAGTAAATCAAACCTAATGTAACTGTTTCTTGTCTCACTTTTAATTCAGTGAGACATAAGCCATATTGACCATGTATTTTTGTTGTGTGGGGTATATACTAACCCACTAATATGTTGTTTCATGAATTTATTTATCTTCATGGTATTTAAAATTTTATTTTCTATATTTTTTATGGTCTTTTTGATGATGATGTTTCCAAAGTGGTAATGGTTTATTTCTCAAACTCATCAATATTCATGATTGTTTATGATTTTGTCTCCCTTGGGGGAATTATTAGATATTTTTATAGAAAATTAAATCTAATTCCTCAACATTTGTTAATTAAGTGTATTTTTTATTTAAATGTACCATTTTCCCCTATTTGTAACTTAAAATTATTGAAAAATTATTTTTAATATTATCCTGCATTATTTATATATTCGATGAAAATTAATTTTTCCTCAAAACCAGTGTCTTCTATAAATGTTTTCAAAAAATTTAAAATTTTAAAAGTTCCTTTTTAATGATTTTTATACAAATTTTTAAATTTTATAAAGAAAAATTTACGTAATCATCATTTCATTTTCAAATCAGTGTCCATTTTGTTTTTATATAAAATATTAAACGAATATTTGTTTTAACATGTACTACATGAATATAATTTAAAAAATATATTCACACTCAATATTATAAAAATAATTTTACAATATTTTATGTATATTTAAAAAAAATTAATTTTAAAATATATTTTGAACATTTTGTTTTAAATTGTTAATTTAATATTAAAATGGTTATTATCTCCAAAAAAAAATTTATGGATCTTTTCCTAGTATTTTTATTCGTCGATGCATCAACCAACTATTTAATTTTGAACCACTAAGAATATGATGTATTATTACAAAAATTATAATTTCTTAGAATGTTTAATAATCAGTTTAATTGAGGATGTCAAATTTTATTAATGTTCATCATTTTAATCTGTATAGCTAATGGTTGTGTTTATTGATTTGAGTAAGTATTATCAATTTATATGTAGTATTTCAATAAACATGTTTTTGTTTGTTATGTTTCCCCCCTTTCAAATGAGTAATTCACTATACTTAATATGTTATTGTTGGGGCCTGGCTATAGATAGCCCCTCAATGCATCGATCAGTCTCATGATACAAAATAGGTTAGGTTGTGGGTGAGGCCTTACCATTTTTTTAGATACCAAGGCACAAGGCCTCTATGGTATGTTTTATATTTTTGGAATTATCCATTTCATACTTATGAGTTTTGTAATTGATATAACATTTGACTATTCGATTACTTAGTATATCCATAGTTCTATTTTCAAGATAATGTAATTATTTATATGGGATAATTTTATTATCATCTAGCCCTTCCACATTATACTTAATTTATTCATTAAATGACATGTGTTTCAATATTTTACCTTTCCATATTGATTGTAACTTATTTATTCTATCCATGAATTTTACTACTACCATTATTAAAAATCCGATCTCACCCATTTCTTATGTTTTATTCCTCCCATGATACCATGATTTGTTTTATAATTGATATATATGCATACGCTCTAATGAATAATGGGATTCTCAAATAAAATACTTATTTTATTTTATGTTTTCAATTGTAATTATAATTTCATGTTTGTATCTAGTTTATCAAGACTACTTAACTAATTTTCCTCAGTATATGAATCCATGTATCTTATCCCAATGTAATAAATTAGACATTAGCTCTGGTATACTAGGGTTGGGGTCACTACATTTGGTATTAAAGGATGTTTACTATAATGCATGAGTAATAGAAATAGGAAAATATATATTATGGAACATAAACCAATTATTTATTTTGAGGACATGTATAGAAGAACATCATAGTGTTTTTGTATGAAATAAATGTTGTGTTTTTTTACTAGAAATACATCCCATTATAAATACTACCTGTGGATTTTATTCTAGAAGAGTTGTATATTGGGGTAATTAATCAAAACATGGAAACATAGGATTGGCCCTATCATTATTTCTTATATATTAATATTCATTAATATGCACTGGGCTTGACACTCTAAGAGGATATGCTTAATTTAATTCACATTTTCTTTAACAAAAATTATGATTGATTTGAAAAAAAATATATATCCCAAATGTATCCATTTTATGGTTATGAGATTAACTATACATAAATTATTTAATTTACATTAACTGTATCAGTAGTTTTAGGATTATACATTATGTTTCATAATGTTATGATAAAATATTGTGTCTGCCATTATTTATAAATAGAACCTATAGAAGGAATGGGGAAGGTATAAATGCACGTAATCTAAAGAGTAAGAATGATACATTATTTAATGATTTTAAATTAATATTTTGAAGGAAACAAATCACCCTAAAATTCACGTCATACGTGGAAACTCTATCACCTACAATTAATTTAGATATATAATTATCTTTGTATTATGGATTTGAAGGGAACTAATATAAAAATAAAATATAAACCAAAATCGGATAAGGTGAAGAATGGAAGGAATGATTTTCCCAAATGTTATAATAGTGTAAATATTTAATCTGGAATTGTCTCAATGGGAATGGGATTTTAATAAAACTATAATGATAAAGGGAACAATTCTCTTTATAATAAGGGACTGAATAAAATTTTAATTTATCCATTATATAAATATAATGATATTAGGCACTAAAAAAATAAAATCCCCATGTGCCAAGGGAAAATACCTTAAAATAAGTTATGGGATCATGGAAAAATTTATTCTGTTACCATAGATGATGTGGAATGATTAATGAACCTATTTATTGATTGAATAATTTTATATTATGGGTATTTTATCATTGATATTATGCTTATAAAATAATGAAATATATATGGTTTGTACTATAATACTATATCTAAAATGATTCGAGATAATATGATGAATTGTACTAACAATCATAAAAAGTGATTTAGTGACATGTTGAACCTCATAGATAAACGTTATTGAGAAGGGATAACCATTAATATGTTCCTAATGATGAGATAATAATGATATGTTTACGGGATAGTGTTGGTGTCCATGAATATGGTAAGATGTTTGATTGTTTATTTCATCTATAAAAAAGTTTTCTAAATGTTTTAATTTATGGAAGATATTCAAAAACTGGATATTTTATATTTTAAAAAAATAATTTTTTAATTAAGTATTTATGGTAATCATGGTATTAAAATATTTTGAATGTGAAATTAAGAGACACTTTATAATATTTTGGGAATACAATGTTAATTTAGTGACATTCATTTAAAAAATTAGGACATTGAATTTGGAGTGACATATTTTAGATTAGTCGTAAGGTGTACTATATATACAATGTATTAAGATGACCTCTAGGTGTTATTAGATAATTTGTTCTAAATATTTTGATTTTGCAATATATCTCGATATCAAAGTAATGACATGGAATTATAGTTATATTTTAAATGTTCTTCAGGCATAAAAATTCATTTTAAATATTCATTTATTTGAGTAAGAAATGGAGTGGGAATAAACCAATGCACAAAAGAGGGTGTCATTTTCCCTTGTTTTTTGAATGGTATCATTTATCTACATTTTCATTTGTTCTCAATCTTAACAGCAAAGGAATTCCTCAACTCCAGATAAATGATTTTGAAACAAAAAATTTATCATGTTTCTTTTATATATGATTATTCAAATGGCCCCTTAACAATTCATATGTTTATTGTTTTTTGGTCATTATAATTATCTCAAAAACAAACATTCTTGGGTTAAATTATCTATATCATTATCAATTAATCAATGGGAATTAGTATTCTCTTCCATATACTTGATTTCATTTCCCACCAATGATCTTCTATATAGAATATTAGTTATCTATTATTTCATATGAATTTTGTACTTCCCTTTCCCTATTATTAAGAGGATGTTTCATAACACTTTTTATTATGTGGGTTTTCAGTGAAGGTATTATAAAATTTTAAACCACTGATTATCAAAATCAATATTAAATTGAGATGATTATATTTATTTATTGTGGGGTAAATTGTAATGCACTGATATTTTTAAAATAGGAGAATCTGGTTGGATTATATATGTGACATGTCAAACAAAGATTAGAAGGAGATATCATATCTCATGAGTTTATTATACATTTATTTATAAATAAATAAATACTATCTGTTAGCATTTTATGCACACAACACCTGGACTAAATGAAAAAAGTTACTCTGTTAAAATATTATTATTTCAACAAGACCATTATAACCTAGTGGTTATATTGGTGGGTATGAATAGTAAAAATAGAATTGTAAAAATTTTATTATTTAATTTAGTATAAAATAAATTCAATGATTATTTATTTATTATAAATTAGAAATGAATCATTGTAATGTAAAGAAAATGTTTTCTGAAAATTGTATTTTTCTAAAAGGCTCGTTAGTCTCGCTTTACACACATAATTTATAATTATTTTTTACCACTTCAATAAAATCTATTTGAAAAAATAATATTCGGTTTTTAAATAAAAATATAAAATTTATATTTTTTTTGATGTTCTTTTGAAATATTTCATTTCTCTATGAATATTGAAAAATACATATTTTTACGAAAAATAACCTTTTCGATTGAATTATTTTCAAAGTAAAATTATATTTTAAATGTTTTTTAAAGAAAATTTAGTTCTAATTTATTAAAAATTTAAAAAATTTAGTTCAATTTAATAAATTTAATAATGAATTATGATATTAAAACCTTCTAGACTTAGATGAATGTTTCTTTGAAACCGCTCTTTTTCATCGGATCTATATGAATAATTTTAAATTGATTTATGATAGTTATATGAATTAAATTTTTAAAAATTTAATAAAATTTTTTAATCAATAGAATTTATACTATTTAATATGAACAACTTATTTTTTTACCAAAATTAATAGTGAATATAGTAAAAATTTATTAACATTTTTATGGTAAAATGGGTTTTCTGTGGGGTTAAACTAGAAAGATAAGGATAGAAATGTCTTAAAACAAGTAAAAATATTATTTTATGGCCATATTTAAACTTAAATATTTCCAAAAATAGAACTCAAGGTAACTAGGATGTTTTTTTAGGTGAATTACTTTATCATTCTTGATTCCCTTTGGAAATTACCATATAATTTCTATGGGGTTCCCTTTTTCCAATAATAAAACGGAACCACCTCTCTTCAATTATTCGCTCCCATAAATCTTTGTAGATCGATCAAAATATTCCAAATTTTATCCCCATAATCAGTATACATAATATAGAGCTACAGTTACTCTCAAAAACAATCCCTAGCATCCTTAAGAGGATATAAAAATTAGGTTTCTCTTATAGAAGGTAATTATCTTAACAAAATATTTCTATTTATTTATTCTTCTTCCTACCATAAATTATTTCATAACACATAAAATATAATAAATTTAATATATAAGATACAAATATATTTTATTATATTAATGAAATAATATTTATCCATCACCACTTCCATCAAATGGGAAACAAAATCATCAGTCGTGTATAAAACAAACTACCGCCTCTTAAACCAATGTAGTTTATTTTTACATAACCACCTTTCATGGATATATATATAATTATTTATTTACCACATTTATATTATATTTAATATAATATTGTACTTTTAGTTTTTTAATATCACATATTCTTTTTTACATTCCTTTTTGTTTAAAATAATCTAATGTAACTTTTGTTAATAATAGATTACAGCCTCGCGAAGTGATGTGATTTATTTTTTTATTATAAATTACATAGAAAATAATAAGAATAATAATAAAAAATATAATTGATTTATATTATATAATATAAAATATTAGAAATTAATTTATAAAACACTTTTTTACCATTTCACTTGTTCACTGTTGACATCGTCACTCGGGCGTACATACAGTCATTCATCTGAATAATAAAAAGTAATTCATTGTCCTCGAAAAAAATTAAAAAATGGTTATATAAATGTATAAAATAAGTAAAGATTATATATATATATATAACATAATTATAATTATGAAGATGATATATATATATATATATATGTATATTCTATTCATAAGAATCAGAACATTAATGACAAAACGCGTATGAGAAACCAAGGAAATTAACACCCCAAACAATGAAAATATTGAATTATTATTAATAAATGGGTGGGAAAATGTTATAATATATAACATGTAAAGGAATATAAATATGATAATAGTTATCTACTGAATTAATTCAATTCCTAAAATCATTATACAAAATAAATCAGATCTAAGGTAAGGGTTTCTCATCTCATAGTTTCTTCTATGATACATATTTCATATTCACAACTTATATACATTATGTACTGAATATTATAAACCTTATATCATTAATATATATATATATAATAATGGTATTGAAATTTTTTTTAATGTAATTTCTTTTAGGGGGTATATGATTCAGATGTTACTAATGTGGTAAGGGTTTATTTTCAAAATCTCAATATTATTTATGATTTTTTTTTTACATCCCCATTGGGGATTAATTAATATTTATATCTTAAAAATAATTTATTTTCCTCACTTATGGTTATTCATGAACTTTATCAGGTAATGGTACCATTTTACCCTATTGGTTTCTTAAAATTATTGAGAAAGTATTGTTTTAACAACCTTCCATTTACACTTGGGTAAGAAATACTTTTTCTTAAAAATTCATGTTTTCAAAAAAAAGTCATAAAATATTTCATAATTATAACTTTATTAATAAAATAATGTTTTTCCGATTCTTTAGAATTTTAAAACAAATGAATATTCATATTTTTTTCAAGGTAATGTAGGCATGGATTTTTGCTGGAGTGTGAAAGGGATCATTATTTTAACATGTATGTAATTAATCCATTTTTCACCTAAATAAACACTCAATGTTTGAAATATTATTTTAGAATAAATTATAATTATTTTTAAAGAAAATTGTTTTAAATTTTTTTGTGATTTTTTTGTCTTTTATGATGATTTTCAAAATTAAAGGTTATTTTCCTCAAAATTGATTTAGGGGAATCTTCATGGTATTTATAATAATCAATAGAATCATAACCTATATATTACATATTTTAAATTTATAATATGATATATTGATACAATAATTATTATTATTTTGTATAGTTTATGATCATTTTGACTAGGGATATACCATTTTATTACCATTCACCATTTTACTCTAGATGGTTTATGATTATGTTTTTTTCGTAGGGTTGGAATTAAGATTTTGTTTTATAGATTTTCAAGAAGAATATTTAATTTGATTTTTTCACCCTTTTCATATGCGGATTTCATTTAACATAGTGTGTAATGGGTGGGTCTCGGTTGTATATATCCTCTCAATGCATCGGTATATCTCATTATATATAATATAATGGAATTATTCAAGATAAATTATAATCAGGTAATTGATTATATTGAATTTTATTTAGTTATTTATCTTTCAAAATGGATTGTTAATTATTTATTCATAGCTTCCACTATATGAATACCCTTACTAAGCATCTGACTGAACCCCTTCTTGTATTTTACTCTCCCAAGTATACAAAGAAGTGCTTTTGTGATTAATATTAAATTCTACTCTTTTAGGGATAATGGTGATCTAAAAGAAAATACTCTATGTATTTTATATTGTCAATTGTGATAATAATTTCAAGTTTGTATCTAATTTATAAAAACTTATAAATTATTTATTTACTTAGGGATGTTATTCTTTTTATTAAATTCATGTGTTTTAAAGTACACACTTGCTATGGGCTACTAATTTTGGGGTTACAATAATATGCCTATATTGACCTTCTCTATCCACCCAATAAGCATTTTGATATACTAATATCTCTAATATAACTATTTATGGGATAATATGAAGATGTGAATCATGAAATACACATCAATGTACCTTTAATTTACACAAGAAAATGATAAAAGGAAAAATTCTAAGGGAGTTATGGAACCTTTACCAATACCTAAAAGAAAGTATTGAAAAATAATCCTTGAATTTTTCATAGAACTTATTAATACATCAAGGGAAAATATTATATATTCGATATAGTGGATCATCATAAAAATACTACTCACTTAATTTAAATTTGGGAGGACTTCTCACATAATCAAATAGATATAATATACATCAAAGAAGTGTGGATTCATGGAAAACCACTATAAATTGTATCTGGCAAAGATATGACCCTAACCATTATGTTCTAGGAAAGCATTCAACATGCTTGAAACAGTAAATTTATCTTAAGCCAAGGTTATAACTCCGAAACTGATGGAAAATCCATCTGAACTATATATATAATTTATGACATGTTGAGAGAATTCCCTATAGACTTCAAATAATGGAGGGATCATCCAGTTTCTTTGGTCAGTTTCTCATAAAATACTATATTTTACTCAAGAATCTTAAGGGATCCATATAAATCCTTTTTTGGGAAGAGATTTAGAACACCCATGTGTTAGGATATTATTTCTGAAAAAAAGAATAAAGTATGTGTAATGGTTAAGGAAATTAAAGAAAACATCCACAAAATTTATTATCACATTATGGTTGCTGAGAGTTGAAAAAAGAGTTGTGATGATAAATATAGATGAGACATAGAGTTTTATTATGGATATAATGTGTTCCTCAAAATATATTAACAGAAGAGAGTCAGGATATTTTCTAAGGGGAAGCTACTTCATAGGTACATTGGCTACTTTGATATTCTCAATAAAATTAGAGATATGGCCTATCAACTAGAACTCCCACCATCACTTTCACAATTTCATGAAATATTCCATGTATCCCTATTGAGGATATAAAAACCAGAACCCTCACCTGTTCTGAATTGAATGTTGGTACACATAAAGAATGATGTTTCTTGTGAGAATCATTTGATTAAGATCAATGACCATTGAGATAATGTTCTACATAATAAGAAGACTCATATAGTCAAAGTACAATGGAAAACCATAAGTAAGAGGATGTGACATGGGAACCAAATGAAGGGATGAAGAAGAAATTACCTCATATGCTTTCACCATACAATGTAAAATGAAATTTCAAGGATGAAATTTATTAAGGGTGGAAGAATGTAACAAGTGATAATTATATTAAGATAATTTCCCTTATAATTATATAAATATTCTATATATATTAAAGCACATACACCAAAGGATAAAACCAAAAAAATATTATTATTAATTTGAACATTACAAGTAGGGAATAAATATGGACATAATAATTAAAATTATTAAAATTTAGAAAATAGAAAATAATATTGAAATTATTTGAGAAATATGATATACTTGATCCCTCTATAATAATAACACAAATTAACAAAATTAAAGAAATGAATAAAAATATTAGAAATGAAATATTAATTTTGAATAAAAATATATAAAACATTGAGATAAATATAATTAAGTAAATAATGAATGAAGTAATTGGTATTTATAGAAAATAGGTAAAACATATGACCATTAAAAATATGACTATTTTAATACTAACCTAATAGTTAGAATACTAATATTACTATTGGAATTGTAACCTCATCTTTTGAATAGAATCCTAACTATTGCAATAGTAATTTGATTATTAGGATAAAAAAAACTATTAGAATAATATTATTTCCTATAGTTGTGTAACTGAATTATTAGGTATGTTATAAAATTAAAATATGACATATTTATGTGATGATACAAGTAAATTTTTTAAATAAATTATAAGATAATTTTTCTTATTTTTGCAATCTATTTATTTTTTATTTTCATTTTTATTAAAAATATTATGATTTAATACATTTTTTTATAAAATGGGTAAATAAATTAATATTATAATGATAATATAATTTTCTGATACGTTACGTAACCTTTTAAAGGGGTGGAAACAAGATCATAATATTAAAATTAGTATTTTTCAAATAAATGATTATTTTATTAAAAGATTATTTCTATTATATTTAAAAATTGTCTTCTGGAAATGGATTTTAGTTTTTTAATCCACACATCAAAAAATATTTAATGTTATTTTTTCCTATCTTCTAAAATAGTTGAATTAGTAAATTATGATATAATACAGTATTTAACATTATAAGATCAATACAGGAATTTTTTATTCACGGATGATGTAATCACCCAATATGTAAACATAACATGAACCATTTACATTTTACATTCTCAATAATCAATACCATTGTAATTAATGAGATAAAATTATAAACTAATGAATATAATATTAAAAAACAATAATATCCTCTCTAAAAAATAACATCCCCACCCACCCCTTCTCCTCAAATCCTCTAAGACGTGGAGTTTTCAAAATTTCTTCTCAAATATCTTCTAAATCACATTCCACGTTACCTAGTTCTACTAGTCTAAAAAATGATCAATTCCACATTTATTAAGGTGTTTTTCAAGGAGACAACATTCAATAGGTAATATTCTCAAACTACCTCTTTTAAATACAATTATTCTTTTACCTTATCCTCACCATCCTCCTAAAACATTGAATAATAATTATAGTATCATATATAATAATATTTTATAGTTCTAATAAAATACAAGTGGACTATATTCTGCTCTTCTCCTCTTATTCAAAAAATAAAACAATTTCTATATTATGTCGGTTCACCACCTCCATAGATGACTTGTTTTTATTTTCCATTACCTCCTTCAAGGGTGGTCATAATATAATTATTATAATTATATAAATTATAATTAGTATGTTATAACGTATTTCAAGATTTATAATAAACATATTTATGTAATTTTAAATAAAAATGAACTAGTTCAATATGGTCTGTAAAATTTGATAAATAAACTATCTAAATAACTTTATCATTTTTTACAATGTAAATCACCCATCTGGTAGAATTAAAAAGTATATTTGGGGAAATTTGAAGTTCCAGAAGGAAATAAATAAAGTTTTATTACACTTTTGGAGTGGTATTCCAATTTTAGAGGAACATCCATAATTATACACATGTGATCCATCCATGGAACCAAAAAAATAACACCCATGGAAAATAGAATTTAATCATTATACCTTAATGAAATGGTTATAAATGAACATAAAAAAATTATATTAAATAAAATATTTATTGAAATGGTTTTTAATTAAGTAATTGTTGAATATAATTTTATTATTTATGACATTAAGCTTATGTTCATAACGATTCTGCAACATAATGTAAGGGATCTTTCCACAATACCCATTTTCTTTAAGTTATGATATTTTATCTATCTAACTCATGATCTATCACTCTTTTATGATATATTATTATTCATAATATTGTATATATGTTATTTAAAAATATAATAATCTTATTATCTTTACCTTTTACCATTTAATACATTCTTTAATTTCATTTATCATATATAATATTCAAAAAAACTCGATTAAGAAATAATTCCATATACCATTATACTTTTTTATATTTCTCAATTAATATATTTATTCCCATTCATGATTTATTTAAATAAAATATTTTTTTCGCATTACCATTATGGTTTACTACAATTTTTCGTCATAAATTTTAAATTGATTCATTCTTCATACACTTTGACCAATTTATTAAAATACTTTTTTTGAATGTTATTTTATAAAACAAATTACCAACCCTTTATCATGATATTACCTCTAAATAAAGAATATTTTTAGAAATGTGTTCATGTTATCAGATATTAAATTTTTAAACAGTTAATTACTTTTAAAATTTTGAATCTTTATTAAATAACCATTTATTTTGATATGATGAAATATTAAGAAACTTGTTTCTTTCTAGGGTTAATTATAATGCATTCACGTTATGATTGAATTTCTTTTTCGATCACACATAATAATTTAGATGTTATAATGGGTGTAACTAGATAACTCTGAAATGGATTTGGTAATATTTTTTTCCCATGAGTTGTTATATATGGGATTTGAAATTAAAGCTATTTCAAGATGGGACACTATCAACCATGACATTTTTTATCATGGGATATGATTAAATTATTCTTCTCTCAATTTTTTTATTACTTATTCCTATGTTAACAAGGACATTTGAATAATTATTTTTATTTTATTCCCCATATTATCAATCCCAAGACATGTATTTTATGATATGATGTTACTCCATCTGAATCATATGTTATGCTCCATTACCATATTTATTCTTTTGATGATCTTTATTATAAGGCCCCATCCTTAAACCTTACTTAATCTTGAGTTATTACAAGATTACACATTGAGGATCTTTTCGGGTTTAGAGTTTTAGAGAATTAGATCATAAAACTTGAATTACATTCCACATATAAACAAAGTGGTTACATAAAGATAGTATTCTTCATTCCCATAAATGGAAACACGTTTAAAATAAAACATGGATTAATTCTTGACACATCCGTGACTCTATCATCTTATCATGTACCTTTCCCTTGACCTGTGAAAAACATTTAAAAAACTTTGGATGAGCATAAAAACTCAGTATGGGTTATAAAAAAACATGGAAAGGAAACATGAGTTCATATATACATAAGAATGAAATCATACTTTACCCATAAAACATTGGCACATTAACATACCTCATAAAATCATGAATAAATAATAGAAATCATAAGACATAAAGGTAACTTGAGGCATTCATAACATTCTTACGTAGGGAGTAACCCTCTTAGTTACGTTTGGAATACCCATCACAGTATATTCCCTAAAAATATCTTCGGATAAACCTTAACGTTTCTCTCCTTCGCGTTACCCAATGCATTGGAGAGCTATAACGGGCTCACCCGCCCTTAGTTTATCACGGAACCACCCGTCTTCATAATAATGCCCAAGAACCATAACATAATCATATCACATAAAACATGCATAAAGGAAACATAAAATTTCCACATTTCAATCACGAGATATCAATACAACACATTGATATAAAAACATTATGAAAACCATTTTCAATACTAAAATATAGGAAAAGTAAAACATGGTATTTATTTTTCTTTTAAAAAGAAGGTATGGCTTGTAGAGGAAGTCGAAACTCAAATAACGGTAACGACGGCGGAGAAGTCGTTGTCGCCGCATACGTACGACAAAAACATTCCCTTTTGTCGTTTAGTAAACGCTTCGTATAAAAAAGATTCCTTTTGAATAAACGTAAAAGTCAAAGGGGTTTATACACCGTATAAAAGAAAGTTGTGTATAAAATAAAATATGCCTCAATGAAAGGAGATTGAGACGAAGTCCCATACCTCGTATCCGACTTGACCCGACCGTTCTTTAATCTCCTGAATAATAAACTTGAGTTAATCTATACTTTCTTATGAATCTTTTTCAAGTTCATTATTCCTTTTATACCATGTTATGAACATCATGTAATCAGTTAAGTTAATAATGTTCATTTTGTCGGTATTTGGTTCTTAAGTCAAAAATAGACTTCTTACACTTACATGTTGTTAATTTGGTCAAAGGTTCATTATATCCAGAATGGTATTCATTATGTAGATATCATATATGTCATATATATCCAGTAAATACATGCATTTATAATATTACATCACATTTAGAGGTATGAAATGAAATGCACCGTTCATGGAGACGGTAAGCCGTACGTACGCATGAAAGCTACTTCCATTTCTATTTCATATTTTCTGGAATGGAATCATAATGATATAAGAGTATATTATAATTCCAGTATAATAACATATATAACATCATTAACTTTATCCTTTACAAATCCCACATATGGTATTAACGAATCAAATCACTTTTAAGGGGCGGTAGTCCGCACTTCCTAAAATGAAGATATCGTGTTTACCCATAATGGAAACCATAAAGGTATGCTCAAAATGAAAAAAACAGAATCTTAAGGAAAACATAAACATATTATATATCATATATAAAAATAGTGACATCATAATGGCCCCTTTTGAAGGTGTTAAATGAGTATTGAACAATCATCGTTTCGGGAGGCAGAATTTCGCCATCCACGGAAACCGTATGTTCTTTAACCATTTGATGTAGTTGTGTGAGAGTGTAGCTCAAATATATCTTATAACAACATCCTAGTATATTGAAGATACTGGTGTTGTTAAAAAAGAATTAAATAAAAAGAGTTTAGGGGGTTGGAGAAGCAAAATAAAACAAATGAACATGAGAGAATGAATTACCTTAAAAAGTGTAACTCCTTTTGATTTGAGCCTAAAGGCTTCCTTTGAAAGGATTATGCCCAAAGGAAATACTCTAGGATGAGGAGAGAGATGTGGAGAGAGTAAATTGGCAGGGTTTGGCCGAGCCAAAGGCTTGTGGAGTGTGTGAAATGAGGTAGAGGTGGGGGCCTTTTATAAGAGGAGAGGAGGGGCACTTTTGGAAAGTAAAGAAATATTACTTTATTTGAAAATGTGTTTCGGTTTCAAAAGGTCCCACATTGATATAATTCGTGGATAAGGTGATAAGGGTTCTAAATCCACTCATCCAATTGGTTTTGGACATGTCTAGGTCATAGATTTTACATTATCTTCTCATTTTATTTAAATCGTCAGATAATGATGTCATCGCTGCATCATTATGATGTCATAAATAATTTAATTTATTTAATGTCTAAAAATTATAAAAAAATAATATGATGTAGGAAATCGTTTTATCTTTCCAATGACTATTTATAATCAAAATTCTGATCTTTATAACCCCATGTAAAAATTGTTTCCGTAAAACATCTCTTGTTTGTGTCATTTTTACGTTAACATTTAATAAAAAGTTATTTATGTCATTTCCCAACCAAAATGTCTCCATGGGGTCCCCAAGTTGACCAACAGATTGTATCGGTCGGCCATGACACAACCAATAAGGTTGGGACATGTGTCTAGGTAATTTCCTATTATTAAAGCATTATTTATATCTTAAACTACACTAATTACCACTAATCGCGATTAAGAACTTAACAAGTTACTATTCACCAAAAAATTATTATAATCTCATTGAACCAAATTTTACTTCTTAATGACAACCATGTATGTCGGATTTTTGAAATTCAAAACACAATGATGGCAAAATTTCATTTAAATAGAAAATCAGTCTTTATAAGTACCACTTAGTGGTTTCACTATTCATCAAAAATTGGAGTTTTTTAGAAAATTACCAAAAATTCACCCTAAGCTATATTTGATATTCCGAATTCAAAAATGAAGTCTACTTTACAAAATTCAATACATATAAGTCAAATTAATTAATTTAATAATTAATTCCCGCTGTCAGAGCAAATAGCGTGTTTTTACAAAACAATAAGTATCAAAAGATTGACACCAGTTTAAGTCTAATTTCAAAGTGAAATTGATTCCAATGACCACCATTGGATAAAATGGTAAAAATATATTCTAATTTCACTTCAAAACCAATTCAAAACATAATCTAATCATATAAATAAATTAGATTAAAAAGCAGTTTTGATGTAAAATGCAGTATTTTTCACTATTCATTAAAAAATGAACATTGTCAGAAAAATACCAAAAATTCACACAAGGTAAATTTTGATGTCCCAATCATAAAGAATAAGTTTATTTTTACAAACATAGTTTATAAAATTGTCAAAATATAGATTCAAAAATGGTTTGCCATCAAAAGGCAGTAAAACAATCTTTTAAGAATATTAGTGTATTTCATGCATAAGATTGTATTTATTTTCATTTTAAGCCTCTATAACACTATCTTAATAATTAATAGACATAGATAAAAATATCTATTATTCATTACTTACTTGGGATGTTACACCGTTCACCCCTTTAGAAAATTGCGTCCCCGCAATTTATTTACTTATCGAATAAATGGGGGTACTTATCCCTCATTGCATTTTCAGATTCCCATGTTGCCTCTTCAATCATGTGGTTTTTCCACAAAACCTTTACCTGCTTAATCACCTTATTCTGTAACACTTGCTCCCTGTGGTCAAGAATCTGGACCGGTTGTTCCTCATAAGATAGTTTCTCTTCCAGTTGAACTACCTCTGGACTCAAAACATGAGATGGATCTGGCATATACTTTCTCAACATTGAAACGTGAAAAACATTATGTACCTGAGATAAACTCGGAGGTAAAGCCACTCGGTATGCAACTGATCCAACTCTCTCCAGAATTTCGTATGGTCCAACAAACCTTGGACTCAACTTTCTTTTCTTACCAAATCTCATCACACTTTTCCAAGGAGAAACCTTGAGAAAAACATGATCACCTACCTCGAAAGATAGATCCTTCCTCCGGTTATCCGCATAACTCTTTTTCCTGCTCTGAGCTGTTCTCATGTGTTTTTTGAATCAGCTGAACTTTTTCTGCCATCTCTTATACCAATTCTGGTCCCATCAACTTTCTTTCACCCACTTCATCCCAGAAAGCTGGAGTTCGACACCGCTTCCCATATAATGCCTGAATTGGTGCCATCTGTATACTGGAATGAAAACTGTTATTATATGAAAACTCAACCAAAGAAAAATGTTGGTCCCAACTTCCCTGATAATCCATAGAACAAGCTCGTAGCATATCCTCCAATGTCTGAATTGTTCGTTCTGACTGCCCATCTGATTGAGGATGAAAAGATGTACTAAAATTTAATTCAGTACCCAACGACTTCTGAAGGCCTTTCCAAAAGTTAGAAGTAAACCTAGGATCATGATCCAATATAATGGAGAGAAGAACTCCATGTAACCTGACTATCTTTTTAAGATACAAACGGGAAAGTTGATCAAGAGAGAAAGTATCTCGTATAGCAAGGAAATGAGCAGATTTGGTCAAGCGATCAACAATAACCCAGATTGCATTATTACCTCGAGATGTCTTCGGTAATCCAACAACAATGTCCATGGATATATTCTCCCATTTCCACTCTGGCACTGGTAAAGGTTGAAGCATCCCGTTCGGTAACTGCCGCTCTGCTTTAACCTACTGACAAGTCAAACACTTCACAGTAAAATCAGCAATATCTCTTTTCATTCCATCCCACCAGTAATACTCCTGCAGATCTCTATACATCTTAGTACTGCCCGGATGAACTGAAAACGGAGAACTATGAGCTTCACATAACAACTCTCTCTTCAACTGTGAATCACAAGGCACACACAATCTCTTCCCAAATCTCAAAACACAATCATTATCAATGTTGAATTCAGGCAACTTACCTTTCTGAACCAGCTCTACCTTTTTCTGCAACTCACTGTCTTGCTTCTGTGCTTGCTTGATTCTATCTGATAGAGAAGATCTCACTGATACCTGAAACAAAACAGAAGGACTTCCTGCACCAACAACTTCTATGCCAAATTTCATCAAATCTTTAACAAAAGGATCACGTTCCAAATGCAACATTGTTAATGAAGCATTACTTTTTCAACTCAAAGCATCAGCCACTTTATTTGCTTTTCCCGGATGGTAATGAATTGTACAATAATAATCCTTGATTAATTCCAGCCATCTCCTTTGTCTCATGTTTAACTCTTTCTGAGTGAATATATACTTTAAACTTTTGTGATCGGTATATATTTCACACTTTACTCCATACAAATGATGCCTCCAAATTTTTAAAGCAAAAACAACAGCAGCTAATTCCAAATCATGTGTAGGGTAATTTAACTCATGAGTTTTCAACTGTCGTGAAGCATAAGCAATTACCTGATCATTCTGCATTAGGACGCAACCAAGTCCTTTCAATGAAGCATCACTGTATATAACAAACTCACCATTCCTGGAAGGTAGTGCCAAAACTGGAGCATTCACCAATCTTCTTTTCAATTCCTGAAAACAATCATCACATTATTTTGTCCAGATAAACATAACACCCTTCCGAGTTAGCTTAGTCATTGGACTAGATAACCGTGAAAAATTTCTAACAAACCTTCGGTAATAGCCAGCCAAACCAAGGAAGCTACGAATCTCGGTTACATTTGTTGGTCTTGGCCATTCTTCCACAACTTTTGTTTTTGTAGGATCAACAGTTTTTCCATCTTTAGAAACAATGTGACCAAGGAAAGAAATTTGTTGCAACCAAAACTCACACTTGCTGAATTTCCCATAGAATTTCTTTTCTTTTAAGGTTTGCAAGATAACCCTTAAATGTTTTTCATGCTCCTCTTTACTTTTAGAAAACACCAAAATATCATCAATGAAAACCACCACAAACTTATCCAAGAACTCATGGAAAATTCTATTCATTAAGTCCATGAATACAGCAGGTGCATTGGTTATCCCAAAAGGCATTACTACAAATTCATAATGGCCATATCTCGTACGGAACGCGGTCTTCGGAATATCTGCCTCCTTTACCTTCAGCTGATGGTACCCCGATCTCAAGTCAATCTTTGAAAAAAACTGAGCTCCCTGGAGCTGATCAAACAAATCATCGATATGAGGCAAAGGATATTTGTTCTTAACAGTGATATTATTCAAGGCTCTATAATCAATGCAAAGTCTCATAGAACCATCTTTCTTTTTAACAAATAAAACAGGATCACCCCATGGTGATGTGCTAGGTCTAATGAAACCATTCTCTAATAAATCTTGCAATTGCTCCTTCAACTCTAAAAGTTCAATTTTTGCCATTCGATAAGGGGGTTTTGAAATTGGCTTAGCATCAGGAACTAAGTCAACAGTAAACTCAACTTCCCGATCTGGTATTATTCGAGGCAACTCATCAGGAAAAACATCAGGATACTCATTTACCACTGGCACATCATTAATCTGAACAGTTCCTTTATTTTCAACGACGTGTGCAAGGTAACATTCATTTCCATCTTTCACAAGTTTCTCAGCCTCTTGATATGTTATCAAAAGTAAGGGTTCATTCTTGTAAACAAACTGAAAGTCTTTCTGAAAAGAAACTTCTTTAGCTCTACAGTCAATCTTAGCATGGTAAATAGAGAGCCAATCCATACCCATGATAACATCAAACTCTACTAGAGGTAGAACAATAAGGTTTGCAAGTAGGTTCTTTCCACAGATAAGGATAGGAAGATTCTTATAAATTCTTTTTGCCTCGACACTTCCCCCAGGTGTTTTTACCAAAAGTTCAGGAGTCATTTCTTGAGATGGTATTCCCATTTTACTAGAAAAGGTTTTAGAGATGAATGAATGTGTAGACCCCGAATCAAACAACACACTGGCATAATCTGAAAAAACAAAAAAAGTACCTGATACAACATCATTTGATGGCCCGGCATCTGCTGAAGTAGTTGCAAAGGATTTCACCACCCCTTTCTACTTGTAGTCTAACTGCTTCCCATCACTCAAGCTCCTTGTCGGACAATCGTTTGCATAGTGACCCATCTCATTGCACTTATAACATTTCACTAACTGTAAATCAAATTTGTTCTTACCTTCACCTTGATCCTTTTCAGTGGAATCACGAGCCTTATGTCCCATCTTACCACATCGGTAGCACTTTCCAGAATTCAGAAGACATTCCCCAGCATGCCTTTTTCCACATTTATCACAAACTGGAAACTTAGTTCTCTTACCATCAGACCTTTTTGAAGAATTCTTACCTTTCTCCTACCACCTCGGTCTCTTCTTCTGCTGGTTGTTATAGAAAACTTGGTCATCGACAAACTCCATTTCCACCTTCTCAGCACATCGAACAAGATTTTCATAACTTTTAAACTCACGAGAAGCTAATGCCCTTCGATACTTTGGCTTTAATCCTGAGTAGAAACGATTTATTTTACTATCAAGGTCCCGGATAAAATTTGGAGCATACCTTGCCAATCGAGTGAACCTTTCTTCATAGGCATCCACTGAGTCTTCCTCTTGCCTCAATTCCAAGAATTGCTTTTCCATCCTAAGTCGAACAGCCTTAGGAAAATACTTCTCAAGAAACATACCTTTGAATTCATCCCAGTCAAGAGCATCAATCTCATCGGCGTCCCTGATATTTTTAACCATAGACCACCACTGATCTGCTTCACCCTCCAAACGGTAAATAGAAAGACTAACCTTTTGATTGTCTGAACACCCCATGACATCAAAAATATTCTCCAGTGCTTTAATCCACCCTTCAGCTAGCACAGGGTCAGATGATCCTCTGAATGATGGTGGATGTTGCCTCATGAAATGTTCCACCACTGACATGTTCCTCTGCGGTTGTTCTGGCTGATCTCGTGCATGGATACCACCACCATTTATCGCTTGAGTCAACTGCGCCATTACTGCAAAAAACTGTTCAGTTCCAATTCCGACCATTTCTGGATGCTGATTCGGAAGGTTATTTCCTTCTGTATGCCTTCCTAGCACTGCTTCCCTGTTTCCTCTGCGGATAACCATTCTGAACAAACATGTCTTAGATGAAGCAGCATGGTAATCTTTAAATGCTATATAATTTCGAAAAAAATATTTTTGGATAATCATTTAATAGAATTCTAACTCCTAAAGTTATCTAAACTGAGCTTTGATACCATCTATAAGGCCCCAGCCTTAAACCTTACTTAATCTTGAGTTATTACAAGATTACACATTGAGGATCTTTTCGGGTTTAGAGTTTTAGAGAATTAGATCATAAAACTTGCATTACATTCCACATATAAACAAAGTGGTTACATAAAGATAGTATTCTTCATTACCATCAATGGAAACACATTTAAAATAAAACATGGATTAATTCTTGACACATCCTTGACTCTATCATCTTATCATGTACCTTTCCCTTGACATGTGAAAAACATTTCAAAAACATGGGATGAGCATAAAAACTCTGTATGGGTTATAAAAAAAACATGGAAAGGAAACATGAGTTCATATATACATAAGAATGAAATCATACTTTACCCATAAAACATTGGCACTTTAACATACCTCATAAAATCATGAATAAATCATATAAATCATAAGACATAAAGGTAACTTGAGGCATTCATAACATTCTTACGTATGGAGTAACCCTCTTGGTTACGTTTGGAATACCCATCACAGTATATTCCCTAAAAATCTCTTCGGATAAACCTTAACGTTTCACTCCTTCCCGTTACCCAATGCATTGGAGAGCTATAACGGGCTCACCCGCCCTTAGTTTATCACGGAACCACCCGTCTTCATAATAATGCCCATGAACCATAACATAATCATATCACATAAAACATGCATAAAGGAAACATAAAATTTCCACATTTCAATCACGAGATATCAATACAACACATTGATATAAAAACATTATGAAAACCATTTTCAATACTAAAATAAAAGAAAAGTAAAACATGGTATTTATTTTTCTTTTAAAAAGAAGGTATGGCTTGTAGAGGAAGCCGAAACTCAAATAACGGTCACGACGGCGGAGAAGTCATTGTCGCCGCATACGTACGACAAAAACATTCCCTTTTGTCATTTAGTAAACGCTTCATATAAAAAAGATTCCTTTTGAATAAATGTAAAAGTCAAAGGGGTTTATACACTGTATAAAAGAAAGATGTGTATAAAATAAAATATGCCTCAACGAAAGGAGATTGAGACGAAGTCCCATACCTCGTATCCGACTTGACCCGACCGTTCTTTAATCTCCTGAATAATAAACTTGAGTTAATATCTACTTTCTTATAAATCTTTTTCAAGTTCATTATTCCTTTTATACCATGTTATGAACATCATGTAATCAGTTAAGTTAATAATGTTCATTTTGTTGGTATTTGGTTCTTAAGTCAAAAATAGACTTCTTACACTTACATGTTGTTAATTTGGTCAAAGGTTAATTATATCCATAATGGTATTCATGATGTAGATATCATATATGTCATATATATCCAGTACATACTTGCATTTATAATATTACATCACATTTAGAGGTAAGAAATGAAATGCACCGTTCATGGAGACGGTAAGCCGTACGTACGCATGAACGCTACTTCCATTTCTATTTCATATATTCTGGAATGGAATCCTAATGATATAATATTATATTATAATTCCAGTATAATAACATATATAACATCATTAACTTTATCCTTTACACATCCCACATATGGTATTAACGAATCAAATCACTTTTAGGGGGTGGTAGTCCGCACTTCCTAAAATGAAGATATAGTGTTTACCCATAATGGAAACCTTAAAGGTATGCCCAAAATGAAAAAAACATAAGCTTAAGGAAAATATAAACATATTATATATCATATATAAAAATAGTGACATCATAATGGCCCCTTTTGAAGGTGTTAAATGAGTATTGAACAATCATCGTTTCAGGAGGCAGAATTTCGCCATCCACGGAAACCGTATGTTCTTTAACCATTTGATGTAGTTTTGTGAGAGTGTAGCTCAAATATATCTTATAACAACATCCTATTATATTGAAGATACTGGTGTTGTTAAAAAAGAAGTAAATAAAAAGAGTTTAGGGGGTTGGAGAAGCAAAATAAAACAAATGAACATGAGAGAATGAATTACCTTAAAAAGTGTAACTCCTTTGGATTTGAGCCTAAAGGCTTCCTTTGAAAGGATTCTTCCCAAAGGGAATCCTCTAGGATGAGGAGAGAGATGTGGAGATGGTAAATGGGCAGGGTTTGGCCGAGCCAAAGGCTTGTGGAGTGTGTGAAATGAGGTAGAGGTGGGGGCCTTTTATAAGAGGAGAGGAGGGGCACTTTTGGAAAGTAATGAAATATTACTTTATTTGAAAATGTGTTTCGGTTTCAAAAGGTCCCACATTGATATAATTCTTGGATAAGGTGATAAGGGTTCGACATCCACTCATACAATTAGTTTTGGACATGTCTAGGTCATATATTTTACATTATCTTCTCATTTTATTTAAATCGTCAGATAATGATGTCATCGCCGCATCATTATGATGTCATAAATAATTTAATTTATTTAATGTCCAAAAATTATAAAAAAACTACTATGATGTAGGAAATCTTTTTATCTTTCCAATTAATATTTATAATCAAAATTATGATCTTTATAACCCCATGTAAAAATTGTTTCCGTAAAACATCTCTTGTTTGTGTCATTTTTACGTTAACATTTAATAAAAAGTTATTTATGTCATTTCCCAACCAAAATGTCTCCATGGGGTCCCCAAGTTGACCCATGGCTTGTCTTGGTCGGACATGACACAACCAATAAGGTTGGGACATGTGTCTAGGTCATTTCCTATTATTAAAGCATTATTTATACCTTAAACTACACTAATTACCACTAATCGCGATTAAGAACTTAATAAGTTACTATTCACCAAAAAATTATTATAATCTCATTGAACCACATTTTACTTCTTAATGACAACCATGTATGTCGGTTTTTTGAAATTCAAAACACAATGATGGCAAAATTTCATTTAAACAGAAAATCAGTCTTTATAAGTACAACTTAGTGGTTTACTATTCATCAAAAATTGGAGTTTTTCAGAAAATTACCAAAACTTCACCCTAAGCTATATTTGATATTCCGAATTCAAAAATGAAGTCTATTTTACAAAATTCAATACATATAAGTCAAATTAATTAATTTAATAATTAATTCCCGCTGTCAGAGCAAATAGCGTGTTTTTACAAAACAATAAGTATCAAAAGATTGACACCAGTTTAAGTCTAATTTCAAAGTGAAATTGATTCCAATGACCACCATTGGATAAAATGGTAAAAATATATTCTAATTTCACTTCAAAACAAATTCAAAACATAATCTAATAATATAAATAAATTAGATTAAAAAGCAGTTTTGATGTAAAATGCAGTATTTTTCACTATTCATTAAAAAATGAACATTGTCAGAAAAATACCAAAAATTCACACAAGGTAAATTTTGATGTCCCAATCATAAAGAATAAGTTTATTTTGAAAAACATAGTTTATAAAATTTTTAAAATATAGATTCAAAAATGGTTTGCCATCAAAAGGCAGTAAAACAATCTTTTAAGAATATTAGTGTATTTCATGCATAAGATTGTATTTATTTTCATTTTAAGCCTCTATAACACTATCTTAATCATTAATAGACATAGATAAAAATATCTATTATTCATTACTTACTTGGGATGTTACATTTATAGTTCAACCCTTTATTTAATATATTACCACCATGTTATCCTATGATGTTTTAGGAGATCAAACGTATCCATAAGATCATTATAGATTAAAAACTAAATATATATTATTTTACTTTTTTGGAATATTATGAGCCCTGTTTTTTAAAGACACTAGGAATCGATTTCATTTTATAGTGTTTATTTTATATTTATGTTAAAAATGAAATAATGATTTATATTAATTTCTTCTATCGATATAAATATGTACTTTTATTTTTGACAAGATATGGAATGGTTGGTTTTATAAGGGAATTTTTATGTGGTTTTGATTGTATTTTTATTGTGCTATTCCTAATAGGTAAAATACCTGGAGAGGGGTATAAATTGGGTATCACATATTAAAAAAAATCTCATATGTTCTTGTTTTTATGTAAAAAAAAGACTCTCTTATATGTGCTTCCCAAAGAACCAAATAAATGTAAATTAAATCATGAACAAGAAAAATTAATTGTACTTATTCACCAGCCCCGAGACACATCCAAGGAGTATAAAAGGTCAATGTTTTGATATATGAAATTCATTAAAGAACACTACTTTTTCAAGGTTTCGAGTGGAATCAATGTCCCTCCTAGTTTAAAACAACATTATATCACTATCTATAGAAGTGAATGCAGTAATCCTCTACTAGAATCATATGAAAATCAGTTCTATGTTGATTCAAACTTGTGTGATAATATATTCTCTTGATTCATCAAATATATAACACTAACCACTGCATGCGACTTTTCTTCTCAGAGTGTATAACCACTACACAAGACTCTTTCACAAGAACTCTCAATGAGATTTATCTTTGAAACCTCTCTATGTTACTTCATTGTAATACCACTATATGATACCACACTATAAGAACCCTCCATGATACCCCTTCAAGAAACCCATTCACAAGACCCCTCTGTGGGAACCCTCCAAGAGATCATTCTATGATATCCCTTCATGAGATAACATTGGGATATCCCACCATGATTCTTATTGCAATAAACATGGATGGTGTAGTTTTGTTGTGAGGCCATTTTATTTTTATGTGGTTTAACTAATATAAAATGGTATACCTATGCATGATAAAACCCTTCAAATACTTATATTATCTTTATTCCTTTATGATATATATTTATGAGACACCTCCATGAGAATTTTTTATCATTACATAGATCACCTATTTCTGGAACATGGCCTTCTTCAGCTCATGTAAAATACATTACATCATATCAAACCAGTTAAGAAAAAATTAATTCTTTCTTATGTATGTGTTAGGATGTATATAAATATATATATAAATATATATAAAAATTCACAACCTTAAATCTTAAAATCGTGGATAGTTGATGGTTCTACCACCTCAGGAATCATCCTTACATTCTTTATTTCATCACATTGTGTGACCACCTTCCACATGTCCCAAGTGAATATCATGATCACCAACATTATAATTAATTGACTCAAATGATGAGAAATCATCATCATTTGACAATAATGCATTCATTACATGATATAATCATGTGATCAATTGAAAATCATGTGATCATTTACATTTTACTCGATTCATTCGCATGATATCATTTCTTGAACAAGTAACTATCATATGGTCCCATGGTTTTGAGTGACTGCAAAATATTCCCAAATAATGTTATCATTTTTTCTTAATGTGCTTTATATGTTTCCATTGAGATATCCACTGACAATTATGTTTTCATTCACATGATCACTTTGTGATATCTCATGGATATCAAGAGGTTCTTCATGTGATCTCATCATTTGATCTACTGAAAATTATGCAATATATTCAAGTGATTTACATGATATCTTCATGATATCCCTTGAAGATATTTTTAATCATACTTACCCATCCATGTGATTAGTTCAAACAAACATTCAATATGTTATCAGTTCATACATTATCACTCTGTGTGTTTATTTCAGACATTCATTCTCTACATGATCAGTTCTGCCATTTCTGCCAAAAAGTCACACCTCCTTTGAAAACCATCTTTCATAAAAAACATAAAAACCTTATCAAAATAAAAAATCAACATAAATTAAACATCAAGTTTTATATTTTCCATTATTTTCCTCTTTTGGGAATATTGAAAACACTTATACACTCCAAGAACCAACTATATGAAAAACCATGCACATTGAATCCATTTTTCATATGCATACCCAAATACCGATACATGAATTCCGTGAGATGTACTCAAAGACCACATAAGTCCTATTCAGAATTAAAAACAATATTATAATGAGTATGTCATCGATGAATAACATTATTCTTGAACCATCTACTAAAACCCTTCTCAATACTAAAAGAAAACAAAATACCATCCCTCATGATCACTTCTAGTGAAAACTACTAGAATAATAAACTTATCACTCCTTTTCATGATTCATATTCATTCATAAACTTGTTTTAGAATCATCATATTTACAACTGCCAATGTTTTATTTCTCCCCCAATTAGCTTTTCTCACTATATTGCCCAAGGTATTTTTTTGCCTTTTTCCAATGAACCGAAAGGAAAATTTTTGTAGTAATAAAATGGTATGGAAGAAAAATCATGACATAAGGTTAAAAAACAATACCTCAATGAGAGGGGGTCTAAATCCTAATTTTTTCATGTGTGGGGGGTAAAATAAATTACATAACAAAAAAATCATTTAAATTATTCTCTTGGTATGGCCTTCATCAAGATGTCTGCCTCTTGTAATTAAGTAGGAACATACTATAGATTCACAAATACATCTTCCACTTTCTACTTAATAAAGTTATATTTTATTTAAATGTGATTATTTCATGAGTTATGGAAAATATTTTTGTAATGATTTAATGAAAAATAATTTTTTCAATTAACCCTGATCAGAGACTTCACTTCAACTCCCATGTAATCAAGATTAAGCTTCAAACATAGTAACTACATGAAGGATTGAGTGTCCATGATGTATTCAGATTATACATCTCTCAATGAAATTAAATCTTTCTTATTTAATAACCATGAAATAAATATTCTGTCATGATATAAATCACCGCCTCATGTACAGTTTTTATCATCTACATAATAGTCCCAATATACATCTATAAAACAAAATAACTCTATTATAGATTTACATTTTTTATTAAATTAAACTTTAAAATTCCATTGAAATACTGATGTATTATTTTTAATGGAAGAAATTTTATTTCTATGTTATTACTTTTATACAATTTCTCTTAGAATGTGGTAAAAAAAATTTCATATCATTTCATTATTAAATACAACATAAATCTAATGATTGTTAGGTATCCAGTTATATTTTATACTTTTCCTCTATCATCCCTTGGGAAATGTCATCTAAGTGGAAAATGGAGATGTCAAATATTTGTAATTTTCTATTTCAAAAATTATTATATCATCCTTATAATATATTTATTATGGAATAAATGATACATGTCATCATTCTATTACTTGTAACCCAATTAAATATATTATCTTTTCAATCATTAACCTTTGAAACTCACTTTTCATGAATGATTTAAACTGTTTAAACTATGTGTTATTCGATCTACTAAATAATTTTTCATCAATAAATACTAGCACCATCTTCATTTGATTTATCTTGTTATTAACATTATTTTTATAATCAATAAGAATAAATTTGAAACCAATATTCGTCAAATACTAATCATTCCATGAATACACAACTCTAGGTTCTTACATAAATATTTATAGAGCCTAATTTATCGTAGAACCATTGTTATCATCTTCATAAAATTGATAAAAATCATGAATTTCAATAATTAATTCTTTTTAAAAACACAATTCATAAATTCTGAATTTATAACCTTCAAGAAAACATTGAATTTCTATTAGAATATTGTGGGAATGAATAATTGAATTTTCTCAAACCACTCAATAGGTGAAAATGTTTCATGAACATTAAAAACCTCAATATGGGAGTATCACTTACAAAATAGTCATGATTTTTTTCAAATTATTATATATTTTTCAGTCATCTTGTTATGGAAAACCCTTTTGTTCCACAAGACATTATTGTCTACTGATCATGAGACAAACTCCCTAATTTGAATCACTTCAATTTTTTGAGCACTTCATTCCTCACCTGAACCCAATTCTTATCTCTTGAAGGGTCTCCAAACATTTTTACTCAACCTATGATAATAAATTTGGCTTCTATAGAGTCCTTATCTCCTCGTATGTACTTAGGTTTTATGATCCTTAATTATATACATCTTATTTAATTCTTCTCAACTATTTGGTTTATGTACAGGTTTATTCTACTCATTGTCTAGATGAACTCTGGGGTCTACCCTAGGTGTTTTCACTCCCATAAGCTTCTCACCTCTTTATCACTATCCTCTCAAGAAAATTCATTAATATTATGAATATTACGCTTACCTCCCACAAAAACATCATCATTTCTCTTATTAATTTTACTAACTACTTATTGAAGCATTTATATTCTTTTATTATTCTTGAGTAACCAAAAAATATACCTATATCTATAAAGGGCTTAAAATTTAAAAATCCTTCTAATTTTTGAATGAAAAATTTACATATAATGACTTGGAAGAACTTAAATTTTATATTTTTTCCATACAACAACATGTATAGAGTGTTCTATTCCTTTAGAAACAATAAAGATCCTTTATAAATGTAGCACATTTTCAACACTACTTCTTTTCAAAACATCTATAGAAGTTATTTCTTTATATCATTGTTCTTGAAATTTTACTGATAATCCGGTTTATTCTATCAACCTCTCAGTTTTGTTATGGAGTTATTACTCTTGAATATCAATTCTTTATCCCGTTTTTCTAAATATAATCCCCGACATTTCAATTTATGAACATTATTCTATAATCATTTCAAGACATCTATATTTTTTGATCTATCAAGTTTTCAACATCCCTCTGATAACATATAATGAAACAAAACACATTTGACTTTTTGGTGATAATTGAAAATCATTAAATTCTACTAAAATCATCAATTAAAGGTACATAACATATCTTTATATTAATATCTCTTGGTGAAATATGACCACATACAATAAAATTCACATTTCAATCAAGATTTTTGACCTTTTGTTCTTTTTTCCTTACACGTATTTTGAGTAATCATTCCTTGTTGAGAAGAATTACATGCATGAGTATTTTCTCAAGACAACATAGGGAGATATTTAGAAACATCACACTACACCAAAACTTATAATGTGGTTTGGATTAGATGAACTATATTTTTATTCCATAACCTATTCATTTGTTCATTTTATATAAAAATATATTTTTAACTAGTAAAAATATATATATTCATCTTTATATGAATTATTTTAAAATCTATTGCTCTATATTATAGGTTGATGATACAATGAATCTTAATATATCTTATTTCATGTCCCGAGCCACACAGTTCACTAAAACATAGTAGGTTTTGACCAAGACCTTCAAAAACCAAGACATTTTCATATCATATTTCTTTTCACATGAAATTTTATTTTCCTAGACTAATAATATTTAGTAAATCATCATTTCTATATTTGATGACACCATCCTTATCACACCTAGATCATGTTACTAGATTAATTTTTCATATCATATGAGAGGTGAATACATGATCAATAATAAATATTCATGTGTGGTATGATGATTTGAATAAAATAATTAAAACCACGACCTTTTTAGCTAATTGTTTTCTCACCCATGTTTTTCACATCATACTTGATACTGAATTATAATATTGTTCCTGTTTAGAGTATGGTGGTCCAACCTTACCATTAAAATATTCAAATCAATTCTTTTTTCTTCTTGTTCAAATATCCCTTTAGTGATTTTAAGTAACCACTTCAGGTACACCTTACTATCTTCCTCAACATGGTTGATGATAAATATATATCCATGTGTCCAAATCCTCCACCCCAAAAACAATGACCATAAAAAATAATTCTTGGAATACTAAAATATATTTATATAACTCTATTTATTTTTATCTTATTAAAATATCTTGTCTATGGGACAGAAATTTCAAGAATTGCCTACCTTTACTAGATATAACACTTAATAAAATGTTTATCCTTGGGTGTCATTTTTTCAGCCATGATTTTTTCTTAGTTTCTATAAATGTTTTTATTTTGATACATACCCTATCCAGTCATGAATCCTTGAGTTTGTTATTATAGTATAACACAAAAAATTTCTATTTTTTGTTTTTTTATCAACGCTCGTACCATTTTTGTCACTATGATGTGTCATTTTCTTCTTTAGACTTTCCATTGATTATTCTATTAGACCTGTGAACTATAATTTTCCTATTACTCTTGATTGTGTGACCATGATTCCAAAAATCATATTACGGTTCAAGAGTTTCTATAGAGATTTGCCTTTTTTTCATAGACTGACAACTTCCTTCCCAACATATTCATTATGTTTTACTTGATCATCTATTATGTCTGTTAAACTATTAATAAACATGTTCTATTTATTTACAATTAATTCGAACTCAATATATTTGTATAACTTATATAGATTTTCAGATCTAACATTTTCAATTTCTTTATTCCACATAGACTTACCGTATTCCTTCTTCTTTATACAGAGTTTGGCAATATAAACCACCTAATTGGATTTATTTTTTCTCTCTCAAACCATATATCTACTTAGATGGAGATTTAATTCAACCATAATTTAATCCATTTATTTGAATTATCCTTTATCATTGTCAGTTTCTTCCCATGACTAAGAATTTCCCAAAACATCACCATATAATCTTCTTTATGATGTTTGTAGCCTACTATCTATTTTTCCTCATATTCATCTAAAATTTCATTTTCTTTTGAAAAAATATTCATCATTGCTAGAAAATTTAACATATTATTTTTCGTACCATTCCCACTAATTGATGACTTCTTCTTGGAAGTTTCATCCTTTTCATCGTTATCATCTTGAATCTTTTGGGGACACTTTACTACAAGATGTCCAAATTTTTTATAGTGAATACTTAAAAGAGATAGTTTCCCTTAAAATATTCTTTTCCCCTTTTTTGTTTTGATTAATTAAATAGAATAAACCCATCCACTACGTATTCTTATTGAGAATCATTTATAGTGAGATTTATCTAGGATTTTAATGGAACTTCTATATACTTTACATTCGTCATATACTCATTATCATAATTTCTCATCTCATATGTTAAAATTATAATGTGTAATTTTTCTAATGATATCTAGTTTTGATATTTATTATCATGTATATAAGGATTCCAGTTGAACTGAGATTGATGCATTCTTAAGATTCATTTAATTATCTTCACATCTTTAAGAATTTATCTGAGAGTACAATTTCTTCTAATACAACATTTACCCAATAAGAGAATTCATCGACCTTATCATTGGGGTGTATTCTCAGGTATTCATATTTCTTCCATATAATGTGAAATTTAGATTCTTGGAATTTATAATCTCCATGATAGATATTTTGTATATTTTCCCACATGGAATTTGATGACATACATGAAATCTTATTCTTATAGATTATGATTTATAATGCATATCCTAGGTTACTGATTCCTCAATCATTATAATCCAATTCAATTTGAATTTATTATAGAAAATATTCACTTTCCAAGATAGAAAAAATAACCTCAATTCTCAATGTAAACAAATCCATACCTAATGATTTGAAATAATACTACACATTGTTTTTGTATAGATGAAAACTCATTATACAAAATATTTAAATCTCATTGTGATTATCAACCTCTATTGCTTCTTCTGAGAGAGAATATATGACTTTTTCTCTTTTCTATGATCCCAATTATTCCCCTAACTATATTAAATACCATATTTAGAGGAATAAATTTGGGTATGAAATACTGAAATAAATGTCTCCCTGGATTTGGTTTCATTATTAAACGAATATATATTCTCTCCCCTTCCCATAGCATAGATTTCACATCCCATGTAAATTAAGAATATGAAATTTTCATATTTACTAATATTTGTGAATTAAAAAATAAATTTACATTAAATGGGATTTTATGTTCAATGGTGTACCTGATATGCAACAACGAGATTTTTAAAATATTACGTTGCACAAAACGTTGACTTGTACTTAAAAATAATAATATAGTGTTATTATTTTCAATGGTACTTAACACATAGTAATTTTATTGGAAGGGATGAACATAAATAACTATAATATGATTAAACATGTTTTTTAAATTCTTTTATAATTATCCATCAAAATTTAGAGTCTTAAACTGTGAATGAATTTAATTTTTATCATAAATACTATAATATTGATTAAATGGTCGATTTACCGCCTTTTGGTGGATAATCCTTTTTCAAATATAGTTTTGACACTTTTATATTTTTTATTTAACAAAATAAAATTCTTATTTAGAATGGGGACATCAAAATTTAATTTGGATGAAATTTTTGTATTTTTCTAGAAATAGTTTATTTTCAATGAATATTGAAAAATACTGCATTTTAATTCAAAACATCCTTTTAATCTAATTTATTTATATAGATAGATAGTTCTTTTTATAGGTTTTAATCTTTAATTTTAATATATTTTTATCTTTTAATCCAATTTTTGTAATTTGAAGTAATTTTACATTGAAATTGGATATAAACAAGTGTCAATCTTTTGATAGTTAATTTTTTTAAACACGCATTTTGGATTTGACAATGGAAATTAATTTTAAATTAATTAATGAAACATATATGATATGAATTCATTAAAATAGACATAATTTTTGAATTTTTAATATCAAAATTATCTTTGGGTGAATTTTTGGTATTTTTCTGAAAACCTTCTATTTTTGGTATATAGGGAAAACCATTGCATAGTAGTTAAAAAATGACTTTTTCATTTAAATGAAATTTTACAGCTTCTCTGAATCAAATTTCAAAAATCCTATATACATGGTTGTAATAATTAAGTAAAATTTGGTTCAATATGATGAAAATAATTTTTGGTGAATAGAAATTTTTTATTTTTATTTACTGTAGTTAAAGGTAAATTGGGTAAATAAAGATAAAAATAATATAAAAACAATATAAAATCACCTTAACAATTGTACTAACCTTATAGGATGATTAATTTCAAACTCATATAATCCATTTGTATAACATTTTTCCTTTTAAATCCATTTGGATAAGATAATTACATTAATAACATTTTATTTAAAGTAAAAATAAAAATATCATAAATATATATTATTTTTCTAAAACAATTTTAATGTGGATTTTTATAATTGATATATTTGACTATAAATATTCATTATAAATCTAAATATATTTCCTACATCATTTTATTTTATTTATAATTTTTAGAAATCAAATAATTATATTTTTATGAGAAAATGATGATGTCATGATTACCTCATTAATGAATGTTTTAAATAAATTTGATTATAAATATTCAAATAAACTTATTTGGAAATTTTTTGGACATACATGAATTTTGTAGATCATTAGGACATTTTATCATTTGAATAATTAATTTTTTATAAATAATCATATTGGGTTGGATTTTTAAAATGTCATGATATTAATTGTATAAAAATTGACATACATGAGTTTTCTAAATCAATTAATATTTTATAAAATGATAAAATTGTCTTATGAATCTATTATTTGGCCAACTGACATATATAATGTTTAAAATTTCATTAATTATCCATTTTGGGTCATTTGTAATTTTATATTAAATATATTATCAATATAGTATGAATATACAAGAAGACATGGTGAAAGTAAAATAAGTTAACAAAGGGTTAAATAATAAAAGATACGGATTAAAAAAAATATTGAAAACATGTCCTATTCTTATTGGATGATTTTATTTAGACTAATATTCATATAATCTTATAATTTAATTATATTTGGACGTTTTCAAACCGAAATTTAATTTATAATAAAATAATATTTTCATACTTTTCTAAAGAACCCATCCTCCCTCCTATAAAAGGACACCACCTCAAACCCATTACTCACAACTCTCAAGCCCCTTGGATCATCCAATATCTACCCAAATAAGCTCCCAAAATATCTCAATTTATCTTGGAATCCTTACTTTAGGCATAAGGCACTTTAATACTGTCTTTTGGTTCAAACCAAGGGAGTTACCCAATTTAAAGGTATCGTCTTCCCTCAAATTATTTTTTTACTTTATCACACACTATGATCTTCTTAATCATTGTTTATATAACAAAACCAGTATCCTCAATATAAAATGTTATTTTTATGATATGTATTTTAACAATAATTACAATTATCTCCATCTAATGGGTAAAGAATATACTGTTTATGTGGACGACTGACTACTGCCTCATGAAACAAAGATTGTTCGATTTTCTTCTAACACCTCTCACGGTGGCCATTATGATGAAACTGTAATTATATATGATATTTATTTTATCTCTATTCATCTTTAATTATATTTTATAACATACCTTTATGGTTTTCATGATGAATATATACTATAATTTTATTTGAGAAGTGCGGCCTACCTCCCCCTCAAAGTGATATGGCTCTTTAATATCATACATAGATCGTATAAAGGATGGTGTTAAAGAACATATGTAATGTATATTGAATAATATATAATTCAGTAATAATAATATACCTATGTATAATTTGTTTTTAATTCTTTTAAAAATGGAAAAAATAAAATGAATGTTGCGTTCATGCATACGTACAGCTTACAATATTCATGAACAGTGCATTTCATTTTCATATATCCAAATGATAGGGAATATTCTAAATACACATATACTTGATATATATATATATGATATAAATAAGATATATATGATATAAAAATCATGAAAAACAATCTATTGATAATGGAATTTTGACCACATGGACAATTTGTAATTATAACAATTTCATTTTTAATTCAAATTCTGAACATCCACAAAATGTCTGATATGAACTCAAATTATAATATAATTGTTATATCAAAGTAATAAGTGATATAAAAGGAATAATAAAATAGTGTAATGTTTTTAATAGAGTATAAATTATCCTTATTTTATTATTCATGAAGAATAAGGAACATATAAGACATGTCGGACTTGAGGTATGGGGTTTTCATCTCACTTTTTATTCCTGTGAGATTCATGCTATATTTTCCACTATTTCCATTTGTGCAGTGTATGTAAATCCCGTGATTGTATTAATTTTTTAATATTCTTTTTTTTGATATTTAAATCTTTATTGTATAATACTTTGTTCATGGGGTTAATGTTTCATAAGTTACCAAATCAGTAAGGGAACCTTTCACCCTCTTCTTCTAGTCAAAGGATTCTTTTATGTTATGTCATTAAATTTAAATTACAAAATGTTTTGATAGGTTCATATATATCCTTATTGCTGTAAATTTTATGTCCAAGTTATGAAAGATAATTGTCTCTCTCATCAACTCATTTTATGAATTTTAATGTGACTTCATTAGACGGATGTATTTTGGTATGAGTACTTCTTAACCCAATTTCAATTATTTGGGTTAAACATCTACTTCATGATTATGTAATGATATGAATATGTGTTAATGAACTATAATTGTTTTACACTTAATATCCAGTTATATTTTTTGTATTATTATTTGTCACGCATAATTATTTCATTGATTTATCCTTAATCTAATGATACGGTCTTTGTAAGGGACTTTGTCTCAATTTTCATTCCATTGAGACTTATTTGTTGTTATAAACCAATTAACATTAATATGGTGTACATATGGACCTTTAACACATTATATCATTAATCTTCTTATTCTCATGAAATTATAATATTTGTTTAATTTTGTTATATAATCGTTTTTATTCATGTATTTTATCATGTGGTAAGGGAATCTTTAACTAAAACATTGTTTTAATGATTTAAAGATTTATTCTTATAAATACTTCTCATTATTTACCATGTTTTCAAAAATTTATTTAAGGTTTTATTTATAAGGACATTAATTTTCAAAAATGTTAATTCTTTTAAAAGATTCAAAGAGGTATGTTGCCCTTTAATTCAAAAATTTCGTTATTAAATGTTTTAAATGGTTTTGAAAATAGTTTTGAAAATGGATTGATTATGTAAATATATATAAATGATATAATTTTATGAAAAAATTTATATGTTATATTTTCATTATGATTGATTTATTTGTTATGATTATGTTATAGTTCTTGGGAATTTTTTATGTATATGGGTGGTTCTGTGATAAACCTAATGCGGGTGAGCCCGATATAACTCTCTAATGAATTGGGTAATGTGACATAGGTAAACATTAATGTTTCTCCTAAGAGATTTAGAGAATATATTGTGATGGGTATTCCAAATTTAACTACCTATATTGCTATGAATGCTATAATATAAGTATGATATAGACACCACAGGTTACCCTTATGAATTACTTTTCCGATGTGTTATTCATAAATGTTATGATTTCATGAGGTATGACAAAGAGATTATGATTTTTATATGTTGATGGACTAATGTTTTCTTTAATTATTTTATATCCCTTACTGAGATTTTTATACTTAACACATTATTTTGAAACATTTTACACATGACATAAAGATGAATAAGGTCAAGGATGAGATCAAGGAAATGTCATGCTGTTTAAAACAAAGAAGTAGACATGTTTATTTTTTTAAAAGGTTTTTATTTTATGAATAATTGGTTAATGAGTAGAAGTGTATATATGTAATATTCTAGATGTTTTTTTATAATTTATGACCCACTACTCTAAATCTCTAATCAAGAAAAGATCCTTAATTTTAATTCTTGATTTAACTCAAGGTTTTGTAATGTTTTAAGGATAGGGACTTACAGTTGGTATCAAAGGTTGGTTTAGATATATTTGGAGGTTAGGGTTTTATTTAAGCATAAGTTACATCACCATAATGGTTGTCATATTTTAAAGAGTCATAGTAATTTTATAGGTGATAAACTTTTATTACATTTTTTGATGCAAAATGAAAGGTATAACTTTTGTGGTTAAAATATGTTATGGTTATTTTTGAGGAATTTATCTTTTGGGGGAATGTTAAAAAATTATATAGTTCTTGAAAAAGGATAACTTATAGACCGTGTGACAACCCATCTTGTATGAAAAAGCTATGGGAATATAACCCACAACCAATGTACCATTGGGATTTATCACCTACCACTGGCTTACGTGAAGTCCCAGGTATGAATGACTTATTCTACTAGTTAAATGATTTTGTGGATAAAAAATGATTTGACTTTGAGAAAATATGTTTTATCAAATGGATATACTTATTATAGTAAAATGATTTAGTAATAAAATGATAATGGCGTTTTTGGGAGGTGTTTTCTCTTTGGGGAACACTATAAGCCAAAGGAAAATAGAATACATTGAGTTTTAATTTAAGGAGTAATGGTGGAATTTTATTTTGGGAAGAATATATGTTTTTATTATGGATATATGGTAATTTAGATCATTTATTTAAATGATTAACCTATCATATATAATATGTGATTAGGTTAATTTCACATCAGTTTGAGACTTTAAGAGTAGTTGGCGTCATTTTTAGATAAATGTTAAGATTTATTATGGAAGACTATGGGATTATATTCTTCTAAGTTTTGGGTTTCAATATTATTTTGGATTATATAGAATAATTTTAATAAAAATAGTTTATTGGACAGTCTTTGTTGAACTTAGGTTAATATTTGATGAATTTTGGCAATTTGGAATAATATTTCTTTTTATAATGGATTATCATTTTGGTGGATCATCTGATCATTTAATCGTAATTTTGGTTTTGGTTAATGTATAAAGGCATTGAAAATATATAATTCATATTCTTTAGAATATTTTATTCTCTAGATGTTGATTCTAGTTCTTTATATAGGACCAAGTCATCTTGAATACTCTTCATTTGGAGAAAAGATGGGTTTTCGGTATAAATTTATCAATGGATGAAACTCTACATGAAAGGTAACTATATTTACTTGAGTTATTATTCTTAGTAGTAAAATAGATCCTCGAATTAATGAAATGGAACCTAAAGAAAAAAAATTTTATTCATTTACATTTTTAACTGGGTATTCAATGACTATTTACCCTATCATAAGTTTATGGTTTTCTGGGATTTAACTTTCTCCTGATATTGTTTTCTATAACTCTCCATCAGAACTTGACACTTAGTTTCACTTCTATATCCATATTTTCCAATATGGAATCCTATTATGGGAAATCTTGGGTGACCTTTTTTACTTCTATTTCATTCTTTTAATTTTATGGTTTTTTTGACTCATTTTTCCGAATGTGGTACATTTAAGGATGTTTTTTAGCCCAATTTTAAAAATGTGCGGACCCAATACCCAAAAGGGAGAAGGATGTAACATCCTAGGTAAATAAAGAATATATAATTTTAATATTTACTAATATTTGAGATGTAAATATTAAATTTACTTTAATGGAGACATTATGTTTGATGGCGTACCTGATACGCAACAACAGGTTTCTTTGAAATCTTATGTTGCACACAACGTTGAGTTATACCAAAAAACAATAATATACTGTTATTATTTAAAATAATAGTTAATGAATAGTTATTTTATTAGTAGGAATGAAAAGAACACAATATAATATTATTACACATGTCTGTTAAATTTTTTTATATTTATCCAATAAATGTTAGAGGCATAAAATGTGAATGAATCTAATTTTATGCATAAATACTCTAATATTTTTTAAAGGGTTGATTTTTCCACCTTCTAATGGAAAACCCATTTTAAATATAGTTTTTGACATGTTTATATGTTCTATTTTACAAAATAAAATTATTCTTTAGAATTGAGACATCCAAAATTACATTGGATGAAATTCATGAATTTTTCTGATAAAGTTCATTTTTTATTGAATAGTGAAAAATACAGTATTTGAATTCAAAACTGCCTTTTAATATAATTTATTTATATATTTAGATTTTTATTTTTTTAATTTAAAGTTTAATTGGATTATATTTTTACCATTTAATCCAATGTTGTTCATTGGAAGTAATATCACTTTGAAATTGGACAAAAACAAGTGTCAATCTTATTATAATAATTATTTCATAAAAACACAATTTTTTTGTTTTGAAAATGGAAATTAATTATCAATTAATTAATTAAACATCTATGTTATGAATTTTCTAATATTATAATAATTTTGAATTCGGAATCTAAAAGTTAACTTTGGGTGAATTTTGGGTATTTTTCTGAAAACGTACAATTTTTGATGAATTTTGAAACACACTACATGGTAGTTAAAACGGTATTTTTAATTTAAATTAAATTTTAACAAATCGGTGAATTGAATTTCAAAAATCCAACATACATGGCTATCATCAGTACATAAAATGTGGTTCAATTGGATGAAAATAATTTTGGTGAATAGTAACTTTTCCTTTTTATTTTCCATAGTTAAAGTTAAATAGGACAATTCGAGGTAAAAATAATATAATAATAATATAAAATTACCTTAAGACTTTTCTTATCCTTATTTTATGATTCATGGAAGACCAATACAATCCTTGGGTAAATTATTTGTCCTCTGAAATCCATTTGGGTGAGATAATGACATTAATAACTTCTTATTTCAAGTAAATATAAAAATATCATAAACATGCATTGTTTTTATAAATCAATTTTAATGTGGTGTCATATAAATTATATCTTTGAAAATAAATAGACATTATAAAGTTAAAACTATTTCATACATCATCGTTTTTTATTTATAATTTTTAGAAAGTAAATATATAAATTTATTTATGACACAATGATGATGTAATGATTACCTCATTAATAAATGATTTCAATAAATGAGATTATAAATATTAAAATAATATTATTTTGAAACTTTTTATTCCATTCATGAATTTTATATAAGTTTATGACCTGTTATATTTGGATTAATGAAGGATTTTATAAAGAATCACGTTGGTTTGTGTAACATCCCAGGTAATTAAAGAATAAATAATTTTCATATTTATTAATATTTACGAATTAAATATTAATTTTAATTAAAATGGGTTTCTACGTTCGATAGCGTACTCGATACGCAACGATGAGTTTCTTTGAAAACTTACGTTGAACACAAGTCATAAAATAATATTATTTTAAATGTTAGTTAACAAGTAGCCGTTGTATTGGTGGGAATGGATAGAAATAACTAAAATATTATTATATATGTTTTTAAATGTTTTTACATTTTCCCAATAAAAGATAAAGGCTTAAAATACGGAAAGAGTTCAATTTTAGGCATTTATACCCTAATTTTCACTAAGGGTTCACTTATCACCTTTTGACGGTGAACCGTCATTAAATATAGTTTTGATTAATCTTATAAATTCTATTGGACCAAAAATAACTCTTCTTTAGAATAGGGACATCAATATTTACTTTGTGTAATTTTTTGGTACCTTTCCGATAAAGTTCATTTTTTAATGAAAAGTGTAAAATGTTGTATTTTAATTCAAAAAATCTTTTTAATCTAATTTATTTATATGATTAGATTATCTATTGAATTGGTTTTAAAGTGAAATTATAAAATATTTTTACCATTAAATCCAATAGTGGTCGTTGGAATTAATTTCACTTTGAAATCGGACTTAAACTAGTGTCAATCTTTTGATACATATTGTTTCATAAAAACACGCTATTTGCTCTGACAACGGTAATTAATTATTAAATTAATTAATGTGACTTATATGTTTTTAATTTTTTAAAATAGACTTCATTTTTGAATTCGTAATATCAAATATTGCTTAGGGTGAATTTTTGGTAATTTTCTGAAAAACTTCAATTTTTGATGAATAGTGAAACCACTAAGTGGTACTTATAAAAACTGATTTTCTGTTTAAATGAAAATTTTCCATCATTGTGTTTTGATTTTCAAAAATCTGACATACATGGTTGTAATTAAGAAGTAAAATGTGGTTCAATGAGATTAAAATAATTTTTTTGTGAATAGTAACTTATTAAGTTTTTAATCGTGATTAGTGGTAATTAGTGTAGTTTAAGGTAAAAATAATGTTTTAATAATATGAGATGATCTTGAAACATGTCCTACCCTCATTGGATGTGTCATGGGCGACCAATAAAAGCCATGGGTAAACTTGGGGACCCCATGGAGCCACTTTGGTTGGGAAATGACATAAATAACTTTTTATTTAATGTAAAAGTAAAAAAGACACAAACATAATATGTTCTACGAAAATAATTTTTACATGGGGTTATAAAGATCCGATTTTTGATTATAAATATTCATTGGAAAGCTAAAACTATTTCCTGCATCATAGTATTTTTTTATATAATTTTTAGACTTTAAATTACTTAAATTATTTATGACATCATGGTGATGCAGTGATGACTTCATTATTTAACGATTTAAATAAAATGGAAAGATAATGTAATATCTAAAACCTACACATGTCCAAAACCTATTGGATGGGAATATTTCGAATCCTTATCATCGTATCTTAGAAATATATCAATGTGGGACCTTAGAAATTCGAAACACTTTTGAAAATAAAATAATAGTTTCATGATTTCCAAAAGTGCCCCTCCTCTCCTCTTATAAAAGGCCCCACCTCTACCTGATTTCACACACTCCTCAAGCCTTTGGATCGGCCATCCCCTTCCCATTTACTCTCTCCACATCCCTCTCCTCATCCTAGAGGATTCCCTTTGGGCCGAATCCTTTCAAAGGAAGCCTTTAGGATCAAATCAAAAGGAGTTACACTTTTAAAGGTAATTCATTCTCTCTTGTTCATTTGTCTTATTTTGCTTCTCCAACCGCCTAAACTCTTTTTATTTACTTCTTTTGTAACAACAATAGTATCTTAAATATACTTGGATGTTGTTATAAGATTTATTAGAGCTACACTCTCACACAACTAAATAAAATGGTTAAAGAACATACGGTTTCCGTGGATGGAGAAATTCTTCCTCCCGAAACGATGATTGTTCAATACTAATTTAACACCTTCAAAGGTGGCCATTATGATGTAACTATTTTTATATATGATATATAATATGTTTATTCTTTCCTTAAGCTTCTGTATTTTTCATTTATGGCATACCATTATTGTTTCCATTATGGGTAAACACGATATCTTCATTTTAGGAAGTGCAGACTACTGCCCCCTGAAAGCGATTTGATTTGTTAATACCATATGTGGGATGTGTAAAGGATAAAGTTAATGATATTATATATGTTATTATACTGGAATTATAATATACTCGTATATCATTATGATTCCATTCTATAAAATACGAAATAGAAATGAAAGTAGCGTTCATGCGTACGTACGGCTTACCGTCTCCATGAACGGTGCAATTCATTTCTTACCTCTAAATGATTATGTAATATTGTAAATACATGTATATGATGAATATATATGATATATATGATATCCAAATCACTAATTTCATTATGGATATAAAGAACCTTTGACCACACGAACAACATGTAATTTTAAGAAGTCCACTTTCGACTTAAGAACCAAATATTGACAAAACAAACATTATTAAATTAAATGGTTACATAATGTTTATAGCATGGAAATAAGTGATATAAAAGGAATAATGAACATTAAAAGGGTTCTTAATCAAGTATAAATTAACTCAAGTTTATTATTCAGGATGTTAAAGAACGATCGAGTCAATTCGGACCTGAGGTAAGGGACTTCGTCTCAATCTCCTTTCATTGAGGCATATTTCGTTTTATACACAACATTCTTTTATACGGTATATAAACCCCTTTGACTTTTACTTTTATACAAAAGGAATCTTTTTCTACGAAGCGTTTTACTAAAAGACAAAAAGGAATTTTTTTTAACGTATGCGGTGACAACAAACTTTTCCGCCGCCGCGAGTATTATTTGGTCTTTGGCTTCCTCAACAAGCCGTAATGTTTTTAAAATAAAATAAATACCATATACAATTTTATGTATTTTGGTATTGAAAATGGTTTTGATAAAGGATTATATTATGTCAATATATTTATGATATATTGTGATTGAAATGTGGAAATGTTATCATTCCTTTATATTGGTTTTATGTTTTATGATTTTATATTGGTACTTGGACATTTTAACGGGTGGTTATGTTATAAATCATATGACGGGTGGTTCCGTGAATACCAGGACAGGTGGTTACGTTATAACCACCAATGCATTGGGTATGGAAGTTGGCCGTATGGATATTCCATTAAGTATGTATGGAAATTGGCCGTATGGCTATTCCATTGAGTGATATGTGTGGAAGTCGACTGTATGGTTATTCCACTTAAGTGTGTTTATGTCCCAAGTTACCTTTATATATGTTATGTGTTCTTTATATGGGTTTTATGGTAATCCTTTGGTTACAAAAAGGTAAGTAATGATACTTTATTCAGTGAATAGTTTTTACTACTTCATGAAGGTGAAGGTATTACATTGATAGAGTATACATGGTTTAATTGATGTTTGAAAAACTAACAGTTTTCATTCTTTGTGTATCCCTTAATGAGCTTTTTATGCTCACCCCATGTTTTTTTGAAATGTTTTTCACAGGACTTAATGTGGAATAAGGTCAAGGATGGGATCAAGGGAATGTCATTCTATATAAAACATGGAACTAGACATCTTTCTTTTAAGAGTTTTTTTTATTATGGAAACTTAGTAGAAGTGACTACTTTGTAATCTTTTGAGATGTAATAGTTATGTTCCAATTCTCTAAAACTCTAAACCTGAAAAGATCCTCAATGTGAATTATTCATTTATTTTAATATTAAGTAAGGTTTAAGTCCGGGGCCTAATAGTTGGTATCAAAGGTCGGTTTAGACAACTTTAGGAGTTAGAAAAGTGTTAAATTATAATATGATTGAAATGATATAGCATTTATGGATTACCATGTTGCTTCGCCTAAGATATTTCTGTGTTCAGAATGTTTTTCCTCAGAGGAAACAAAGCAACTATGTTTGGACGACATCAGGAGGAAGACAACCTTCCAAATCAGCAACCTGAGATGGTCAGAATCAGAACTAAACAGTTTGCTGCAGTGATGGCTCAGTTGAATCAGGTGAAAAATGTTGGTTGTTTTTATTGATGATATTATGGTGTTTTCTAAAAGTAAAGAGGAGCATGAAAGACATTTAAGGGTTATTATGAAAACCTTAAAAGAAAAGTAATTGTATGGGAAATTCAGAAAGTGTGAGTTTTGGTTGCATCAAATTTCTTTCCTTGGTCACATTGTTTCTAAAGATGGGATAACTGTTGATCCTGAAAAAACAAAAGTTGTGGAAGACTATCCAAGACCCACAAATTTAACTAAGATTCGTAGCTTCCTTGGATTGGCAGGCTATTACCAAAGGTTTGTTAGAAATATTTCACGGTTATCTAGTCCAATGACTACACTTACTCGGAAGGGTGTTAAGTTTATCTGGACAAAAGAATGTGATGATTGTTTTCAGGAATTGAATAGAAGAACAGTGAATACTCCAGTTTTGGCACTACCTTCCAGGAATGGTGAGTTTGTTATATACAGTGATGCTTCATTGAAAGGACTTGGGTGTGTCCTAATGGAGAATGATCAGGTAATTGCTTATGCTTCACGACAGTTGAAAACTCATGAGGTAAATTACCTAACACATGATTTGGAATTAGCTGCTGTTGTTTTTGCTTTAAAAATTCGGAGGCATCATTTGTATGGAGTAAAGTGTGAAATATATACCGATCACAATAGTTTAAAGTATATATTCACTTAGAAATAATTGAACATGAGACAAAGGAGATGGCTAGAATTAATCAAGGATTATGATTGTACAATTCATTACCATCCGGGAAAAGAAAATAAAGTGGCTGATGCTTTGAGTCAAAAAAGTAATGCTTCATTAGAAATGTTTAGTTTGGGCGTGATCCTTTGGTTAATGATTTGATGAACTTTGGCATAGAAGTTATTGGTACAGGATGTTCTTCTGTTTTGTTTCAGGTATCAGTGAAATCTTCTCTATCAGACAGAATCAAGCAAGCACAGAAGCGAGACAGTGAGTTGAAGAAAAAGGTAGAGCTGGTTCAGAAAGGTAAGTTTCCTGAATTAAACATTGATAATGATTGTGTTTTGAGGTTTGGGAAGAGATTTTGTGTGCCTTGTGATTCACAGTTGAAGAATGAGTTGTTATGTGAGGCTCATAGTTCCCTGTTTTCAGATCATCCTGGCAGTACTAAGATGTACAGAGATCTGCGGGAGTATTATTGGTTGGATGGAATGAAAAAAGATATTGCTGATTTTACTGTGAAGTGTCTGACTTTTCAGCAGGTTAAAGCAGAGCGGCAGTTACTGAAAGGGATGCTTCAGCCTTTACCAGTTCCAGAGTGGAAATGGGAAAACATATCCATGGACTTTTTTGTGGGATTACCGAGTACATCTCGAGGTAATAATTCAATCTGGGTTATTGTTGATCGCTTGACTAAATCTGCTCATTTCCTTGCTATACAAGATACTTTTTCCCTAGATCAACTTTCCCGCTTGTATCTTAAAGAGATAGTCAGGTTACATGGAGTTCCTCTCTCCATTGTATCTGACCGTGATCCCAGGTTTACTTCTAACTTTTGGAAAGGCCTTCAGAAGTCGTTGGGTACTGAATTAAATTTTAGTACAGCTTTTCATCCTCAATCAGATGGGCAGTCAGAACGAACAATTCATACCTTGTAGGATATACTAAGAGCTTTTTCAATGGATTATCAGGGAAGTTGGGACCAACATATTTCTTTGGTTGAGTTTTCTTATAATAACAACTTTCATTCCCGTATACAGATGGCACCATTTGAGGCATTATATGGGAAGCGGTGTCAAACTACAGCATTTTGGGATGAAGTGGGTGAAAGGAAGCTGATGGGACCAGAATTGGTAGAAGAGATGGCAGAAAAAGTTCAGTTGATTCAGAAGCACATGAGAAAAGCTCAGAGCAGGCAGAAGAGTTATGCGGATAACCGGAGGAAGGATCTATCTTTTGAGGAAGGTGATCATGTTTTTCTCAAGGTTTCTCCTTGGAAAAGTGTGATGAGATTTGGTAAGAAAGGAAAGCTAAGTCCAAGGTTTATTAGACCATATGAAATTCTGGAGAAAGTTGGATCAGTTGCTTACCGATTGGCTTTACCTCTGAGTTTATCTCAGGTACACAATGTTTTTCATGTTTCAATGTTGAGGAAGTATATGTGAGATCCATCTCATGTTTTGAGTCCAGAGGTAGTTCAGTTGGAGGAGAACCTATCTTATGAAGAACAACCAGTCCATATTCTTGACCACAGGGAGCAGTTACGGAATAAGGTGATTCATTAGGTAAAGGTTTTGTGGAAAAACCATGTGATTGAAGAGGAAACGTGGGAATCTGAAAATGCTATGAGGGATAAATACCCCCACTTATTTTGATAAGTGAATAAAATTGCGAGGACGCAATTCCCAAAAGGGGGAAGGATGTAACATCCCAGGTAATTAAAGAATAATTAATGTTCATATTTATTAATATTTACGAATTAAATATTAATTTTAATTAAAAGGGGTTTCTACGTTCGATAGAAAACTTGATACGCAACGATGAGTTTCTTTGAAAACTTACGTTGCACACAAGTAATAAAATAATATTATTTTAAATGTCAGTTAACATGTAGCCGTTGTACTGGCGGGAATGGATAGAAATAACTAAAATATGATTATATATGTTTTTAAATGTTTTTACATTTACCCAATAAAAGATAAAGGCTTAAAATACGGAAAGAGTTCAATTTTAGGCCTTTATACCCTAATTTGCACTAAGGGTTCACTTACCACCTTTTGACGGTGAACCGTCATTAAATATAGTTTTGATCAATCTTATAAATTCTATTGGACCAAAAATAAATCTTCTTTAGAATCGGGACATCAAAATTTACTTTGTGTAAATATTTGGTACCATTCCAATAATGTTTATTTTTTTAATGAATAATGTAAAATGTTGTATTTTAATTCAAAACCCCTTTTTAATATAATTTATTTATATGATTAGATTATCTTTTGAATTGGTTTTAAAGTGAAATTTGAATATATTTTTTCCATTAAATCCAATAGTGGTCATTGGAATTAATTTCACTTTGAAATCGGACTTAAACTAGTGTCAATCTTTTGATACTTATTGTTTCATAAAAACACGCTATTTGCTCTGACAGTAGGAATTAATTATTAAATTAATTAATGTGACTTATATGTTTTTAATTTTGTAAAATAGACTTCATTTTTGAATTCGTAATATCAAATATAGCTTAGGGTGAATTTTTGGTAATTTTCTGAAAAAATTCAATTTTTGATGAATAGTGAAACCACTAAATGAAATTTTGCCATCATTGTGATTTGATATTCAAAAATCTGACAAAACTTGTTGTCATTAAGAAGTAAAATGTGGTTCAATGAGATTAAAATAAATTTTTGGTGAATAGTAACTTATTAAGTTATTAATCACGATTAGTGGTAATTAGTGCAGTTTAAGGTAAAAATAATGTTTTAATAATATAAGATGAGCTTGACACATGTCCTACCCTCATTGGATGTGTCATGGCCTACAAAGAAAAGTCATGGGTCAACTTGGGGACCTTATGGAGCCACTTTGTTTGGGAAATGACATAAATAACATTTTATTTAATGTAAAAGTAAAAATGACACAAACATAATATGTTTTAAAAAAACAATTTTTACATGGGGTTATAAAGATCATATTTTTTATTATAAATAGTCATTGGAAAGCTAAAAATATTTCCTACATCATAGTATTTTTTTTATATAATTTTTGGACTTTAAATAAATTAAATTATTTATGACATCATGATGATGCAGCGATGACTTCATTATTTAACGATTTAAATAAAATGGAAAGATAATGTAATATCTAAAACCTACACATGTAAAAAACCTATTGTATGGGAATATTTTGAAGAATTATAATCTTATCTTCAAAATATATCAATGTGGGACCTTAGAAATTTGAAACACTTTTGAAAATAAAATAATAGTTTCATGATTTCCAAAAGTGCCCCTCCTCTCCTCTTATAAAAGGCCCCCACCTCTACCTCATTTCACACACTCCTCAAGCCTTTGGCTCGGCCATCCCCTTCCCATTTACTCTCTCCACATCCATATCCTCATCCTAGAGGATTCCCTTTGGGCATAATCCTTTCAAAGGAAGCCTTTAGGCTCAAATCAAAAGGAGTTACACTTTTAAAGGTAATTCATTCTCTCTTGTTAATTTGTTTTATTTTGCTTCTCCAACCCCCTAAACTCTTTTTATTTACTTCTTTTGTAACAACACCAGTATCTTCAATGTACTTGGATGCTGTTATAAGATTTATTCGAGCTACACTCTCACACAACTACATCAAATGGTTAAAGAACATACGGTTTCTGTGGATGGCGAAATTCTGCCTCCCGAAACGATGATTGTTCAATACTCATTTAACACCTTTAATGGTGGCCATTATGATGTCACTATTTTTATATATGATATATAATATGTTTATTATTTCCTTAAGCTTCTGTATTTTTCATTTATGGAATTCCATTATTGTTTCCATTATGGGTAAACACGATATCTTCATTTTAGGAAGTGCGGACTACCGCCCCCTGAAAGTGATTTGATTCGTTAATACCATATGTTGGATGTGTAAACGATAAAGTTAATGATATTATATATGTTATTATACTATAATTATAATATACTCTTATATCATTATGATTCCATTCTATAATATACGAAATAGAAATGAACGTAGCGTTCATGCGTACGTACGGCTTACCGTCGCCATGAACGGTGCATTTCATTTCTTACCTCTAAATGATTATGTAATATTATAAATACATGTATATTCTGGATATATATGATATATATTATATCCAAATCAGGAATTTCATTATGGATATAAATAACCATTGACCACATGAACAACATGTAATTGTAAGAAGTCCACTTTCGACTTAAGAACCAAATATTGATAAAACAAACATTATTAACTTAAATGGTTACATAATGTTTATAACATGGAAATAAGTGATATAAATAAATAATGAACTTTAAAAAGGTTCTTAATCAAGTATAAATTAACTCAAGTTTATTATTCAGGACATTAAAGAACGATCGAGTCAAGTCAGACCCGAGGTAAGGGACTTCGTCTCAATCTCCTTTCATTGAGGCATATTTTGTTTTATACACAACTTTATTTTATACGGTGTATAAACCCCTTTGACTTTGACTTTTATACAAAAGGAATCTTTTTCTACGAATCTTTTTACTAAACGACAAAAAGGAATGTTTTTTTAACGTACACAGTGACAACGACCTTTTCTGCCGCCGCGAGTATTATTTGGTCTTTGGCTTCCTCAATAAGCCATAATGTTTTTAAAATAAAATAAATACCATATACTCTTTTATGTATTTTGGTATTGAAAATTGTTTTGATAAAGAATTCTATTATGTCAATATATTTATGATATATTGTGATTGAAATGTGGAAATGTTATCATTCCTTTCTATTGGTTTTATGTTTTATGATTTTATGTTGGTACTTGGACATTTTAACGGGTGGTTACGTTATAAACCATATGACGGGTGGTGCCGTGAATACCAGGATGGGTGTTTACATTATAACCTCCAATTCATTGGGTATGTAAGTCGGCTGTATGGCTATTCCATTAAGTATGTATGGAAATTGGCCTTATGGATATTCCATTGAGTGATATGTGTGGAAGTCGACCGTATGGTTATTCCACTTAAGTATATTTATGTCTCAAGTTACCTTTATATATGTTATGCATTCTTTATATGGGTTTTATGGTAATCCTTTGGTAACAAAATGGTATGTAATGATACTTTATTCAGTGAAGAGTTTTTACTACTTCATGAAGGTGAAGGTATTACTTTGATAGAGTATACATGGTCTACTTGATGTTTGAAAACCTAACAGTTTTCATTCCTTGTGTATCCCTTACTGAGCTTTTTATGCTCACCCCAAGTTTTTTTGAAATGTTTTTCACAGGACTTAATGTGGAATAAGGTCAAGGATGGGATCAAGGGAATGTCATGCTATATAAAACATCGAACTAGACATGTTTCTTTTAAGAGTTTTTTTATTATGGAAACTTAGTAGAAGTGACTACTTTGTAATCTTTTGAGATGTAATAGTTATGTTCTAATTCTATAAAACACTAAACCTGAAAATATCCTCAACGTGAATTATTCATTTAATTCAATATTAAGTAGGTTTAAGGTCCGGGCCTTATAGTTTGGGTTTTTAAAAAAGTCATTATATAAATATTATAAAAATTGACATAAATGTGTTTTTAACTCAATTAATAATTATTAAAGGATAAAATTGTATTAAAAAGATAAGATTCTACCAAATGAATATATTATGTTAAAATAATAATTAATGATCCATTTTGGGTCACTTGTAATTTTATAGTAAATATATTAATCTTATATTATGAATATATAAGAAGACATGGTGAAAGTTAGATAAGTTATCAAATGGTTGAATAAAAAAGATAAATATTAAAGAATATGAAAAACATTTCCAATTCTTATTGGATGATTTTATTTAGACTTATATTCATATTACATTCCAATTTAATAATTTTTTGACATTTCAAAACCAAAACTAGTTTTATAATAATATAATACTTTCAATCATTCCTAAAGAGCCCCTCATCCCTCTTATAAAAGGACACCACTTATAACCCATTACACACTCATATCAAGACACATGGATAATCCAAAATCCTTAAAAATAATCTCCCAACATCCCTATCATCCTTCTGGATGCCTTATATTATACATAAGGAACTTCAAGAAAGCCTTTTGGTTCAATCCAAAGGAAGTTACCCGTTTTAAATGTTAGGTATTCCCTCAAATTATCTTACTCTATTTTACTTCTTCACTCCCTATGCTCTTATTTTTCATGGTTTAAATAACAACAATAGAATATTCAATATAATAGATATTTATTATGATAATTATTCTAACTAAAATTTCACACACCTCTTTCTAATGGGTAAAGTAATTAATGTTTTTGTGGATGTCGAACTACTGCCTCATGAAATGATGATTGTTCAATTTAATCCTAACACCTCTCATGATGGCCATTATGATGGAACTGTATTTTTTATGATATTGATGATATTTATTTTATCTATATTATTTTTTAATTCTCTTTTAGAACATAACTTTATGGTTTTCATGTTGTATATATAAGATAACTTCATTTGAAGAATTACGGCCTATAGCCCCCTCAATGTGATATGACTCATTCATACCATACATGAAACATTTAAAGAATGGTTTTAAGGAACATATTTAATGTATATAGAATATTATATTATAATTTAATACTAATATACCTATTTATAATTTATATTACATTTCTTTAAAAATGAAAAAATTCAAATGAAATTAGTGTTCATGCGTACGTACGACATTCGGTCTCCCTAAACGGTGCATTTCATTTTCATATATCCAAATGATATGGACTATTTTAAATAAATATATAGTTGTTAAATATATTGTATATATTATATATAAATCATGAAAATAATTCTGGAGATAATGGAATTTTGACCACATGGACAATTTGTAATTATAACAAGTTCATTTTTGACTTATGTTCCGAACATCAACAAAATGTCGAATATGAACTCAAATAATTATCTAATTGTTAGAGAAAGGTAATAAGTGATATAAAAAGAATAATAACCTTCAAAAATTATATTAGAAAAATATTAATTAACTTATGTTTATTATTCATGAAGAATAATGAAAATATAAGACAAGTCAGACTTGAGGTAATGGGTTTTCATCAATCTTTTTATTCCCGTGAGATTCATGCTAAATTGGCCAAAATTTACTTTTGTGCAGTGTATGTACAGCCCATTATTTTATTCATTTTGTAATATAATTAAATTATGAATATTTAAATCTTCATTTTATGATCCTTCTTTCATGGGATGTATGTTTTAAAAGTTACTAAATCCGTAAGGGACCCTTTCACCCTCCTCTTCTTGTCAAAGACTTCTTTTGTGTTATGTATTTAAATATCAATTTTAAAATGTTGGGATATGTTCTTCTATATACTTATTACTATAAATTCTATGTCTAAGTGATGAGAGAAACTTTTACCTTTCATCAACTCATTTTCTAAATTTTAAGGTGACGTCATTAGGCTGTCATATTTCTGTAAGATAACTTCTTAACCCAATTTCAATTCTTTTGGTTAAACTTCTAGTTTTTTATTATGTTTGGATATGAAAAAGTGTGAATGAAATATGATTATTTTACACTTAATATCCCCCTATATTGGGTGTACTCGTAATTTTCACACTTAATTATGTCATTGATTTTTCCTTAATCTAATGATAAAATCTTTATAAGGGACTTTGTCTTAATTTATATTCCATTGAGACTTATTTGTTGTTATACAACAATTCAATTTTATATGGTTTATATACTGCCCTTATAAATATTATATCATTAATCTCTTTATTCTCTTGAAATTATAAACATGGTTTAATGTTATTCTGTAATTATTTTTATTTATGTACTTTCTCAAGTGGTAAGGGACTCTTTAACTAAAACATTAATTTTAATGTTATAAATATTTTTTATTCTAAATATTTCTCATTAATGAACATGTTTTAAAATTGTATTTATGGATTTATTTATATAGACATTAATATTTTAAAATTTTAATTCCTTTAAAATCATCAAATGTTATATGGGACACTTTGATTCAAAAATCACTATGTTAAATGTTTTAAATGGTTGTGAAAATGGTTTTGATAATGGATTGATTGTGTAAATATATTTAATTGATACATTGTGATTACAATGTGGAAATGTTATCTTTCCTTTATGTTTGATTTATGTGTTATGATTATGTTATGGTTTTTGGGCATTGTTTATGTATATGGACTGTTCCGTGAAAAACCTATGGTGGGTGTGCCTAAGATTTCTCTTCAATGCATTGGGTAACGTGGCGAAGGTAAATGTTAATGTTTCTCCAAAGAGATTTAGGGGATATACAATGATGGGTATTCTAAATGTAACTTCATATATAGCTAGGAAATCTATCATGTATGTATGGTATGGATGCCACAATTTACCTTTATGAATTATGATTTCTAGGAGTTAATCATATATCTAATGACCTCAGGAGGTATGTGAAAGAGATAATGTTATGTATAAGTTGATGTACTAATGTTTTCATTCATTATTTTATCCTGTAATGAGATTTTTATGCTCATCCCACGTTTTTGAACTGTTTTCCATAGGACTTAAAGATGAATAGAGTCAAGGATTGGATCAAGAAAAAGTCATGATATCTAAAATATGAAACATGACATGTTTCTTTTATTAAGAGTTTTTTATGAAAAAATGGTTTCTGAATAGAACTGTCTACGTGTAATATTCAATATTTTATGTATATGTTGTGACCTAATCATCTAAATCTCTAATCCTAAAAATATTATCAATGTTAATTCTTTATTTAACACAAGTTTATGTATCATTTTTAGACTGGGTCCTTACAATAGAATAAGTTGTAATTAACACATACACAAGACATATAAATTTTACTTGGTTCACCCTCACTAGTCTATGTCCAAGGATTATATAAAGGAATTTATTTGATGTGAAAAAAGAACTAAAGTGAACTATTGTTACATGTTTTGGAGCGAACTCACTGAACCTACTAGTTTTCAACCATTCAAAACATGAAAGATCACTACTCTCCATATAGAAGTTAATCCACTATTCCTACCATGGAATCTTTATAAAATATGTTCTGATTTTATTCATACTTTTTTAGTTTTTATGATATGATTCACTAAATATTTGACAACCACATTTGTGTAATAATTTTCTTTTACAAGTGTGTGCCCCTTTCAAAATAATCCATTCCAAGACCACTTCATAAGATAAATTTATGATACCTCTACATGAGACTCTTCCATGAGACCCCTCCATAAGACACCTCCTTAAGACCCCTCTATAACACACATCCTTAATACAACTCCATAAAACCCCTCTATGAGACCCTTGCATGAGATCCCTTCATGATATCACTTTATGAGATCCCTTTACACGTCCTTCATTTGTTCACATGGATTGTGTGACTCTTTCATGAGACCAAGTTAATGTTACATGTTTTTTGAGATTTAAAAGGTCCTTCATCTGTGCTCAACCACCCTAAATAACATCACATGATTCCTTTATGATATACCTCCATAAGACACCTTTGTGAGACATTTTCAGACATGGTTAACATGATATAAATGCAAGACCATCACAACCTCATGTAGAATAAATTTATTTAGATAAAAAACATAAGAAAAATTCAATTATTTCTTAAAGATGTGTAAAGAGGTATTTAGAAGAAAAAATCCAACACCTTAACACTACTTTTTATATTCATTTTTCCATTCCATCACCATAACATTCATCCTTACATGATTTATGTGATTGCTCTAAGTGATCAGCTACCACATGTCATAAGTTCATTTCATGATCACTTAAATTTTCATTTATCAAGTCATGTTATCCCATCACTTGACCAATTGAAAACTATGAATTTATTCACGTGTCCTTACCATGTGATAAATTTAAGATCATCTGTAAATCGATGATTTCCTATATATCTTTTCTTGATCTCTTTGTGTGATCATATAACTATCATGTGGTCACATGATTTTTAATGACAAAAAAATATCTCTATAATTTATATCCTATTTTTCTTCATGCGATTTTCATGGCCTCATAATATGATCCAGTGAAAGTCAATAGTGCTTCACATGTTCTCATCACAAGATACCAAGATAATCAATTGGTTCATTGTATTATCTGACCATGATATCCAATAATAATCATGTGAAATCATCAAGTGCTTCATATGATCTCTACACAAGATCCCTTGAGAATATTAATGCTCTATGTGAACCTTCCATGTGATTAGTTCCAACTATTTTTCTATTTGTGATCAGGTTAAACACTCATTCTCCGCATGATGTATTTTTACATTCGTGCTCCATGTGATCATTTCTGACATTCACAATCCAAATGATGAGTTATGACATTCAGGCTCTATGTGATGAGTTCAAACATTTATTTCAATCTTTTCAAGCCTCATTTGACAACCATCCATCATTATAAACGTCAATACTTTTCAATAAAGATAATCATCTCAAAAGTATCATCACGAGATATTTTTTCCAATATATTATGATAAAAAAGTTACCATTTGAATGGTCCAATTTTAAATACCATGTTCAAGATGGTTTTTTAATTATATATTCCACAATATAGTTCAACATTCATTTAATGGGTTTTAGTAGTAAAATAATAAGAATAAATTCACTTTTATTCTTAAACAGCATTGTTCAAAAAACGATTTTCATTAAGAGTTTACCAATTATTTAAAATTAAATTTATATAATTTATAGAAATTGTATTTTTTAAAAATTATTTTATATTTGGAATCATAATATTAAATATTATTTACTATAGCTTATAAAATTGTTCCATAATGAACAGTTACCATGATAAAAGTCTTAGTACATGGGTAAGGGTTAAAAGTGTTAAAAGAGGGGTTAAACTAAGATATATTGGTTGAAATATAACAATAAGAATCAATTAATTCGAATTGATGATTTTATATAATCTATATCATTTTTATATTCTAATATTTATCATTTTATAGCCACATGACTTGAGTAATATAGATATTACATAATAGTGTTTCAAGTATTTAAATGTTTACCATGCACCTAACTTATAAAAAGGATCCTCTTCTCCTATCTTATTATCTCTTATAAAAAACAACTAATATATTTATATATACCATTTTCAATCAAAATACTCCCCAAAAATCATTATCTATGACCCTGAGGTGTATTTTTTCCCAAAAGTCCCTTTTTTAATCCTTATAGTGATTTTCAAATGAGTATAGACGAAAGTAAATATATTTTCATACCAATGTTTTTCAGGTTTATTTGTCAATAATCATCCATAAAATGTTCTATAAACCAATTAAAATTGAGGAAGACGTATCATCAATATAATTAGTAGTTTTCATGGTAATTGTATGCCCATATTATTTTTCCTTATTAACCATTGGAAAATGATAACATCACTCAAGTGTATGTGTGGACTACCACCCCCATGATGTGATGCAATTTGTTTTTCATTTCCCCTATACATGGATGGTCACAAGGATATATTTCATAAATATATATGATACTTATGATATGAATATGATTCTTTAAAGCTTAATTATTTTATAAATTTCATTCATTACATCCATTTAAATGTAAAAATATCACTCAATCCTACATAATGACTACAACATCCATTAAGTTATGTAATTCATTTTTATGATCCAATTTATGTGAATTATTATAAAAGTGAATGTATTGGATAAATATGATAATTATTTCATTATTAATATTACTGAAACTACGATACAATGACCAAATTGTAAGGATAAGAACAATCGAACTGAATATTTCATGGAAAACAGACAAGTTTTTTCCTAAATGTTCGTTGTAATGAATAATTATTAATAAAATGATAAATGGGAATTATAAAGGAGTGATAAATAGAAATTTATATATTAATATGGTTCTATAATATATTTATAATAATTAATTATTTATTATATATTATTTTTTAATGTGTATGGAGCATAATAGAATGTGAGGTGGGGGTTTATGTTATAGTCTCATTTCATTTTAGAATTATTTATATTAAGTTTCTAGTAACAGAAATCATAGGATTATTTTTTACCAAAACCCGTATAGTTTTTTATATTGTTCCCATTCCTAAAATATATATGTATTGTTTCCATTTTCCACTCTATAGTAACTAAAAATATTTAGAAAATGTTTTTTTATCAAAACAAAACCATATTTACTCTTTGGTCGAAGAACCTTTTCTTCCATGTCCATGTTTTTAGGAAATTCAATCTCTATTATAAAATTATTTTTTAAAGTTATCATTAAATATATTTATATTTTTTATATAAATTTGTAAAATATAAATTTTAAAATGTTTTTCAAATAGGTTATTAATTATCTTTTACAAAAATTATCAAGGGAATCATTTTCATAAAATTTATCACAAAAAAATCTATTCTCACCATAATGAATAGTAATTTTTTTGAAGCATACATTACATGTTTACTAGTTTATAATAATGTAAAATAAGTTTATTAATATTCTATGAATTTATATTTTTTGAAGACATAAAATGAATATGGTATTTTGTTTATTTTTAAAGAAATGTTTGAATGATCGTCTAATATTATTTTTTATTTATTTAAATCTTACTTAAGGATAGTTTATCATCATTAATGATATAGAATTATGATACAAACCACATTTATTCACTCTATATATTATAGTGGAGTTGATATAATGATTATTCTATGAAACTCAATTCCATAAAATGGTTGAATAACTTTATGATGAAATCTTTATGAAATCCATTTCATTTCTTATATTTATTCTATGATGAAATGGTGAAATTTTTATGAACCCTATTTCCATTAAATGGGTTATTCTATGATGAAATTATAAATTTTTTATGATCTTATGGAAAAAAATGAATGTTTCATATTACTTTTTCAGAACCCGGTTCTTATCCTTGAGGTATGGGTTTCTTCTTTTCCCTTTTCCTTAAGTGTTTTTTAGAAAATAAGGAAAATGGGGGAAAATCATAAATTTTGTGACTACACACTATGTAATTTTACACACACCTTGTACTTTGGTCGTGTGGAAGGAGTAAACAGGGCGTGTAGGCCGGTGGATGATAATGGGTGCAAAAACCGACTACATGCCGTGTAGTGGGTCTCTACACGTCGTGTAGTTAGTTGGTAGGAAAATAGTAAGGTGGTGGCCCGCTGGGTGGCAGTACATGTCGTGTACTCAGTTATTACATGATGTGTACTCATGTCGACAGATGAACAGTTCCACACTATCGAGAAGCCGCTGAACGGACAGTTAAAAAAATAAAACTACACGCCATGTACCCAATAGTACATGTCGGGTAGTCTGTTTTTTTTCACTTAAGATGGTTTGTAGCCTCACCTGTACACAGGGAAGTCTTAGAACACTGGAGGAGAGCTTAGGAGGATGACTGGAGCTTCGAAGATCAGTTGATTACACACCGGTAATCTGTTTCCGCTTTTGCCGATCACATTGGAACTGCACGGGTATGCCCTCTCTTCTCTTGGCGTTGTTCTTTCCAATTATTTACCGAGGGAGGGTTATTTTATTTTTAAATAAAATTATTTTACCTCAAATCTACGTCGTTCTCAGGAATTTCGAGGATCTTCATTCGCGTATATCATTCAGGGGCAATAGAGGTAGGTGGCTTAGTGTTTAAATTCTAACTGATGTGCATTTTTGTGTACTATTGAGCTACAAACCCATGTTGGGGTGCCGTGTGGCTAAGGACATGGATTTTTTGAATACCTAGAATTTTATAGGTAAGGAAATTTGATAATAAAATGTTGTTTGGGGTCACTGTTTGGATCTAGGACCACCCCAGGGGTTCGTTTCTTTGTTTAGCCGTTTGGCCAGATACCCGAGGGTATGCCATTGTAATGATAGTAATTTAATTTCATTGAAAGGAATTTAATGTGTATTTCTTGTATATATGTTGGGAATGGCCTGGTTATATGTTTAGTATGAGGTATGTTCTTTACAGAGCCTGAGGGAAGTGTTTAATTTAGCCTGAGTGCAGTGGTTTATTTAGCCTGGGGTTAATGTTCTATTTCGCCTGAGGGAAACACTTCATATGCCTGAGGGAAGTGAATTTTGTGCCTCAAGGAGACACTCTATATGCCTGAGGGAAATATCTGATATGCCCTAGGGAAGATACCAGAGGATTTTGATTCTTTGTACATGAGGTTAAGGTTGGCATGTCTGAGGACACTAACTGTTTACATAGAAAATTTCACTATGGTGATTTAGTTTTATATTGAACGATTAAATGAATATTAATAATGGAAATATAACTGGTAAATTTAGTTACTTTTGAGTACTACTTATTTTATAACATTTACTGCTGCACACTGTTGTTGCATATTTTCACACAGTTGGGCACGAGCCATTGTTTGGTGCCTACTAGGATTTATTTACCACACCCTATATGGGTCATGTCTTCGGTCCAAACAGATTACGTTTCTATAGGTGTGGATAAGGGAAATGGTCCATATACAGGTACTTGATTGTAGTAGAGGAGTATGAGAGAATGGGACCGAGTATAGGATTGTGATGCTGCTACGTTCTCTCTATTCTATTTTGCATTGTTTTACTGTACCTGGTATTTGAGTTGTATTGTATTGCACTACTATGTAACAAGTTCTGGATATTTTCTTAGAACATGAGACATGGTGTATCATTATCTACATAAATGTTGGTTATCTTTTACTGCAGTGGTTTATTTTTAACTATGTATGATTTATTGCTTCCGCTGTTGTATGATTATATATTTTATTCCATTCTGCTAAACACTGACAAATGAGGGCATAGTTTCCCCACTATCAGACCTGGGCCCTCGCTGCTTGTCGGTAGCCTCTACCGTTTGGGGAAATGTGCTTGAGGTCATGTGGCGAACCTGGTTCGGGGCACCTGTGGAGTGGTACCTGGATCCAGGACATTACAAAGTTGTATAAGAGAAAGGTTCTTTTCTTTGACATACTATTTGGAGCCTTAGACAGGGATAGGACAGAAATGGGAGTTGGTAATAAGTTTTGCCTGGGAGTAGTTAACCCATGTTCAGGGAAAATCCAATTTACCTCATATTGTAATTTTATTGATTTTCCATTTTACTGTTGATCTGGTATTCACTGTTGGGTGACACAATTATAATTGTGCTGTTTATATGTTATCCATGGGTTTTATTTAGTTGTAACCCGCTGAGATGAGGGTATTTCATCTCATGCATCATTTAGGAACCTGCTAGAAATCACATGCCATACATATTTCCATGCCATGTAGGCACCTTTGGAATTCCATGTTGTTTTGATAATATTTGTGCTAGAAAAGCATGTTGTTGTGATAGCTGCTTTGATAAATACCTCATATGTGATAGGGTATTTGTGTGTGATCCTGTTGATATAATGGACACCAAACTTTGGTTTTTTGGGAGTATGGGCCCTCATTGACTGAAATTTGGTGGATCATTGACTATTTATCTTGTTATAACACATATAATATGCCAAACATTGATTTGTGGGGAGTATGGGCCCTCACGGGTCAGAATTTTGCACTTATGTGTTTTTTTCAGTATTTTCTGGGTTCCGGAGTAGTTTTAGAGGCTTACTGTTTGGAAAACCCAGGATACATTCCATGTAGTTCCTTGGACACATGTCGTGTGCTCTTCTGTTTAGGAAGAAAAGAAAACATTTTAAGTACACTTTGTGCACCCTCAGTACACGCCGTGTAGTCTCTTCTCATATCATAAACCGTGTGGGTGGCGACATGGAGTAGGTAATGACTTGGGGAATCACGAAGTGTATCAGATGTACACTCTGTGTAGGTATGGACCTTGAGTTCGCCCGTGTAACTAACAACACAGATGGAGGATACCTTGAGGAATACACGCCGTGTCCATCTTGGAAGACGCCGTGTAGTCCGACCTGAGGACCTGACCGTGTAACTAACAAACATAGGTCGTTGTTAACACTTCTTAAACACTTTTTGTAGTCCTTGCTGGTGTGAGACCGTATGGACTTAGCCATGTGGCTGGGGAAATGGGGTGGTGTACACGCCATGTGTGGGTGTAACACGCCGTGTAGTGTTGTTCGAGTAGTCGGTCGTGTCACGAACGACACCGGCAATTGGAAATTAAACTATACATTCCGTGTAGATGACATAAACATCGTGTATTCTTGTTCAAGGGAGTCTTTTGTCTTATCCATGTAGAATGACTCAAGCAGGGAAGGTACATTCCATGTATTTAAATGGCACGCCATGTGTTTGAGGTGTTACATGGCCATTTTAAGTTGGGGTACACGCCCATGTGAATGCTCTTGAGAACACACCATGTAGATTTATACACACCGTATTGTCAAATTTTGTAAATTTTGAAAAAATACCTTCTCCATCTCCTCATTTTTGGTCTTTTATAATCTTGATCTAAGGTGTGTGTTTGACCTTGTAGAGTCATGTCGTGGAAATGACCACACGTCGTTTTCCAAGAGAGTGGAAAAGATTATACTGCATAGATGGTACGACATTGGATACTGGTGGATCCTCCCACAGATCCAAATGCGGTGCCATCAGTTATACCTGACATAGGCACAGAGGCATAGTTCCATGAAGGCATCATGCGGTTTATGCATAACTTTTAGGGAGCACCGCTGACTGCCACATCTATGGATGAGATGACTCATATCTTCCAGCAGTAGTATCCGCTTACATTTTTAGGGGATGGCAGACCACAAGCTGTGGAGTCTTGGCTAGGTTCTATGCGGACTATTTTTTATCATCTTGAGGTGCCTCCAGGGCGGAGGGTCACGCTCGTGACTTATATGCTGCGTGAATTCACCAAGAGGTGGTGGGATGTTACCACCCTGTAAGTGCATCATAGAGACATGGCGTGGGATGATTTTCAGACAACTTTCTATGACTTCATCTTCCCAGAGACGCTAAGGGCTGATAGAGCTCTATAGTTCATGAATCTACAATAGGGCGCTATGTCAGTGATGGATTATTCTGCTCATTTCACCGAGCTTCAGTGTTTTGCACCCGTTCTGATGGGTGATGAGATGTTGAGGTATATGTGCTTTGAGGATGGTCTTCGATATGAAATCCATGCATTGGTGAATGTTTTCAGGTTTCCTACTGTGCATGCCATTGTAATCCAGGCACAGATTACCAAGCGGAATCTTTGGGAAGCTAGTGGTGTGGGGAAGGATGGTTCAGCACCAGTTTCGGGTACTATTGCTACTAGCAAGTGGAAGAGACAGATGGACTTCTCTCACAGTGGCAGTACCAGCTAGAAGAATGTTTCAAGTGGCTAGCTCATGTGCTACTAGTATGGAAAGGATGGGCACAAGAGACCTAAGTGTCCACGTAAACCAGTGGAATGTCGAGTTTGTGGCATGATGGGTCATCTGCAGCGCTTTTGTAGGGCATTTCTACCAGTGGCTAGTGAGTAGGGTTCTGTACAGACTCCGTGTGTGGGAGCATGACCAACATCTTCTTATCTGTCGGGAAACTGTTATATTTTAGGGCTTGTAGGCAGGGATGGTGGTCATGGCTGTAGTAGCCAAACACCCGGATCTCTGAGGCAGTAGGGTGGGACAGCTCAAGGTAGCAAGGCTGTGTCACAGGGCCACGACACTGGGCAGGAATATGTAGTGCAATAGACCCAACAAGAGAAGGATCTCGGACCTTCTACTGACAAAGGTATTATTCTAGTAGCTTATGTCTTATCTTCAGTACTTTTCGATACGTGTGCTATACACATCTTTGTATCTATGCCTATCATGGAGAGCCATGGGATTTGTGTTTCTTCTTCTTCTGTTGTTATGACGTTAGACACCATGTTGGGGACTAGAATGGCTGGTGTGCGTCAGTGTATAGAGTGGCCCCTTGAGTTTGGTGGGTGTCACATCCTTTAGGACCTCTATGTCTTGGAGATGACGGGCTCTGATGTCATTCTCAGCATGGAATGGTTGGTTCCCTTTCGAGCCTCTGTAGACTGCTCTCGTCGCAAGGTGAATTTCACATCACCAAAGGGCAGAGAGTTTCTATACATAGGCGAGTGGGATGTTCAGGTGAGTCGTGTCGGACCAAAGCATCGTGGCCGAGGTGGATTCATAGCCCAGATTGCGAGTTTATATGTGGATGATCGGGGGACTTGTCAGAAGGACTTCCCCTCAGTGGTTGATGGTATCAGGGCTGTCTTCCCAGATGAATATTCAGGTTTACCTCCAGAGCGTGAGGTGGTTTTCTTTATTTATCTTGTTCCAAGAGCAGCACCAGTGTCTATTTATCCTCATAGGATGTCTAAACCTGAGTTACAGGAGTTGAATAGACAGTTAGAGGTGTTATAGTCAAAGGGTTTTATCCGAACTAGTACTTATCCTTAGGGTTCTCCGGTTCTTTTTTGTGAAGAAGGCGGATGGTACCCTCAGACTCTATGTGGAATATCGGATGTTGAACCAATTGACGGTCAAGAACCGATATACCTTGCCGAGTATTGACTATCTTTTTGATCAACTTCGTAGTACATGAGTGTTCTCGAAGATTGACTTGAGATCAGGATATCATCAGTTGTGCATTAGACCATCTGATATACCACTCACAGCCTTCCGGAGTAGGTATGGTCTATACGAGTACATGGTTATGTTGTTAAGACTCACGAATGCGCTGGAAGTTTTCATGGCTCTAATGAATTGTGTGTTCCATACATATTTGGATTCTTTTTGGTACTATTCAAGATTGATATCTTAGTGTACAATACCACTTTACACGACCATTCCACCCATCATGAGATCATATTGAGTACACAGGGAGAGCATCAACTATATGCTATGATCTCAAAGTGAAACTTTTGGAAGGACCAGATTCACTTCTTGGGTCATATCATCTCAGAGACATGAGTTGCAGTAGACCTAGAGAAGGTGAGAGCAGTAGTTTCCTGGGAGAAGCTGAAGAACGTGTTTGAGATATAGAGTTTGTTAGGGATGGCTGGTTACTACATGTGGTTTATACCAGACTTCTCCCGCTTAGAAGCGTCATTGATAGGTTTGACTAAGAAGGGTGTGAAGTTTGTTTGGTCAGAAGCTTGTGAGACGGCCTTTCAGGAGCTAAAGGTAATGTTGACCTCAACACCAATCCTGATACTCCCAAAGCAGGGAAAGATCTATACAGATTACTGTGATGCATCAGTTATTATTATTGGAGCTATGTTGATGAAAGGCGGTCAAGTTTTTCAATACGGGTCTCAGCAATTGAGGTCACATGAGAGGAATTACCCAATGCATGACCTCGATTTGGCAGCAGTTGTTCATGCATTATGATGTTAGAGACACTTTCTCTTGGGAGATCATTTTGTGGTATTCACCGATGACAAACGCCTCAAGTATATCTTCACTCAGCATGAATTGAATCTGAGGCAGCGAAGGTGGGTCGAATACCTTCAGTCCTTCAATTTTGAGCTTGCCTATACACCTATTAAGGGAAACGTAGTTGCTGATGCACTGACCAGGAAGACTCAGATACAGGCAGTGTAGGAGGCCAGTGGTGAGTGGCAGCTTATGGCTTTGTTCTGTGAGATGCATTTGGAGGTGCACGACAGTTAGGGGAAAACCTATCTTTCATCTATAGCTGTGACTTCTACCCTCCTGGATAGAGTGAAGATGAGACAACTATCTTATTTAGAAGGCCTAGTTCTACGAGATTCGGTGGCAAGTAAGGACCCTCCTCTTGGGCGAACGATAGGAAATGACAAAGTACTGTTTTTTCATGGATGAGTGTGGGTTCCATAAAATATACATGAGGAGATGATGCGTGAGTTTCATGCTTCTGCTTGGGAAGTTCATCCCAGGGTTACCAATATGTATCGTGACTTGAGACGTTAGTATTAGTGTCCGGGTACGAAGAAAGATATAACTGGTTTTGTTATGAGATGTTCCACATGTCAGCAGGTGAAGGAAAAGCATCAAAGACCAGCTGGACTGTTACAACAGTTACCCATTATAGAGTGGAAATTGGATGATTTCGTGATGGACATCGTGACTGGGTTACTGAGGTTAGCTCAAGGAAATGATGTCGTGTCGGTTGTTGTGGACAGAATCATGAAGGTAGATCACATTCTGCCGATCAAGGAGGCCTTCAGTATTGATGAGCTCGGAAATTTGTATATCCAAGAGATCATATGTCTTCATGGTGTCCCTCGTTCTATTGTTTCTGATAGGGAAACATGCTTTACATATCCTTTATGTCAAAGTTTTCAGAGGGCACTAGGTAAACAGGTGCTTCTGGGCACATCTTACCACCCTCAGACCGATGGCCCGTTAGAGAGTACAATACAGGTGTTGGAGGACATGTTTCGTTCATGGGTCCTAGACTTTTGGGGATCTTGGGAGAAGCATATACCCTTAAATGAGTTTTCCTATAATAATAGTGTTCGGGTGACTATTGATATGGAACCTTATGAGGATTTGTATGGTAGGCCATGCTGATCTCCTTTGTGCTGGAAGGAGGTAGGTGAGGTAGTTTTACTGGGACCACAACTCGTGCAGGAGACCTCTGAGCAGGTCCAGTTGATTCAAAAGTCGATGGAAACTGCATAGTATCGACATAAATCTTATGCTAATTGTTGTAGATGACCCTTGTAGTTTGTGGATGGGGATCAGTTTTCTTGCGTGTTTCACCGAGGTTGGGACACAAGCATCTCAAAAGATAGGATAAACATTCACCAAGGTATGTGGGGCCGTTTGATATTCTAGAGAGAGTTGGGTCAATTGCCTATCAGTTGCAGTTACCATAGAGGTATTGGGCCATGAATTAAATCTTCCATGTATCTTAGTTGCACCGCTATTATTCAAAATCATCTAACATCTTTCAGCCATAGGAGGTTGATATTCAGATAGATGCATCCTTTGTGGAGAATCTGATTCGTATTGTTGATAGGAGCACGAAGGTTCTCCGAGGTTGGACATTTCCTCTCGTACGGGTGCTATGGCAGCATGGCTGAGTACAGGATGAAACCTAGGAGTTGGAGACTGATGTACATGCTCAGTGGCCAGAGTTATTCTGAGTGTTATCTTCACCACCCTTGGAAGAGAAATTCGGGGACGAAATTCTTTAAGGGGGAAGTTTGTAAGAACTCGGTTCTTATCCTTGAGGTATGGGTTTCTTCGTTTCCCTTTTCCTTATGTGTTTTTGAGAAAATAAGGAAAATGGGGGAAAATCCTAAATTTTGTGACTACACACTGTGTGCTTTTACAAATGTCGTGTACTTTGGCTGTATGGAAGAAGTATACAGGGCGTGTAGGTCGGTCGATGATGATGGGGGTAAAAATAAACTACACGCCATGTAGTGGGTCTTTACAAGCCGTGTAGTCAATCAGTAGTCAAATAGTAAGGTTATGTCCAGCTGGACAGCAGTACATGTCGTGTGCTCAGGTATTACACGCCGTGTGCTCAGGTATTACACGCCGTGTACTCATGTCAACAGATGAACAGTTCCACACTGGCGAGAAGCCACCGAAGGAAGAGTTAAAAAAAGAAAACTACATGTCATGTACCCAATAGTACATGCCGTGTATTCTTCTTCTTTAGCATAAATGGGAAATAGCCTCCCCTATACACAGGGAAGTCCTAGAATGCTGGAGGAGATCTCAGGAAGATGGTCAGAGCTACGGAGATCAGCTGATCGTGCACCAAGAATCTGTTTCTACTTCTGCCGATCACGTTGGAACCGCACGGGTAAGCCCTCTCTTCTCCTGGTGCTATTCATTCCAATTATTTCCCGAGGGAGAGTTATTTTATTTTGAACTAGAATTCATTTACCTCAGATCTACATCGTTCTCAGGAATTTCTAGGAACGTCGTTCGGGTATATCGGTCAGGGGAAGTAGAGGTAGGTGTCTTAGTGTTTAGATTCCAACTCTTGTGCATTTTTGTGTACCGTTGAGCTATGAACCCATATTAGGGTTTTGTGTGGTTGAGGCCTTGGCTGTTTTGAATGACTATATTTGTATAGGTAAGGAAATGTGATAATAAACTGTTGTTTGGGATCACTGTTTTGATCTAGAACCACCCCAGGGGTGCGTTCCTCTATTTAGCTGTTTGACCAGATACCTGAGGGTATGCCATTATAATTATAATCATCGAATTTCCGTGAGAGTAATTTCATGTGTATTTCTTTTTAATATGTTGGGCATGGACCGATTACTTATTTAGCCTAAGGGAAGTGCTTTACATAGCCAAAGGGCGGTGTTTACTTTAGCCTGAGGGTAGTGGTTTATTTATCCTGAGGGAGATGTTCTATTTCGCCTGAGGGCGACACTTCTTATGACTGAGGGCAGTGACTTCTATTCCTAAGGTTGATACACCGTATGCCTGAGGGAAATATCTGATATGCTTGAGGACAGATACATGAGGGTTTTAATTCTTTATACCTGAGGGTAAGGTTGGCATGTCTGAGGACACTAACTGTTTACATAGAAAATTTCACTGTGGTGAATTCCTTATATTGAACGATTAAATGAATATTAATAATGGAAATATAACTGGTAAAGACAGTTACTTTTGAGTACTATTTAGTTTATTTCATTTACTACTACACACTATTGTTCCATATTTTCACACAGTTCGACATGGGCCTTTAGTGGGTGCCTATTGGGATTTATTTCTCACACCCTGTTTGGGTCATGTCTTCGGCCGAAACAGATTATGTTTCTGCAGATGTGTATAAGGGAATGGGTCCCTATACATGTACTTGATTGTAGCAGAGGAGTAGGTGAGCATGGGACCGAGCTTAGGCTTGCGATGCTATTGGGTTCTGTCTACACTGTTTTGTTTTGTTTTACTATACCTGTAATTTGACATGTATTGTATTGTACTACTGAGAAACATGTTCTGGCTATTTTCTTAGAACGTGAGATATGTTTCATCATTCTCTACATGACTGTTGGTTATCTTTTACTGAATTTGTTTATTTTTAACTATGTATGATTTATTGCTTCCGCTGTTGTATGATTGTTTATTTTATTCCGCTGCACTACACTTTGACAAATGAGGGCATAGTTTCCCCACTATCAGACCTGGGCCCTCGCTGCTAGTCGGTAGCCTCTGGCGTTTGGGGAAATGCTCTTGAGGTTATGTGGAGAACCGGGTTCGGGGCACCCATGGCGTGGTACCTGGATCTGGGACGTTACATATTTGATGGGTGGGTACAGAATTATATATCCCTCTCAATTATTGGGTATTGATTAATATCTTCTATGATAATATATATTAGAATGTTTATTGAACCTTGTTTAGCAAAAAACATTATTTTATTATGATAGTTTTGGGAGGGAGCCTTGACTATGGAAATTAGGGAATGAGAGTGAACCAAATCCACTATGATATTATTAGTCATGAACCTTATCAAAGGACATGATTTTATATTCTTATTTATATTTTTTCAACCTATGTCTTTTACTTATTATACATTTTCATGGATCATGTTCATTATGCGTGAGTTTTCACACATATGATGTATTCTTTTTGTTTTGAAAAGTGTTTATTTCATGTTTTATAATAATAACATTCATAAGTTATGGTCAGCTTATCATACTGTTATGATTATTTTATTCTCATTTATGATTATTGATTGATATCTTTGATGGTTATACCTATCAATACTTTGAGCACGCCATTTCGTAGGTTTCGTTTCCCCAGTTTATGAAGATATTATTTATATTGGGTATGTTTAAGAAGTGTACTATGTGAGAAGAACTTTTTGGGAGATATTGAGGATATTTCATGAATGAATATTATTATGTTTCTTTTTATCCCAGATAAAAAACCATTATGGTTTTATGTTGTGTATTGTTATCAGTTAAATTAAATATTCCACTAAAATAATATAATATTTATATATGTAATTCATAGGTCACCACAGTCGGTATCAGATTATGGTTTTGTTATTTTTTGGATATTAGGATTGTGGAACATTAGTTAAAACCCCTTCTGGTAACTCTAACTATAGTATTACATCTGGAAGTTTTCGAAAAGTGGAGATTTGTTATTTTATAGAAATGACATCCCAAAATATTTACTATAATATGGATAGAGTTATGGAATGGATATACCTATGAGTAAACACCCTAATAAAGGTATGTTGAGTATCAATATGAAATTTACTTAGTGCTAGATGTGTGGTAATAAGACTAGAAATATTTTTAAACCCTCCCTAAGGATTTGATTTGGTTAATTAATATTATTTTCATAAAAAATTATAATCAATACTAGAATATAATCTATAACAATTTATGATATTCCATAGTGATATTTGATAAAAATAATGCTTCATGGGTTGAAAGAAGTTGTCACAATTACATATATTTTACGAATGATTTTATTAATCATGTGATTGATTAATATAATATTTGATGATTGATACCCACACTACATTTTTTATTTTAGTTAATATATGAAGTTATAAATTAATAATTTGTGTGGAGGAAAATTAGTGGTTATCCAAACAAAAATCCAATCGAGACAGAAGTTGGAGAGAACACTCCTATTGTTTTATCAATCTAACTATCTCGATTAATGATTATCAGAATGAACCTATGTCAGTTTAATAACACACAAAATAAGAAAAAAATTGAGTTTAATTGGAGTTTAGTTTATGAACATTATTGTGGGAAGAAGATTCGACTTCTTATATGTTGATAATTTCATAAGGATAACCATAAGAAATGACTCAATTTAATGAGAGGAAATTTTATATACCGAAAAGAAGGGCCCGAAGAAACCAATTATTAAGGAAAAATGAACATTTTTATTTCGATAAAAAAATTCCATATTAAGGAATGGCTAATATTTTTGAGGTTTTTTGTGTGGGGAACACTGGTATTATCTAATTAAATTCTCTAATACATGCTCTAACTCTTATTCCATGGAATGTATTATTGTAACGACACAAAATTTTATTAATGAATATTCCTCATGATCTAATTTAATGTATTACTGTAAAAAATGGTTATATAACTTATGAAACTACTGTGTTTAATATTTGTTGATTTTAAATTATCGTTATGAATTGTTTCCATTGCTAATATAGCCATTGAACAATTATTACATCATTAGTATAAATATATGTCTTTAATAAATCCAATTTACTCATACAAAGGAATTGATGGACTCATCTAGTAGAATTGTCTCATATAAAGTTCATTTATCAGAGCTTGAAAAGTAGTTAGCGACACTGGGCTTCGATCATGACCAAATCCAAGCGGAATTTCAACACTTTAATCTTAAACGGAACCACTCATGGGATAAGTGGAGGTTAATAGAGATTACCAACCGAGAAAAATTATTCGTGCCACCCCAAGAGTCTAGAAGCATCACACACCTAAACCTTAGGTATTATGTGGCTGTTATAAGGTTTCATGTAACAACACCCTAACACTATTCTTATGTGCATTATTTTTTATAAATAATATACATTCATTTATTTATTGTTACTTTGTAAATGGTTTTTAAAGAACAAAGAGTATTTTTAGTTAATATTCAATTAAGAAATCAATTTTGATCCATAAATGGATTTTTTAATATAATAATATTTTAATTATATATTATTATTAAATTACTTTTTAAATATATATAAATTATCATATTATTTTTATGAATACAATTGCGATTTTTATTAAGGATTGAAAGGTGTTTTTGTCAAAACCCATGAATTTTCCATAAATGAATGTTTTTATTTTAAAAGTAAAATATTACATATCAATAAATTTATTTTGATAAAATGAATATTAAATTTGGATTCATTACGTCGAAATTATCAAATGGTGAATTTTTCATAATTTCCTGAGATAGTCGATTTTTTTGGGTAAAAATTAAATATAGTTTAAAAATATTATGTGTTTTAAGGCCTTAAAATGATGCAATAGTGGTGTAATAAAATAATCTAAAATGTAATTTTTTCCAATATATGTTTTTTCTTTATAATTATGTGATTTTATATTTTTTCTTATTTTTATGGTGCCTTAGTGGACACTGCAAGACTTATACAAATAGTTTATCTTTCTAAAATGATTTCCTTAGGAGTGTGAATCACCTCCATAAATGAAAGCCTATTATTTTTATATTTTTTGGAATTGGTCTTATAAAATAATGTTTTTTACTCTACTTGAATAACCCATGGGAAAAAATCATTGGTTGGTTTGTGTTTTTTATTAGTTTAATGTGTGGTGTCCAAAATCTAAATAATAAATAATTCCCAAAATTTTCTTATATAACCCCACACAAGATCCCACATCACATCACTCAAAACCCTTATGGGAAATACCTAATCAACCCTCTTCTCTCTATAATCCTCCAAAGGCTCCAAAATCTTTCATTAAGTGTCTCTCAAGCCCCACCCAATCCTTTGGGATCACACTTCTATGTAAAGTATTTATTCATTTCTCATTTTGTCCAAATTTCTTTATATAGTTATACCCTTTTTTCAGTTAACAATGTTGGGGTGTGACTTAAATCGTACCACATACAATCCTACTTTTGTTTTAATTATGAGATAACTCTATCTCTCTCATTAATAACTCCCATACACACCCGTTACCATTCTGAAATTCTGAAAGGAATTTCTCTCTTCTAATCTACATTTAAGAAATTATTATATATTATTCAACTAAATTCCATTACAAATGTTGGGAAATGTATATTTATTAACCCATACAATCCATTTTTTGTAAATTAGATGAGATTCCACTTTCACTCACATCAACCATTTTATGAATTCTTATGTCACGTCGTTATGCTACCAAAATTGATATGCAATTTTCCATGCCAATGTCATTGTGTGGTGAATACAATTCTCATTTATCTATCAAGGATATTCACCTCTATGAACATCTAGTTATGGAATATGGATCTTCATGTATGAATTACACATTACATTATCATTAAATAAATTATGATTTTTAATGAATACATGTTGTAAGATTTATATGGCACACTTATTCATGAAATTAAATGATTAATAAGGGTGCGCCCTAATAGCGCTCAAATGCATTGGTAAAAGATTAGTATCATGACACGTAATGTTAAATGAGGGTTTAATCCTGGTAATTCATGTTCAATGTGGGTTTCCTCATACCCTATGTGTAATGTTCCATGGATCATTTTAATATCAAGTTAAATGTTGTTTCCACATTACCATGTTATGATAATCACGCTATATTATACATTTATGTTCATGTTCCTCTTATGCTCCATTGATATTATTATTTCCTAACATGAAATGTATTCGTCATGTTATACCTTGTTTACTCTCGTACTATGGTTTATATCCCACCTTTTTCTAACACATGTCCTCAGGTTATCCAATGCAATGCTAAGTACGAAGGAATTTTTGTGGTCTTGTAGAACATGTTTTCCAAAAAGATGTGTATTTTCTATTTTAAGTTATTATGTAATGTTCCTAAGCCAAAAATACACTATAAAAATTTATCATTAATTATTTAAAATGTTAATATTTTATGTAATAAATTATGTTTAAGTGTGATATAAAGAGCAGGGTTTTTATAATTGGTATTGGAGGATATGTTTTGTTATTTTTGGGATTAGGATTTTAAAATACATGTGAAAGCCTTAGAGATAAGACTAAATATAATAAAAATATCCCTAAATTTTTGTGATTATTTAGTAGTTGTTTTATCAATAAAATACATCCCTACTTGGATAGGATCAAGTAGAGATGGCTTTGGCATTCATGTATCTAGGTGTAAAACTCGAAAACATCGCTTTGAGCTAGACTCGAACAGGATCACGTGCAAAAAAATGGTCCTTCAATCACTCTTGGTTATAAAACTTTTGGGGGATATGCTTTGGTAAATTAATAATCTTAGCATGAACCATTATTAAGGGAATAAAAATCCCCTAAAAATATATTTTGGGAATGAGATCATGTATAACATAGATTGAAGCCTATAAGTTCTTATGATATGGAAATAAAAGTAATTTATTTGTTTTTTATTTTTTTCATTGGATTACCCTTTATGTGGTACCCACAACATTACTTTTATTCCAACAACTGGACGATAATATAAATACTTGTGAAAACAACCAATGTGAAGATCAATTTGATGATGGTTCTAACGAGATTCCCAATTCAATGTGAGTGGAAATCACAACATGTGTCATGATAATATATCAGTTAACTAATGTTTTTAATAGAAACATGGGTCAATAAGAAAATACAACCCCCCCCAGAAATAAAAAACTAAAATCGAGATCTTTATGACACAAAGGACACCTACTTTTAATGCATCTTCAGATCCCTCAATCGCCAAACAATGGATCAACTCCATTGAAAAGATCTTATCTATAATTAAATGTTCCAAAAAAGTGAAGGTTCTTCTGGATACTTATCAAATTGAGGGTGAAGCAGATCAAGGGTGGAAATTGATCAAAAATATAATTCATGAGGAAGAGATCAATGTGTCGGAATAAAAGGATTTTGAGAAAATGTGTTTCGGCAAATATTTTCCTCAGATCCACTGACATAATATAGAAAGGGACTTCATTTCCCTTAAGAATAAATTCAATGAATCTATCAGGTTGTAAAAGTGAAACAACAGAATGATTTCATGATACATCTCTAGATTTTTCTATTACCCATGAATGCAAGGTTGAATGCTTCTTTGGTTGGCGAAAACCTAGCCTATGGAAGGCCCTATCAATCTGTGACATCGATATCAATGAGGAAATTGTATGATGTTCCCAGAAAGTTGAAATCGAGATTAGAAAAAATTAGGGGTATCATGTAGATAAGAAGAAGAAAGTTGACATCAATTCTAGTGGTCTGATGTATAAATCCAACGGTGCTATGAATTTCCCGCACCCCACATTCCAGAGGTGTGGATTGAATCAACACAAAAATTTCCTAAAAGGGATGGGGAAATGCTTTAGGTGTGGAAGAGGAGGGAACTAGTCCATTAAATGTTGGCATGAAAAACCCACTACTGTGATAGAGGAGAGGAATTCTCTATTCTACCATCAACATGTTGTTCATTAATTTAACTTCAAATAACAAGGGCACTTTATAAACCCATTCCCTAAGAAAATGGTTTTCAAAGGCAACCAAAAACCTCCAAGTTAGCATGGGAGAGATTTTTCCATCACTACGAGTGAAGCGAACCTGGAAAATGATGTGGTTATAGGTAATCTAGATATTAATTCAGGAATAGCGAATTTACTTTTTGATTCTGGTTCTATGAATTATTTTATATCCCTAAAGATTTGTAGAACAATCCCAACACCACCACAAATCATGGATGTAAATATGCCGGTGAGAATGGAAAATGGGGAAATTATTGAATCCCATTATTATAACTCCTAACCTATCATAATTTGTGGATTGAAATTCCCATAAAACCTATTCATACTCCCTCTGGTGGAATTTTATTCAATTATTGGCATGGATTTGATTTCATTATATATAGCCTACATAAATTGTCGTGAGAGTGAAAATAACTCTCCGAATGGAGCATCAACCCCCAATTCTGTATAAGTGAAAGGGATAGGATGAATCTACATTAAAACCATTATCTCGAGTGTGGATATTATTTTCCTATGATCACATGTATCTTTAAAAAATTCTTGAGTCTACGGAAGAAACCTTCATTGAAGACATTCCTATTGTGATGGAATTCGATGAAGTGTTTCATGAGGATTTTCCTCGTCTTCCTCTAAGAAGAGATGTTGAATTATTGAATGATCTTATTCTAGGTGAATTTCCAATATCCAAGACTCCATATAGAATGGTTATTTTAGCTTGAGGGGCTAAAGAAACTACTACAAGAGAATCTAAATAAATGGTTTATACACCCAGGTGCTTCACCATTGGATGAACCAGTCCTCATCATCAAGAAGAAGGATGGGTCAACACACGTTTTTATTAATTATCATGATCTCATCAAAATCATGCTAAATAATAAGTATCCTCTTCCTCGAATTGATGACTTGTTCGATCAGTTATGTGGAGCACAATAATTCTACAAGGTGGATATGTGGTCAGTATATTTTCATGAAAGTGTGAAGAAGGAGGATATCCCCAAGACATATTTTTGTACAAGATACAGGCACTAGGAATTCACATTAATTCTTTTTTGAATCACTAATGCTCCAGAATTCATAATGAACATAATGAATATAGTCTTTACAAATTACCATGATAAATTTTTGGTTGCATTTATAGATGATATTTTAATATATTCCAAAACCAAGGAAGAGAATGAAGAGATTCTAATCACTATATTAGATACATTAGGAAAGCAGAAGCTCTTGGAAAAATATATAAAGTGTGACTTCTAGCTGAAAGAGGTCTCTTTCTTAGGTAATATAATCACAAGTAATGGGATATCTTGGGATCCCTCCAGGACAGCTACAATTGAGGGATGTACAAGGAAAACATCGGTGATTGATATCCATAGTTTTCTAGAGTTAGTAGGAAATTATCACTGATTTGTGAGAAATTTCTCATGATTTTCCAAAACTCTTACCAAGATAACTCGGATGTGAGTAATGTTTTCATGGGGTGATGAATACAAATATAGTTTCATGGAGTTAAAAATGAGGCTTTTCACTACACTTGTTCTCACACTACCCATAAGTGGAACTTTTTTTTTGATATTTAGTGATTCTTCGAAGAGGTGATTGGGTTATGTGTTGATGAAAAATGAAAATTCAATGCTTATACTTCAAGACAACTTAAATTTCATGAGGGGAACTACCCATCACATGATCTAGAGTTGACTATATTAATATTCTCTTTGAAAATTTGTTGACATTACCTTTTTGGGTAGAAGTGTGAAATATATATGGATAAAAAATCTTCAAGTATATATTTACATAGAATGTGGTGAATATGCACCAACGAAGATGGTTAGAGCAGATCAAAGACTATGACTACTCAATCCATTACCACCCTAGGAAAGAGAATAAGGTGGCATATGTTCTAAGTAGAAAAGACCAAATGATTCTATCATTGTTGAGAATTGAAAAGGATATAATCTTATTAGATTTGAGGAATATTGACCAGGGAATCATAAATAAGGTAATATCATCAATAATTTCACAAATTATTTTTCAACCATTTCTTTTGGAAATGATAAAGGATGCTCAAAAGGATGATGTGGGAATTTAGATGAAAGTGGAAACTATCTGAAAATGGAAATACTTGGAGTTCAATATTAATAAAATGGAATTGTGATATTTGGGAAAAGACTATGTGTTTCATCATTTTCGGAGTTGAAGAAATAAGTTTTTGGTGATTCACATAGTTCGAATCTCCCTATTCCCCTAGAAAACATAAATATGTTTCCAGATATTTATGATCATTATTGGTGGGATATCATGTAGAAGGAGATCGTTGAGTATACATCAATGTGTCTGGAATTTTAGCAGGTGAATACTAAGAGGTAAAAGTCTAAGGGAATGATGAAAAAAATACCCATACCAATATAGAAATGGAAAAACATCACCATTGAATTTTTCATCGGACATTTAAAGACACCTAAAGGAAACAATGCGATCTGGGATGTTTTGGATCATCTTACAAAGACTGAACATTTCATTTTAATTAGAGAGGATTTATCAGTACATAAATTGGAATGGATATATATCATAGAAGTGTTAAGGCTGTATGGAGTACCTCTTTCGATTGAATCCAATTGAGATCCATGATTCAAATCTATGATCTGGATGACTTTCCAACACGCTCTGACTATTGAGCTGAACATCAACACGGCTTATCATCCACAAACTGATGTCAAATAGTAGTGGACTATCCAAACACTTATGGACATGTTGAAAGAATTCTCAATGGACTTAAAAGGAGGATGGGATCAACATGTTCCTATTGTTGAGTTCCCTTGCAGTAACAGTTTCCACCCAAGAATCAAATGGCTCCTTATGAAGCCCTTTATGTAAAGAGGTGAAGAACACCGGCATGTTGGTATGATGTTGGGGAGTTAAAAATCCTTGGTCCGAAAATTGTAGAAAAAATTATGGAGAGGGTTAAGACCATCCAACAGCACATTAATGATACTCAAAGTCGATATAAGAGCTATGACAATACTCGTCAATGAGAATATAGATTGATTTTGGAGACATGGAATTACTCCTTATATCACTATGCAAGAGATTTATGATATTTGTGAAGAAGGGAAAGCTTAGTCCCAGGCACCTCTGCCCTTTTGAGATCATTGATTGCATTGGAGAAGTCATCAATCAACTATCACTCCCACTGAAACAATCTCAAATACATGATATACTCTATGTATCACTCTTGAAAAAGTACATACCTGAGCCATCGCATGTACTTGATCTAGAGGTGGTACCAATGAATAATGACCTCTCTTATCAAGATAATAAATTTAAGATATTAGATATTAGGGAAAAAGTTATATGAAATAAGACAATACCCCTCGTCAAGGTGTTTTGACAAAACCACATATTTGAAGTGGCAATGTAGGAATTAGAGGAAGTGATGAAGTAGAGATACCAACATCTGTTTTAATATGGAAAAATGAAAATTTTAGAGTGAATCATCTTAAGGGGGAAGATTGTAACAACCCAAACTTTTGTTAATGAATATTCTTCTTGATCTAATTTAATGTCATATTATGTAAAATGGTGATATAATATATTCACATCCTTGATTTTATGTTTTTGGATTTTAAAATACAATTAATAATTTTTATCATTTCTAATATATCTGTTGAATAGTGATCACATGATTAGTATAAATATAGGGCTTTATGAAATCCAATTTCCTCAAACAATGGAAGAGATGACCATATCCTTTAGAATTTCCCCATATGAAGCCCATTTGTATAAGCTCATAAATAAGGTAGAAACACTGGCCTTTTCACTTGACCAAGACCAAGATGAGAATTAATATGTTAAGCTTGAACAAAACCACCTACGGGATAAGTAGACGTTAATATAGATTACCACCCATGAAATGTTATCGGAGCCACCCCAAGAGTCTATCACCATTCACACCTTACCCTTAGGTCTTATGCAGGTTTTATAAGGGGTTATGTAACAATACTCTAGCACTATGATTATGTGATTTTTTTGTATAAATAATATACATTCAATTCATTATAGTTACATTGTAAATGGTTTTTAAAGAACCAATAGTATTTTTAGTTAATATTCAATTAAAAAAAATAAATTTTGATGTATTAATGGATTTTTTAATTAAATAATATTTTAATAAAATATTAGTACTAAAATAATTATAATTAGATATAAATTACAATATAATTTTCATGAATACAATTGTTATATTTATTAATTTTTGAAAACTTCTTTTTGTCAAAACACCTGAATTTTGGATAAATGTTAGTTTTTATTTTGAAAGTAATAATTCATATATTTAGAAAATTATTTAGATAAAATTAATATTATTTTGGGTTCCAGGACGTCGATGTTATCTAATGGTGAATTTTTCTTAATTTTCATAGATAGTCGAATTTTTGGGTAAAAATTAAATACTGTTTAAATATATTAAGTGTTTTATGACATCATAGTAACCCAATAGTTATGTAATAAAATACTATAAGAAGTATTTTCGCCCAATATATGTTTTACCTTTAAAATAATTAAATTTTAGATTTTTTATTAATTTTATGTTGCTTTAGTGGACCCTCCAAAACATATAAATCATTTTTAATTTTAAAAATGATTTCCTTGAGAGTGTGACTCATCTCCACATAAAAAAGCCTAATATTTTAATAAGATGTTACATTAGAACTATAAAATAATTTTTTCCACTCCCATATGAGGAATACCATTGTAAAAAAACCATTTTATCATTTTTTTGTTTGATTATTTCAATGTGTGGTGTCCAAAACCTAAATAATAAAGAATTATCTCTTTTTCCCGATATAAACCTACCCATGATCCCACTTCTCATCACTAAAAACTATTTTATCATGTCCTTAATCTTACCTCATATAACTATAATCCACTAAATTCTCCCTATTCTCTTTAGAAGTATCTCTCAATCCCCTCCCAAGCCTTTGGGATCACACTTCAAAGTAAGGGATTTCTTCCTTTCTCATTTTTCTCCAAATTTAATTATATTGTTATAACATTTGGTTTTCAATTAAAAAGTATGGGTTATGAATTATAACCTTCCCAATACATACCTCCTTATGTTTTAATGATGATATACCACTTTCTATATCATTAATTCCTCCCATTCACACCTGTTGCCATTTCGAAATTCTATATGGAATTTCTCTCTTCCCATTTACAATCAATAAATTCTTTTATATTGTGCATATAAATTCCATTACATATGTTGGTACATGTATCAATATGACCCCCATACTTTCCATTTCTTATAAATATTATTATATACTCTTTCTCTCCCATAATTAATTTTTATGAATTCTTATATCACGTCGTTATGCTGCTGAAATTGCACACCGATTTTCCAAGCTGATGTCATTGTATTGTGAATACCATATCCATTTCAATATCAAGGGAATTCACATTTATGACAATTGACTTATTGATTACCAATTTTCAGGTATGAATTCCATATTACAATATTTTGTGATAAATAATTATGTTTAATGAATGCATGTTATTTGATATATGGGTCACACTTATTCATTAAGTGAAATGATTATGATGGATGAACCCTAATAATGCTTCAATGCATTGGGTAAAGATCAGTATCATGATATTTCAATTTAAATGATGGTTTACTGATGCTCAATCTAGTGAAATGAGGATCTACACATTATCCATGTATAATGATCCTTGGCTCATGCTAATATCATGTTAAATGTTGTTTCCACATTTCCATGTTATGATAGACATGATATATCATGCCTTTATGTTCATGTTTCTCTTCTACTACATTTATATTCCTATTTCCTAAAATGTATTATATTATTCATTTTATGCCTTCTTTACTCCCTTATTAGGCTTTATAGCTTCCAAATTTTTTATTCATATCCTCATTTTATCCCATGCAACTCTAAGTACGATGGAATGACTGTGGTCATGTAAAATAAGTTTTCAATAAATATGTGTATTACATGTTTGAAGTTGTTATATAATGTATCTAAGCCCCAAAAAACTAGACCTATCGATCATTTATTTTGTATCAAGTAAAGATTTTATGTAATAAATTATATTTATGTGTGAAATAAAGAGCAGGGTTGTAATAATTATTCTACATCAATCATCAAATTGGATCATCATATTTTAGAAAAACATGTCTTCTACTCCAGAGTTATAGATTTCATGTATAAGATTATAATAATTTTCCCTATTCGAATATTATTATTCATTCATTAATTGAATATGATGTTATTATGGGTATCTACTTTCTCCATATATATATATATATATCCTATATTATTTTCAAGGAAGGTAAGTCTTGTTTGTTTTTCTGAATAAACCAATGATTTTATTTCAGTGAAGGTATACATATAAACATCTAATAGAAATTACTTAAATTTTATGGGTATTACCACCTATTCATGATGGATATTTATCACAAATGGTTTGGGAGAAACATAACAATGAAGTTATGCTTATTTCTTGGGAATGATATTATGTATTCTTTAACTACATTCATAGTCTTTCCTTGAATAATGTAGTTGATTTCTCATTATATCTCATACCAAGTGCTACACCAATTTTAAATACATCGTATAGAATTTCTATTATATAGTTATAAGAATTGAATAAGAAACACTAAGGGAATCATGAATATGTACTCATATTACCTAGATCATCAAAATGGGATTTACCTATTATTTTTGTTAAGAATTAAGATGGTTCAATGTGTGTTTGAATTGATTATTTATAAAATTACAAGATCATTATTAAGAACATTTTTCCTATATCCTATATTGATGATTTTTTTGATTAATTATGAGAATTATATATTTTTACAAGAATGATCTTCGATCTGGATATCATTAATTGACATTAAATAATTACTATATATAAGATAAAACCTTCCATGTGGTCATTATGAATTTATAGTGATTCCATTTGGACATAGCAATAATAATTCTGTGTTGATGTATTTAATGATCAATTCCATTATAGATTACCTATATGATTTTATAGAAGTCTTCATTGATGATACTCATATATCTTAAAATAGAATAAAAAACCAGGAAAGTAATTTTAAGATTATGTTAATAACCATGAGGAATGAGAAACTGTATCCAAAATTTAGCAGTTATGAATTCTAGTTTTGTAAAGTTTAATTCTTGGGTTATATAATCTGAAGAAAATATATATCAGTGGATCCTTTAAAGATATATGTTTTTGAAAAATGTCACATACCAACCATAGTGACTATGATCCATAGTTTTCTTGGGTTATCTAGATACTACCAATTCTTTGTGAGATATTTATCATGACTATCAAATCCCATAACCCCATTCCCTTGGAATGGGACCAAGTTACATTGGAAAAAATGAATAAAAAGATATTTTCAATGAACTAAATAAAAGGTTTTAAATTCATATGGTCTCATACTACACTCTAGTGGAGAAGGGATTATGATCTATAGTGATCCCACAAAAAAGGTACAGGGTTGTGTTCTCAAGCAGAATGATATGTTGATAGTTTATACATCCTTCTAAATGAAAATTCATGAGAAAAAATATCTAACTCACAATTTGTATTTGGATGGAATAAAATTTTTCATTAAACACATCAAGTCATATTATTTATTGATAATGGAGTGAAATATTTATTAGTCATAAAATATTGAATTATATATATTCACATATAAATTCCAGAGTATGTTCTATTTGATATGGTAGGAGTTGATTAAATATAAGGATACATCAATCAATTACCAACCAAGGTAGGAAAAAGAGGTGGCTAATGATTTTATTTTAAAACAATATTCTAGTTTTTATTTGATAATAATCAAAAGTGATCCAATACCTATGGATAAATCATGATGAAAGGGGAAAAATAATATCATTTTCATATGAATTTACAAACATCAATCCAAGTGAGAGTTAAAGATGTATATATAGAATATGTGGAACTGTAAAATAAATTGATTAATTTTCATGAGTTCAACAATTGTATTGATGAAATTATAAGTATGGTAATAGATTATGTGTTCTATTAAAACCAAATATCATTCAATTATTAGAGAAATATCACATCACATAGTTTTATGTTTATTCGGGAAATATGAAATTTATAGAGATCTAAAAAATAATTCTGGTGGTACAATAATAAAATAAATATTGTATTAATATATCTTCTTCTGTAGTATATCATCATGTTATGGATCAGAGATAGAATCCAAAGTGGATGTTGAAATAATTACCCACTATTAATGGAATGGGGATAAAAACACCATGAATTTCATCATTGGACATCCCCCCAGAAACTTCTAAAGGACAAAATTCTATTTTATTTTTAGTTGGTATCATTGAGAAGTCAACATATTTCATTAAAATTAATAAATATTACTATATTAATAATATGTTTGCGATATATATTAATTAATTTGTATGGATGCATTTATTACCACATTCTATTGTATGTGATTGGTATATAAGGTTTATCAAAAACATTTCATGAAATATTTAATAATTTTTTAATATGGAGATAAAATATGGAACCATGTTTTATACTAAGAAAAAAGGATAGTCTATGAAGCCCATTCAAAATTTATAATATTTTTTTATGTCATGTTCATTGTATTTTAATGTCCTTGGGATCAGCACCTTTCTTTGGTCTGATTTTCATACAAATGTAACTTTTACTGAATAATTTTTCTGTCTCCTTACGAATCCCACTATTTTAGAATGTTTGAAAATATATTATTCTTGGATTAAGTTAGTGAAGAAAACTAATTGGGACATAATATATCATAGGGAATTGAAAAAATGGTTATATCCATTCATTGGAATATCATGGAATTTCATAGTCAATAGGAACATTCATTAGTGAGATTGAGTGATCAAAGCTAGTGATAAGGTATTCCTATGGATATCGTTATAAAATAAGGTAATCATATTTATAAATAATAGATTGATGATCCCTAGAAATATCATTCCCCTTGAAATTATTGATCATTTTAGGATTTTTTTTATTTCTTAGTGACTCCATCAAATCTCTCCATATTACATGATATGTTATATTAATCTCTCTGAAAGAACTACATGCCTGATCCACCACATATACATAACTTAATGTTCATACCACTGAATCATTATCACTCTTATGAAGAAACAATTGACATATATGGATTAAATAGGTAATGTTTTGTGGAAACAATACCGCTCACTTGGTCAATCATTTGTGATAAAACTAGAAATTTGAGGAAGATATATGGGAACCTAAGGATGTGATGAGGTAGAGATATCCTTTTTCCATAAAATTTACATAATTTCAATGGTTAAAATATTATATGAGTTTTATAATCTAACAACCTATGATTTTGTTAAATAATTATCTTTAAATGATATTTATATCTTTATTTTTGTTCTTTACATGAACTACCATGTTCATATAAACTATGATATACCATTAAAATGTTATCATTAAATGGGAACGTTATTGAATATCCAATAGATTGGAGTGTATAAATAGAATAAACCAAATTAGAAAATATTATTTTCCACACATAATGAAATTCAATTCAGTTTTTTATAAATTGGATATAAATAAAAAATATTATTTAAAGGTAGGGAATGTGATTTTTATCTCAAAAAAGTTTTTATACATGCAATCTATTTTTATCTTTAAAATTATATAAATCCCTATTGATAAAATATTTTTGATGAAATTTTAGATAATATATTTTGTAAAAAATTAACATTTCTCTAATATTTTTTTATGAAATAAAAAAATAATATCAATTTTATACTAAAATGAAATTTTGTAGAAAAATTTATAATTTTTTTTAAAATATATATTAAAATGATTTTATTTCTATTATAATAATTATATATCATAAAATGGATTAAATATTTGTAATGATAATATATAATATAATTTAATATATAAGAATTAATATTTTTCCATAATGAATAGTTACAATGGTAAAAATTTTGTTTGCATGAAAAGTGTTAAAATGTAAAATGTGTGGTTAACCAAAGGGATAATGTTTTAAATAACAGTGAAAACATTATTTAAAATTATTTCTTGAAATTATTTAAAAAAATTTCCTTATTATCAATGAATATTTTTCATTTTTATCTATTTTAATTATTTATGTAATATATAATATAATAATTTTTCATGAATTTGCATGTTTTCACCTACCAAACTTATAAAAGAGAACTTATTATCTTCTCTTCTCCATGCGACATGATCAGTTTATCTAAACCAAGAACCAAACAAATAATCCATAAACATCCTTAATTATTACCTTGAGGATATATTCTTTCCAAATGACCAATCCAAGAATCTTTATGGTTCAATTTAAATTTAGATACCTGAAGAATAGTAATACATTCTTACTGATATTTTGAATATTTCATTATTTTTAAATATCCTTAAAATGTTCTACAATGATATTGAAATTAAATAACTAATATAATTAATAGACTAATATTTTTTTTTATATCAATTATATAGAAAATTTCCTACTCAATCAAATCCATTTTAAAATGATAATGACATTCATGCGTACGTGTGGACTAAAATCACCATGATATGATGTCCTTTTATTTTCATTTCCTCATTACATGAACAATTATGAGTATAGATTTAATGATTTTAAATTATATTAATCAGAAAAATTATTATTTATGGTGAATTATTATAAAGTTTGTTCCCATCCATCAAAAAGTTAAAACATCACGTGTGCGTTTGTGCTGACTACCACCTCCACGAAGTGACCTAACCAATTTTTCATCACAACTTTATATAAATGGTAATAAAATCATTTATAATTTATAAGTATTATAATTATATAATGATTAATGTTATTTATATTATTAAACCATTGAAAAATAGTAATGAATGTAACTATCAAACCAAAAGATGCATGGAAAATAGATTAGATTTCACCTGAATGTTCATTAAAATTATGAATTATAATTAAAAGGGTAGATGAAAACAAATGGATGATTAATATATAGTTATAAAATAATATGTTTTTGGAGTATATATAAAATAAATATTTATTTATTTTAATGGAATTTTTAATGTATACAAATAAATATGGGATATGTAAGGGGTTTTGTTAAAATATCCTCTGTTTATGGGATAGTTAATGTTAAATTTTCAATGAGAGAAATTTGATGACCTTTATATATTAAACAACATATATTTTCTTATAAATATTGTATTATATTATTTTAATGTATTATTAATATTTTCTCTATTTGGTACATAAAAATATAAAAAAGGTGTTTTTAAGATAAACTAACCTTATTTCTCCATTGGTCGACAAATGTTTTCAAATTCATCCCTATTTTTTCAAATTTTTTAAAGAAATTTTGATTAAATGATAAAATAAGTATTTAATAACAATTAAAACTATACTTTATTTTCATTTAAAATTTTAAAAATAAATTTGTATAATGTTTATTGAAGAATTTTTTTATGTATTCTTATTAAAAGAATCAATGTTTAAATATTTACTACAAAAATGGTTATTCCCACTGTCATTACTATTATTTTAATTAAATATTACATTAAATTTTTAAATGGATTTATTCAAAGAAATATATTTCACTAATATATTTTATAATTCTTATTTTCAAATATACAAAAATAGAATTATATTTTCCATGTTTTCAAGGAAATGTCACTATTATCTTCTAATGATATTATTCATATATGTCAACATCATTTAAGGAATTTTATGCCTCACATGGGATATTATATTAGGATTTAATCAAATTTATATCATTGTTAGTATTTTAATGATAAATATATATGTATAATTTTATAAAAAAATATCTCTGATGATTTAATTATGTTTTGACGAAATCTTGATAAATCATGTTTCATTTTCACAGTTTCTGTTATAATGAAATGGTCAAATATTTATGAAATATGTTTCATTTAAATAGGTTATTGTGTGATGAATTTATAACTTTTTGGGATCTATTAGCACTCAAATATATATTTTTCATTATGTGTCTAGAGAGTCGAGAATTTTATATCCCTCGAATGTATTGGGTAAATATTGATATCTCGTAAGATAATATGGGTTGTAATGGGGAGTGGAAATTATTGGTAAGGGACTTTATACCATATAATAATACATAGAGTGAATCATTACTATGAAAAATATTGAATGGGGAGTGAATCCAAACCACTGTGATAGTACTCAGAGTGGGCCTAGATAATTTAAATGATTTTCAATGTTTATATATATTCCAAAAGTTCTGTCTTATGATTATTATATTTAGTCATGAGTCGTGATTTATTATTTATGATTCTACAGTCTTATATATTAGTTAATTTGTTATGAAAGATCCATATTCCATGATTTATATTTAAATATCTTTGAATTATATAGTATGAATAATATAAGTAATAATATTGTTATCACAACCTTATAATTATTTAGCATCATCTATAATCATTCATTGATTTCTCCTATGTTGAAAATTATTGAAAATGTGATATCCACATTTATTATGTTTATTTTACCCAGTCTATGAAGAAAAATTTTATGTTGGGTGTGTTACTGAATTGTAATTTTTGAGAGGAACATTATGTGATATGTTGAATTACATTCATGAATGAATATGATTATGTATATAATATCAAAATTAAATAAACCTTTACGGTTCAAGGGAGTATATTTTTATGATATTTATTTAATAGTCATATAAATGTATGTAATATTTATATATGTAATGTTCAGGTCACCTCAATATAGATAGGTTACAACTCCCCCTCTCTCACTCTTTATTCCCTATATAGTATGGAACATTAATTCTTGGGGTTGGGATATATTGATGTAGTGATTTGATGATGATAAGATACTGACATTGATGGGAACCATAGACATGCATGGATAAGAGGTAATGAGGTATATGTGATTATTGATGAATTATTAGTCAAAATATAATAGTGTTTTGGTTTGTGGTAGGGGTGTCAAATATAAGTCAGTGCTATAAAACATGATCCAAATTAAGTGTTTTTTGGTTGTAGTTATATGTTTATTGATATAATGTATTTATGTGGTCATTTGGTGATGTGGATATAGAACTGATGGAAGCACTGAGATGTATTCCATTGGTGTGTGAATGAGATTATATTTGTAAGGAAGTGTGTATTAGTAATACTCCACTTATAATTTTTTTATTACCATATTAATGTCATATTTGAATATTTGGTGACATATCCATTGTGAGGATGGGTGGTAGAGGTCCAGATAAAGGTGATGAGTGGGTTTTATTTTTTTTCATAGAAACACATTTATATGAGATTTTTTAGAGATGATCCTACTAAGATAACTTTTATCTCTAGTTTCTATCAATTTTTAGGATAGAACTGGTCCTAAGGATACACAATTCTAGCACCGGATAGGGATTTATCTAGTCATAAAAGATTAGTTATTGTACATGTTGTTTATTTTCTAGATACCTTTCTTATACATGTCCTTTCACGCATTATGGGATTCATTTTATATTCTCTGTATATTTTAAGTTATTTTATCTTATGTTCCAATGAATTTCGAAATAATTTATCTTATATGTGGGTTTTATGTTTTCAATTCTTGTGAACAAATTATATCCTATTGTAGATGGGAATAAATTGATATACTAGCCTTCATTATCCTCTTTAATGGGGTTTTAGTAGGGATACGTCATGAAAAAAATAAAAACAACTGATCATATGATCCTGAATCATCAATTCATTAATTAATTTTTAACATACTAGAATCAATAAGACAATTGTCTGGTAATAAGTGTGATTATAAAAACATAAAAATATAGATTAAAAATTGATTAAAAATATGGTATAGTAAAAATAATGGAACCAACATCATATTGTAATGAAAATAAAGTAAAATAATCTCTAATTTTTTATGATATTTTCCAACGAAAAAAATATAAATCTCATATTTAGTGTGTCATAATGACCAAATTTTTTTTGATAAATAATGTAAATACAACTCATTGATACACATAATATTGAGAAAATGTACAAATGGGTAATGTCCAAAAATTTAGATGTAATTTTTTCAAAATTATATGGAATTATTTCTTGACCACACACTCTGACAACAAGGGATTCCAAGGCCTAGTGAGGCCGGAAAAAAAATTAAATTTTGTAAAGTATATTCATTAAACATGTGAATGGGGTTTTCTAACTTATGAACTACTGCTCGGATTAGAAATATGAGTCCACCTTTGAACTTGAAATGTTGGGACTCGACTAAAAAGGACATAACTTCAACCAAAAATGGTTAGATGAAAATTTTATTTTTCGGACATTACAACAAATTACAAAATAACCTTAAATTGTTATTTTCTTTATTTTCACAACCATCGAGTGGAAGATGGTGACGCTTTGGTGTGGTGGTGAGGTGATGATGATGCTCATTAAATAATTCCCCTTAATGGCTCATTATGATGCATTATAATAGCTATGATGTTTCGTAAATGAGGCAGTGTAATGATGCAACATTGTATCATAACAGAAACATTATGATGTGTTGCATTTTTCATTAGATAACATGTTAGAGAGTTGAGAATTAAACCAGAGGGTTTTCTCTGATGAACCTATAGTGAGATTCCTCTCCAATGAAGAATGCTGAATGCCAGAAGAACGTCATCAAATTTTACGTGACTCGAAGAACAACGGTAGGAAGGGATGAACGGTGTCGACCTCTTGAACCCCCAAGGAAGAAACACTATGGTAAAGAACATAAAATGAGGTTTGGGGTTTGTTTGGATTCATGTTTTTTCCCATTGTTCTTCTGAATGACGAACACGGAACAACCCAAAAATAGGTTGATCTGCAGGTCATCCATTATTATGGGAGGGAGATATCTCTAGGTTTTCATTTTGGTATTGAGGAACTTTTGATCGAATATCATTCACGAGCCTCCCATGGTTTAAATTTCTAACGTGGAGGGCATGGGCCGACATGAACAAGGCTCGACCCCCACCTCCTTTTGCGTTCTTGGTGTATGAATTTTTGAAATGGAGTGAAGGAATTATTAAAGTCGATTAAGGGAAGGTGGCATCCCAACTATCTCGTAGCTGTAGATGGTTCAAAAAATGGACAAATAGAGAAACTCAAGTGGCCTGCAGATGTAATTTCTGATGTTCGGGTGTCGATGGATGCCAACGGTGGCTGTCATGGGAACGGAGAGAGGCATTGTGCTCGTCAGTGGTCCGTAGTGTCGAAGGGTCAAGAACCATGTCTGGGCCACTCGGGTGAGTGGGTGAAATGCAGTCAAATATGGCATGTGGGATTCCGACCAACCAAATCTCCCATGTAACATCTCGGACCTTCCTTCTAGATATGAGATTTTCTTTCATGATGTTTTTGAGAAAAATAAGAAAATCAGGAAATTTAAGGAGTACATGTCATTTACTTTGGATTACACACTATGTACATGGTTTTTGTGGGTGACAGTGTACTGGTCGTGTAACGGCCGAGTACATGGTTGTGTGGGGAGACCTGTAGACCACCTTAAGTGGGGGTCTATTAAGGATATTACATGTCATTTACCTTAAACATCATGCCATGTAATTTTCTTTAAAATTATTATATATGACCGTGTTCATGTCTCATTCACCGAAACATCTTCTTCCAATGACGTCTCATCCTAAAGAACCTGTGAAGCGCGATTCTTCATGGAGTGCATGATCGACCATCTTTTCTCAGACTCAATCGTCGTAGATTGAATTAGAATTGAAAAGGTGAGATATTCCTTCTTCTAGAGCCTTGTTTCATGATTTCTCTCCTTTTGTGATATATACATTGTTGAATGTTTTAGACATTTCTGTCGGTCTACCGCATTCTATGTCTATTCAAGGGATGGTTCCTGAGTTTATTGATCATACAACGTCTAGGTAGGTGGTTTGTACCTTTTCGTAGTTAGTCTTCGAATATTATGTGCAAAAATTCCCAATACCCTAGAACATGTTATTTTGTTTTTAGGTATTTTATCCCTGTTAATGCCTGCTATGACTTTTGTACCTGAGTAGAGTATGTTTGATTTTGAATAGGTTTATTTTCCATGCTATGGAAGTCTTTCCAATGTTTGTTTTTATATTTACCATTTAGTCTAGATTTTCCAGTTAGGCTGCTTGTTTTATATGTCTAGTGTTGTTAAGATAGAGTGATATTATCTAATGTTTTTATATGCTTGTAGTTGTTAGCAAAGTATTTCTTAATGTTTACTTTGGATATTGAACATCGTTGTACATGATTGACTTACACAGGGCTGTGGGAACTTGGTGTAGTAGACCAAAGGGGGAATGGATGCTGAGGACTTCTCTAGAGTGTCTGTTTACATTTACATTGTGAGACCATATGTGGGGGGGGGGGGATATTCTTTGTGCTCCCTTAGATTATCTGTAGATCCACATTGTGAGACCACAAGGGTAATTGGATGTTGAGTGCTTCGTTAGTGTGTCTATAGTTAGCGATACAAGACCACATGGGGAATTGATGGTGAGTGCTTCCTCAGAGAGTATTTGGTAAAGTTGAACTAGAGGTGCTAGACTATGTGTTCATCAGAGAGGGTTTCCTGGGTTTTATTTGATGAACCATATGGGTTAGTCTATGATTAATTTCCAGAGGGTTTCCTATTTAGATTTTTTTCTTACTTGATATATGAAAATTAATGCAATTGAAACTATAGGATTGTTTACTTTTGAATACATCTATGATTAATACTTCATTTTACTTATTACCTACCATATATATTCACTAACTATTAGGCACTTATACTTGGGTGGTTGTCTACTGGGATTCATCTCAAATCATGTTTGGGTCATGCTTTTGGGGCCAAACAGTTTATATAGTTGGCAGTCTAGATAAGGGAAAGTACCCTTCTACATTAGGTACTTGATTGCTATGGTTCTGGGGCACATGGGACCAAGCTGAGGCTTGCGATTCTATTGGAGAATATTTTTTTCTTCATAAATTAGTTTAGTACTATATTCCAGTATTATGACTTGTTCAGATGATTTCCTAGAAATATTTATTTTGAATCATTTATTTATATATTCTTCAGTTGTTTATTTCTTCCAATATTCCTTTGTTTAATAATTCCTTGTTAAAAATGCATACTATATTGTTATATATTTATTTCCACTACATTAATCTGCCAATGAGGGAATAGTGTCCCCACTATCACTCCTAAGTCCCTCACTTCTATTTAGTAACCACTGGAATTTGGTGAAATGTGTTTGATTCCATGTGACCAACAGGGTATGGGGGACCACTAGGTGGCACCCAGAACCAAAACATTATAAAGTGGCATTAGAGGAAGCTATTTTCTTCTTGATATAATATTTGGAGCATATAGTTAGGCATAGGACTGAATAGGTATATGGTAATAAGTTGTTCCTTGGAATAGGTAACTCATGTACAGGGAAAAGCTAATTTTCCTCGAGTAGTGTACTTTTTCTATTTTTTATATTAGTTAAGAGGATTTGATTTCACTTTTGGGTGGTTAACATGTTAAATGTTGTTTACATTGATAATATTGAGGTTTTATTTTAGTTTTAACCCAATCATATGATGATATTCTATCTCATGCATCATATTGGGACTTTCTAGAAATAACATGTCTGGAATTTTTTCCATGACATTTAGGGTGGATAACCAATTGTATGTTGTTGGGATTGATGTTGTGATAAATATGCATGTGGTTGTGATATATTCCATAATATAATACCTATTAACTGATAGGGTATTTAATTGTTTAAGGTTTTATTTGAATGAATGCATGAATTAGGGTTTTTAGGGGTTCTAGAGTTGTTTATGAGGATTACTGTCTGGAAAACCCCATAATACACGGTGTGTGTTGCAAATAAATGCCATAAATCCTTCTGTTAGGGAAGGAATTATTTTTCTTAAGTACATGTTGTGTACTATATGTACACGCCGTGTAGTCTCTAACTGTTTCACTATCTATGTGGGCAAAGACACGGGGTTGGTAAATCCTAGGAGGAACATTTCTTGTACTGGATATAGTCACCGTGTTGTAAATACCATGTGTCCACCCATGTGACTAATTACATGGATGGATGAAACATAAGTTATACACTTCCTATAAAGATTTAACAAATCATGTAGTATAACCCATGTATCTAGCCATGTGACTAACAACACGAGTTGGTGAAATCCTTCTAGTACACACTATGTCTTCCACGAAAACACCGTGTAATCTTGTTCTAGGATAATTGTGTGGGTTAGTTTTCTACAAGAACTCAACCAGGAGAAAGAGATTCAAGTACACACTGTGTATTGAGAAAACACGTTGTATGTATGGGGTTTCACACGACCAGGCTTGGAAGATGTACAAGCCCATGCGACCACTTGAAGGAACACATTGTGTAGTGGTCACACACGTCATGTATCACTATTTTGTAAAATTTGAATGCTACAATTCTCATGTTCCATTATCTAACTTCTATGTTTCAGTCCATTATAATCATGAACTAAGGTTTTTGATTGACCTTGCAGATTCATGCCTCCGAGATCTCCTCTGATTGTATGCCAGTTACAGTGAAGTGAACAGACACTGGTGATAGGAGATAAAGAACTGCCAGCAGATCCTACAGTCGTGCACATCTTGGCACTATCCATTATCCTAGATAAAGTTGCTGATACATAGTTCCGAGAGGTATTTATGAGGTTCGTGTAGACCTTCCAAGGAGTACTACCTCATTCCCCATCTATGGAAGATTTTATGCAGGTTTTTTAAAAGCACTATCCTCCCACCTTCACAGTGGATGGAGGACCTCATACTGTAGAATCTTAGTTAGAGTCCATGCTTTAGATTTTTGAGCATCTGGAGAGGCCTCCAAAGAGGAGGGTGAAGCTTTCTACGTACTTGCTATAGGATTACACCATTATATGATGGATTATGATCTTACATGAAGGATTCCAGTAGGATATGGCTTGGGATGAGTTCCCACATGCCTGATAAGATTATTTCTACCCGAATAATTTGAGGGCTGACTGAGCTCAAGAGTTCATGAGTCTGGAGTATGCTAATCTTCCAATTATGTAGTATTCTTCTAATTTCATAGAGATGAAATGCTTCACACCCATCCCAGGAGGTGATGATTTATTCATTGTGATAAATTTTTAGTGTAGTATCAGTCATGAAAACTAATCTCAAGTGAACATTTTCAAGTTGACTTCCATGAACTCTATAGTAATTCAGGTGCGGATCATGGAGTTCAATCTGAGGGTTATTGATATGTGAGCTAGGGAGGATTGGCATACCGAGTTGGTATCCCACCTACATATAGTAGGAAGTGTCACAAGGAGTTTTCATGCAGGGATCTGAGGAAGCAGGATACTTCTTATGGTTTTCAAGTGGTGTGATACCAGTGTGGGATGTGTGGGAATAAGAGGCCACATTTCCCGAGAGACCCATTGGAGTGACGATTTTGTGGAAAGATGGGACATATTTAGCAGTTTTATTAGATTTTCTCACCAGAATCTAGTGATAAAGGTTCTATTTCAACTCCGCATACCATAGTAGGGACATCATTTTATCATTAGTCTTTCAACTGGAATTATTTCAGCCATTCAGGTCGAGGGGGAGGTCAAGCCCATGGTAGCTAGTCAGAGATCATTCAGCAAAAATAGGGTGGATCTACATAGGGTGGTTAGGCAGGGTCACAGGGCTATCGTGGAGGCTGGACATTGGAAGTGGAGTAGATCTAGTAGGAACAGGATCCCAAACCCTCTACAGTTTGACGTACGATTCTAGTTTCCTCAGTTCTCGCTTTTTCACATTTCGATATAGGGGCTTCCCAAATATTCTTATCTAATGATTTTGTGGAGATATATGGGCTCTATATCATTACCTCTGCTAATATAATGAAACTAGACACACCGTTGGGGATTATAATTACTATAGTACATAAGTGCAAGGAGTGTCCTATTGAGGATGGTGGGTATCACTTCTTTTGGGACCATTATGTCTTAGAGATGATAGGATATTATTTCATTCTCAGAATTTACTGGTTAGTTCCCTTCCAGAATTTTTTTGATTTCTATCGTGGTAGGGTGTGTTTCACATCACCGATGTGAATATACATTCTACATAAGTTTGAATAGGATGTCTAGGCGAGAAAATTAGGACACAAGCATCCCAGGTTGGGAAGAGTTATAGCCCAGATTGCAGGTCAATATGAGGATGACTGGGGGAATCACAGTTGGACTTTCGTCCAATGGTCGATCATATCAGGGATGCATTTACAGAAGAATTTTCTAGTTTTCCTCTAGAGAGAGAGTTATAATTTTCTATTGATCTTCTGATAGGAGGGACACTGGTATCCATTCCTCTCTATAGGATGGCAACACCAGAGTTACGGGATCTCAAGAAGCTGTTAGAGGAGTTAAAGACAAAGCATTTCATCTGACCCGGTACTTCTCTTGGGGTTAATATATATTGTTTCCGAAATAGGAGAATGGTACCCCCATACTTTGTGTGGCTTATGAAGATTTGTACTAGTTGATGGTCAAAAACGGATATCCCTTATCGAGGATTGATGATCTCTTTGATCAGCATCGAGGATCCCAGGTGCTCTGGAAGACTGAATTAAGACATGGTTATCATCAGTTGTGTGCTAGACCATCAGATATACCTCTTACCACATTTAGGAGAATATATGGTCTATTATAGTATGTGGTTATGTTTTTCAGTCCCACGGATGTGACTGCAGATTTCATGGTGCCGATGAACCTAGTGTTCCATCCATACATGGATTCTTTCATGGTAGTATTCAGGGATGATATCATGGTGTACTACCAAACTTGACACGACCATAGCAAACATCTTGAGATCTTTTTGATTACACTGGGATAACATTAGTTATATGCTATGCTCTCAAAATGACAATTTCAGATGGACCATATTCACTTCTAGGGTCATGTTATCTCAGAGATAAGAGTATCAATAGATCCAGAGAAAGTGAGAGTAATAGTTTTCTCAGAGTAGACAAATAATATCTTTGAGGTATGGATTTGTTTAGGGCTAGATGGTTACTATATATGTTTTATATAGTAATTTTCATGCATAGTTGTTCCACTAACAAGCATGACTAAGAAGGGGGAGAAGTACTCATGGTCAGATTCTTGTGAGTCATCCTTTCAAGAGATGAATTGTAGGTTGACATTAGCATCAATACTAGCTTTTCTAGAGCCCAGAAAGAGTTATATTGTTTACTATGTTGCATCTTGTATCTGGTTGGGAGCTGTGATTTTGCAGGGTGAAGGAGTCGTTGTGTACGGGTCATGGTAGTTGAGGTCACATGAGAGGAATTATTAGACTCATGATCTCTAGTTGGTTGCAGTTGTTTATGATTTAGGTTGTTAAATAAATTATCTTCTTGGAGACCATTTTAGGGTTTTCACTGATCACAAAAGTCTCATGTATATCTTTACACAACTCAATCTTAATTTGAGATAGAGAAGGTGGGTTGAGTAGCTATAATAATTTGAATTTGAGCTTCCTTACACGTCAGGAAAAGGTAACGCAGTAGATGATGCGTTGAGCATAAGGACTAAAATTGAGGTGGTTTAGGAGGCCAGTAGTGAGTTCATGCTTATGGTTCTATTCTATGATATGAATTTAGAGGACCACAAAAACAGGGGAAGACATTTCATTCTTCTATGGTTGTTACCTCTAATCTACATGATCGACTTAGAATGAGGTAACTATCATATTTTGAAGACATAGTCATACGAGAGGGTGTGTTAGGATAGGACCATATTCATGGATGGACCGTAGGTGGGGATGATATCATGAGTTTTCATGGGTTTGTGTGAGTTTCTACAGACATATGCGAGGAGATGATGTGGAACTTTAATTCCTCAGTTTGGGATGTTCGACCTGGTGTCACCAAGATGTATCGAGATCTCCACCGTCAGTATTGGTGGCCAGGTATGAAGGGAGATGTTGCTGGGTTTGTCATGAGGTGTTCCACCTATACGCTAGTGATGGAGGTGCTTCAGCTACTAGTATATATTTATCAGCTGTAACCCATTCCTGAGTAGAAGTGGAATGATGTCATTATGGATTTCCTGATAGTTTTATGGAGGTATCCTCGAGGTAATGATGCAATATGGGTTTTCATTGACATACACACTACGGTTCTCACTTTTTACCAATCAGGTAGACCATCAATGTTGATGAGTTATTAAGGTTTTACATCCCGTAGATCATATATTTACATGGGGTTCCACACTCTATTGTTTCATTTGAAGATGCCTATTTTACTTCTCGGGTCTGTCAATGACTACATAGGGATTTGTTTACTCAAGTACATTTGAGTACAGCTTAACATCCTCAGATAGAATTCCAGTTTGAGTATAATATTCTAGTGTTAGGGGAAATTATACAAGCATGTGTTCTAGATATTGGAGGTTATTAGGGGAATACAATACCTCTTATGGAATTTTTCTACAATAATAGTTTTCAAGAAACTATTCAGATTACACCATATGAGGCTTTGTACGGTAGGTCATGTGGATCACCCCTATGTTGGATGGAAGTAGGAGAGGCAGCTATAATGTGTCCTCATCTTGTCCAGGTGACCACAGATCATATAGAGATGATTCAAAAGCGGATGACTACTACACAATCATGACATAATTCTTATGGTGATCGACAGAGAGGACCTCTAACATTCAAGGTTGTAGATCAGGTTTTCATTCGTGTCACACCGAGAATAGGACATAGGATGATTAGGAGACAGGGTAGGATTTTTCCAAGATATGTTGGACCGTTTATGGTTCTAGAGAATGTCAGCCGAGTTGAATATCAGTTTCATTTACATCATATGTACCGGTATATGCATGATTTCATCCATGTTTCTCAGTTATGACATTAGTTCTCACACCCATATCATGTTTTTTAACATGAGGATGTTGAGAGGGAGGTGGACGCATCATTCGAGGAGCATCCAATCTGAATTATTGATTGTAGTGTGAAGGTTCTATGTGGCTGGTCTATTCTTCTGGTATATGTTCTGGGGTACCACGAGCGAGTATAGGATAAGACTTGGGTGAGGGATGTCGATGTACGATCGTAGTGGCCAGATCTGTTCAAGGATTCTTCTTCTACGTAAGCTTATTAGGAAAATTCAGGGATGAATTTTTTTAAGGGGGGAAGTTTGTAAGAACCAATACCAACTTTTTGGGTAGGGTGTTTTCTTTGCATATGTGTTTAAGAGAAAATGGAGAATTTGGAAATTTATGGACTACAAGCCATGTACATTGGAGTACATGTCATGTACCCGGTTGTCATGGGTGACCATGTACTGGTCATGTAACGGACAAGTACATGGCCGTGTGGGGTGACCTGGAGACGTCGTAAAGTGGGGGCCAGTTAAGGTAAGTACACTTTGTGCACCATTAAAGAACATGTTGTGTACTTTTATTTTTTTTATTATATCAGACCAGGGCCACATCTCATTCATAGAAACCCCTTCATCTAACGATGTCTTTTCTAGGAGCGACTGTGGAGCACATTTCTTCTTGGATCCCCCAATTGACTATCTGTTCTCTGGTTCAAACACCATTGATTGTGTTTAAATTATCACGGTGAGCTATTTCTTTTTCTCGATCCTTGTTTCCTGACTTCGCTCTTTTTGTGAGACATCCTTGGTTGAATGTTTTAGACATTTTTTAGATAAACAACATTCTAGGTTGATAAAAGGGTTGACGCCAGATTTTATCAATTGTACAACATCGATGTAGGTGGTTTGGGACTTTCTCTTGTTATTCATTGAATTTTTGGTGAAAAGGGACTAACACCCTAGAACAGGGTACTGTGTGTTTAGGGATTTTATCCCTGTTAATGCCAGTTATGCCTTGTGTTCTTGAGTAGAGATTGTTTGATTGTGAATAGAGTTATTTTCCATGCTCTGGATGTGTTTCCTATTTTTGTTTTGATATTGATCATTTGGTGTAGCTTTTCTAGCTAAGAAGCTTTTTTTCCATGCCTGGTGTTGATAAGATGGTGTGATATTATCTACTAATGTTATCTCTTTGTAGCTATTATCCATGTATTTCATAATGTTAACCTTGGCTGTTGAATGTTGTTATACATGACTGACTTACACAGGGCTGTGGGAACCTGGTTTCATAGACCAAAGGTGGAATGGATGATGAGGGATTCTCCAGAGTGTGTGTTTTCTTCAACATTGTGAGACCATAGGGTGGGTGGAAAATGAGCTCCCTCATAGTGTTTTTAGTTCCACATTGCCAGACAAAAGGGGGAATTGGATATTTATTTTATTATCGGAGTTTCTACAGTTATTAATACGAGACCATAGGTGTAATTGATGGTGATTGATTCCTCATAGAGTATTTTTTAAAGCTGAACCAGAGGGGTTAGACAGCGTGTACTTCCCATAGGGTTGTTTGTGTTGGATTGGTTGATCCATAGGGGTTAGGGTGTGAGTACTTCCAAAAGGGTTACTTTTTTTATTAGATTCTTACTTGATATATGAAAATTAACTCAATTGAAACAGTAGTATTGTTTACTTTTTAGTAATTCCTTGTTTACTGCTTCATTTTTCTTATTGCCTACCATATATATTTACTAACTCTTAGGCACAAATCATTGGGTGGTAGCCTACTGGGATTCATCTCACACCCTATCCAGGTCATGATTTTGGGACCAAATAGATTATATTTCTATAGGTATAGATAAGGGAATGTGCCCTTCTACATTAGGTATTTGACTGATGTAGATATGGGGAGTATAGGACCAAGATGAGGCAAGTTATGCTGCTAGAGTTTATTTTATTTCTTCACAACATGGTTTAGTACTATATTCCAGCATTGTGACTTGTTGCTCTTCTTTCCTAGATATATGTATCATGCATAATTTATATATATGTTCACTAGTGGTTTATTACATGTAGTCTTCTGTTATTTACTTAATGTAAGTTATAAATGCTTTAGCTATAGTTATTAATTTATTTCAACAGCATTACTCTGCCAATGAGGGCATAGTTTCCCCACTATCACACCCAAGGCCCTCACTGCTACTCAGCAGCCTCTAAAATTTAGAGAAATGCGCTTAAGGCCGTATGACCAAACAGGTATGAGGAACCTCTGGGCGGAACCCAAAACCAGTACGTTAAAGCCCAACCACGTCTCAAATTCATAGTCTCTTGATGACGGCAGAGAAACCACCCCGCGTCAATTGTGGGGTGAGATAAGGAGCCGGATGCTGCCGCATGCCACGTCCTTACAAGATCGGGCAGACCCGTGGGCCAGAACCTCCCCAGTGGGTTGGACACACCTCGTTAGGCTGGAACCACCACCCAATGGACCAGAGCCAAGTTGGGTAGGGTCCGGGTTGGGTCATGTCAGTCGGTTCGGACCTAGAACCAACAATCCTATTTTTGGAAAAACATCAATATCATCCATAACAGGCATCTAATTGATGCACCATCTATAGTATAGGGACCCTTATGATGAGGACGTCCTTCTATGATAATCTATGGGAGTTCTGGCATACATTCAAATATGGCCGGGATGGATCAGACTCTAATCCAAGTGGGTAATTTTTCCAAAATGATCATATCTTACAGACTCGGGGTTCATTCGATGTGAAATATATTACGTTGGGAACCTTACGATGATATGGTCTTTTGGGTTATTCTATGAAATAAATTGTGGAAATTGAGGTATGAGTAATGCCTTGATAAAAAGATTCACCCATATCTAGGCGTTTTAATTGTGGAAATCCATTTTCAAGTTGTGGAATGTAGAGAGACCCTTCATGGATCTGATTAAGAGTTACCCTTCGGGGATCAACATAAGAGAGACCCTTCATGGATCGGAATAAGAGAAACCCTTCTTGGATAATCATAAGAGTGACCCATCATAGATCTGCATAAGAGAGACCCTTTGTGGATAAAAATAAGTGCGACCCTTCATGGATCAGTAGAAGAGAGACCCTTCATGGATCAGAAGTATAGCGACCCTCTATGGATCTCCAGGAGAGCCTCTCAACCGAATAAGATGATCTAGCTTTAAGACTAATTATCTTTACTTCTGTAATTTTGTTATACCAGGTGTGAGACTTTATTTTTCTTTGGGCATTACTTTGAGATCATTATTTTTGGTATTTTCCCTTTCTAGAATTTTGTGAAACCCTATTTGGTCATGGGGTCCCTAGTTACAATTGTTATAATAACCCCTACACAGGCTTCTCCTACACCTATTTTGTTTTTTGAAGGCAACAGACAGCTTTAACTGGTATTTTCTAGATCTACGGATAGACAGTTCTCGAAGGTCAATCAATAGAAATGGTGTTCTACAGTGACATCCGACATTGAGTTGTACCTATCCTTTAGGTAGGATCCTTGGAAGACAAACTCCATAGATTGTATTTATTTTTCTGTATATTCCATTCAGTTGGGCTTGTATTCTAGACTATTTACTTTTAGTTTAAACATTTTACACTCAGTGGTGGTACTATGAACTTGTTGTAATATTTTCTTTCCTTTGTGGTTTTCATAGTGTACTATTCCCAATCTATGTGTTTACATGTTTAAAGTCAATGCCTTATCTTTTTGGGATATGCCTTTCTTGTTCTAGTCACCAGCCCATGGCCTATGGAAGGTGGGCGTGGGGTCATCATGGAATGGGCCTCATGGGGTGGGTTGTGGCAATTTGGTATCAGAGGGTGATCGGTTCCACCATAAGAACTATGAGTCTGTATTTTTTTGAGGTAATAGTGTTATGTGTTATGAGTTTGGATTTCAGGTGAGGGAGTATAGTGTTGGTGTGGTAGCCGACATATCCATACAACAAGACCCTAAATTCTATTTTTTGACTTGGTAAACAAAAACATTGGTTACATGTGTTTTGGAAATGGTTATCTCTTCATCTCTTTTGATTCAACTCACTAATTATAACTTATTGAATGGCTAACATCTATTTTCATATAAGATTCCTCAAGAAATATATCCATATAGGATTCGAGTGATGGATCAAGATGATATCCCACGGAGTGATCAGACATTAGTGCATGGACCATATATAGTAGTAGCACCTTTAGATGGTGTACCGGCAACACCACTACATGTAGACCAACAGTTGCTACCAGCACCACTAGAAGACAGTGAAAACTGACTCGGCATGCTACACGAGTTCCAATGATAGAGGCCTTTGAGGATTCGAGTTGAGATAGATCCTCAAGAAGCTGAGTAATTGATAGAGTCACTTACTTGGGTTTTTCATATGGTAGAGACACCTATGTAATAGATGTAGGTCCTAACCACTAGAGTTTTTAGGGAATTTCATGGAGATAGTGGATCTTAATGCTCCAAATAGAGAGAGAGGCAACCCATTCCTAGTTGTACTTTGAGATCCTATTTAGGGCGGAGATTTTACTAGTGATAGTACACTCAGTGTGTATTTGGGAGCTACTGCACCAAAAGCAGGGCAGCCTGACTGTTCCCTAGTACTCGGTGAGGTTTACGGACCTCTCCCACTACTCCACCAACATGGTAAGGTACCCTTTAGTTTGGGCCTAGAATAATGAGAAAGGATTCCGATGATAGATCAGGGCATCTATTATTTCTCTCAGCATCCCAACACAGGCTGTTGTTCTAGAGAGAGCTCTACTGGTGGAGAGAATCTTAGCCGTGAAGGCATCGAGGGTGAGAGAGAACACTAGATGGCAGGTGGATGATTCATCTTAGCAGGTAGTAGGAAGACGATGATGAGGCCCAAATGATCCAGACCATCCAAATGACAACCCCAAGATGCAGGGTCAGAGGGGTAGAGATCTTGAGGTGTTGGATGTCAGCTGAGGGATATATTTGGATACACCTGTGGTGGACAAGTTTACAAAGATCGTGACTATCTGACACCCCACACCGATGTCCAGTGGGCGGTAAAGGGACCACCAAGGTAGATAAATATCTTCAAACGATTTGGTTTTAATGGTAGAAAATGTGGTTGGGGATAATTCTGTGTGAAAGAATGTGGAGGAATGTTTTAGGTTCTACATCCACCACCCCCTGGTGGTCCACCAATGG